>CAKAOJ020000077.1:332500-1532500 GCA_916701645.2 Sebastolobus alascanus | reverse complement strand
ACTGTACATGATGTACAACTTCTGCCACGTCTACCAACAGCAGTACAGTTTGTGCTTTCAGAAAACGTCTTGCTTTAGAGTAGACATCAAGTTAATAATAGGGCTGTTAAAGTTAACGTGATAATGACGCGTTAACGTAAATTTGTTTTAACGCCGCTAATTTCTTTATGACGCGCAACTTGCGATTTTTAAGGTTGTAGCGGGCTCAGTTTTAAAGCTATTGTGAAGATACTGGTATCATATGAAACTAGAAAACCTAAAGAATCCATTGGTACCCACCATGTCAAGGTTAATAACGCTCCAAACTTACGCTAAATTTTGGCGAGGAAAAACTGACATGGCCATTTTCAAAGGGGTCCCTTGACCTCTGACCTCAAGATATGTGAATGAAAATGGGTTCTATGGGTACCCGCGAGTCTTCCCTTTACAGACATGCCCACTTAATGATAATCACATGCAGTTTTGGGCAAGTCATAGTCAAGTCAGCACACTGACACACTGACAGCTGTTGTTGCCTGTTGGGCTTGACTTTGCCATGTTATGATTTGAGCATATTTTTAATGCTAAATGCAGTACCTCTGAGGGTTTCTGGACAATATTTGTCATTGTTTTGTGTTGTTAATTGATTTCCACTAATAAAATATATACATACATTTGCATAAAACAAGAATACTTGTCCACCCCCATGTTGATAAGAGTATTAAATACTTGACAAATCTCCCTTTAAGGTACATTTTGAACAGATAAAAAATGTGTGATTAATTTGTGATTAATCACAATTAACTATGGACAATCATGCGATTAATCTCGATTTACAGCCCTAGTTAATAACAATATGAAAGGGAGACAAATTGCCAGAAAGCAAATTAAGTTGCAGTTATCACCAGGGTGATTAGAAGATGGTACCTGTAATGTGATAATCACTGAACTTGACTTGGTTCAAGTCATGAACAGGAAAAACACCCGTCAGGAGGAGGTAATAAATAAATACTCCTGCTGCGGTCACTCCCACACATGTGTATTCACTTATTGACCGAAAAATTCAGTAAAAACATTCTTCACTTGACAACTTTTACCTTTATATTTTTACTACATGGATTTTCGTGGCCTCGGGTCATTTTCAATACAAATCCAACCAACTTCAACCTGAGGTCTAATCAGCCAGAATATCTCCGAGCACGTGTGTGGGCGTGCAGGTCCAAATTTGCTGGTCTTCTTGGTGAGTCAATAAAGACCCTCCTTGGAGGTTTGCTTAAGCAGAGCCACTGGCATCCTGACATATTACTCCACAGCTAACAGAGTCTGGGGACAAGATTGGTGTTTCACAATAACCGAGTAGTGGATTGTCGATAGACTTACTGCGGGGGGTTACAGGGAACTGGCTTTATATTCTAGAAGTGCATTTTCTTGTAGGGTGTTCTCCTTTTTCCAACTCGAAGAACTACAGATATCTCCAAGCATGGCTTTGTGATATGAAGTGGTTAACCAGTGGTGGAATAAAAGTGGTAGCTTCTGGTTACTCAGAATGCAAATACATGCAAATGATACAGTGATCCTAATGCTGGATCGCTATCTGTGCCACTACTAATCTTACAAAGCAAAACGGGTATTGGAGGGCGGTGACCAATTCATCGTGAAAACATTTTATGTGTCTTCAAGTTGTTATAAAATTGTAACAACACAATTTTACATTTGTACTGTATATGGTGTATGAGCATGTATGAGCATTTCCACTAAGAACACATAGAAAAATGACCCAAATCAGAGCCACACAGTGAGGTACAGTATACAGATTAAACCGAAACAGATAAGGAGCAGTATCACATTAACACTCAATATTGGCTAGTACCCCTTATGTTTTAGAATCAAAATCAATATCAGAGCTAAAGAAGGATTGCTGCATCCCAATGCAAATAGGTGGAAGAATGGGAATGGAGCAAAATGGATATAAATATCTAACTTTTTTAAGCAACCATGTCATATTCGCTTGTTGGGAAGGAGGCTAAATAATGCACCAAAGTTAGGCCAAATTTTGGCGAGGGAAAACCTGGCAGGGCCATTTTCAAAGGGGTCCCTTGCCCTCTGACCTCAAGATATGTGAATGAAAATGGATTCTATGGGTACCCACGAGTCTCCCCTCTACAGACATGCCCACTTTATGATAATCACATGCAGTTTTTTGCATGCAGTATGTGTAATTTTCGCCTATTCTAAAAATTGTGTAGTTGAATATTTCTACATACTGGGGTCCCTAAACAGTCTTGGAATTTCATACATTCGGTATGACTGGAAAGTTGAGACTCATGTTTTTATGTCCGATGATGTTAGTTCCCATCGTAACCATTTCATTGTAGCGAGACCATTTTATGAAACATGACCTCACTGTATAAAATGACCTGTGGTGACCTCTAGGATAATCACAGCCTCATGGAACTTTACAGCCACAAACTAGAGACCTAGGGTATTCAGAGGATGGATGGATTTCCTAGGTAGATTGACAATAAGGGAATTCTGAGCAGTTTCCAGAACAGAAGTGCTCGCCATCCAATCACTGAAAAATGCAATTCTTGCAGAAATCTCCAAATGTCAAAGGTTTTTGATACCAAATCACAGCATGGGCTTTTCTAGGGTGTTCCTCAAGGTCTTGGTGTCTTAATGTGGTATTTGAGGGATTGTTTTTTTATCAATTAATTAATTAATCTTCAGGTTCCCAGCTTTAAGATTATGTACACCACTTCTGTGGTAACAAAAGACAAAAATGGGTCTATGGTGGGTCTCTTTGGGTTAAGACAAAAAAGTGATCGGCTTCTGTGAGAAATTCTTCTAAATAAGGTTTTAGACACAAAAGAATGATTTGAAAAAGCTTAATTCACCAAAGAATGAAAGTATAGTTAACTATGTCGACCAAATTTGCAAATCATATCAGCGGACACGTTATCACTGCTTTCCATTGTCTCATATTATGGCATAATATATGCTTGCATGTCATCATGACAGTTTTACTGCTTATTTTTTATTTTTTTCGGTTAAACTTACACAAGTTTACCTGTGTGAGATTTTGGGGTAGAAAAAGAAAAAGGGAGTGCAAATGCGGAATTACAAAAATGAAAGTAAAACAACATTTGCATTAGAAAGTTAGTACAGTGAATGGGTGCAACAGATGTAACCATAAGCACCTTCTAATGTTTATTCTCTCGGTGTAGCTGTTTTCTTAGCACATGCTATGTTTGGCATCTGGTGTACAGCTCAGTGCAGCGTGAACTCAGTACTCAGTTCACGCTGCACAGATAAGCAGGTACACACACACACACACAGAGATGCAAACACACGCACTACTCAGAGAGACACCCACAAGCAGATAAACAAACATCAGAACACAAACACAACGGGGGGGGGGGGGGGGCACATCCAGACAAGATACAGTACATCGATACTAACACACACACACAGAGGAGATGTCCTTCACGTAGGACCTCAGCAGGTGAAACGCCCCCCCCTACATCTGCCAACCAGTCCCTCCGCAGTATCCTGTCTGGTCCCAGCCCATCTGATTTCCTCTGTCTGCCCTCGTGTCTGTCTTCCTACTTTCTTGTCTGATTTCTTTCAACCCCTCTGTATCTTTCCTTCTCATCTCCCTCTCCCCCTTCTCTTGCCTATGTCTAAATCTGTCTTTGCGCCTGTTTGCTTGCTTTCCTCCAAGCCCTCTGCACACAGTCAATGTTTGGAAAAAAAAGAAAATGGTCCCAGCGTTTTACTGTATTTGACAGCTGACATGATCCCATCCCTCCGAGCTGATATATTTCAACTACACGGTAAAGGTGGCCTTTCAAATATATATATAGCTGGGAAGGTCAAGCAATTGTTAGAAAAGGTGACCCTAATTAAAATGCACGACAAGAGATTCCATAGGACAACAGATTGAATGTGTGTTTCCTTGCTCTCCATCTGTCTGCTTATCAAATCCCACTCTTCCCTTTCTGCCTGCCTATCTGCAGTCATTAGCTGTTTCTTTTCCCAGCCTACCTGCTTTACTTTACTTTCTTATTTCTCTGTCTTTCTGTCGAAATTACTGTCATTTCTGTCTGTCTGTCAGCTTTGCTCACACGCTGCCCCCAGCTGCTCATAAGGCCATTAGTCCTCCACCATGTTTTCTTGTTCAAAAGTCATCTGCCTCATCATCAGACTTAAAAGCTCCCGTATTACAGAGAGAACACAGAAGGATACACACACACAGCCTGGGAGAGAGGTGATGTCTTTGTCTCTCCTACACACACACATCAAAGGCACTGACTGTCAAACAAGCTGGCCGGCTTGATTGGTGCCCGTAAACTTGTACAGACTTCCAAAGTCATATTCAGTTGCCATTGTTATCAATGCTACAAACCCACATTGTTCCTGTCCGACTGATAAACGGCCTGCGACAATTTAGTTTGAAACAACAGAGCAAGAAAATGTTCCCCGCCTCAGAGACACAAACTGATAACAAAGACGGAGTCGTTGCAGATGGCAGAGAGGAGCCAAACACAACCGCGTTTTGAAAATGATAAGACTGGTTATGGTTTTGAGGGAGATTATCCACTGATCGAAGAAAGATAAATACAGTGCTGCTTAAGAAATCATCCAGTGATCAATATCATTCATAGATATGATGTTGCTTTGGACAATTGGCATGCAGTGCCAGATACAATTTTCCCTGTATTGGGCCGGAAACGAGTCTTAAACATGCACACGTGCTCAGTGGGTCTGCTGAGAGAGAAATGTTTCATCTAAAAAAAACAGCTAATCAGAGAAGGATTCATGTCTCTATGTATTACTTTAATATCTGTAATTGCTTTCACAGCAGACAAGACACCCCTCGGAGCAAGAAAACAGCAAAGCCTGGAAATCACTCCTACTGTAATAATTTATCTAGGGTGGATTCTAACCTGGAAGGTGTTTGCTGAAGTTAGACTAAAATAAAATGCTCATACTTACGTCTTATAACACACTGCCAGTTTAGGGAAACACTCTGCAGATACTAAAGAAAGCAGAGATGATGCGACGGCTTTACATTATGCAATTTTTCGCTCATTACAGCTTTCGAAAGGTCGAGCTCCGACAGTATAGATCCACTGGCTGTGAACACAGCTGCAGCTGCTCTGCCTGGCTGCGGTGGTTGAAGCTTTGGATGCGGTTATTGCTCGAACTACGACTGTATTTGTGGTTGTAGTGATGGTGCTATTGGATGTGGCTACTGTAGCGGTACTGTGGCTACTCTTTACTGCTCCTATTTACATTAGCCGGGGAGCATCATTAAGCCACACAGGATTTGAACCTGCGGTGCTCCTATCAGATATGACTGATGTGTTACCAATACACCACAGCAGTTCAGGCACAAAGAGTGTTACACCCATAATTAACTAATGTGTCACAGCCATAATCATAACAACCAAAGCTACGGCTACAGACGCAACCACAGCGACAGCAACGGCCAAAGCGATGTCATCCCATTGCTATAATCAATATCACTCAACTGTGGGTGGCTGTGGCTCAGAGGTACAGCAGGCCGTTCACCAATCTGAAGGTCGGTGGTTTGATCCCCGGCTCCTCCAGTCCACAGGTCAAAGTATCCTTGAGCAAGATGCTTAACCCCAAATCGGTGTGTGAATGAGTATTTAGATTAGATCCCGATGGGCAGGTTGGCACCTTGTATGGCAGCCTCTGACATCAGTGTATGAATGTGTGTGTGAATGGGTGAATGCTGATATGTAGTGTAAAGTGCTTTGAGTGGTCGGAAGACTAGAAAAGCGCTGTATAAATGCAAGTCCATTTACCATCGCTGCTCAACGTATCCTCATACAACGGTTTGTATATGTTACGAAAAGTTATGCCTCATTTTTTGTGCATTTTCCTACGAATGTCCAGCAACACGTGCCAATTTCCGCTTGTTACATGCATACAGTCTTTTCAAAATAAACTTCCGTCTTCAAAGGAAACAACTTGGTTAGGTTTAGGCAACAAAACTACTTAGTTAGGTTTTGGAAAAGATCGTGGTTTGGGTTGAAGTTACTATGGAAGTGACGTAACTTATGTACGGAAGTTAGGTGACAAATAAGTCAATGTTGACTTCTGGTTTCACATGAGACACAAACAACAGTCTCCTGGGCAAAAGTCTAGTGTTTTTTACCTTGACCTCCTCCCTACGTGACTTTTGTCGTACTTTATACTTCCTACTTCATGATTATGTTGATTACATACAAATAGATTTTTGGGGATATACAGGAATTAGTGCATTATTTTTCGTAGGTATAGCTACGAACGCTGTATGAGAACAGCAGAAACTGACTAATAACAGGATTAAGGACTAAAACATGTTACTTTTCAAGCCATTTTTTCCCTAAAAAATGTATGGAAATAATTTTTGAGAAGATGTGTCATTTTTCCCCCTGACTTACGATTTTTGCTAAAATTTTTCATCATTAGATTTTCAATTATTTAAGAATCTAATGAATTTATACATCTATATTCCAGACTGTATGGACATGTCTGTCAAGGCGGCTATGAACACTGGAGATACAGCATATCTGGGCACACATGACCTCGAGACTATATTATTTTTTTTGTCTTTGTCTTTGTTTTGTGTCATATATATCAGTGGGTGTAACTTTAGGCCATATTGCCTAATGCTAGATATTCAGGTCATGTTTTTCATCCTGCAATGACAAGCAGCATTCGAAGAAGAACTGAGAAACGATAACCTTCCAACGAACCTCCCGGCTCTCTCCTCTTCACCTTGATGTTGTCTTTCCCTTGTTTGTCAAGTTCCCCCTTCTTCGCAGTGTTGTCTCGCTGTTTTCCTTCCTCTCCTCTTGTTTTTGTCGTCCATCCCTCCCTTGTCATTTCATTTCATCACTGCCCTGTCCACCTAATCCCATCTACTTTCTTCTCCTTTCCTTCCATCTCTCTCTCTCTCTCTCTCTCTCTCTCTCTCTCTCTCTCTCTCTCTCTCTCTCTCTCTCTCTCTCTCTCTCTCTCTCTCGGCCGTCTTTCACCTCTGTTCTTCTGTGACAGTGAATGAGAGATGGGGGTCAGCTTGTTGATGCTGGTGTCAGTAAAATCTTATCGGCTCAACGCAGCTTTGGAATCAGAAGTTGCAGCAGAACGCCTGTAATATTCGCTCTCCACCGCTCTTAAGGCTACATTTGGCCACCACACATACTGTATGAGAAGGTGAAAGATAAGCTTAGATTGGACATCTATCTCTTAATACCAACCCTTCCTGGATGTTTCTGCATGCCAGGCTTCCCCAGCCCATTTTGATACCGATTTTGCAAAACATCTGCAACATTGCTAAATGACACAATGAAAGAAGGACAGGCTTCAGCACTCATATGGAGATGAGGCTCTCAGAGTTTCTTGCAGCAGTGGATCAAAGTACTGTAAAGGCCTTGTGGGAAATCACTCAAAATCTGCGACTAAAGGACCAAAGATTTTCTCTGCGAGAGGAAACAACAGTGCTCCTACTTTTCAGAAACGCTGTTACAACTGATGATTACCGATAATGCCTGAAGAGCCCTCACTAACTGTACTGTCCCTGCTGTGTGTAGGAGTGTGCATCAGCTGATAAGCATATCTCTAGTGTCGTGTTAAAAAAAGGACAAAAACGATACGCTGTTGCCTTTAAGTTTTGCCGTTCGGTGTTCACACTGGCATGTCACAAACAAAGAGTGTGTCATATAGACTGACAGGTAACTAAGTCAGAGAAAGGTTTTCAGCTACATGGAGATCATGCAGCACTTTACTGAGCCTGAGGTGTTTATTTATCTTCTCTGATAACCTCCTGAAGAAATGATAAAAGAGTGCAACTGGACCATATTACATCATACATAGTGATGGACAGGTAGAAACGTAAATGTACCATATCTGAGGCCTGTACTACGAAGTGAGTTCAACATACCCAGGGTATCTTCTCCTTATCTGGCTTCACTAACCCTAACAACCGTGATCACGCTAAGAGGTCCCACGACGGTCGTTATCAACTCGGTAAATCAACCAAGGTTTTTTCCATCTGGCTGTGAGCGCATACACATGAAAGGGACCGTGTTTGCAGCATGTGACCAATCACAAACATGGACAAGTCTACTGTCAGCAGAGCAGCACATTTTACAAACAAAGAGCAAACTATAAACAAATACAAAGACGTTAAACACATAATCCAGGCTAAAAGTAACACAGTTTAAACTGCCAAATGCAAGAAGGACAACTGGCACTGTGTAAATGTGTAAATTAACAGGCTTATAATATCACTGCCCCATCTAGGGCACAAGTAGATCTGACTATTGTGTATTCCGTTAAGTTAATGTGTTGGTTAGATGTATTGTTATAGAATAGAATAGAAGATACTTTATTCATCCCCTTGGGGAAATTATGGCATGTATGACAATTTAAGCCTACTTACTGCTTTGAATTATGTTTTTATATTTATTTTTTTATTAGCTCCCACGTCTTTTTCACACCGCCGGGGTTTCAGCTGAAAGAATAGTCTAAATATTGTCAAACATGCCATAAGCATACATCTAAGCAACACATTAATTTAACAGAATATACACATGAAATTATAGTCAGATCTATCGTGCTCTTGATAGGGCAGTTATATTATATTATTATTATATTATTATTATTATGTCTGTTAATTTATGCATTCACACAGTCTGCGATTTTTTTGCCAGCAGTACTTTCTGCATTTGGCAGTGTAAACTGTGTTGTTTTCAGCCTGGATTATGACTTCGACTTCTTCGTATTTGTGTAATATTATCATACGATCCATGCACCGAGCTCTGATTGGTCAGTAGGAGGTGCTTTTATATGAGTTGATCTCTTATCTGGAACGTAACCTGCTCCGGAGCAGGTTAGGTGTTCAGCAGAAGTTACCAAGACGATCTACCTCGGTAAGAAGTGAACCACCGTCGTAGGACTGAAAATCCAAGTTACCTCGCTAACCCCAGTTCCTGCTTCGTAGTACAGGCCTCAGGAGTGTACTGTCCTGTAGCGTGATATTACAGGGGGGTATAATTACTGTGTGATCGCCACGTTTCACACAGTTTGAAATGCTTTTCTTCTTTCAAATGGAACAGGAAAGAAACCTTGCACCTTAACTTTGAGTTAATATATCGCTTTCTTGTCAACTGACGATAAGCAGATGCATGTAGTAGTTTTTCTCTATATTGAAAACCCATATCTGCCATAACAAAATCCTGTGGTTGTTTCCGTTTTACTTTCGTCACAGTCGAACCGCAGCAGAGTTCAGTTGACAGTTTTCACACCAAGCCAAACGGGCAAACGCAGACGTGTTTGTTTGAACTGCACCAAAAACAAGTCGGCTGTGAAAGCAAATACTCACACCACCTCGTCTCGCACCAACCGTCAAAATCCCTTTTCTTCGCCATCATGATGTTCGGTCTGAAGAACGAAAGGACCTCTTGACCATGTCTGCATGCTTTTTTTGCACAGAGTTGCTGCCACATGATTAGCTGATATTTGTATCAAGGAGCGGGTGTACAAGGGGGGCCTCATAAAGGGACCACTGAGTGTAAATAATTGATTTTCAAAGGTAGATATTCTATTTTTTTCTTGTCAACCTCTTCAGGGAGGTCAGAGGTCACACTAACATCCCTGGAGCTTTAAAGGACTCGGTGTCTTGCAAAGGACACATCAGAACGAATGCCATCAAAGGTTGAACTCAGAGTTACACAACGCTGTTTACTGTGAAGATTTCGATTAAATATGGATAAAGTCTATGTCTAGATGTGGCTGACAGTCCCAGCATCACGGCTCCTTGGAGAGCGCAGCTGAACAGGTTCAAATGGTCCCGCTGCTGCTCCGGTCCCACTGTTGTGACAGTGATACATTGTAATGGTGATACTTTCCAGCCATTACCCTTTTATCCTGTCTGTCCCCCAGCTGGACATTCTTTATCAAAATACTCCCTCGTTCTCTATCTCTCTTTAAACATTCCCGCTGTCTCTCTTCTGCTTTCCAGCTTCTCTCTCTCTCTCTCTCCCCTCTCTTTTGGACATCTCTCCAGAGACATGCGACAGACTGTAATGGAATTTTTCTATCATCAATCTACAGAGGGGGTGATGCATGGCTCCAATTTCCCCCAGCTGGAGCCACCTGAGCGGCTGAATCACTGTTGGGTCCGGCAGTGGCGCAGGATGGCCTTGAGACCCAAGAGAGAGCGAGAGAGAGCGAAAGAGAGACCGAGAGAGGGAGAAGAAGAAGAAGTAAAGAGGAGAGGGAGAGCATTTGCGGAGATGGAAAGATTAGAAGGGAAGGAAGGGAATAAAAGGAAGAGAGACGGGGTATTATCAGCGTCTCACGCTCACTGGCTCACATGAACATAAAGGCAGACACACACAGGAGCACACGGAGAGCATTTCTTCTCATTTAAGTGTAACCGAGATATGTTGTCTATTACCGGCCCTGCTGAGCCAACGGCACATTGAGTTTATACCACTCACTGTTCCTCACACTTTGTTTTCCTCCGGCTTCACGATCACCCTCTCTTCCCCCCAAACCTTGGCGTTCTCTCCACGAGGCGTGAAAGAGGACCAAATTTAATGGACCGGCGGCAGGTGAGCCGAGATTAAATTGGACACAGAACCCAACAATAATAGGACAACTGTTTAAAAGAGCGATGGAGGGAGTGAGAGAGCGAGAAGAAGGTGAAGTAAATGAGAGATCGGCCACCTGTAGGTCACTATTCCCTCTTTGCTAACAGAGAGACCCTTTATTAGCCTGTCAGTGTGACTGATTGACCAACCCCGCTGAGGAGCACACAGCCCTCTGTACTGGAGACGACAGTTAGCGGCGCACCGAGCGCTTAAAAAAGCCGAGGTGGCGCTCGGCTCGCCAGAAATGATCGTAAACAAGCGAGTCACTTCTGAAGGGCATACTGTGACAGAGGCAATGTATCCAGATTGTTTATCTCTTTATCTGTTTTTTTTTTATTTTCGCCTCCTCTGTTGGACATATGTGGTGAAGTTTGTTTCAACATCTAGGTCTGGCCGTTGGGTCGCAGCGACAGGTTTCAAAAGAGCAAGTCTTTCACAGAGAAAAAACAACCTGCGCGAGGCAACATCCGGAGGCTACTGATGACACAAAGAAGGATTCAGGTTCAGAGGAAAGCTAAACAGAAAGGTTTTGTTTGCAGTGGGACTGAAGAAAGAGAGAGAAGGTGTAGTTTTTTTCATGAACAGGAAATGCCTGAGGAGGAGAAGCACACACAGACGAAGGAAGAAAGAGAGAGGAGTAGGAGAGTAGGGGTAAAAAGCCCAAGGAAAACAAGGTGGAAATTATTCATGAATTAAACTGACACAAACTTAACTAGGACATTCAGGATTTCAAATAACCAATCCATTATGTATAGGGTTGTTGGAAAGACACCTCCCAGGATGGCGGAGGCAGCTCTACACACAAAGCGCAAATTGAAATGAAACTCCCTGCAGTAAAAGGTAGTGGACCATTGTTTCCTCACTGTGAAGCATCTATCAAATAAGGAGCAAAATCCTCTGTTCTCTGTCGGAGAGGGTCGACAGTCACATTTGGTAGGATGCCCTTCTTCATTTTCCCAGCATCAATTTATTATAGTCGAGGTTAAACGAGGTAGTCTGTCTGCGTATTGCAAGACATTCAAGGGGAAAGTAAAATGGACACGTTACACTGATAACTTTGTCTGAGTGGTCGGGTCGTCCGCCAAAAGAACTAAAGCAGACAGCGTTTCATCTAAAAACCACTTCTTCAAATATATTAACTTTTTCTTTATTTCACTCTCCTCTGATGTCTCTTGTCCTGGTTAACATTTCTCTCCAGGCAGAGAGCACTTTGCATGTCTTATGCATGCTAACAAGAGCAGCGGGAGAGATTATAAAAAAGAGTGTATCAGTGTCGTAGGTGTCTTCATTTCTCTCCGAGTCTGGATGGTCTTAAAGATGGAGAACAGTGACAATATATCTGGAGATATCAACAAGTCTTCTGACCGATATTACAAACTGTGTTGTCGATCATTACCTTCCAAAACAACATTTATTGATCTGATGCCCCTATCGGGAGAGCGACATTGTTGGTCGTCGCCTTCCAAAACGGTTACAAATGGACGTTAAATATGTTTTCTGATTTGCCACTTATATGGTTAACGTTTGGTTAGGTTTAGGAAACAAAAAACACTTGGTTAAAGGGGGGGTCCATTATTATTATATTAGGTTTTCATCATTCTGTAGCTTCACATTTGTATTCAAATCCGAACATTCAACTTTTGGTCAAAGTATGTAGTTTTACTGTCAAAATAAGGGAAAGGAAAAATATCCCAAGCCTTCTAAAAATGTTTTCCCAAGTGACCTGACGAAGGTTTCTGCATGATGACGCTGCTACATATACAGCATACATACACCCTTATAGTCAGTGTATTAACGTTACATACAGTAACTTCATGGCAGTCGGCACGTTCCCTGTTTGGAGAAGCAGACAGGAGTACCGGCACGGAAGCTAAGCAATGTACTGCTGTCTGGACGACACGTTAGTTCGGATCTGAAAGTCACACAATAACACAAACAAACTAACTGATGGTTAGTGGTAGACCAGCAACTCTTGTGTTCTGTGAGGTAAAATTACTGCTTTTGTGAATGTAGTTTGGTCTGGTGGCTTTGAAGACAGCGATATAACGGCTTCAGTTCCCCGTCGGAAAGGGCTGTCTGATAGCGAGGTAAAGCAGTTAAAGAAATTCTAAATACAGCGTATACACTTAAACTGATATCGATATTTTTAGGTGGTTGAAATGTGTTTTTCTGCTGCTCCCGTCCACAGTCGCTTTACTACGCAGTCAGACAGCCCTTTCCTTTCCGACGGGGAACTGAAGCCGTTATATCGCTCTCTTCAAAGCCACCAGACTACATTCACAACAGCAGTAAGTTTACCTAGCATAACGCGGGAGTATACATACAACCCCGCTTCAAAAAACCCAAACTAACCCTTTCACTTATTTCCAAATTTAGCACGGCTAACTTTGACTCAGCTGGTGCTAGCGTTCATATTATTCATGACCTTACTTATAGCTTATTGTGGTAATCTACGTCACTGCTTTTTGCCACGGCTGAGTGGGCGTTTTCATTTGAAAAAAAATGATGTTTTGCAGCCCTTCCACCCTAACCTCCTCCCTGAGACACTCTTTGCCGCTATAACCATGTCACGCTACTTCCGCCATTGCATTTCTGAGACACTTCATAAGACATTCTCAGGGATCCATAAACACGTAGACAACTACAGACAACTCTCTTCTGTATTTAAATGTTCTGCTTGTGCACATGTGTGTTTCCCTGAGTAGCAAATGAAACTGACAAAAACATTAGACTATTAAAGCAAGGGAGGAGGTCCTGAAAATGTCAGTACTATAAAGAGAAACGACTACATTCAGTCCACCATCAACCCTCCAAATCACACTCCTATCTAAAGATGGGGAGTATTTCTATTTAATTCTGGTATCCATTCATTCCATATTCTAGATGTTAATGTAGAAACATAATCATTAGAGGTGCTAGGGACATTTCTGTATGGGCGACCCTGTATTTGGCTTGTAATTATTCTCCAGATTGCTCTTCAGGGGATCAGGACCAGAGTTCGTTGACGTGGCAAAATGGAAAAAAAATATATTCATTCCTTTTCAGGCATTTCCTGTCAGGTTTAGTTGTTCTATTCACCCACTCACCCACACACACACACCTCTGTTTCCTCTGTCTCGTCCACCGCTCACCTTGACACTGACTTGACAGATAAGATAAAGCAGGGGCGGAAAGCAAAACAGATATTGTAATTTATTCTATTCCTTCACTCTTTTCCTGTCTTCTGTTTTCTAAAGTCTGTCCACGTCTCAGTTAAAGAAATAAGAGGGAACCTGTTGGAAACCACCCAGCTCTTACATATTTTATCTGAGTGATCGTCTTTGCTCTGTCCAGGCGATGTTTGCCCTCTTCAGTCTAGCAAAGAAAGGCAAGCGCTCATTTACATGGAAATATCAAAATCCAGCACGCTGGAGTACTGACAGAAACACACACACACACACGAACAGACACACACACACACACACACAAACCCTCAGTCTGCAATTTCAGAAAGTGAGAAACAATCTCCTGGGTTATTGAGCGTAAATAAGTAAATTGAGAAGATCACCACATCGTTTCGGGGGAGGGTTACAATAACAGTGAAACACATAGAGAAAGCTACCTATTTTAAAAATATTGGTGGGAATTAATTAAATTCTTTCTCAAAACAAAAATTATTCTAAAATGGGAGCTTCTGACTAGAGCAAAGAGGTAGTTATTGCTTTTCCTCCTCCTCTAGTCTGGTCTGAACAGTCCCAAATGTGGCATTATTACACATCCAACATGTACTTTACCCCTCACAATTTTTCAATATAAACTTATTTAAAGGGTGCAATATGTCATCAAAATATAAACAATCAATTACGGTCAGCTGAGGAACAGAAAAACATCATTTTTGTCTACAAGTTCATTTATTTCTCTCTTTGTGTTACTATGAACAAAAAACAGAAAAACAACTGATGGGGTATTAATTAATTGTATTTTTCTGCAATTCCTTTTTGTGCGTAAGTTCATAAGTAAAAAAAATCCCAAACTTTGAATTTGAGCGAAAATGAAATGATATTTTCAGTGTTCTGTAAAAAGCTGAAACATGAAAGGCAGGCTGGGTGATTTTGAGAAAGTAGCAAGAGTACACTAGATTTTTAAATATGATCCAGCCAAAAAACCCAGCCCAGTGTTGCCAACTATTTTCCGATGAAAGTAGCTAGCAGCACTAGCTCCAAAAGTCGGCAACACTGACAGTCCGTCCCTTCAGGTCTCCCTCCAAAGCCACTCTCCCAAAATTATGATTATGAACATAAACATTTCATAATGAACGTAACGAACATGGCTATTGTTAGTACTCACAGCTGTCAAGCTAGCAGTTTGTGGAAGACTCCGGTGACGCGTAATGAGTGCACGGGCAGAGTGCACGCAGGCAGAGAGGCAGACAGGCAGTCCATCCAATCATTACATCCGGGCCGAATGAAATGATTGGTTTATTACAGTCCTGCTACAGCCACAGATACTGGATTTTTAACTTTTTTTGTCAGAGCATTTGATTTATTGACTGCTGTCGGGATGTAATGAGAATTTCAACTAATATAACAAAAAATGTTTCTAAAATCTTTACCAACCCTGCCTTTAAATGTAAATATCATAAAACCTGCAACATCATAACTTTCAAAATGAAATTGGTGGCATAATGGTGGCAATGATTTTGGGTGTTCACTTTCCTTTTCCTAAAACACTGGTTGCAGTCTAATCGTTTTTATTTATTTATTGATAAAACTCTATTTAGTTTTAACACTTTGAAAAGTCCCTCCCTATTCGATGCCCCACCAAAACATATTTATTTGACCAAGAATACAAAAACAATACAATTCATTTTTTTACAAAATGTAATTTTTTTAGAGTTTGCTTTAAGATCTCTAATCACTTCATGAGAAAGACGACTGCACCTTGCACCTGTAAGTGAATAGCAGCTCTGAAAAGTCAGTAATGCTTATAAGAAGGGTGTTTACAATTTGGAGGTCACTATAACTGAAGTAGGGGTGCGGGTATAGTAAGGTTGCATACGTCAGCTTGCAGGAAGATTTGACACATCTACACATAGCCACAGTCTTCTGATGACCAGCACCAGATACCTGTATGTACTCACACACACACACACACACACACACACACACACACACACACACACACACACACTTAGTGGCCATCTGGCCAACTGGTAGTTGGGCTGAATTTATTCCCCAGCTCCAGTGTTCAGCACCTCCTCCTCTTTTGCATCACTCTTTCAAGTTTTAATAAGATAACTTTCACCATTTTTCCCCGCTCGCATTATTTATTTATTTTTTTTCTTTTATATTTAATCTCCGCCGTCGGGACAGTAGTTCAATCTGTCAAGTGAGACAGAGTGAAGGAGAAAAAAGAGAGAGGGAGACAGAGAGAGGGGCTCACTGATCCCTGTCCGGTGCAATCTTCTGCGCTTTAATGAAGTCCAATCTGTGAACACACTGTGGCCGCGTACCCTAAGGCGATCATCGCCTGTCTGCGACACAGAGGAACACATAATAAGCGAATAGCTCCACTGGTGGATGGATCGAGAGTCTGACGCCTTTGAAACATTCAGAACATGAAAGAGAGTCGACTTGTTTCATATTCTTTTGTGTGATCAAACACACAGTACGTCTTTAAAGGCGAGAACTCAAACGAAGACAGGTAGTTAATCACAATCTCAAGGTTCTCCTGCTTTAGCTCAGTGATTTCATGTCTACCAAGGTATTTTCTGTAACACAAATCCACACGCATAACATCTGCTCAACTCACTAAAGGCCCTCTTCTTTGCTATTCGGTGTCTTTGTCATTCCGATAGTTGCTGTTGGAGCTTGTCACAAAACAACTCGGGCCTCTGCGTCGTTGAGATATCAGTACGGGCGGTATTGATTCATTTGTAGCATTTATACATTGATTCATGTTAAATTATGCTGATTCGACTGCACTGAAAATGGATTTCATCACTCACGGTGCATACGAAAATACCAAAGCCTATCATTATCAGTCATCCAAATACTGAAGCCAACTATTTCAAACTCGTATCACTTCAATATAGTAGCTTATTAAATCTGTTTTGAAGAAATATCCCCCTCACTGACAACACTGATCATAGACTGGGGCTTTAAACAGTTCCCTAAGTATCTCCACATCACCTTATATAATAATAAGATAAGATACGATAAGATAAGATAGAACTTTATTAATCCCGAAGGAAATTCTTGTTGTAATGTTAAGTTGTGCTAATTAGCTATATTCCTTACATTTACTTTTCTTTCTTTTTACATCACAACAGACAGTAAAGCAGCGTCCTGTCGAATATCTTGATTGGACTTTGTAAGTTTTCTCCTTTAGAACTGATATAAAAAAGGATGGAGTATGTCTGTCTTTACACTAATAATGTATAATTTGTGCAAGGCGTTCAGAAACACTGACAGCATTTGAGAGAGAAGTCTTTTCAGTTACTTAAACTCAACTGACGACCTATGGCTGTAAATACATGGAGCAATGAATGAGCTGACGTTGTAGGACGTTTGTTGAATTTGTGAATACATTTTCAAGATGAATGTGCGAAGAAAAAAAATGATATTGGGTAATTACCGTGATCCCTTAAACCTTGACAGACTAATTGGAGCTCAGCTCTTGTCAAACCATTCAGTACTTAATCAAAAGATACAAGTATACCACTTGTGTCAAACACATGAAAAAGGTCCTTTAAGCTATGACATTTCTTAATTCGTTTCACGTTGCTTGCACATATATAGCCATCAATCTGTGAAGACACCTGAAGGCCTCGACTATTATGACCTGATTGTTACTTAGTCTGTGAGCGAGAAGTTGTTTCAGATTCTCAATATTAAGTTTAGAGGAAGAGTCAAAAGGAAAATGTGTCGGTGTAATAACCTCTTTCACTGATAAAAGTAGGATAAATGCAGTCTGAGATTTTGTGACGAGGTCGTGCAATCGACCTTTCTTGTTGTAGACTCCCAAAAACACAATTCTACTCCAGTTACTGATGTCCTACATTTGTAAACGACCATTTACACTATATGCTCTCTGTCAGTCAAGAAGTCCAAGATCCATAAGACAAATTAAAGTCACATTGCAACCTTTCTATCAAAAGATGCGGCTGAATTGTGTTGAATGCCGATGAAAAGTCAACTAACAAAAGCCTGGCATGTGCTTGCGACTTCTCCAAGTGTTTACATAGTTTAAGTATTAAAAGCATAGAATTAGAAAAGGAGTAAAACAAAATATTTCCATTTAAATCAACGTAGCAGGATGGACAGAGCGGCGGCCATTTATGTGTACTGTTGCCATTGCGACCATTGTAGCCGGTTGTAGCGGGCTGTAACGGGCTAACTTATGGCAAGTCGCAGACTCACTGTGGTGGGTTTTTGCAGTAAAACTGAAACGAGCAGTGGACTAGTAACGTTTCGAAGCATTGAGAGCCAGAGTGAATGAATAAAATCTAACATCTTAATGCTTCATCCACACGCTCTTGTCACAACGGAGGAAATCACACTGCTATCACCAGATGAGAGACAACTTTGTCTCTTCGTTTTCGGTAACCAGTGTAGCATCAAAGCATGGTAGAATTAGCAAGCTAGCTAATTAACGTGCAGCTGGCTAGTTAGCTAGCTTGCTGATTCCGCCATGCTTTAACGCGCTGGGTCTAACGGTCCCTCCACCTCACTCCCCACCGCTCCGGAAAAGGACAAGCTACCTAGCTAACTAGCCAGCCATCCGTCTCTGGAGCTGCGTCCGCTCTCTTCCCAGCGAGCTGCGACCACACTTTACGCCCCCACTGACATGTGTTCTATTGTCACTATAACAACTAACAACAATCGCCACTTTCTTTTGTACTAGTAAAATGGCCGTGGAAAACAGTTCACTGTCCGTTCTACTCTTATTCTATTTCTTTTTTTTTTTTTTAAGATTATTTCTTTTGGCATTTTCAAGCCTTTATTAATACGACAGTGGACAGTTCAGAAAGGGGGAGAGAGAGAGAGAGAGGGGGCGACATGCGGAAATGGCCACAGGTCGGATTCGAACCCGGGCCGCCGCAGTGAGGACTCAGCCTTGTTACTGTACGTGGGCGCCCGCTCTACCAACTGAGCTATTGGGGCAAATCCTATTCTATTTCTATGATTAAAAGCTTTGCATCCTCCGCCCCTCTCCCATCCTGATAAGCAAATTGCAGTGGATCAAGTTCCCTTCAACAGTTGACAAAACAAGGTTTTCTCGAAGTTTTTCATTATGATGTTAGGGCGACTGGTCTAAAGTCATTACGTTGCTTAGGACTGGTGTTCTTTGGGACAGGTATCACAGTCGAAAATTTCCAGAAGGTAGGGATTTGGTCACAATCAAATGACAACAATTCGAGTTATGAACTACTGAGACTTTTGTCAGCGGATGTATTACTGATACGAGGGCCTATAGGGAGAGGATATCAAGCAGATTTTGGGACTCTCTTCTCCCAAACTTTTAACAGGAACTTTAATTGCACAGAGTGGCTACAGAACTTGAGTGTTCAGATTTCACAGTAACATAAGTAGCTTATTGGAAAAAAAGAAAGTTGCTACCTGTTGCTGTAATCCCAGTTAGTGTTTCACAGTTACAATTTAAACTAATTTAGCTTGAGTCTGGCTCTATGGAAGGCAATGTCGGTTAGTTGACTCTTGATCCAGACTAAACTAGCTCAACAACTATTGGATGGATTGCCTAAATAGTCTGTAGAGGCTTTCATTGTTCTCAAAGGATGAATCCCAAAGACTTTGTCGATCCCCCGACTTCTCCTCTAGGCCCACCATTAGGTTGACATTTGTGGTTTTGAATGAAATGTCTCGACAAATATTACATGAATTGCCATGAAATCTGGTTCAGACATTCATGTTCCCCTCTGGGGGTGAATAATAACTTTGATGATCCCCTGATTTTTCCTCCAATGTCATCATCAGGTCAACATTTTAAAGTGTCCAGTACTTTGGCTTATGACCAAATACCTGCAAAACTAATGACATTGTCATCAACCTCAGCTGTACTTTGTGTTTAATGATAATTAGCAAATGAAGATGGGGAACATGGAAACCATTAGACCTGCTAAATATCAGCATGTTAGCCTTGTCATTGTGAGCATATTAGAAAGCTGATCTTAGCAATCCACTCCAAGTACCGCTGTGCCTGGTACAACCTCACAGAGCAGCTGGCATGGCTTTATACTTTAATCGACTTTCATGAAAACAAAAATGATACCATGTCTTCAATACAAAAGCAGCTGACAGCTTACACAGATTTCACCAGCCAACTACCGTTATGTATTTCCCTCCATTAAAAACACAACACACAAAACCACCAGAATAGCTGCTGTCAATATTTGCCATCTGTTGAAGGAGAGTGGTCAATATTGGCTGAGCATTGATATGTTTTAAATTAACAATACATTAGCATGAGTGTACACACAGGTATGTTTGCACTGAAGCAGCGATGTCTGTGTGTGCACCAAATGATCAGTACTCGTCAAGTTGAAAAGCCCTCACCAATGCCTACAGTTGGAGAAATGTGTGCAGGTAAGAACCGTGTGTGTGTGTGTTTTTGTGTGTGGGTGCAGTACATGTGCTGAATGTCTGAATGAATAAAAAAAAGCATATTCAGAGTTAGTACCGTAGGTATCAACTGTGTGATCTCACTACAGTCTTCCAGAGGGAGACAGATTCACACACACACACACACACACACCATCTGGAGATATGCCTGTAAGCATCTATCCATGCAGCATCAGTATCATGCATGGGATATTTCCCAAAGATTATTCTGAGCTACTAAAATATAGTTAGATGTAATCATGTTTTCTGTCTTTATGAATCTTTGTTGTCTCGATGGTCTGAAATCGTCACATCTATAAGCATTTGTTAGAGTCAAGAGCTCTCTTTCAGTTTCTCTTTTGGCATTTTCATCTTTATTTGACAGAGGACAGTGTAGAAATGGGGGAGAGAGGGGGAGAGGGGGAGAGAGAGAAAGAGAGAGAGAGAGAGAGAGAGAGAGAGAGGGGTGTGAAATGCAACAAAGGTCCCAAGGCCATGATCAAACCCGGGACGTTGCGGTTTTATAGCATGCTCTGCAACCACTCGGCTAACAAGGCGCTCCTCAGTGTCTCTTTTGTCCAACAAAATACCGCTCTCCTCTCTCGGCAGACATGTTACTACTTGGAAAGACGGACAAATCTAAAACCTTGCTTTCGTTGTCTTGTCTTTGGCAATTCTCCACATTCGCGTAGTGCTATACCTACCCCCTACCCACTCTCCTCTTTTGCTTCGCCCCAACTCTCACTGCACCGGCTATGCATGAAAAAAAGATGTGAAAGCATATGAGATTTGATGTAATGCCCTCCTGCCTTTATGACTGGCGAGTAAAAATAAAAGGGGAAAAAAGAGAATAAAGAGAGGCAAGATGTAATGTCAGGTTGGAGAAAAAAAAAAGGGGGAATTGTGACAACAGTGGGAGAGCAGCAGAGTGGAGGAGAGAGGAGTTGAGAGACAGGGCTAACAACAGCAGCTCTTTGGCATTTCTCTAGTGTCCTCTCTGCTGCCTGGGGGCCTTAAAAGCAAGCAGAGATGTTTCTCTTGCACTCAACTAGAGGAAGCAGTTTGCCACTTTCCCTTCAATAATAGGTCAGCTCAATTACCTTCGTCAAAAGCCATCCATCTTTGCACAAAATTGTGTGTCATAATGAAAAGAATATTGAAATTGCAATTCAGACAAGTGGAAATTTCAAAAAGCTGTTTGGGCCAGAGTTCACCTTTTTATAATGCGTTACAGATTTCCTTGTAGGGGGACATTTTTTAAGCTTGGTTAAAGAAAATAACGAGGGGAAAAAAAAGCTATGGTGACGAGTTGCAAGCATTCACGATTGGTAGAGAGCGCACTGGAGGCGAAATACTGTCAGAGTTTTGGACTTAAAAATTAAAATCTCCACCACTGATGTAGAAAAGTTAAGAACAGAGTAGAAGTTGGAGACCTTCTGACGCTGCTGCATTGATGTATATGTACTGCAAATGTGGGTACTGATTTCAATGGTTATTATTATTCTGTGGGTTTTATTTTCTATCTTATGTTATGCATTCTATGCATTTTATTTCACCTTATTTTTATCTTACTTTTATTTTTGTCATTTTATTAAGTGTGTTTTATTTTTTATCTTATTTTCCCTGTTTTTATGTTCATTCTACGTTTACGTTCCCTTATTGTAAAGCACTTGCAGTGCTGCATTTCTTGTATGAAAGGTGCTATACAAATAAAGGTTCTTCTTCTTCTTCATCTTATTATCATTATTATTATTATTATTATTATATTAAAATTAGTGCTGTCAACGTTAATGCGACAATAATGCATTAAAGTAAAATCGTTTTAACGCCACTACTGTAATATTGAAATACTGTCATGGCCATTTTCAAAGGTATCCCTTGACCTCTGACCTCAAGATATGTGAGTGAAAATGGGTTCTCTGGGTACCCACGAGTCTCCCCTTTACAGACGTGCCCAATTTATGATAATCACATTCAGTTTTGGGGCAAGTCATAGTCAAGTCAGCACACTGACACACTGACAGCTGTTGTTGCCTGTTGGGCTTCAGTTTGCCGTGTTATGATTTGAGCATATTTTTTATGCTAAATTTGTCATTGTTTTGTGTTGTTAATTGATTTCCACTAATGAATATATCCATACATTTGCATAAAGCAATCATAATTGCCCACTCCCATGTTGATAAGAGCATTAAATACTTGACAAATCTCCCTCTAAGGTACATTTTGAACAGATAAAAAATGTGCGATTAATTTGTGGGGGGGGGGGGCTGAGTGCTGGAGCCGATCCCAGTTGACATTGGGTGAAGGCGGAGTACACCCTGGACAGGTCGCCAGACTATCACAGGGCTGACACATAGAGACAGACAACCATTCACACTCACATTCACACCTACGGGCAACAATTAACCTAACCTGCATGTCTTTGGACTGTGGGAGGAAACCCACGCTAACACAGGGAGAACATGGAAACTCCACACAGAAGAGCCCCA
Source organism: Sebastolobus alascanus (assembly GCA_916701645.2). Classification (NCBI taxonomy): domain Eukaryota; kingdom Metazoa; phylum Chordata; class Actinopteri; order Perciformes; family Sebastidae; genus Sebastolobus; species Sebastolobus alascanus. The sequence goes on along the minus strand of CAKAOJ020000077.1, from coordinate 1,509,760 downwards.
AGCCGAATTCGAACCTGCGACAGTGCTAACCACTGCACCACCGTGTAGCCCTTGCCCCAAAACCACACAATCTAAATTATTGGCAATATCATAGAACCATGCGTTGGAAAGTAGTTACAGATGTCTACTCCTCCTCCAATCAGAGGCATCTATTATAACATGAGTCTTCCCCATCATCGGTCCCTGTATCATTATACTGTATATAACAGGAGACAGCACGACATGGTCTTGAACGCCACCTAACCAACAAATAAAGGCCACCAATCAGATTTGTTATAGGTTTAGAGGAGATTCACACACTGCTCAATATAAGCTGCACCAGACGGACTGACACATGTTGTGTGCGTGACACATTCATTTAAGGGAACAAGGGCTCTCATCACACCTTCCCCGATGGAAGACGAGCGGCGAAATGAGAATTTTCTTCCCGTTGTTTTATGGACAGTTGTGCGACCGATGACAAGATGTTCTTTCTTTTCTGTTTTGAGAGGCAAAACTCTCAAAAAACTCTCAGAGGTCATGAACAAAAAGTAGGTAAACTAGATTTAATGACAGCAAAGCATTAGCAACAGTGCTCTTTGCAGGTGTTATTGCTGAAATGAGGTGTGTTCCAGATCAGTGGGAACAGTCAGAGCTTGGGAGCACTTTCCCCACTTTCTACCAGATGCCTCATTTCAAACATATCTGCCTTGTGATAGATGAAACTAATGGTTGCTCTTAAATACGCTGTAACAGAGACATATAATCACTCATCACTGTTTATGTATAGTCATAAATATTTATGTATAAAGATAAACTCTGATCTAACTCGTGTTCTTTATTTCTGGCACTTGTTTCTTGCTCACCATGCAATACATAAATGTAATGGCTGAACACTGTCGCAGCACAGAAACTGTAATTGCCCTACCATGTGATTTTATGGGACTACAACGTTTTGCTTTTAAATACATGTACTTGCAAAATGTCAACAGCAACATCATTACCGTTGGGGAAGTTATACCCAAAAGAGGAAAGAAAAAATCCTGATTATCCAACACTAACCGTTTTTCGTTTTTGTTTTTTTTCATTTCAAAACAAAACCATGAAATGTTTGCTGATACAAACATGTATAAACATGACACTCCAAAGTCTTCTCTTTGAAAAACTTTGTGATATTAATCCAATCTTAGAGAGTAAGAGTGTGTGGGAGGGATGCGCTTTCTCATGCTGACCTCTGAGAGTTTGCTGACACAACCCTCGGAGGGTGAATACCAAATGCTCTTGCTGCAGGCAAGGTTCTATAGGTCCATGTCCTCCAAAGCCCGTTTTCAGCCTCCTCTACCCCTTGCTTCCTTCCCCTGCCACTCCTGTTCACTGTAACACAAAGCCAGCAGGGTTTTAGCCCCCAAGATACGGCCTGGTTGTCCAACATCAGCCTACGTACTGACCACTAGAGCTGGGACGATACACCTATCTCCCCATTTGATACTATCATGATACTTAGGTGTCGATTCGATGTGTTTTAAGTATTGTTATTCCACAAGTATTGCGATTCGATATTATGATTTATTGCGGGTTTTGTTAACTTTTTTAACACTAGACCATGGGGAAAAAGTGGAATCATACACTTCTAGAGACTTTTACTTTGGGAAATATCTAAATTGATAGTGTAAAAATGTTTGATATTCAGCTTGTATGTAGTCTGAGATGTCCTGAAGGCAAATATATCAGTCATTGTCAGGCATTATTTATTTAATTTTTTCCAGCAACTAAAAATAGAAGAATAAAGACATTTCCCTCACAAATTAGTGGTATTTTCTTTTTAATTTATAAGGGACATGTTTTATACTTCTGGTGAATATAATCCAATCAATCTTATTTCTATATATGTATTTTGTATACAGTTCCCTTTGTTAACACCTTATTTTGAAAACCAGATGTAGTCACACGTGTATACTTCCGCTACCTTCGCCAAGTCCGTCGCTATAGCTATTACCGTCAGCTCCGTTCTCTTCATACATCCATGGTCAGCTCCATCGGGGCCGTTTGAATGCATTTAGCGTCGGCTGCATTTGACCAGAGAGATGAGAGTGACGGCCGGCTTGACCGCACGTTACCGCAATGCGAGAATGCTTCCTGTCCATGAAGAGATAGCATGCAGCTTTAGCCGTGATGTCTAGCTCTTCCTGGCAATGTAGTGTTTACCACTTTTGATTTAACATGTGAGGGTGCCGGATGTATCCCCGCCGACGCCAGGCCCTCCGTCGTTTTCTGCTTCCTCGCTTTGGCCCTGTTTTGTTCTTGAAACGAATATGATGTCACGTTACTCAGACTACAACAATAAAAGCGGTAACTTCCTTCTACCTCCGCATAGACATGAAGCCATTATATTGATTCTGGCAACAAAAAAATAAATCGCGATACATACAGTAGGTGAATCTATTTTTTTCCCACCCCAACTGTGCTGCTTTTCTTATTGCCTGCTTTACCATTTTAAGTGGCTCAGTCAACGTGTCTGGCCGCACTCCACAAGCCCTATGTGAAGCGTAGACAGGGCACAAGCCACATGTAACCTCTTAATGCTGATCCCTGTCCTGTGTTGTCTTTCCGTGCGGGGTGGCGATGTGACAGTGGCTGAGAGCTGATGAGGGGGGACATCGGCAGCATTCCCCCCAGGGCTCAGGCTGCAGCTTTATCTTTGCCTAAGGCGGAGCGGTTCGGCCGAGAGGATGTACTCGAGCAGCCAAATGAAATAAATCACTGGATATTGGCTTTGGCTTTACAGACGTGGCCGTGGCTGCGCACAAGCGTGCCTGTCTGAAAAGGTCAGTGGTGCAAATGCTGTGGCCGGGGGGGGGCTAACACGTTTCAGAGGTCCGCACAGCTTGTCCTCCTCCAACTCTGAGGCGCTAGCTATCAAAAGGCCAGGCTGCATCACTGTTTACTAGCACTGCGTGATGGGAGTATATGTTTGAATGTGTGTGTGTGTGTGTATGTGTTTGTGTGTGTGTGTGTGAATAGATGAGTATTCCCAGCAGCATGGGTGTAAGCGAACAGTTTGAGACAGGAATTACAGCATATTTTTGCAGAAACATGAGCCAAGACATATCACCATCTTCTTGCCGTCATAATAATGATGAGGTACGGAAAGATATGTGACAAACTGAACAAAAGGTGTATTACGGTACCCCCTCAGAGAGGCAAAAAAGGGGTCAGTTCAGTTCAGTCTGCAGGAAGAAAATCACAAATCCACAGTAAAGCCGGATCAAGTGGCTTCGCCCGAATTCTTTCCCAAATTTGTTCTTTTTTCTCAGAGGGACAAAACTTTCTTCCATCCAGTCTCACAGAAGTTCAAGAATTAGAAGTAGGTTTAACTCATCCTGAAGGGCAAATTACAAACTCTTTACACCAGACCAGCGGTGGCTGCAGGCTAACACACACACACAACGTTTCTGTAACCTGACAAATGGTGGGGCTTTGAATCACCTCGACAGAAACCGACCAAAAGAGCAAGGATGTGTCTGGATGGGACGTTATGTGCAGAGTGTAACACTTCAGAAAGTAAAGATTGTGGAAGAAGAGCAAAAAAGAAAAAGATGATCTTAACTTCTTCCCTTCCTTCCTTCACCAAGCTCAAGCTGACCTCAGAGCATGTCATGATGTGTTCTGTGGATAAAAATGCTGATTATTATGTGAATCACGTAAGGAGGTTTTCGCGATGCAGACACAAACTCAGTTATACAACTCAAAGAAGCAGCAGAGATGATGAATCAAGGCAGGGAAAACGGGGGGTGGGGGGTGGGGGGGGGGGTGGGGGTGGGGGGTGGGGGGTGGGGGGGGGGGGGGGGGGGGGGTGGGGGGTGGGGGGGGGGGGGGTTGGTAAGGATGAAAAGGTGCAAGAGGTGAAAAGGAAACAGCGAAGGAGAAGAAGATGACCTAGGACCTTGCAGCTAGCTCTTTTGCATCTCAATCACGCAGCCACATGAATATCAAAGCAGAGCTTTTGATGGACAACCGAGACCAAACCAGAGGGAGGTAGAGAGGGAGGTCTCTGAGGTAATGATGAGGCAGGAGAGACGCAAAATAATTGCAGATGCATCTTTTTTTTTCAAAGCTCAAAGGAGAGGGAGATGAGCCTCTGACTGCTTCACCAGATCCATGTAAATGCGACTGACGATGCTGCGGAGCCGTCCTTTGAGCTGCCTGAGTACAGGCACATGCAAATAAACTTTTTATCGGCGCAAATGGCAGCACACAAAACAGAGGTGGTGACATACGTGAATGGACAGAAACGGGAATATAGTCGAAGCAGGACAGTACAAAAAAAAGCCAAGCAAAACAAAAAATAGATACAGCAATATTACTGTTATCATATTACTGTTATTATAAATATGCAAACCAGTTGTTGTTACCCCCCACCCCCACCCCAATGCCACCCTTTTTGCATCCAGGAGGATGAGGTGAGAGCTACATTCAAGAAGCTGAACATCGGGAAAGCAGCAGGGCTGGATGGCATCAGTCCCGCTCTGCTGAGCCAGTCTGCAGCTCAATCGGCTCCGGTGTTTTGCAACACATTCAACACGTCTCTAAGCTAGAGTACAGTCCCTCAGTGCTTCAAACTCTCCACCATCATCCATGTACCAAAGTCTTCAAAAATCACCTGCCTCAATAACTTCAGACCTGTTGCCCTAACATCTGTGGCTATGAAAGCATTTGAGCGCATCCATAGAAATAAAACAGGAGTAGAAGGGTCATTGAACCGTTTGCTGTGGCAATTTGACTAGCGCAAAAGAAAATGTCGATTGTTGTTAGCTGTTATGGTGACGTCACGTCAGTGGGGCCGTAAAAGTGTGGTCGCAGCTCGCCGGGAAGAGAGCGGACGCAGCTCCAGGAGACAGCTGGCTGGCTAGTTAGCTAGGTAGCTTGTCCCCAGGCGGAGGGACCGTTTAGACTTGGCACTGTCGCTGGCCACCAGCCCGCTGTTCGGCTCATTTTCCGTAATCAGTACAGCACCAAAGCCTGGTGGAACCAGCCCAAGAGCTAACCAGCCAGCTGTCCGCTAGCTAGCTAGCTATCTCGCTAATTCCACCATGCTCCGACGCCATACTGCTTACAGAAAACGAGCCAAACACAGTAGTCACTCATCTGGCGATAGCAATGTGCTTTCCTCCACTGTGACAAGAGTGCGTGGATGAAGTTGTTCCATTTGGCTCATTGACATATGTGCCTTGTAAAGGTTACTACTCCACTGCTCGTTTAGTCGTCGTTACTGCAAAACCTCACCTCAGTGAGTACATGACTCGCTGCAAGTCAGTTTACTTTAAGCGGAAGTCGAGTCGAGTGTATTCAGCTTTTTTCCCTTGCCCCTTCATGTACCCACCTCGAGACTAACACAGTCCCCCGCGGAAGCTATGGTTGAGCCAGAGGGGGGGTAAATACAGTTTTTTTTTAACTTTTGATCTGTTGCTCCATTTATAATGTCTCTCTTTGGCAGTAAATGATTAACATGATCCAAAGACGATGGATCTAAAAAGGTCCTGACAACTATGTTTCAACTGTTTTTTTTAATCTTTTCTCTTGTTTTTCCAGGAAAAGCTGACTGAGCATTCTTCCTTGTTTTTAGCGAAACCCTTCATTTTATGCAGTAACACACAGGTCAGTCCGATATCACGCCAAAGCGTGTAATAGACTTGCTTGTCCACCAGAGGATAGCATGTCAGTGTCACGTTGTTGCCTCACAGAGGTGTGAATATTACACGCTTGTATGAAGGTGCAGTACCAGCAGGGGGCAAGAAAACTACTCACATAGGTTTAGGCAACAAAAGCACTCAGTTAGGTTTAGGAAAAACGTCGAGGTTGGCCTTAATATAAGTTCGGAAAACACATGACAAACGTCACTAACGTAACTTATAAAACCAAACACCGGTCTCCTAGTTGAAAGTCCTGTGTATGTATGTTGGATCCATCCACCTCCCCTCTATCATAAGCAGTCTTTCACAATTTTTTTCTACGTGACTAGCTCTGAGCGTAGCATATTCACGCAGATGCATTTACACTGCAGTCAGTACAGACATGGCGTACAAATGACACGCCAAAACCAAGAATGGCGTTCTTCTTACATGCTTTTGCCTCGTGCATTATCGTGTCATTCCCTAGCCATTTTGTGTGACCGGGCTGCACAGGCACATCTAGGAGCTTCCTAATACAACAACAGCCTTATGCTGGATTAATTAGTGCCTTGCTCTGAGGCATCTCAGTGCTAGTTGATCAGTTAATGGAGTGTGTTGTCTTGTCTCTCCAGCCAGGAGTTTCCCAGCCAGACCAAAAGATCTCACCAGTGACCACAAGCTTATTATCCTCACCTCTCGGCTACCGCCGCCTCATTATTTTTGTTAGAGGATGAAAATCCCCATTGAAACCAACAGACTTCTCCTTGGGGAGCCTTTTTAGCCAAGCTCTTCTAAAGTTAAATATCAATGACTGAACGTTGGAATGCAAATTGAGAGATGAAAATCCACTTACATCAGTAATAACAGCATTAAATTAGCGATGGTATGGGTGAGATGTCATTTCAGTTCACCTATCTCCACTCAGCCGTCCTTGCGTGACCCATCATCCCTTTAATAGTAAAACCAGCCTCATTATTCTCTGCTTTTTTTTTTTTAAAGAAAAGGATGAATAAAAACGAGAGCAGAGGACCAGTAAATATCCTCATAAATGAGATTTGATTTTGCTCTCCCCTCCTTCATTCTTCTCTGTTAATTAACATTAACTTCTTCTCCCTTTTCTTCATATTCCTATCTCTCAGTCTCAGCTCCGTCTGGCCCGTGTGACACAAAAGGACACCATAAAAAGTCCGGAGTTTTCGCACCAGTGCACCCGAAGATCGTATCGGGCCGTGCCATAAAGAAAAGCACCAGCACCAGGCTGTCGCTCTCGTAGCACCACACAGCCCAATGCAATTATCAGTCAGCGGTGATAATAGAACTCATAGGGAGGTGTAATGGCTTTTAGATTTGCACCTCATCATCATCATCCCAGCCAGGGCTACAGGCAAGCCAACTGCATTACCATAAACCACACTATGTATATACAGTATACGCCCTGCTGTGAGAATATTGTTTTTTCTTTTCTTTGGCCTTTTCGATATAATCTTAGATTGCTTTTTTGACACACAGTTGCATTGTCATACATATAGAATAGTTGCAGCTCACTGTGTCTCACACAGGCACACACACACACACACACACACACACACACACACACACACACACGCAAATTATCCGTCTCCCTCTCTCTAATCCATACACAGTGATATAATCATCCAGTTTGAATGCATAGGGCTTCAGTGTGGTCGGTTGATAAATGCTGAAAACATGGAAAATAAATAGTACTGTACGCGAGACGCTGCGGCGCACAAATCTGACCTTGGAGCAGAGTACAGAATTAACACATTCTAACAATGGGCTTATTGTTTGGCCTGTGTTCATTATTTGTTCATTTGCAACACAATGTATTAAACAGAAGACAAGCTATTTGTCCAAATGAAAACCATAATCCCTTCTTTCTTTCGAGGGATTGTGATTTATGTTTGTCCTGTCTTTCCTTTCAGTTTCACCATGTGATGGAAATTATGATGTTGCATGTGTGCCACAACCAAATGACGCTTTCATGCTCATTCATAATCGGTTCAAATATGAAATAGGTTGGTTACATTTCACTACTCCCTCACAAAAGAATCCAAAAAAAACATGATTATGTGGTGACTTTATAATACTGACAAAGCACTACATACTGTAATACAATAGTACAACTGAGAAGTTCCCTTCTTCCAGGTCTAAGAAGAACACAAGGTAATATCACTGTAAATTAATTATCATTCAATATTTCCTCTCTTTTTTTGGCACACTAATTGTACTAAAATGTGTGGGACAGCCATTAAAACACTGCAAATGTAACACCAGCACAACACAATTTACTATAATGATCTACTGTGAGTAAGCCTCTATAATTCCGCAACAAGGGCAAAGAAGAAAGAGAAGAAAGAGAGAGAAAATTAAGGGGAAGAAATATCAAAAAGAATGTGACAAACTAGAAAGTGCATTTTTCTGGAGAAATGCAGCATGATTGCTGAGAGCTGAGAGTTACTGCTTGAGAAGCTGTAAAAGAAAGAGCAGCTGAAGGAGCATGAACTATAGGAAGAGTGGGAGTGTTACAAGTACGTTGTTAGAAAGAAAAAGAAGGAACAACGAAAGAATTTTAGAAGGGAGGGGAGAGGGAAGGGACAAAGAAAGAAAAAGAGAGATAAGGAATGAAAAGGTATGTTATAAGAGGGAAGAATAGTGGGAATGGGGAAGGAAAGAAGGAAAGGAGGAATGGAAGTAAGAAAGGAAGTCAGGAAAGGGAAAATAAAGAAGAAAAGAGGGAAAGAATGGATGGAAGAAGTGATGCTTCTTCCCTGGTAATGCAGAAATGAAAGGTTAAAAAGAATGGAAGATAAGAAAGAAGGGCAGAGAGGAACAAAAGAAGGTATAAAAGAAAGGAATGAATGGAGGCAGGAAATAGATATAAAGGAAGATGATGATGAAGTTGCAGTAATTTACTGACTAAACCAAACAAAGTCAAAACAAAGACAACTGGATACCCAGCATCGTCAATCCCTTACAGTAGCTTTACTGCTCGATTTGTCTGTCAGTTTGGCTGACCTTTCAACCGGATGTTGTGACGTCCTCAGACAGAAAGGGTGAAGCAGGTAAAATAGTCCGTGGGGCAGATCGTAAAGCTCTGGGTAGCCCTGCACTAAAAACATTGACTTCTCCTCCATATATTTACCGTAGACTGATATCTACTAGCTGTGATTGGTTGTTCCTCGTCACATGACATGCGGTGCGTGTTGACGCGTTCTAAAGTTTAACTATTTTATCTCGGGGCGCAACCGTCACGGCCTGAAAAATAGGCACTCAGGAACACTTGCCTGCCGCGAGGGCGTCTAAATTGAACAACAATGGATTTAAGTGCGCAAACGTGGCATGCGAATGACCCCTTATAGACGTAGCATGTCTTGAAAACACTTTAACTGATTTCTCAAATGATGTAAGTTTTCAAAAAGCTAAAACAAAAGAGTGGAGGCATGTTTAAAGATAGAAGTTTGTAGCAGAATATACGAGAAAGCAAGAAAGAGTTTTAAACCTGGTGGGTTTGAACATTCCTCTCATGGTCTTTATTAAAATAAATGGAGAAAGTTAAATATTGAGTATAATATTTGATTTCCTTCAGCAATAACAAAAAGCTTGAATTCCTTTCTTTAATGTCTGGTTTAGGAACTGTAGTTACAGCCCAACCTTCACCACCTTTAACACTGGGGACTCTGCTCTGCAGCATATCAGTAGTCCTGAGGACCAACATACACTGGGGTTGAGAGTGAGGTTTTCATTTTACTTTAAGTGTGACTGAACATTTTCATTACGCTGCAAAACATTAGGAGCCCCACATGCCCAGAAGACAACCTGCAACAGATTTGCTTTTTATTATATAATTGATGTGAACTGACCCTGACCCTATATGGGTTTCTGACACAACCTGTTCTTTGTCCCCCTCATCTGGGAAATTAAAAAAACATTCAACATATTGTAGGTTCATGTAAGGACTTGTGAACAGTCGATTAGACTGTTGTCAGGCTAATAGACGTTATCGGTCACTATAGGCACCATAGATGTGGGTCAATAGGGGCCTGCTACAACCATTATTAGGTTCAGGCTGGTCTCATACACTGTTCGTAACTATACTAATGCACTGCAATTCATATACAGTATATCCCATGAAATCAATTTGTGTCAACGTTGAAATATTTGTCACGTAACTTACGTACTTAAGTAACGCCTCTTCCAGAGTTATTTTTAACCCAAACCACGACCTTTTCCTAAACCTAACTAACTAGTTTTGTTGCCTAATCCTAACCAAGTCGATCTTTTCCTAAGTGAAACTAAGTAGTTTTCTTGCCTAAACCTAAGAAAGTTGTTTCCTTTGAAGTATGTTTATTTAGAAAAGACTGTATGCATGTAAGAAGCATAAATTGATACTGTTGCTGGACATTTGTAGGAAACAAATGAGGAATAACTTTTTTGTAACAAATTATGCGAACCGTTGTATGAGAATATGTTGTTAGGTTTTATTATCTATTCACATGGTAGATCACTGAAAGAAGGTATAGAAGAACAACGGCCTCTAGCGACCATAGTAATTATGTCAGGAGCAAAAGAGGAAGTCAGGCGCTGTAGTATAGATGGCGTGAATCTCCATATGGGGTGAGGGGTGGGGTAGATTGATGGGACACAAACACAGGGTTTTCGCCCAGGAGACCAGGGTTCACATCCCATGTGATACCAACAATGTGTAGCTGTCTTTGTAGTCACAAGCTTTAAGTTTCACTTTCACTTTTATTATTTTTAAGTTATTTTAAGCCAAAACACAATGTATTTGTTACCTAAACCTAAAGAAACCTTTTTTTGTGTTCAAAACGTAACGTTTCGTTCAGTTTTACGTGTTTGAAGGTGTCGCTTTTAAGTTTCACTTTCACTTTTTCAACGTAGTAGGCCCGTACTGACCCACATCTATGGTGCTTATAGCGACCGATAACGCCTATTTAATGGCCTGATAACAGTTGAATCGGGTGCGTTGAGTCACCTCCCAAACTGCCCCCAAGTCTGAGAGAACATATTGTACAGTAGGAGCTGCAGCTGCATGGTTAGTAAATACCCAAACAGAGCAAGCGCCTGGTCGTATCTCAGCTGGAGAGGCTGGATTCTAATTACAGGGACATGAGGTAAATCTGGTCCCGGTTTGCTAATGATGCATGCTTTGAGGACCAGCTAAGGCGCAGGCAACCCTGGAGGGAAGTCGGATGTCTGGGCTACAGTATAGTTTTATCTATGTTCAACACTGTTTGTGGGTATGAATACTTTGGTGTGGGATTTTGTTACAGGCTTTACTGCCTTGTTTATGCAGCAAAGAATAGATACTTGTTGTTTAAGTTGTGGGTTAAACCAAGTTTATATAGTGCAAACCATCTCAGGAGCTCAGTTCAATCATCATGTATTTGTTCTGTAAGCACATATGGGTTAGCTCTTATTACAGTTGTTATTATTATTATTATTATTAAATAGATCACATTGATCATGCTGTCATATCTCCACACCCTTTCTAGATACACACACAAACACACTCTAATGTGTCTGGCCGTGAGCTTGTGTTACACTGACCTATTGGGAAACCTATTTCCCTCAGCTAAGTGAGAGACAATAACATGTGAAGCACACCAAGAACACTATTATTTGGATGGATGACTGCACTCTTCAGCACCAGAAACTTCATTACCTGCTCAACACACAACACGATTAACAACAATAGCGGAAGAGGGTTCAATGAAATGTAATACAAGCCACTTTTTCAAAGCTGCAATTTGCCATCCACGTACCCACTTATCAGCTGCCAGAGTTCAATACACAGGAAACCGAAACATGTCATTGGCTCCATTCCAGATCTAGTGTCAATTAGTCACCCTCTAAATGCTCCATTCCTTTTCATCAACCGTGTTTTGCTTCTACCAGATGAGCTGTCTAATTGCCTATTATGGCGTCTTTGCAGAGAATGGGAGACTCATATTTCCCCCCCAAGTGTATTGGGTGAAGTGCTATTGACGTGTGCGTTGGGTGCGAGAGTGCTGGATCACATTTTGACTACCTGACGCTCAATAGTTCCAGCAGACACTGAGATATTAATGACGCCCGTGTGTGCCACGCTGTCTAACACATGCCTTCCTCTGTCAGGACACAGGGCCCGTGCTGTCTGCTGTCCCAGTGCAGCAGAAATGCAAAGAGGACTTCTACAGTCTGTCTCAGCGTATATTATTTTTTATTGTTTATCAGTACCAGAGCAATGACAGCCAGTGCGGGAGGAAGGTTTAAATTAAACCAAGTAGTTTAGGAGGCAGTCCCACCACTCAGCGCTGGTGTTTTAAAGGTTCATCTGGTGGACAGCCAAAATCCTAATGCGGAAAACTATCTACTTCTAGTAATTAAGTGTTGGAGCACAAATAAGGGAACACAATTCAATATAGTCTGCATATCAGCAGCAGCCAAAGAGGGAAATTCAATCACATTTCCCTCTTCTGTCTGGCAGATCCATTCATTTTACCAACTTAGTTTTCAGTGTCCCACCAACACTGCTTATTGCTCACAAAGCATTACTATTTTTCGAAAATTGTGCACAAACAAGGATAAGAGCTACATGCCAAAAAATGTTCCGCCCCTCCGAACAATATAAAACTATTTGTATTAGCTAATACATTTAGAAAAGGTAATTAAACTGCCTGCATTTTATTTTATATCAGTATCTTTGGAATGTTTATTGAACTTATCTGCAAAACATTTTTCATTTGTTTTCATTTGGTAAGGCGTATTTTATTGTAGTGATTGGGCAACGCAAAGCACTTAAATACTGAAACACTCAAAGTGTCCCATCGCCTTTTAAGGCTGAGATCAGAGGCTCGACCACCAAGACTTGGGGCGTTGGGAACGAAAATGAGCTTCTGATGCGTTAATTGCTCATTTTATCCCGTGCAGTTTGTCACAGTGGGACCATCAATGAAGCATCTGGGACACTTCACAATGACCTGACAAAAACACTAGCATGTTTGTATTATTTTGAAAGCTTCTACAGTATGTCATATTTCATGTCACTGACCCAAAGGAGCACAGATGGTTTTAAAGTACCTTAATTGTCTCCATGAGCTGTGCGTCACATCCAATGCTGCAGCTCCAGCTGCAGAGTCAAATCAATGGCCAAACTGCAATAATTAACTTCCCTTTCACTTCGCACAATATCTTTGCCTCATGTCTCTCTCCTGTAGCCCCCTCCATGCAACTTGTCCTCACAATTTGAGGACGTCTGGCGTAATCTGACGCACATCTCAAAAGACAAAAATATTGTGTAGTTTGATCACATTGAGTTTTTCAATATCTTTCCCTTATCACATAACCCTAACCACCTGGGATATGGGATGTGAACACAAGTTTTCGGAAGTCAAAGTAATTTGCCAACCATCAACCCAGACGTCCTCCCTGCAACTTTTCCCTGGGTGAAACACTTCCTGCAGCGAAACTAAATTATGTTAAAGGAACACTGTGTAACATTTCGGGGGATCTATTGGCAGAAATGGAATATAATATTCATAACTTTTATTTAGTGTATAGTCACCTGAAAAATAGGAATCGTTGTGTTTTCGTTACCTTAGAATAAGCCGTTTATATCTACATAGGGAGTGGGAACACTGTTAACTTTTCCTGCTTGGGCCGGAGTCGATAATGTTACTCGCTCCCGTCGCCGACGCTCTCTCTCCTGCTTCACCACTCACTTCCCACGTACATAGACACTCTACTCTTACGACAGCTCTAGAGAGGGCCATTCGCGTTTTTTCGTCGGCCACCGTAGCTCTCCAACAGACTTAGCACAGGGGAGAGGCTTCAGTTGGTTGCAATCTCCTCACCTCACCTCTAGAAACCACCAGATGCTACACACTGGAAATTTAGGTGAATGTAATCCAGACCGCAACAACGTCTTCTCCAAAACATATATTGCCAGAATAAATTTGTAATGACGGAAAGTTACTCACAACTTTACGTGGTACAGTGAATGGAGAACAACTATAGTTATATGCATCCGGCTCTGGCCCTCTTTTGACCGCACAACTACATCTCTTTTCAACCATCTTCTCCCATCCTCTCCTCTCCAGAGCTTCTCAGCTGCTACTGACTTCCTGCTTATTCTTTGTTTCCCTCCCATGTGTCCTGTCAGTTTTGTGTCATCTCTTCAGGAGAGAAATATCTTGCCTCTTTGCCATTGTTTGGCTCTTTTCACTCTCTCTCTTCAAAGTCAGATCAAAGATGACCTGAAGTACACAGATGTTATTTATCAAATAAAGCAGGAATGCCGGCATTGTTTTTATGGGTGAACGACAGCTGAAGCTCTAGCGGTAGCTAACTTGTAAAGTCATCCATCACACCGTGTATGTGACCACAGGGCAGAATAACTCTACTGTGTCGCCTTGAGTTTCCTTTATGTCTTTCCTTAATGCCTTTCTGTCTTATGTAAAGCGCTCCGAATTGACTTGTTGTTCAAAGGTTCTATACACGTAAACCTGCCTTGCGGTGTGTAAAATCCCCCTTAAGACCTTAGAAAGACTTATTGGCAGATGTGAAGTCAATGGAATTCATTTTTGAGACAAATCTTTCAGCAACACAGAAGCTCAAGGGAGGCAAATTAAGATCTGACTCCCGTGCATGTCTTATGACTCACTATTCCACAGAGGATTGTGTGTGAATTACTCTCTCGTTGTTAATACTTGCCAGGTATTACAAATTCATAATCATGATTTGATTGCTAATGCTGTGCAACATAATAGCTAGATTAAGTCTGGAGATGTTTAGTATACTAAATGTTGAACGAGGTGCTTTTGGAAATACTGAACAGCAAGGGGAAGACATTGAGTCGGGTAACATTTGAATTTTCTTCACTACACTGCTCAGAGCCACAGAGGTGATTATATACTGACAAAATCATCCTGGTGTGAAGTGACACAAGTGCATCTATTTTTACATGTTCATTACCACAAGCCCCTAATCAAATATTGATAATATTTTTGGTTTGAAACTCTTGTCTGTTCTTACAATACCACATTAATCAAGTTATAGTATGCTGGTAGCATTGTAAAATAGGCTTGATAATTCGGGGGGGAAAACAAGCACGTAATTTGAGATCAGCTGAAAGCTGGTTGGCGTTAAATTGGCTCATTTGGGAACCCAGAGTCTGTGGTGTGTTGAAGCTCTGCTATACCCACTGAGCAACAACTCAAAGAAATGAAGTCCTCAGGTCTGTAGTGTCTTTAGCTCCTTTTCCGTACACATGTGCTGGCTTGACTCGGTTTGACGGCAGGGATTTGCATCTCCATTACAACAGGACTACCCGCTTGAAGGTGTGCGTAACCGTGGCTGTAAAACGGTGGATAAACACGTTTCATTTCCTATATTCTTCACAATAAAAGTCCCCCATTATTTTTGTTGCTTGTACTCTTCCTCCCTGCAGCATTAGTAGATTTGTTTTTATTGAGGAATAGCCCCGGACAAAGCTCAGCTAATTCGGTGATGAACACATTTCGTTTCCTATAAATTCTTCACAATAAAAGTGAAGTTATTTTGTTATTTGAAAGCTTTTGTGCTTTTATGAAGCAGCAAAATCAGGAAATGTTGGGTTTTCATCAGCAGCAACTGAACGAGACTCCTATACAGCTGAAAGTGAACATGACAGTAAAATAAAGCAGATATCTGAAGGACAAACGGGGACGCAGGAGAGAAACTAAACTTCAAACCACAAAGATTCAGTTAGAAGGTACAAAACTACTGAGAGCTGAACACACGGAGACTTTTAGAAACATCTTTCTGTCTGGTCTCCTGCACAGACATGAGTCGAGTCTCGCAACACATGCTTGTTTGAGGGGGAGAAGGGGGCTTGTCATGGGTTGACGGCAGTAGGTGACCGTAACCCGCTTGGGGGCGGGTCGGGGGCACTTTGGCCCGACTCCAGAGATGGTCCATCTAGGGCTCGGCGCGGCACAACTCGACGCGCTAATGGAAACGCAAATCAACACGGCATGTGTGTACAAGAAAACACTCCTGCTCTGGACATGAAAATTTCCTGTGTGCAGTTCATGTAGTTCTCCTAAACAACAAAGTATTTCAGCACCGAGAAGGGAACGTTCGTTATTCAAATTCAAATATCCACTGCTTTAATAGAAAATTACATTTCCATTTGAACCCTTACTTGAGGCAAATCTATGCGCTTTAAAATGGTCTGAGGGTGATGACATCCTGTCATCACTGATGATAAAACCTTTTCGTCATCTTCTATCCATCGACTTGTCTCTTGCTCTCATTTCCCATCTTCCTCTGTGCTCAGAAATCCTACCAGAATTTTATTGTTGGCCACTGAGCGTGTTTTGGATTCACTGTCTTGCTCAAGGGCACTTTAATGATAGATGTAAAGGCAGCAGTGCTTGTTTCACTTTCTTCTCTCTCTCTCTCTCTCTCTCTCTCTCTCTCTCTCTCTTCCTTCTCTAACCTTCAATCCACTGCCCCCCCCCGTTAATGCCTCGCAAAGACACAACAGCCAACAGGAAGCAAATAGCGTGGTTTACAGTATGAGTATATATTCCACAGTGAGATGATAAAGCTTATGTTTCCCTCAGCTAATGATGGCTGGTGAGACAATGACTAATGCAGCCTGGTAAACTGATGGATGCCCATGCATGATACATGTATCTACCACACGTCACCATACATTTTATTACGGTTTATGATGAGTCAATTTAGTTCCGCTGGTGTTTCCCAACGGCTTAAACCAATACAGCCACAAGCACGCAAAGAACTCCTATGTAGGTTTATACATTAACGCATTTGAGCACTCAGATGCACATAGAGAATAGCCAATAATGTACCGGGAGCTCCTTCATACTAGATTATGTCCTTCTTTACTTTTAGCAAGAGAAACATAATATGCACATATCATGCTCGTGGTCACCCTATGCAATATTGATGCGAGTGAACAGAGGGCGGGAATAATATCAGGGATAATACCAGGAAATGGAGCCTATTCCTACTGACAGGCAAGGGCAGGTTGATGACAAAGTGGACTCACCAGACGCTGCCAGTTGCCATGTTTTCCATTGTTTCCTCTCTCGCCCTCATGGCTGGACGCCTCATTACCCAAACGGTTCATTAAGACCTGTTTAACTGCAGAAAAATGATGCTTTTTTGGTATCCCACATTTTAATATATGACACTAATGGGCAAGCAGATCCACTTGGACCAAAATACAGGCAGTAATTGTAATGCGGGTCCAGACTGTGACGGCGCATAGTAATAGCTGTTTACTGCTGCTCTCTTCACTCCTGCTTAATGCGCGAGGTCTTGCCTACTCGAGAATATCGGCGGCGCACTACAGGTTAGAGTGCACTGACCTGTAGCGCTCCCACTGAAAGCTTTTGGGACATGCATACATGTAATCATGCATGTATCATGAGTGCACACATATTGTGCATTCACACTCTCACACTAAGATCAAGCATGCACACACGGGCTGGGCGATATGGCATGCATATCATATCATATCCATGTTTTCCAAGCAGTACGAAAAGTCTTGACATGGGCCACAACTTTTGTTTTTCATCTGATGTTTTTTTAAGATTTATTTGCGTGTCATTAAACAGAGAAAAGAAAAAAACAAAGTGGTATTTCAGTGGCACTCAGTTTGCACTATTTAGAACCAATCAAGCCCTACAGTTCAAGATAAATAAACATAATACAAGTTGAACAAATAACAGAGACCAAAAGAGCGAAACTACTTTGTAAAACTGTATTTTTTTATTACAAACAGCAACTTCACATGGTTACACAACCTGAACGCAACTTTTCAACACAGACTATAATCTATTCGTTAAAAATAGGGTAATGTTTGAATCGTTTTTGATGCCAGTATCACTTTGATACGGGAGTTTCAGTACAAATTTGTTGATACATTAATTAGCCAAATACAAATACACTCCCTCTCGCTTTCACACGCACATTCCTTTTTCAGACGCTTCTTAAATGGAAGTAAAATGTTGTATATCACGTCAGACTCATCATGATTTAAAGCCTATACGTAGGATTTGAAACAACACATTCTCATCCCAACTCGTCACATACCGCCCCTTGATGTCACCTGATGAACCCTGGCGTCGCGTCACAATCCCTGGTGTCACGCCCCTTGGCGTCACGCTAGGTTTAGGCAACAAAACCACTTAGTTAGATTTAGGAAAAAACTACATGGTTGGGCTTAAATCTACCATGTTTGAAACTGAACGTTGTGAACACGGGACACGAACGACCAGCTGTTAGTAACGTCAACGTGAAACTTAACGCACTGGACACGAACAGCAGCCTCCTGGATGAAAGCCTTGTGTTTGTTTGATACTGTATCAGTATGCTCCAACCAAACTGCTTGTCGGATAGTCAAACTGTGTCAGACAATTTCTGCAACTTTCCTAAATTGACAGTCTGACATTCATGCCCACTTTAAGCAGCGATTAATCAGCCGGGCATGTGGAGGTCGGCAGGATTTGAACTTCTCTCTAAAGTTCTTCATTCTTTACACACAACTATTTCACTCATTTTTGAGTGTACAAACTTGTTCAACACTATGACTGCTTCCAGGAAAGACCGTCCAAAAGTGTATGCTGTTATCTCCATATTTAAACAATTATTGCATCTTGCCCGGCTTCTTCAAATATGTTTGTTCAGAACTGCTATAAACACGTTTGGGCTTCAGAGATGTTCGATCGACACATTGCTTAATAAACTAGTTGATTTTGAATATACCCCCCTTCTTTAGGTACTACATTCTGCATGATACCTGCAGCAAATCGACGTTCATTCAAACAGAAAGCAACTGGAAGCATGGTTTGCAATGTCAGAGTGATTGTAAACTGATAGAATGTGAAACCCTAACAGTCTATAAAGGAAGAGTTACATTGTTCTTGATTCAAAACCATCCCATCACATTCCTTTGATGTACACACTTGCATCACATGTGTGCACCAGAAGCGACACTCACACACTAAGGGAAGAGTAAGCAGACACATACAGACGCAGACACACACTCCCATGCTCACATGCAGGTGGGAAGACCAGCGCTCGCCCTTCTCTTCGACACCCCAACCCTTACAGTCGGTTGAGCATAATCTGCAGGATGAAGTCATGCACGACAGTGTTAAGTGGAAGCTTTTTATTTCTTTGACACATGAAGTGAAGCTCTGCTCCCTGACTAAACTAGGCTTTGAACCAGAAAACTAAGGCCATCTACATTTTGTGTCCCACGGAAAAGACACCGCGAGACCCAGACATGACAAGAGCAGGACTATCAAAACATAAATAAAAAAGCGGGTCCTCGCTCTCTCAGCACGAGCCACCCACTTCTTATAGCCTGCTGGACAAAGTGATTATTATAGCTGTGACTCTGTGCAGTGCCTTGAAGTAGAAAATGGAGGATTTTTTTGTCGGCGTAGTAAAGGCTAAGTGTTGAAACTAATGTCAATAGACAGGCTGGTTTTGAGAACCTCAGGCTGATAACTATCTAGGAAATGTTGCATAAACGAAAGGACCAGTAGATTGAAATGGTTTTACCCCACCTGCATTGACCTGACTGAGATCTGCCTTTTAAATGATTAACCTAATATTGAGCCCAAAACGCCTGTTCTCTTAAAACAAGCATTTTTTCTTTTTACCCAAAGGAGTTCTACTCTCTTTTCTAGCTGACACACGCTGACAAGTTGAATCATAATCATACACAACCTGCTGCTACTTATTTGTTTGTGCCTGTCCAGGGGGTACCGCGCAATGGCTTCCAATAAACAGAGGATCAAACATAAATCAGGCTGTGTGAAGCCAGTACCCATCAAGTAAAAAAATACATTGATCAGGCATGACAAATACTGCCAAACTACTATCTTTGTGTATCTACTTGGGACATGATTACTGATATTATACTGTTTATATATATAATATCAAACTCCAGTCTACCACTATTGAAAGGAATGGTCTTTCACATTAAAACCATTGCATTGTGAAACTTAAAAGTGGAGTAATCAAGCCAATATCCCATGTCTGCGGTGTTGCGGAAATTAGACTGAGCTCTTGGTGTATTAGGAGATCCATTATAGTTCATAATCATTTATAATTCATCATCATACATTTGAAAACATTATTTGGGTTTTCTAAGCAGCACTCCATCTCAATCTATTTTCTAACTGTTGATTTTTAAATGTCAACAAAAATGCAAGCTGATTTATATGTCTAACTATTATGATAATCAATAACTTTGTATTTTATGAGAGCTGCTTTGGCACTCAGCAGTAAGCCATCCTATACCGGGCGCACACACAACACGAGAATCAAGACAATTTTGGGCCCGATTTCCCCCTCCCAACAACGAAGCCCAGATTTTTTGATGGTTCTAAAGATTATCTTTCCAGATATTCTTGTGGTGTTTCCCAATGGCTTAAACCAATACAGCCATAAGCACGCAAAGAGCTCCTACGTAGGTTTATACATTAACGCATTTGAGCACTCAGATGCACATAGAGAATAGAGAATAATGTACTGGGAGCTCCTTCATACTAGATTATATCCTTCTTTACTTTTAGCAAGAGAAAGATAATATGCACATATCATGCTCGTGGTCACCCTATGCAATATTGATGTGAGTGAACATAGGGCGGGAATAATATCAGGGATAAAGTGAGGTATGTTAAAGGCAGGGTTGACGATGTTATCCAGTATACACTATTTGTTATATTGGTTGAAATGGTCTTTACACCCCGACAGCGATCCATTACTTATGAGCTCTGAAAAAAGACCGGAAAAGATCCGTCATCTGTAGCTGCTGTAATCCTGTAAAAACATCTACCAATCACTGCCTCTGCGCCCAGTTGTAAAGAACCAATCAGATGCCTCCCTGCCTCCCTGCCTCCCTGCTCGTACTCTACCCTTGGCGTGCACCGGCCTGAACTCAACGCGCGTCGCCGCCGCACGTTTCCTGGAGAATGGAAGAGAAAACTCAGCCCTGCAGTAGCACTGCCGCTGTTACATGTCATGAGGAAGCGATGTTGGTCCTCTCTCCGCTCTGTGTCTGTGAAGTAGTTACAATGCGGCGGTACTCGTGCATGTGTGTGGAGGGTGTTGCCTTGGAAGAAGTTTCGAGGGGAGGGGGTGGGTTTAGACGGAGCTCCTGAGGCGATGCTACTTTCAAATTATGCTAGCTCTCCAAGATCGTCGACCCTATCTTTAAGAGTGTTTATTATATCCCCCGATCGGCTCGGAAGTCCATCCTGGCCACACTGATTTCAAATCACAAATACTAAACATGTTCAATATTTAGGATCGGATATCCTGTTGTGGGTGGGGAACAACGAGGACAGCTGATGACGCAGTCATGTGGGAAAGAATGATAACCAATTGAGAACCAAGCTGACTGAAGCGGAAGGACAACAACTGCAGTAATGGCGGCCGCGGCTAATGCATGGGCTAATGCATGGGCTAATGCATGGGCTAATGCATGGGCTAATGCATGGGCTAATGCAAAACACAAAGCATTGTTTTGTTTTTTTCTTTATGAATTTTCAGTACAAAGTAGTGCAAAAACTAACCGCTAATTTTTCCTGCCACGGTTGTTGAGACTAAAGTCACGTTTGATCGCAAGAGACTTTGCGAGGTTTCCGTTTTTTTTTAGTCGGGTCTCTTGTTGTTCATGAATGAATCTGTTAGTGTTTTGTGTGCTGTTTTGGCCAAATCGTAGCTCAACACACACTATAGGAACAAAACTGTTAAATCTAAAAGCACAATATGTAATTCCTGTAACACATTTTCAACATCTGTTAAGATTTCAAAAAAATCTTTTAGTGTGGGCCAGCCAGTTTTGTGTTTATTGGATGTACGTGTATATACACAGCAACATCAAAACGGTCAAAAGTTCAGTTCTTGATGTGACTGTTCTGAGAGGTGCTGAAAGCCTGCAGACACCACTGGCTGCATCTGTAACAACTTACATCATTTGTCTTCTACTTTGATCAACATCAAATGGCAGAGAACTAATATGGCTTTTCCAAATTGGACGTTTCGACCTTTCATTATGGTGGCATTATCTGGCCAATCACTTAAATTACTTAAATTTAAATTTAAAAACCAAACGCTGAATAAAAGTACTTTTTCAGGACACCATGAGTGTGTGTGTGTTTGTCAAGGCAACAAATGAGTCTCTTCCTGCTCTTCCAACACACAGTGAAGAGGTGAAATGAGATGAGAAATGCTGGAAATGCTGAAAAGTCAGAGAATGGCTGGTTGATGTGATTCAGGTGATCAAAACGAAGCACAAGGACATTGGCAATCAAGCAGATATCTATGAGGGCACTAGAAAATGAGACCACTACCAGTTGGTTGTTTTGCTTTTCATGTTTACTAAGACACAGGGTCAGAAATACTGGCAACAGCCTCTCTGACAAAGTCTGATAAACAGACTCCAAGGTTGCACGAGTGGAGTGAGCCACTTGTCGAATCCCGTCTCTGTTGTTCAGGTAATGTATCAGCGATCTTAACTCCACTACAACCTTCCTTCCTCCTTTCATAAACAATAATCTCAGTGCTTATCGGCCCAGCTGTTGGCTTCTCTCTGGTAAACAGGAGCATAAACTCAGTGACAGAATAAGGGTGCAGCGGCTGTATTTTAGCTGGGTCCACTCTGCTGCCACCTCCCATCTACTGATTTGTAACCCGGGCCTGGCACATCCGTTGTAACTGTCAGTCTGGCATTAGGACAAAATTACTTTCCCGTATTAAAAGAGAAATGCTGCAGTGGCCAAAGTTGCAGCATCACAGAAACGCCCTTTCTTTGCCTACATGACAAACACAACCTCAAAAATATTAGTGCCTACAGTTAAGGACATACGTGTACAAATGTATAATGTTAGATATCAACCCCAAATTAAAAAAACACAGATGCAACTACAGACACAAGCACTACTGGGAAAAAGCAGGAGTGGCAGACTTGCTCCAGTTTAGTAAATTACAACCTAAGAAACTGGCAACTTTTTCGATAACTGTACAGCCTGAAGAGATAAAAAAGACCATGAACTTTGCTTTTGGGAGCTTTAACCAACAAAGTTGCAGGTCAGCACTTTGCTGTATAGCAGACGCTCTTGAATCTGGATATAATTTGGAGCTTTTACTGACCTGTTCGCATGCACACGCAAACACACCTACACACCCACGTACACACATATTTAATACTGAATAGAGCCATAAATTAGATGCACTGCATGAATATGCTGCCTGCACCTTTCTGAGGTCTGCACACAGTGAACCGGGCGGGTGTGAACTGTACACTCAGCAATCTGTAAATGATTTCTGATGCTTTTAAAATCCCTCACCAACCCCCCACCGCTGGGGGAGAGAAAAAAAAAATCCATCGCAAGGGAATAGTGAGATAAAAAGGACTGCGAGCTGAGGAAACATTAAAAGATAATGACTGACAGTTGTCTTCAGCAAAGAGGAGAAAGGTTAGGAGAGAAAAATGTAGGATGCAAAACCATGGTTACAGAGGTTAGAATTATGTTTATATATATATCATCAATTATACTATATTATATATGGTAATTAAACGTTCAAAAGTGACATTCAGCAGGCGCATGGATGACGATGAGAGAAAGAGGACCGCTTGAGATCCTGCAGGCAGAGTCTGATTATTGAAACACTGCTGGAAGGCATGTACGTTTAAACTGGTGGATGTCTAATCTGGCAGCTACACACCACTATCGCTACCGCTCACTGAAGCACTGAGCCAGTGTCTTCACTCAGGATACCCCGGATTTAAAAACTACCAATTATTGAAGTCTTTTTTTTTTCTATTTGAACGTTGGGCCCTGCAGCCACCTTCTGGTGTTACTCCAGGAGGTCCACTGTGACCAAGTCCAGCACACACAAAAGTATTTTTAATGCAGCCTCATTTTTAATTTTAGATCATTTACATAAAATTGTTCATATTTGCCTGTGTGGGAGGACACATCACGTTATTACACTTTTCAGCACAAAGGTGTTGACAAAAACAGCCAACACTGAAAATTTCGGTTTTTGAGAAACTGCTTTAAAGCAGGGGTGGGTAGAATCGGAGCAAATATGATTTAAAAAAAGTTGTTTTTATAAAACGTTCACTATATCCTGAAAGTAGTGCATGAGACAGGTAATCTGGAAAAAAAAACGATGTGCCTCTGTGTCCTCCGGTGCTCCTAATGGCATCTGCAAGATTTCACAGACCGGAGGAAAACAACCAATCAGAGCCAAGCTGGAGTCTGCCGTCTCTGAGCAGCTGTCAATCACTCGCGAACGCCGATCAAACAGTCAAACTAGGCAGCGCTGATCAAATATGAATCAATATTCTGTTACTGTAATGCCTATTTCTCACCTCAAATGTTTTCAGAAACATCTTGTAGTGTACTGTTTAGCTGTAAAATGAGAAAGTTTGTGACGCGGCAGCCATGTTGAGATCTGTTGAAGAAATACCAAGCACCACCCACCAGCCGGAGCACAGCCAATAGGAGTGCTTAATAGGAACGCTCTCTCTCTCAGAAATGACCTGTGATTGGTCAAAGTCTCCCATCACAGGCTAGACTTTTTAAAGTCTGAAAACAGAGCCATGAGGAGGTGCAGAAGTCTAGTTATCTCTCAGAACACTTGAATTACAATATGCTGAAAGGTTATTATGGAATTTTTGCCCAATGATGCCAAAAATATTCTGCCGACTGAAGTCTCAAAAGTCTCTACATGTAGATAAAGAACTTTATCTACAAACCAAAATGTTCGTGTTTTTTAAACGGATTGCTTGTGAAATTTCAAACCACTTACATCCTATTTCTACAGAATTTCTGAATCTCGTCTTTTCTGGAAGCTTGACTTTGCCCTAAGTCAGAAGCAGATGAATGAGACGCCGATATTCTCAATGCCCCATTTTCACAAGGTTGCAACTCTGAAACTTTGTCTCAAAATGCTGAAAACAAATGCAATAAACAATGGATGAGCTGTTGCCTCCAGGCCTTGGTGGGTGAACAGACGATAACAAGGACACACGGAGGTTGTTTGAGCCTTGAGTGACAAGTCTCTACAGTATATTCATCAGAAAGGAATCCAAAGCATTATTCATTTGAAACTGACTGACTGACTGACGGACTGACGGACTGACGGACTGACGGACTGACTGACTGACTGACTGGGGACAGCTAAGACATGTGAGCACATCAAAACAAGCTCATAAAATCACACCTGAGTGAGGAAATCACAGATGTATTCATCGAAGAGAATAAAAACATAACGCTAAGATAATCAGTGTGTGTCTTATGCATCGCTACTCCACCGCCTTCCCTCTCGCACAACCACTTTTAGGTGTAATTCCAAAATTACCTCAACGTGAATAAAAGTGCAGTAATTTAGCAGATGCAGCGTAGCCCCGGGCTTCATGTAGGTAACTGCCTACGTGCTTAAACATTAACAACATGTGCATTAGCAATAAAAAATCAGACTTTAAAAATGAAGTAAATGGTTTGTTTTTCTAATCTGTAACAAGAACACAACGAATTATTCATTTCTTAGCCCCACTGAATAAAAAAACAAAGTCAAAAGGAAGTTGACAGGGTATTTTTAAGGAAGTGGGGCACCCGAGAGACGATGGAAAAAACAATCAAGACAATAGCTGGTACTGTAACATGAAAACACAGCATCCCGTGGGGACCTGGTGGTGTTCCAACTGCTTTTTCCTCTCTTCATCCCGAGACGCCGGAGCACAAAGATGACAGCATCTGTACCCTGTCCTCTGTGAAATAAAGAAACGTCTTATTGACCTGTCTGCCGCTCACCTTCCCAAGTGTCATATTTAATAATACAATTAAGGCAAAAAAGGGACATCGTGCAATCTCTGGAAACAGCACATACTCTTATCTCGCAGCCGGTCATCAATCAGCTGCTGTAATTATCAGAATCAACTTTAAATGCCAAAACCATTAATCACGTTTCCCAGTAATTTATCTTTAATGGATTCAAAGGTGTTAATGAACTAGAGGGAAGAATACAATTTGCCAAATGTAATATACAAAGGGAAACACACCAGGGTTTGCTATAAGAATTACTAAATTATGAAAATGATGGAAAGGGGAATAAGAGAAGAAAAAAAAAAAGTCAGCCCTGCTAATATGACTCTGGACGTTAATTAGTCAACTAATGCAGCAGTGTGCCACCTGCCAGTGCCGTGTGAATAATCACTAAGACTGTCTGCAGAATCGAAACCATACATCCGTTGCTTGTGCGGTGGAGTGGAGCGAACTGAGAGCTTTACACACTATGTGCATGCATTGAGGGACCTTTGCACAGAGAGCTCACAATACCCTGCTTCTCATGCAGCTAGTGCGCCGCTGGTCTCCCTCAGTGTCTATCAATCCCCACCTCTTTCCTCCTTCCTCCTGTTCCCACTGGCTGCCCGGCACCACCAACCCAGAGCCAAACAGAGGCGCGCACACACACACACACACACACACACACACACACACACACACACACACCGGCGTTCTTATTTCAGGACAGTTTCCTGCCCCCCCCCTCCACTTTCTCCTCCTCTCTCTCACTACAAAGCCCTGCGCTGCCATCCGTTGCCTCTGATCTCGACCAAAGTGTTTAAAATTGATTATTTAAGGGATAAGTTCTCTCCCTCTCTTTATTTCTCTTGCGTTTCTCCCCCACCCAATTCATTGTTAAAAATCATTTTTGGAAGGGTAGGAGCAGTGACAGGGTCACCTGGAATAAATTGATTCTCAGATCTCCTCTGAATTCTCCTTCATCTGTGATTCCCTCCTATTTTCACCCTTTTTTTCCACCCTGCACCTCACACATCAGGAAACTATCTCTGTCTAATCATTCTGCAATTAAAAAATGCAACTAAGAGGTCAGGTAAAAAGTGCCCTTTTGTGTGTGTGTGTGTGTACTGTAGAGGGGAAAGGACATTCTTGGCTTTTCAAAAGCCCTGTCAGGAAGTCTTGGTCTAGTATCATTCCCCCCCTGCCCTGCTGAAAAAGCCAACAACAGGGTGGACAATAATTACTGACTTCATAGTGACCACATATGCCAATATAAAACGTTCATCATTGCCAGAAACATCAAATTATGCAACTCAAAAATGATTCCATCCTAAATTACATAAATGATGTAAAAAAACAAAACAATGTATGACACAAACATCTTTCCATTTTATTTAAACCATATAGTCTTTTTATGTGTGTTTTGTATGTTTTCATCATTAAAAAAAGAAAAAAATAAGCTATAAAAGTTGGCAAATTGTATAACTACACACACACACACACACACACGACCCCCCCCCCATGACGAACAGAAGTACAAATTGGCGTGTGGTTGATCTTTAGTGTGCCTGTCACAATACCCCATAAACTATCAGCAACAAACAACCAACCTGAGTCACCATAACTTGCGATGTGTGTTGCGATTGAGAGTGAAAACTAGTTAGCACGAAGGAAAATAAGTTTAAGCTAAAAGTACAGAATAGATGGTTGAAACATCTACAGTAGGTGATTAGAGGCATGAATGAAAGCTTGACCAAATCTACTGGAAAAGAAAAAAACAGACACTTGTGGTAACATTATGTCTTGGCAGAAAAGAAATATGTTAACAATATCTACTTATTAGCGTTCCAGTGTATATACTGTATGTGTTCAGTGTCAAATGGTTGATTCAGCATCTTAGTTGGTTGGAAACATATTTAGAATGGACACATTACCTCACAATTTAATTTGCAATTTGACAGATGATGAGAGTAAAAGATAAGACCGTGTCTGGGAGAGCCGCTGGCCTCGTTACACTCAAAGGGAAAGCGTTTTTTTCATTAGGGATGCATTCATTAGTCAGCAACAACCTAATTGATCCATGTCTTTGAGTTCTACAGTAATAGCAAATTGATTGATTTATCCTCAAGAGGGAAAGTGGTGGGAATTGTCCAGCCAAAAAGAACGGCAGAATCATCGGCTTTGAGCTGATTAATGAGACGGGAATAGCTATGAATAAAACAGGGTGGAACAAAGGTGAGCTGTGTCAAAAACAGTTGACGAGGAACGGGAGGTTAAAGCGCGTTTGGATGTCTGATATTACAAATGACAGGTACCTCAAAGGACTCACGTCAGCCTCAACAGTCATCACATTTAATAGCTAATATAATTAAATTAGATTACATCAGGAATTAAGCTAAGAAATCAGATGCCTCACGCTGGCCCCAGCTCGAAGCCTACACACGACTACCAGTATCCTTCCGCCATGGCTCAGCAACGAAACACAGTCCCTGTATTCAGACAGAAAACACTCCTCACGTGTCTAAGGGAAAACTTGGATGAACTATTACAGCAACCAATAAATCTTTTAACTTCCAAATGAGACATGAGAATTATATTTAAGAAAGATCCCAACCTATCCTTTAGATGGATTCAGAGGGTGTTTGTGAAATGTGAACCATGGTCGGGTGTCTCAGAGGGGCTCTCTCTATCGATCACATCTCATTAGCGACACTCCTCTGGACAACCAAGGGTGGCCTCTGAGGGTCAATGCACAGCAGAAATGGAGCCAATAGCTCAATAGGATGATCACGGTAATTACGTCAGAGTCTGGGTTACACAAAGGTGTGGCGTGGAGGAGGGGGTGCTTGTTGTCACAGACTTGACAGGGAGACTAAACGGGCTGACGGGAACTATGACAGACAAATACAAATGTTGTCTAATAGGGCAGTAATTTAAACTTGAACAAATCCACAACTTATAGTTTAACAGATATATATCACCTCACAAATATTTAAATCAATGTGCTTTAACATTATTAAGGCTAACATTAATGTCACACTGCAATTTGATGCTGTTAGAGTTGAATATAGAAGTGTTTTTCAAGGAGGGCTTTTGTGTGTATTTTTTGTTAAAGAGATCAGTGCGAGGCAGTATTGAAGTTGAAGTGCAATGATTCCAACATGTGTTCAAGGTCAGTTGTATCAATTAATGTTTTCTGAATTTAATTTAGTTTAAAGGTATAAAAATGTCAACTGAAATTTAATTACTGAAATTGCACTTTGACACTCAGAAAATTTATCATCGGCGGATGTCCGCAAATCTCCCAAGGTTGCTACTTTCCTCATTTGGCCGGCAACTCTTCATCCTTGTGAATAGAGCAGGATAAATCATGCTGTTAGCAAAGTAAACAGAACATCGAAGGAACTACTGGAGTAGTATTGGAGTGCACGGCCTGTACTGAGAGACTGCACAGTAGGGGTGGGAAAAAAAAAATCGATTCACCTACTGTATGTATCACGATTTTGAAATTGATTTTGAAATGCCAGAATCGATATATCTGCTTCATTTGAGTCTATGCGGAGGTAAAAGGAAGTTATTCTTTCGCTTTTATTGTAGTAGTCTGAGTAACGTGACGCCATATCTGTTCCGTATCCGTCAACCAAAACAAACTGCAGTTGGCCGCAGTGAGCCGATACGAGATAGTAGAAAACAGCGGAGGGTCCGCGGAGATACGACCTGCACCCTCACATGTTAAATCCAAAGTGGTAAACACAGGAAACTTTATCGTATTGCGGTAACGCGCGGTCAAGCCAGCCGTCACTCTCATCTCTGTGGTCAAAGAGCTAGCGACGGACTTAGAAAAGTTAGAGGAAGTCTACACGTGTGATTACATCTGGTTTTCAAAATAAGGTGTTAACAAAGGGAACTGTATGTACAAAATACATATATGGAAATAAGATTGATTGGATTATATTCATCAGAAGTATAAAACATTACATGTCCCTTATAAATTAAAAAGAAAATACCACTAATTTGTGAGGGAAATGTCTTTATTCTTTGATTTTTTTGGTCACTGGAAAAAATTAGATAATTCCTGACAATGACTGATATATTTGACTTCAGGACATCTCTGACTACATTCATGCTGAAAATCAAACATTTTTACCGCATTAATTTAGATAAATTCCAAAGTAAAAGTCCCTTGAAGTGAAGGATTCAACTTTTTCCCATGGTCTAGTGTTAACAAAAAAAAGTTAACAAAAATCACAATTAAATGTAATATCGAATTGCAATTCTCGTAGAATTGCAACACTTAAAATTCACAATACATATCGAATCGGCACCCAAGTATCATGATAGTATCGAATCGGGAGATACAGTAGTTGTATCGTCCCAGCCCTACCGCACGGACAACAAGTAAACTGACCATTGACAGGCACGTGGAGAAAAGTAGTATAATTGTGATGATTCTCCAAATTTTCCTGAGATCTTGACTAAATACCACCATGACCTATAATATTTGTATTTCCTTCAACGCATTTGAATAGAAGCTGACATTTTGTTTTTAACAAAAAAAGTATAAGAGTGGAAAGGAGAGACCTGTGGAGCTGCCATACCTCATTGTGTCTGGGCAAACAATTGGGCAGCTGGAGAAGGGAGATACAGTGCAGCTCTGCATTCTCTGCGAGGTTAAATGAGAACAAACCGGTGTGTCTACTGATAGTACTGCTATTGCTGCTGCTGTTCTGGCAGCTGCTGCTATGTGTCTTTGTGCCTCTCTGCAGCACTTGACCAATATGTTCAGTCTCATCCCAAGGACTTTGTTGTTACCTGGGCCCTCTATCTGCCCCTTTTTTCTATTGTTCTTATTTTCTCTCTCATGTGCCGTGTCTCTTTCTTTCTCTCAGCCAACCCCCCCCC
This sequence comes from Sebastolobus alascanus, assembly GCA_916701645.2. Classification (NCBI taxonomy): domain Eukaryota; kingdom Metazoa; phylum Chordata; class Actinopteri; order Perciformes; family Sebastidae; genus Sebastolobus; species Sebastolobus alascanus. The sequence goes on along the minus strand of CAKAOJ020000077.1, from coordinate 1,479,345 downwards.
CCCCCCCCCCCCTTAGCTTCAGCTTTGCAAAGTTATAAGTCTGTCAGAGTTTTCCCTGGTGATTGAAGTCAGACGTGGGCGTCTTGAAGTGTTCAAAATGAAATAACTCGGATGTTGGGACATCAATCGCCTATCAACATACTATCTGCAGAGAGTTCCTTGGGGATGCACGAAGACAGACTGCGTACCCGATCGTTTTCTTCTCACACGCCGATTCTGTACAGTTGTGATTTCTCCGTGTGTCGACGCATGCGTCTCTTTAATTAAACACAAGGTCGTTAAAAAAAATCAAATTATGGTGCCTTGTATTTCCCTCACTTTTTAGTGATTTCTTATTATCTCCCGCAGCTACGGTTCAGAAGCTGTAGGTCACCTATTAATATTAATTGAGGGTAATTTTTCTTCCCCGCTGTTCTTTAATATCAGCTGGGCTAAAAGACGTAAGCCAAACCCCTCTGCATTCCTAATTAGCAAAAGTCTTTTCCAAGGAGAAAGAGGAGGCAGGGACACAATGAGTGGAATTGAGGGGGTCAGAGATAGAGGGAGGTACTAATCTGGAACACTTTCAGCAGTAATGACTGGAAATTGGTTCTATGGCACTGTGTCCCACTGGGTATTGGGACCAGTGACCATTAATTGATGATAACACTGGCCTCTGACAAGGACTGTGCCTCAGATTGGATAATGGTGGACTCAACACCTGAACCTTGAAAACAGTGTGAAATCAATTCCAATCCGACCAAGTCCATTCATCCGTCAGAACATTAGACGGTATTACATTGCGGATTCTCACCATCCCATCCGAGAGGCTGTCTGCATTAAGTGCTACAATCGCTGCGGTCTGACCGTTTTATCTCCCATCTCTATCAGAGCACTGATAAAATGATGCGATGCAACCGGACTCCCCGATGCCATATGTAGAGGAGACATTTGTTTCTGGCTATCTTCCACAGCCAGGGAGCAGCCAGGACGCAGCTACAGCGAGGCACGCTGCCGATGCTGGGGGTAAACAAGCAGAAGCTGCCGACAGTGTTAATCACAGTTTTACTGGTTCCATGCTCTGGGCTTTGGAGGCAGAGACTGGTGGGAGTGTTCATCATACTTGTTTTTTTTCTTTTTCTATCGTACTGAGGATTCTTTCCACACCATTAGTGCTCTCTGCTGAGCTGTTCTATACAGGTCCACTACTGTACTAATACAGTAAACCCTGCAAAGCACCATCTGCCATAAGCACAACTAACAACAGTAAATGTGGTCACATCAGCACATTAGAGGAGCCACACCATGTGTGCCGGGTTGCAGCCCACTGCTGTACTACATGGTTTTACGGGATATGGGGGGGGGTTGATCGCTCAGAGCACGAGATATTCTACCTCAACGGACCACTGAAGGACAGAGAGTGTAAGAGTGAGACACAGGGCCGTATTAATAATCATTTTCAGACACACTCTGCCTAAATACAGTACATGCATGTTATCTATCAAACTGGTGAACTGGTCTGGAAGAGCACCTGAAATGTAACTCTCTCTCTGTATGCATGTGCATATACTGTATTATTATTATATTTGTCAAATGTCTCAGCCTCTAAAGCAGTGACTCTCAAAGTGGGGTCCGTGGAACTCGGTCAGGGGGTCCGCAAAATAATTTGCTATAAATTATAAAGTTGTGCTGTTTAAAAAGTGTATATCGACAGATGGGAACCATTAGCACCGAAAAAACGAACATATTGTGTCCATTACTCCCAACTACGTTAGCTTTGGGCCAATAGAAACTCTGATATGATTGTGACACACAGCTTTAGACTGGTAAGTTGTTTAAAGGTCTGGATTTATTAGGACTATGCCAGTCTTGCTGCTGTTCATTCTCTGAAAGCTTTTAAGATCAATTATTTGAAAAGTATAAATGCCGTCCGGTTGAGTCCAACTGCAATTTGAATTAAATTACCCTCTGTTTAAAAGTATATAAGTGGTATTAACATGATTCAAATTGAAATGTTTCTGTTTATCAATATGAAACAGGTCCGAAGTATTTCGGTTGAAAAGTTTTAGAATACAAATAGTTCCACTAAGAGTACAAATGGTAGTAAGCATATGCTTTATCGGTGTTACGATTAAGAGGGGGACCTTGGAAATTTTTTTCTCCCCTGTAAGGGGTCCCCTGACCCCAAGAAGTTTGAGAACCCTCGCTCTAAAGAGTCGGTCCAGTTTATGTCATAGAAGGCGGTGGAAGGGATAATTTCAAGTGACAGGAAATACAGGGTGAGCACATCACTTAATGAGCTGCATTGAGTTAGTTCAAAAGAGTACAGTATCTACAAAATGCACCAGAAAAAAGATATTCAGTGATCTATGACGACTGAACTCTTTATGAGACATTTACAAATGTGTATTAGGTCGCAATTACCACGGGATCCTCAAGAGACATCAACCTTATCAATACAGTGCCATCATCAGTCGCCACCTGCTCTGGCACGAGCATCTGCTGGATAGTCGCTCCGTCTGGATTAGCTCCCTCTCCCACAGCAGGCTGCCACTGTTTGCAATGTGTGACATTTTATTGTGAGTCCCCCTTTTTTTTCTTCTGAGCCTGAGTTTTTTTTTCAGTCACCTGAAACAATTTTTTTCTGAGTTGCCTTCTGTCCATCTTAATGTATTGGTGCTCTTTGTCTATATTTACTAATAATTCCTTTTCAGCATCAACAAATTTAGCATTTCAATTCTTAAACAGGTTAAGAGCTTTGCAAGTTTACATTACAGACATTTCATTCACAACAACAAGGTGTCCCCGATCGCTAATTACAGTAACTAATGCCTTACTTACTCTGACAATAAAATAGCAAGAACCTTTAGGAAAAAAATATATTCATCTGAATCAAAAGGTACATGCGATTCTTGCAGCTCAGGCGTTATGTGTGTTGAATAGAACATGTCAGCTGAGCGTGTGTATGAAAGCAAGTGTTGGGCTTGTTGATCACAGCGTATTTATTAAATATGTTAATAAGTGGACTGAGCTGGATGGTGAGCGGAGCAAGGAGGTTGTAGGTAGGCCCCTCGATAATCAGGAGTTTACAGATGGTGAGCTCGCCTCCACACAGTCGGCTCTTTGTGTCATGTTTTTCTCAATTGTGGCTTGTGGTTGAGCCCCCCCTTGCACATGCAGAAATAGCACAATGACAGCCATTAACGTATTCTTGTACAGTTACGTCACTCCGAGCCAGAGCCAGCTAAACACATCACTGGGACCAGATAGCGGAGCCCCGTACTCTGTGCTGTGCACAGTCATCGCTGACCGGCAGACGCAAGCACTTCCTAACAGAGAGACTCATTCAGAGTGATGCAGAGTTATCGGTCACAACGACAGACAAGACAGCGTCCGTGTCAATGTCATTAATGGATGCATTGTCAGTCTGACTGCATCCGCCAACAACGAACACTTCAATTTCAGATGATGTAGAATGTCAAACATCCAGCGAATTAAAGAGAAAGAAACTGCTAATTTTCTCCTTTTTTTTTTCTGCAACAAGTCAATGTTGGTAAATTACCTGGTGTCAGCTAAATACACATTAAATTACCAACCAGTTCTGTGAGTGTGTTACCTACAAAATAAGTCAATAGTGCAGCCGGTGTCTCTATAAATGTAAACAGGTGTTGTGGCTTCAGACAGCTTAGCGGTTCTTCTTTACTGCTGCTGTATCTGATGAATCCATACAATGTTCAACGGATATAAAGGTCACACGGGCTCCAGGTAATAACTGGATGTCTGTAACCATCCGACAGATGAGAAAAACAAACACTCCCAGAAGATCTCCCAGAGCGACCGATTTTTTTTAACTTCTTACTCATAAAGCAAGCGTTATGGCACTGATCCAGGGTTCAGCAAAAGACCAAGTTTCAACCTTTTATGAGAGCATTGCTCAACTTTTCAGAGACTGTAGACTAGCGCACTGAGGCCAGCAGCAGATGTCTACATGGTGTGTATCCAAGATGTACACTCAGTGGCCCTCGGCCAGTGTACACAATGGTTCTCAGTCCCATCCTGAGGGGGAAACAGAGGGATCTGGACTGATGAAGCCCCAACAGTTTGAACGGAGGACATGAATCAGTCTATACAATTCATTACCTTCTATATTCTGTCGTGTCGTTTCCCAAAAGCAAACTTCAGCGCCGACTGCTCAACAGTGATCATATTATATAGATGTTATAATAAACTTTTATCAGCGCTGACCTTGTATTACAAACACGCTCAGTTGACCCTCGTCTTGGCAGGCCTCAGCCGGCCCCCGCGGAGGACATTTAACTATTGACACGCCTGACTCACCACTTTGAAGTCTTCGGCACTGCAGTCCATGCCCCGGTAGTAGCAGGAGAGCAGCATGTCCTTGATGTCGTGGCCCGTCCGGTCGTAGAATTCGCGCATGTTGAAGGGGCGGGGCTTGTAGTTGTCAAAGTCGGCCCTCTCCTTCAGGACCTGCATGACATTTTCCTCCACCATGTGCGGGTCCCGGATCTCATACCTGGACAAGAAGGTTGTGGACTGAGTTAATGTGGACACAGGAAGCACTTTCATGAATACACAAGGAGGAACTAATAAACCATCCTGTCTAATGTCTTAATTTTGGCATAAAACCAACACAACAGTACTCAAATTTTATGATTACAGGACAATGTTTTGTTTTGTTCTACTGTTTTCTTAAAGTAGGTATGGGACGGTATGAAAATTTCAAGTCACGATTATCCTGGCCAAAATAATTGTAATTCACGATATTATACCGATAATCATCAATAAATGTGCTTAAAACTCCTAAAATGGCACTAAAACATACTGGAATCACTTTACCTTACATTTTGTTAAGAAATATTTTTATTGTATCACAGAGAACACTTTTTTGTTTTATAGTGAACATCTTTACATCTTAAATACGGTAATCCTAAACCATAAGGTCCCCATGCATAAACAAAGGATAAATAAATTTAAAAATAGCAACATTGTCTGTTCTTTCTTACATGATAATTCCTGTATTTATTAAATCAGGCTCTATTTTCCACTCCTCTACTATGATAGCGAGAGCTTTTTGAAGTCACTCGTGTCAATCATTTATTTTCTTTGAACACAAAACCTACCCATGAGAGAGTAAAAAAAATAGACATGACTTCAATGAATTCCCACAGACAGACAGTAGAGCAAGACACAACTTTAGCCATACCTCAATTCCATTTCTAAAAGTGCATTTAAAGAGTTTGGCAGACAGACAACCGTTTTTTGGCAGGACAATCGGGATTAACATGTAAAAAATTAACAGAGAAGCAGCAAAAAAGAGCACATTCACCCTCTAACTGAACGACATATGTGCACGCCAGGCTCTCCCAGACCTGCAGTTAGCGAGCACTCAAAATATTATCCACATGTTGTCTGAGACTGGCAGCTCATAGCGGTGGCATGCCAGCCTCCATGAGTGGCGCTGAGTGGGGGGAAAATGGCTCATTATAGAAACGATGGGAGTATTTCCTTTCACACAATCACGTTAATCATTCTGCCAAATAATTAGGATTAACTGCGGTGGCAAAGTGTTTTCACGTAGTAAGCATAACAGTGTTCATAATGCTGTAATTCAGATCCTGGGCACTCTGGAAAAGAGTAGAGAGACTGTTTAGCAAAACACTTCACATAGCATCTGCTGCATTTTTTTTTTTTCAAAGGCAAAGCTTAATTAGGTGTTTCATGTAGGGAAGCAAACACACTGACTCTTGTTCTGTCTCTCTTTCCTCCACACAAACACATGAAAACACAAAGTATGATTCATTTGCGTGTATCAACACACATCAAACTGAAACTCAACCACAATAGCCGTACAGTAGGCCTACTCGCAGAAAGAAAACACTGGAGAAGACATTCATGACATGCCTCCGCCTGACAACCACCATCAACCTCCAGCACCTGCTCACAGTCAGACAGAGATATAAATTAACCTCAATTAACTGGCGTGGCCCCGCTTGGAGAAAAGACGGCCCGTCGATGACCCCCGCTGAGCAATGGGCCATCAGTGGTACAAGCATTCCAAATTATGGGATGCTAAGATTAAGCACTACTGACAGACACTTATGAGAATAATTAGTGAGGACACACAGAGTCTATCAGAGTGAATAGCACTGTAAAAGACTGCATAATGGTTTATCGAATTAACTGAGCAACAGGGTAGTCGCTCCTTCTATTTCTTTCAAAGTAGAGTACTGCCAAGTAGTAAAGTACTGTAAGGGGTTTGGATATGAAGTCCTGCATTTGTTGTGTGTAATGTCAGAGCAGCAACAATGTTATAATAGGGTTCATATTGTGTTATTGCAATAATTTTGGACAACTCATTTTACGAGGGCTGCCCCCTCCTAGTCGATTGTGGTTCCCAACCTTTTTTCTTAAGGGACCTCTTTTCTCTCATTCAGTAAACTGACAACCCCTGACTGAGTGACACATTTTGTGGATATTTCCAATTATATTCAATGCTTAACGATAACAGTACAGAACAACTGATAAACTGTACAATTATCCCAAAGAGTGAACGCAATAACCACAGGAAGTTTGTGTAAAACGGGCAATTTGGATGAATTCTGATGAGATTATTTCCATGTGAATATTGCATCAGAGATGAGTTTTCCTGTTATTTTTAGGAACTTTTAATACAATTCTCTGTATTGTGTATTTCTTTTAATTTTTAACAATCATTCATACTTAAAGCTGAAGTAGGCGAGCTTGGAGCAAAAATGATTTAAAAAAGTTATTTTTATAAAACGGTCACTATATCGTGACAGTAGTACATGAAACAGGTAACCTGAAAAGAATCATGTTCCTCTGTGTCCTCCGGTGCTCTTAACGGCATCTGCAAGATTTCACAGACCGGAGGAAAACAACCAGTCAGAGCTGATCTGAGGTCAGCTGTCCAGCTGCAGTCTATGAGAGCCGGCTGTCAATCACTCGCGAACCCCGACCAAACGGTCAAACTAGACCGCGCTGATCAAATATGAATCAATATTCTGTTACTGTAATGCCTATTTCTCGCCGCAAATGTTTCAGAATCATCTTGTAGTGTACTGTTTAGCTGTAAAATGAGAAAGTTTGTGACGCCGCCGCCATTGTAAAATCTGGTGAAGGAACGACAACAAGTAAAGCGGGAACAGTCCTTTATGCAAATGAGCCCATCCAGCGCGACGCGTCTGGCTCACGAAACTTGGACCAAGCTGTCATCTAGTTCTAAAATGAAATGAGATTCAGCAGTGGCATCGCCTATTTCTCGCTTAAAATGTTTTCATAAGTAGATTTTGGTGGATTGTTTAGAGGGAATAACAGAAAGTTTACGAGCAGAAAACCAGGGACCGATTACGTGCATTCAACGAGGATACGTCACCGCTTGAACGGCCGGCTGAGTGGAGCAGCGCGTCCCCTAGTGTCCTCGCCGGACCTGGTGGACATGTACCGCTGGATTTAACATTATAGACATGACCGCTGACTATTTGTGTAACAATTTCGCCACAGATTCACAGACTGACCATACACGGTCCACACATGTACTCGAGTCTTGTTTGACATATTCAGTGAAGACGCTTGGCCAGTGTTTTATTAGCTTTTAGGTCGTTTTAACTACGTAGTTTTCTAATGCAGGACGAGGCTGTTTAGCAGAGAGGGAAGGCTCTGTGAATATAGCTCGTGTTCAGGTCTTCACTGTGTCCTCACCTTGTTTATATCTTAAATAATTATTCAAACTTTAAAAATAACAATTTCATTTTGTGTTCTTCACAGAGTTGAATGAAATGCTAAGATATAGGCCAACTGTATATTTTTACACCCCTTTAAACCAAGAAGGCCTCGCAACCCACTGTGAAGCTTTGGCGACCCCTAGGGGGGGTCAGGACGCCCAGTTTGGGAACCAGTGGATTCGTCAACTAATCGGTCATTTCGGTCTTAGTTGACTAAGATTTTTTTAGTCGATTAGTTGTTTTTTATGCTTTTTTCATGCTGAAGGACTTATCTCCAATAAACTTATGAGCACGTCTCTGGTAAACACAAGAACAAAAGTGGTGCTTTTGTGTGATTCTTTGTGAAGAAATTCAGTTTTAAACATCTGTGGATTAAATCAACCAATCAATTTGTCAACAAAATCGTATGAGCGTTAGTCGACTAAGAATTTCTGTGGTCGAGGACAGCCCTACAATTTACATTTGCAAAGATGAATAAGTCAAAGCTAGAGAAAGGCGAGTTAGAGTTGGAAACCATGGGAGACAGAGAGAGAGACAAAGGCATACCCTTCTCCCCCGACAATAAATCTGTGAATGACTTTGTGGACGCTGACAGCGGAGTTATTTCTCATGGATATGGGCACTACTTCAAACCATAATTGGTGGTAAATCTTAATGGATTTTTTTTTAATTCCACAAGGTCAAGCTTTGTCAGTACTCATGAACACGATTTTGTCCCTTGATGACGGGAATAATTTAAGTTGATCCATGAATAAAAAATGAAATATTACATTCTTTCTTTTGTGAGCGCTGCCTTACTATTCAACTGGCGATGTATTTTTAACTAGTGTCCCAACCAAATTGCAAGAAATGTAATATGTTCCACTGAAGCTACAGTGTTGTTTACCTGCTACAAACAGAATGAAATAAAAATATTCACCATGCGAGACAGCATGTGCTGTAATTTGAAAGGAGGACTGTTTCTCTCTACTACGCTCATCATAACACTCAAGAGAGATGGGAATCCGTCAAGCTTCATGTTGAATGGAGTTAACACTGCTGCGACAGAGAAGATTGGGACTATTGCTCTGACCAAGAGTTGAATTCAATGCCACACAATATTGTCTTCAAATTCAACACTGCAACATCAAAGATCAGGTGTAATATGACATCTAAGACCAACCAAATGCTTGCAGAATATGACAGATATTTCACCAGTTAATTACTATGACAATTTATCTCATAACTCCTCCAATACAACGATTCAACAGCAGTCACCATCACACCTAAACAGTAAATTATAAACAGTATATTTACAGTATATCGTTATATTACATTATACAGTGAGTAAAATATCAGTATTACCATGCAGTGTTTGAACATATCTGCCTCTAACTTTCTCTAAAAATTCAAAGAAAATTCTTCAAATCATCTCTGGCTGATTATGATGTTTTTCACAGAGTTGTATTTTTCATTAGGAGTGACAGCTGATTCCTTTTAATTTCTCTTTCTAATAAAAACAATATCAGAAGACTTTTAAAGACAAGACCACTTTATGCAAAGATGAAATAGATGACAAATAAAAGAAAGCTTATTCATTATAGTTGCTGTACTTATAATAATACATCAAGCTGTTGAAACTATAATGTAGAGTTAAAAATGAACTGCAATGGTAGCGTGTGAATGTGTGAACAGTTTTCATTAAATTGTTGTTAGAGATTACCAAGAGAGATGTGTGGGTTTTAGGTGGAGTGACAGAAGCTCTGAATAGAGCTCAACTACATCCTTCATTAACACATGAAAACAGACTCAACTTTATTATAAATTAACAATATCCTTCAGGAATACACAATGCATTAAGTGTTTCATCTTGGGGAACATTACATCATGAATTTGAATTTCAAAGACCTAAAGGCCGTGTAAAGGAAATTCAGAGTTTTGTTTCTAAACACATTATAAATGTTGGAAAATAATTACTGAAACCATGTTCAAAGGCTGTGAACATTGTAGTACTGGATTGTGGAGTTAGACCGTTAAACTGTTTTTGGCCAGTTTTGTGTTCAGGATTTTTTAGGCGGGGCTGAAATCATGGCTCCATGACGCACTGGAGTCATCCATAAACATAACTCCACCCGTCTTCACAAACATGGTTTTAGAAAGCAAAGGTTTATGTCGGCTAGCTCAGTCGGTAAAGCATGTGAGTCCTGATGACAGGATTGTGGGTTCAAGCCCCACTATAGGCATTGGTATTTTCATCACCGTTTTTGTTTTGTATTGTATTTTAATGATTGTAATCCATCCCATGTCCTATGTATATTTATTATTTTTCTGTAAACTTGTACAAAATTAATAGTCAGTATGGAGTACCGGGGCCACGAATGTCTTTGAGACTACCAGGACCACAAAAGCAAGCACTTTGTCCACGGCCCCCGGCGGCGAGGTCCGGGCCTGGGGTGCTGTAAAGCTTCGTGGCCGCGAGCCACCCACGCTCCGAGCCTTTCCGAGCCGACCGAACGCCTCGGATGAAATGCGCCCGGCGGGGGCCAGCCAGCGCCGGGTAGAGGGGAGGGGAGATCCGCGGGCTGAGCCTCGATCTGAAGGACTCAGGCCCAATTTCCCCAATCCGCCCGTCGGACGGCGATTCGGCGCTGGGCTCTTCCCTGTTCGCTCGCCGCTACTGAGGAATCCTGACAGGCTGCACCTTCCCCGCTTGTGGTTTCAGCCATGGATGTATTAAGAGAGGTTTTAGGTTTCAGCGCCTTCAGCGACACGCCCCCAGCGTCTCAGAGCAGAGAATACTGCTTATTTTTCCATGATTTTGAAAGCTTATTTTATATGTTTGGAGATTTTTTTAATCATTCAAATTTGGCTGGGTGGTTAGTAACACTTTTTTCTGTGGTGTGACAAACCCAGAATGCATATTCATTTTTGCTTTACACAGACTTTAAAGCTGCAGTGGGTAGAATTGGAACAAATATGATTAAAGTAATTTTTTGAAAAACTTCCTGAGAGTAGTGCATGAGACAGGTAATCTGAAAAAAGTCATGTGCCTCTGTGTCCTCCGGTGTCCTCCGGTGCTCCTAATGGCATCTTCAAGATTTCACAGACCGGAGGAAAACAACGAATCAGAGCCGAGCTGGAGCCTGCCGTCTCTATTTCTCACCTCAAATGTTTTCAGAAACATCTTGTAGTGTACCGTTTAGCTGTAAAATGAGAAAGTTTGCTCTGGCCAGTGGGCAGTGCTTCGTTTTGTTTCGACATGGCGGCCGGGTCTTCAACATTTGAGGCCAGAAACAGGCATTACAGTAACAGAATCTTGATTCATATTTGATCAGCGCTGCCTAGTTTGACTGTTTGATAGGAGTTTGCCAGCTGCCCAGACTGCTTGGCTCCAGTTCGGCTGTGACTGGTTTAGATTTGGGCGCAGTAGAAACTTGCAAATGCCATTAGGAGCACAAGGGGAAGGCAGAGGAACATTTTTTTTTTCACTGATTATCTGTCTCATTGAACACTGTCAGTATACGTATAATGTTATAGTTTTATAAAAATAACTTTTTATCATATTTGCTCAAAGTGACCAACTGAAGCTTTAGGTCAGTGTAGCAGAACAATTAATCACAACTTGGTTATAATTTACGGTTACAGTAACCTTTACAGATTGTGATGTATTCTGTTTCCAGTTTCCACAATGTTATCATTGTTCGTGAATGTTATATTCAAGGCACTAAACTTTGACCAACTTTTATTTAAAGATCCCAAATTGTAGAAAATGAGATTTCCATGTCGTTCTTTATTATAAAGCAGTTCTAGGTGCTATATAAATACTGTGAAAGTATCAATATGCTCAATCCATGGAGAAATGCATGCAGCCCGTATTCAGAAACTGTGCCTTTTAAACAAGCCATCGGAATTTCTGTAACATTGTGATGTCACAACTATACAGTCAGCGGTAGAAGTGCCGCTAAACTCTGTGTAGCTGACACACACAATGAGTCCCCGGCTGAAGTGACGCTTTGAAGACGGCGATAGCACAGATGCGGAAGACCGGAAAACGCTGACCAATCAGAGCTCAGAAACAAGAGCTTTTTCGGGAGGGAGGCTTAAAGAGACAGGCGCTAAAACGAAGCGTTTCAGACAGAGGGTGTTCAACATGTTCTAGTAGAAACCCAAAATACAAGTATGAACCTGAAAAGGAGCATAATATGTCTCCTTTATATCAAATAAATATCAAAAGATGCAATAGTAATTGCAGCGAGTTAAGTACAATTGATTTAGTAGATAATCCCAGTGACAGGTATGGTAATGTTTGGATAAAATTCATCATCTGGGATCCCTGGAAATGACAGGTCAAATCACACAGGCCAGTTAATGACAAAAAAGTTGCATCTTTGATAAAAAGCAGCCCAAAGCTAGTCCAGTGCTCTGTCCCACACTGGGATTACATCACTACGTTGTCATGGTTTATTCTAATAAGAAGATACAGCCTGTTGTGGTATGTTCTGAACTTAATTGAATTGTATCCTGAGCCTCTGTCTTATAAGCAACACAAAGCTGCCAGGAGAGCACTCAAGACGCTGTGCTCAGATTCCCGAGTCAGGAGGCTTTAGTTGAAGCGCATACAATCACAATAATATGGGTAGATTTTTAATATAGCCCTGCCACTGCTCCCTAAAGCAATCACAGCAAACTTGCTGTGTAGGGGCGGGGGTGACTAAATTGGATTATGGGCCACAAGCACTTTAATTTTCTTGCGAGGACTAAAGCGAATGAAGGAGCATCTGCATCACTTTGCCACCTCGCTCAGAGGAGTGAGTAAATACTAGCAACCACTGATTTTCAGAGTGAACTTTGACTTTGTCCCAAAACTCAGGACTTCACATCCTCAGTTAACGAAAAATTTAACGAAAAAAAATCACCCTCCATAGCAGTCCGTACTACCGTTGAATTACGTTGGTGTTAATACCACAGGCTGTGTGACACAATAATGAACACATCTTGATAGAATCTCAGGTAATTATCCAATTAGCGCTAATTGAACTCATACACTACAGAGGATTGTATTGTTTGTGCGGTGTCCTTGAAAATGAATAACTGCAATGATTCCCGGTAACAGAGTTTTGATGATCACATCTTAATGACGGTGCACCTGTGACACAGCTATTACGCCACTTATGGACGAGATCACAGAAATGCAAATTAGGGCCACCGAGAGGTCAAGCGAACCCAAACAAATCTCTGTTTTATAGATAAGCAATCGCACAAAGAGGAAGCATACAGTAATGACATGCAATGGTGGATCACATTATCTCTTAAAAACCTTGACCCCACACTAAATTGCCTGCTTATGTCTCCCCAGTGATAATCTCCTCTCTGATAAACAATCACAATATAAATGCAAATGAACCCACATTTGAAAAAAGTCCGCTTTAGAAGCAACTCTTTGGTTTTGTATTTTCAGTATGATGACCTGGCCTCCCCGTGTCCTCTCATAAGCACTTTTTTTTTACACCAGTAAAATCCTGATTAGGGGGCCTGTGGTCTTGCTGAGACAGATAACGCGGCCAAAGTTATCGAGCGTTTAGAGCATGTTTGCAAGCTCAGGACACATGCTAAAGCTCGAGAACCGCGTAAGCAGAGGACTCGCTCCTCTGACTTTCATGAGCTGATCCGACATTTTTTGGCAGCGTGCACCACATAGGCAACACCTTCATCCAAAATGACCTTTCTTTTGTTAATTATCATATAATTGCCCTTGCGGCACAATAAAAATAAAACAGAGCAATTTACTAGTAATGTTCTGCACTGCCGAGTGTGACTTCAACCTGCAAGAACACAATGAGAAAGTGATTTTATTTTTTTATTTTGGTAGTGAACCTGCTGGAGTGGAGTTAAGGTGAAGTTAGTAGCTATAAACTTCATGTAAGACATTCTGGCATCACTGCATTGGTGGATATCGCCTGCTGCTTCCTCCTGAGACAGAGATGGACACAAACTCACAGCTGCATGACACTTTGTTTTTCTTCTGCCATTTTCTAAAAAAAAAAAAAAAAACACAGCTCGTCGCCTGATATCAAGAAGCTTACCACTGACATGTTTTCCACCCAATCAATGTTTAATTTAAAAGCAGTGTCCACAGGAAACCCTGAGAACTTTTTATCGACAAGTTAGATTCAAGTTTGTTCCCAATTCCTTTCTTTTTTCCTCCCAAGTCCTTATCACACAGTACTTTTTCTACCTCTGTGAGACTATTTGGCGTGCTAACAAAGCTTCCCTTGTCATCTTTTAAGAAAACATCACATAAAGTACCAATCTCTGAGTGGACCAAAAAGTAAGGGGACGTCTCCCCCAAGGCCAATGAGAGAGATGTGAGAGCGTTAATCAGCGGGACAACTCTGTAGCTTAACAAACAGCACTAATTACACGAGGATAAAGACTTGTTCATCACACAGCTTACGAGACACAAGTTAATTGCCTCTGCTCGAAGTCCCCCCCTCTCCATCTAAAGTCACCTCGCTCCAAAGTCACTCGGAGCAAGTGCCACCGCTTTAATTTGCCTGTTTTCCTTTCCTCTTTCTTGTTCATTCGGTGTTTTTGCCCTTATTTCTTCAGATCACTTCTTCAATCTGGCTGAACCTGCACTGACGAGCAAAATAGGTGTAAGCCTATGTTGATATTTCCATGGTCTGCCATTACAGCTGACTGTACAAACACGGAGAAACAAATCCACGTAGCATGTATAGGCACGCTGGGTGAAATCTATACCAGACAAAGCACTAGAACTGCGGCCCCGAGCGATGGAATCTATTGCTTTTAACCTGTAATATGGATGCATAGACAGAGGTCACAGAGGAGCGATATTCGGTATGAAAACAGGGAATTGGATTTATGTCGTTCCAGCATGTACCACGGCAGTACTTTCCAACTGTGCCTTTGGCTGCAGAGCTGCGTGGATCAATACGCTAAAAATACACTGACTAATGTGTTCAAGATGGTATTTAGACGTGCTCGTATGCAGCAGATCTTTTTGTTTTTGCAGTAACCCGCGTCCGTGCTCCGTGTGAATTGAACTGCTGCAGCTGTGAATACCTGAGTCAAGGACGGCGCATCCGTATTGTACCGGTAAACGTGATCGGAATAAGCTGGGTGGCACAGAAAAGAAAAAGTGAAGAAATTTTAAAGTCAAAAGTTTCAACAGTCGACGGTGAGCTTGTCATGGCTGCCGAAAGACTAAATGATCAAAGCACAGCGGAGAGCAACAAGTGTAAAGGGAGGGGAAGGTAGTTGTGAATCACACTCACATACACGTCTCTCCACACTTTGTCAGCAGGGGATTTAGAAATCTACTTGTCTACTTATCCAATATTGAGATATTCGCATCACATGGGCTGTAAAATGATGAGGGAAGGAATTGCACCAGCCAGCGGCATTTACTCATTCATCATTTTATATTAACCACTTAGAAACAGCTCATCCGTTATCTGTAACCTGGGGGGGATTCACATGATCTGTGACAAAAATGTGCTCCTTCTCATTTTTTCTTATCAAATCCTGTATCAACATATCTCAACAGATTGATGTTAGGGGTATACTGTATTTCATGTTGTCGCATACGGTTTCATAAATACAGCAGCTTATGTGCGGTGTGGATTTCAGCCGACACGTGATCTGTAATGTCACTACATTATTAAATAACCAACCAGAATGCTGAGCCTTTTTCCCCGCTTTTTAGAGAACACCTTTTTTTTCTCAATTACCTCATGCTAAGGTCGGTCCAAGGTCATACTCACTGAGAGCCTTAAAAGGTATTGCATGTCTTTGTCCATGTTGTTTGTACATCTCCTGGTGGCCTAACAGCGAGAAACCAGTGAGACATCCTGGTGTTAAAACACTGCTTTGCACTTCCGTGTGACATTTAAGATTTCACCTGAGACAATTCATACACCAAAGTAAAACTAAGGCTACATTTTCACGAGGCTACTGACGACCCAGATGAAATTTCACAGAAGTTCAAAGTTCACCCAGTAGCCTATCTTGTAGATAAAACCGCTGGGCCTAACAAGTAAAGCATCAGCGCTATTTCCCTTTACAGAATATCTAAAGAGGGAGTTGTGGTATTTAGTCAGTGGGTTCAGGGATTTAGTGATTTAATGGTTCTCAATTCATTTTATTGGAATAAAGAACAGTTCAGTTTCACAATAACTGCAGCAGAATGTACCCAACTTAAAAATGTACTGTTTCAGCCTAGGGATGCACCGATCTGACTTTTTCAGTCCCGATACAGCTACTTGGGCTTTGGTTATCGGCCAATACCGAGTACTGATCCGATACCAGTGTTTAATTAATAAGCTGTAGGCCTCACTGTGTGGAAGTGACTGGGATCATTCTTTTATGTGTAAGGCAACATCAGGCTTGACTTAAAGTGGCAGTAGGCAGTATATTTTTGGCATCATTGAGCAAAAATTCCATAATAACCTTTCAGCATATTGTAATTCAAGTGTTCTGAGAGATAACTAGACTTCTGTTCCTCCTCATGGCTCTGTTTTCAGGCTTTAGAAAATCTAGCCCGTGACGGCAAACTTTGACCAATCACAGGTCATTTCAGAGAGAGACAGCGTTGCTATTGGCTGTGCTCCGGTCATGTGAGCAGAACTTGGCATTCCTTTACCAGATTTTACAATGGCGGCGGCGTCACAAACTTTCTCATTTTACAGCTAAACTGTACACTACAAGATGATTCTGAAAACATTTGAGGCGAGAAATAGGCATTAACGTAACATAATATTGATTTATATTTGATCAGCGCTGCCTAGTTTGACCGTTTGGTCGGAGTTCGCGAGTGATTGACAGCCGGCTCTCATAGACAGCAGACCTCAGATCAGCTCTGACTGGTTGTTTTCCACCGGTCTGTGAAATCCTTCAGATGCCGTTAGGAGCACCGGAGGACACAGAGGCACATGATTTTTTTTCAGGTTACCTGTTTCATGTACTACTGTCAGGGTATAGCGACCGTTTTATAAAAATAACTTTTTTTAATCATATTTGCTCCAATCTCGCCTACTTTAGCTTTAAATATCGCTTTCCTAACATTATAAAACAAAATGTAACTAATAATTTAATAGATATGACTACTGAATTGTTATTTGTTAAAATAATGGTATTCCATACCAGATCGACCTATTATCACCGATACCTGATCCAGCTATTTGGGTCAGTATTGGACCGATATCCGATATCACTATCGGTATATTTCTATATTTCAGCCAAATGTTTCAATCTTGGGACTGTTATCTAATGTTGTAGAGCTCACACAATCAAATCCTGAATCAAAACTAAATCCTCAGTTTCCCTCGAGGCAAAACCTTATCGTCCGAGCAGCCGGCGTGTCTGTTTTGGGAGTCCGTGTGCTGAATACTGGTTTTGTTTTAACCTTTAGAAGAAACGGACTGCTACAGGTTGAGGTGCCGAATGGCATGAAATCAAATATCAGGAAAAGCTGCTTGCCTTCTGACATCATGTATACCAACAGGTTAAAGCTACTGTATACGCTACATGCATAGAGATGCAAAGCACAGGTAAAGTACACCGGAACCACACACACACTGACTCACCTGCCGTTGAGCAAGGCGAGCAGCTCCCCTGCGTGGTACAGGTCGTTGCGCGTCACCCGGCTGAAGCGGAAGGAGTTGAGGTTGCAGAAGGTGACGGAGGGGAACACCATCATCGGAGCCGCCACCTCGTCCAGCTTGGTGACGTGGGGGTACTGGAAGTAGAACTGCACCCGGTCCACGCACACCATCACCAGCACGGCCACGGAGCTCAAGAAGAACAAGATCCACAGGGTGCGCTTGATACACATCCGCTCATAGGTGAACATGTGCGAGATGCCGTGCAGCGTGGACCTGCTGGCGAAAACTTCGATGGGAGCCGGCTGCTTGTAGTCCATGTCCTCCGAGTCCGCTTTGAGATCCATTACGTCCCCGGGATGACTTTAGATGAGTGAAGGGTATATGCAAACGGAGGGGAAAGTGGCTTTATAGATATAAGCAGATGCTTTGTTTAATGGGGAAGGAGGTTAGTGTCTGGAAGTTCACGCCCTTCTACGCATGTTTTCTCATGCAGTCTGTGTGAGATGTTGCGTCACTGACAGCCGGCACAAAATACCCCCACGACGATCAGAGCATTTTTACCCCTCAAAATACCCCCGTCCACATGGAAACACTTGGAGAAAGTAGAGATGGGGGAAAGCATGTGCGGTGCCTCGGCTGCTGGGGGTCACGGCTCCATAATAAATAGCGCGGTGTGGAGCGCGCATGGATAGATGCCAACGCTGTCCTCTCCTCTCCTCGCACACTTCTGTAATAGCACCGAGTTATGTGGCTTCCACGTCCAAAAACAAAAAACAGCAAAAGCACCGGGCAGGTCTGCAAAAAAAAAAAAAGATCACGATTGAGGAGGAGGAAGAAAACAAGCGGACAAATCACCTCGGTGAGGAAAACAGGGGAAAAAATGAATGAGAAAATCAAAGCGGCGTTATATTCTCTCTGTACGGGAGTACTGCTGGCTACATGGCTTTACCAAGCTCTTCATATGCAATCCCAAACACGTGCAGAATAACAAATAGCGGCTGATTTCTCTCCCGTTAGCGTTTTGAAAGCGGTCGTCGGGGTCTCCTGGGTTTATCCACAGCCAGCACAAACAGCTGCATTACAGAGGAGCAGTAGGCTCTGTCGGAGAGCTACCTCGGTGCGCCTCTGCTCGCCTGCTCGCATCCATTCCCTCCTCCACAACAATGCGGGGATAATTACTCCGGTTTCCCCGCTGGTTTATCCCTGAATAAGAAGAGGGGGGGGGGGAAAATGTGTACCTGGGCTAAGAAAAAAAAATGCCGCCCGAAATGCTCAGCGTTATGAATTCAAGGGGAGAGAGAAACCTCAGAGGTGGTCGCGGTTTTGCCTGGATCAATTAAAATTTGCCCCAATCAGGAGAGAGCGAGGATAGGACGGCGGGTGTTTACACCGAGTCCAACACCGGTGTCACTTCAGCAATGCATGTGTTTAACCCCAAAAGCACAGGAAATGTTAGTGTAGAGCCAATGACGATACAGTATGACTCAAATATTAGTCACTACCTTCACTACCTTCACCCCACCCCCCGTTTCCTAACCACTGTGTTCCTCTGGCAGTATGCTGAGCTAACATTAGCTTAGACGGTTAAAAACTAGCTAGCGTTTTACTTTCTACAGGGTAAAGTTATTATTTTCATTTTATAAAGCAAAGCTGTAACAATACGTTACTTTATCATTTATAGGAGATGTACAGTGAGTTCATTTACCTGTTTTTTAATGATAAGTTAGCTCGGCAAATAGCGTTAGCTAAATGAGCGCTAATGGAATTCCAACGTTAATGCAAAGTATGTTTGATGTCAGGAGTATTGTAGCTAATGTATGGTGGCTCTTCAAGGTCCCATATTGTAAAAAAAAAGGTGACATTTTCATGGCTTTTATATTATAAAGCAGGTCTAAGTTGTATATAAATACTGTGAAAGTATCGAAACGCTTAATCCACAGAGAAATACATACGGCCCGTATTCAGACAATGAGCTTTTGAAACAAGCCGTCGGGCTTTCTGTCCATTTGTGATGTCACAAATCTACAATATTTAGACCATTTCAAAGTTTTAAACGTAAACATTCTAAATGGGTCCCAGTTTATTTCCTGTTGCAGTGTATGTGAATGACATCAGCTGACAGGAAGTAAACATGGACCCAAGCTGTTGCCTAGCAACGCAATTCTGTTGCAATTCCATTGAAATGTACTAAAACGGAGCGTTTCAGACAGGGTAAATACAGGTATATTCAAGCAGACAGCATGAGGAAAATAAAGGGTTTTTTAAACATTAAAGTATGTAAACATGTTGTAGTAGAAACCCAAAATACAGGTTTGAACCTGAAAATTAGCATATGTCCCCTTTAAGGGCAAAACAATACAACATTTCAGAAGACAAATTTAAAATATGGAGTTAGTTTTATGTTATGAAGATTTACCCTGAAACAAGATATTGTAGGCCTACTGAACCTACAACTATAGTTGGACCATATCGACTCTAAAAAATACTGTTTTTTTAAAGCGGTCATATCCTCGTGAATGAGACAGGTAATCTGAAAAAAATCAGGTGTCTCTGTGTCCTCCGGTGCTCCTAATGGCATCTGCAAGATTTCACAGACCGGAGGAAAACAACCAATCAGAGCCGAGCTGGAGCCTGCCGTCTCTGAGCAGCTGTCAATCACTCGCAATCTCAGATCAAACGGTCAAACTAGGCAGCGCTGATCAAATATGAATCAAATTCTGTTACTGAAATGCCTATTTCTCTCCTCAAACGTTTTCAGAATCATCTTGTAGTGTACTGTTTGGCTGTAAAATGAGAAAGTTTGTGACCCGGCAGCCATGTTGAGATCTGTTGAGGAAATACCAAGCACCGCCCACCAGCCGGAGCAAACTTTCTCATTTTACAGCTAATTAGTACACTACAAGATGTTTCTGAAAACGTTTGAGGAGAGAAATAGGGATTACAGAATATTGATTCATATTTGATCAGCGCTGCCTAGTTTGACTTGATCGGAGTTTGTGAGTGATTGACAGCTGCCTCCGTTGAATGAACAGCCAATAGGAATGCTCTCTCTCTGAAATGACCTGTGATTGGTCAAAATGTCCCGTCACGCGCTAGATTATCTTTAAGCCTGAAAACAGAGCCATGAGGAGGTGCAGATGTCTAGCTTTCTCTCAGAACACTTGAATTACAATACGCTGAAAGGTTATTACGGAATATTTGCCCAATGATTACAAAAATATTCTGCCTACTGCAGGTTTAAGTTGTCACCACTGTCTGTTTACTTACTCCTCTTGTGGTCCTCTAAGCTAAAATATTATCTGATAAAAATCATGATAACATTTTTCTTTATTTATTTATTTCATAGATCAAAAAGGAGACATAAAGTGAGTTAGTTTATCTAATATCTGGGAGTAAGTAAGCTTGGCTAGAAGAATGCCGATTATCAAGGTGGAAAAATAACCTGCAAGGGTAAGTTGCTAATGTGTGCTGGCCTGTAAAACACAACATTTAAGACAAATGATTAACAAGAAAGCACAACATTTCACCCGACATACACAAGTAGGCTAAAAATTAGCACTCACAGATGTCTCCTGAATTTGTCAGTTAATTGTTATGAAAGAGATTTGCAATTTTTAGTATTCAGTTAACACAGATGTTTCTGCATTCACACTAGCATTCTGGGACTTTATTTCATTATTTATTTATTTCTATTTAGAGTAATTTCTCAAAGTAGGAGAAACATCCTTCAGTTCAAAGTGTGTTGTATTCAGTGCTAATGGTTAGGACCAGGGTTAAAATTAGATTTAATTTTTTTGATGAAGAGGTCTGAAACATGGCTTTTGAGTGAGTTCATGTGTAATTTTCAAGTGGAACTTGGGAAGTTTGTATACATCTAGCTGCTCATCAACATAATGCACTGTCTTGGAGTTAATTAAAAACGGTAAACATTGAGTTAGTGTAGTGACAGATTCTTAAAGGTGCTAAGTGCGAGATTGAGTGCATTGCAACATGGCGACGGCTGAGCCGGCAGCTAACGGTGCTAACAGCGCTAACAGTGACAACTACAGCAACAGTGCTGACAGAGCTAACAGTGTTAATCTGGAGGGACCGGAGGGTGGGTGCTATGCTTCTGCAGCAGCGCCATCGGTCGTGCCGGCGTTATCAGCTGTAACCGCTATATGACCGCAGTGCAGAGCAGCGGCCATGAGCTAGCCAGTGGGGCCCGCTCACATGCACTAACATGCACTAAAAGCCACGCACGGCCGGCCGTGTCAACAAAGCACAGAGAAGCTCTGATTACAACACACACAGAGGGAGAGTTCATTCAGTTCATTCTCTGCTCAGGTAGACATTAGTCCTCTTTATCTTTACATAGCAAATAGTTCTTGCTGCTATATTAATGCACTGGATATCGCATAAAGAACCGGGGCAGGAATAAAAATGGAAAAAGTTACAGCACACCGGAGCAGTTCTTGAGCTGAACAAACACATAGAGGCACTTGACTAGCTTGAAGTGGAAGCCTCCCATTAGGGCACAAATATATTCTAGTTCAACAAAGGTTTAAGAAAAAGAGCACGTTAGTACTTAGAGATCTACTTCCTGAAATAACTTACTGCTCACAAGACAAAAAGAACCCAAAAGAAAAATATGGGTAACGCATTACGTTTGCGTTAGATATTTACCGGAATCATTAGATAGTTTTTTAATTTAATTGATAGTTATCAATTTAAAAAAATATGTTATGTAATAGAAGACAAAGACAGTTCTGATAGTTCATTACATACCATACCATATGTTACGGGTCCCAGGAATGGGTGTCACCGTAGCAGAAATGTAACCTGTATGAAGCAGGTAGAACAGGAGCAATGAGGACACGGTGCGTCTCGTTTCCTTCCAGATTGCTTCTCTGGTTGTTTTATTACACTCAACTCATGTAACCCTAAACACAACATATTTCTGTTATCTGCATTTCAGTTCTCTTCATTACAGTCCATTACATATTTCAGTATTTTCACAGTCTCAATAAAACATACTTTCACTATAGTCAGTTACTCTCTCTGTGATAAACATCCATTTTCATTCACTTTTATATTCCATAAACATCTTTAGTACTTAAAATACTTCTTTTCTCACAGTATTCAACTGGTTTAAACAGTACTATTCTCATTTAGTGCAATTCAGAAGTGGTACACAATGCCCCTTTAAATATGCCACCTTTGACATTAAGCTTCTGTAATAATTACAGGCTACAGAAATGTATTAACAAGAAAATGCTGTGCTACAGGAACAACACATACTTACTTGGTGTAACTAACAACCTAAATTCAATTTACAACTTTCAGTCAATAATAACAAAGTGCATGTGACCTAATAAACATATCAATAAACACATAAGTAAACAATCATCCAAAATATTCTCACTGTGTATGAGCCTTGAGAGACACCGTACTATTTTCAAGCCACATTAGGCCCAAAATGGCGTCACAGCGCGAACACTTCGCCAGGACGGACGTAACTTACTTTGATCTTCTATGCGTATAAAAATCAATACAAGCTCCGTAAACATTTAGCGAACCGTCTCATTAATAAAGTCAGACTTTATAACGTAATTAGTGGCGGTTTATTTACAGTTTACCAACCTGTATGAAGCAGGTAGAACAGGAGCAATGAGGACACGGTGCGTCTCGTTTCCTTCCAGATTGCTTCTGAGGAAACAGCGGAAGCGGGCGCTCTCTCACCCGTATCCCGGAGCAACCGAAGTAAACACGAACGTTCCGCCTCACTACTTCTTCTCTAAAACCGTATCATCACTTCATTAATGCAAAGAAAATACATAAATGTCCAAACATAAATGCACATAATGACCCAAGATTATTAGTCAAATTATTACTCACAATTTTATCACTTAAATGTGGTCACACTGTCTCAGGTGCGCCACACATACAATCATTCAAGAGTGCTACTGACACACACCTGTATAGACAGTCACAACATTCACTGTACATAGTTAGCACATATTGTACTGTACACAGAAACTCATCACAGGTGTACATTTCCTACAAATACTCAAACACACATGTGCATACTTGTGTATACACACAAATGTGCACACATATACCGTACTGCCTGCACACATGCACATACCACACATACACATTCACGCATGTTTATACATGAGTGCACGCATACTCACAGTTGTTCACAGGCTCAGACAAATCCCTGAACAAATCTATTTTCTCTCCTGACCAATTCTCTGTAGTTGACTGAATGGAACATCCAAATATGTCAGAGTGAGCGAGTGAGCCAAACACAGGCAATAAGGCAGATGTGTCGCAAGACTGCCACTGCCAAATCTGTCATAGAAACCGTATTGCCAAGAGGCGAGGGGAGCTCACCCATGAAATTGTTCATAATGCGTCCATAATTGCCATTTGCCATAGTATTGACTGTGACAATGTGGCAGTCATCTATAAAGCCGGCATTTTATATTGATCAGCAGTGCTGGGAAGATGAGCCACACTCTGTTCCAGTGGGCTGATGTGAATTCTGGGTAGACATTGTGCGGCACACATGGGTTTGAAATTACAGCAGTACATTTTGATAGCAGGTGCTGGGATGTACGCTTACTGAAATTCAGCTCTTATCATGGTTGTTTGTTAGTGCCACAATTATGCTGGAGTGGCTTACTGAGAGGATACTTCTATCCATTTACATTATTTTTAATAATGTGATAGCGTAACGCTCCTCAGAGGTACCTGGGTGATTAGGCCTCTCCGACAAAGTCATTTTTCGGTGCAGCTTTCTTTGCAGGCGGCTCTTTGGTTCAGCTCTGTCGAGATATTTCTGCTGTCCAGGCCTGCTTCAGATATATTTCCACCCATTCGCACCATGAAAGTGGGTCTTTATTTTACAAAAGACATTGTGAAAGCTCAAAAGTTGAAAAGGAAAGTCAGATTTATTGGCAGTACTTCTTCTGTTTCCTGAAATAAGAATTACTTAATTATACTAAGAGATTATCAAGTAAAAAGGTAGGGTAAAAATACAACCACTGTTCATGCACAATTCCACCGTATAGTATTTATCTCGGTGCTTCAGTGGGAGTATCTTTGCAGTACAGTCATCAGGTAGTATGCATAAAGTCTGACGTTTTATTTCTAAGGTGCATTATTTGCTTGATTAAAGGCGCATTAGATAATCAAAATTTTAAAGGCAGTCCTGCCATAGATATTTTAAATACATCATTGGAACCTGCCACCACTAACAAACTGATTACATGGTCTTTTAATACAATTAAAGACTTCAACTAAATCTGAGTTATTAGTGTTGCAATGAGTGGAATCAGTAGTTATTGTAAAAACAGGAGTGATGCAGGTCTGTTTGTCAATTATTGTTAGTTGAGAAAAAACAGAAAGAAAAATACTGATTGGGCCTTTAAAGGCAAGAGAAGTGTTAGGAGGGAAGAAGGATGTGTTCACTAAGCAGAAAAGCACTGAGAGTGAACAAGAGGGAACAACATGCATTAATGACAGCTAGCCCTTTGTGTACACATCCACACAGACATATGAATATAAAAAGCATAGACATTAGAAGTTCCCCGTCTCTGTGCTCCCATAAAATAGTCATTTTTGCTGTGGTAATTTATTTTTCTCCTCCATTTCTGCTCTCGTAGACGTCAACAGTCTCTGTTGCACATGCTGATGAGCGCATCACCTCTCTGAAAAGATGAGCTGATTTCAGCCTGAAGTATGAGAGGAAGCAGTACAAAAAAAGAGTGAGTACTCTGAAGGCCGCCACAAACACCATTCGCTAAACTCATCTCCCGAGCAATGATTGTCCAATCATAGCTTAGCAACAGTAACCATGTACATTTTGTTTATCTTTCCAAAAAACAAAAATCCAAAGTATAAGAAATGGATAAATCAGTGTGTTTATTTGCTCTGATGTAAGCCACAAACATACTGGCTAAGTAAGAGTTCCTTCCAAAGCCAAAGAGCACGAAATTAACTAAATACATTTTGTGCGATTGCAAGTTACGTTAAAAAAAAAAAAACACTGTGTGGGAGCCAAGATGCTAGAGTTTAGGGTAACTATAGCAGCTCTGTCCTACTCTTTAGTGGATTTGGGGAAGTTTACACTCCAGCAATCATGGTAAAAGCAGTGGACAATCTCCAGGTCTGAAAAGTGAAGCCAATGCTGAAGTGTCTTAAACTTGCATTCTTTCTAATTGCCAGCAGGGGGCGACTCCTCTGGTTGCAAAATGAAGTCTGATTGTATAGAAGTCTATGAGAAAATGACCCTACTTCTAACTTGATTTATTATTATTACCTCAGTAAACATTGTAAACATGAGTTTATGGTCTCAATCACTAGTTTCAAGTCTTCTTCAATACAGCATGATGTTCATTTAGTAAATTATGGTCCCATTAAGAGACAAATAGACCATAAAGCAGGGTATGCTTTAGGGCGTGGCTACCTTGTGATTGACAGGTCGCTACCACAGCGTTGTCTGCCTGGGAGTTGTCCGTGTTTTCGTCTTACAACTTAAACCCTTTAAAAGTGTGTTTTCAGTTCATGAAAGTTAATTGTAACACTTTGGTCTAAAAATGTCTTATTCAGCATTCGTTTGTGCTTAGCTCCACCCTCTCGTGCCACTTGTGGTTGCAAAAAAACCAAGATGGTGACAGCCAAATACCAAGATGGCGACGGCCAAAACGCCAAAGTCGAGGCTTCAAAACGCCCTAAAATTCTACTTGAACTTTCCCTCCAAGCATGTTTAAAAAATGCAACAGAGGAGTGAGGAAGCAACGACTGTAGGAGGGGACGCAGGGGACAGGGAACAAGGGGGAGACTGACTGACCACCACTCAGTGTAGCATGGACCGCGACGTAGAGCTGGTAGTCAGAGCTAACCAGCCATGAGAAGCTATTGTCAGACTCCACTATTGTTTCTCCACTGGATAGATTGGGAGTCTGGTGGGGCTTTGACAGTCACTGAGAGCTAATTTGTGGTCCTTTGAGCCACTGTGTGGGTACCTTTGATGTATTTGGGCTATCAGCTCTTTTACTATTAGAGGCTCTCTGGTGTGTGTGTGTGTCTGTGGGGTGTCAGTATATAGTCATCGCCATGCTGTTTATCGCGGTTACCATTGCTGTTTGTCAACCCTAAATATCTTGTTAAGCTCTGTATAAAGCACAGGTATTGGCGGGCTCATGCGTTGGGTGTACAGCAAAGGAACAAATCTCGACGTACGACATTTTTTGCTTGTTAATCGCTAATCTGTGTTGCTTTTCTGTCATCAGATTGAAAAGTCAGATTTTCTTGCTGAACACCTGCTGGAATTAAAGACCAATTATTTTTTTTAAAAGTACTGAGTTGTAAATCCATCACTGTTATCACTGTAAACATATGTGCAGTGCTAACAATGACAATCCATTTGAAGTCATTACTTTTTTATATTAGCTGACTAAATAATGCAAACTGTTTCAATACCGATCAGCATATTATGTATATAATGTATACAGGAGAATAGTAGAGCATCGTATGGAAAACGGGTTCATGTTAGCACAAAGGCAACAAGAGGGTCGTCTCCATGACACTTTGTGAGGTCGAGTCTCCTTTAATATTTCATTTGGATTACACTAGTGGTGAGAGTAGGTTTACACACATGGGAAGATTATCCAATCTCTCCTCCCCTCTCTCTTGTGTCCTCCTTTGCTTTCAGCTCGCTCCATGCAGATTGGCTTTTACTTTGGCCAAGGCGACGCAGTGTGCCAACCAACTCAGTGGGAGCTGGCAGGGAATATGAATACACTCAGGGGTCCCTTTGACAAGTCTCTTTAGTTATCATTGGCCGAGCAGGACACAGAGGGAGCAAGAGGCTCTTGACCCTGAGGATTTGAGTCTGTCTCCAGCCCGCACCTACAACCAGCCTCAAAGCAACTGTTGTCTTGGCGCTGGTCCAGAGACTGACATCATCAGAAAGGTGACAGACAAGGTCTTCATATAGACAGATGGTCGTTAGATCTAATAATGAGTATCTGCAGTTTCCAGCCGAGACAAAATGCATACTACCCTAGTGGGCAATGATCATTATCAGTCAAGGACGCCTTTATCGACATCGGGGGAATCCGTCAACAGAAAGCCTCGATACCCCCGGTTGCACCGCTGCTCATTGTGACGCAGTTCAGCAAGATGCCTTCTCCTTCAAATGATGTTGTACTTAGGCACGTGCAACTTTGGAAGGGTAATGCTTCTCAACTCCCCTGGCCCTGTAAACTGTTATTATGTTCCTGAGCAAATCCAAAAGCAAACCATGCCAGGCTAAGTTTAGTTTACAATCCTCCATGCATCTATTTTTCATGTAGACAACAGTGGGCCTTAAACTTGCATTCTTTCTAATAGCCAGCAGGGGGCGACTCCTCCGGTTGCAAAAAGAAGTCTGATCGTATAGAAGTCAATGAGAAAATGACCCTACTTCTCACTTGATTTTTTACCCCAGTAAACATTGCAAACATGAGTTTATGGTCTCAATCGCTAGTTTCAAGTCTTCTTCAATACAGCATGATGTTCATTTAGTAAATGATGGTCCCATTTAGAGTCAAATAGACCATAAAACAGAATATGGCTTAGGGCGTGGCTACCTCATGATTGACAGGTTGCTACCCCGGCGTTGTCCGGTCTGGGACAAATTTACGGTGTTTTCAGTTCATGAAAGTTAACTGTAACATTTTTGCTCTCCTAAAAATGTCTTATTCAGCATTCGGTTGTGTCACTGCTGGTTGCAAAAAAACAAGATGGCGATAGCCAAAAACCAAGATGGCGATGGCCAAAATGCTGTACTCGAGGCTTCAAAACCATAGTCCCAATGTGTTCTCATCCAAACACGTCATATACTGACGCTTTGTCAGACCCCGTGGTGTCACTCTTTTTGTTGGCAGTAAACACGTGTTGTGAAGTAAACAAAAACACTTGCTTAGGTTCAGGCAACAAAACCACTATAGTTAGGTTTAGAATAAACTACATGATTGGGCTTAAAACTGCTACGTTTGTACAGTGAAAATGAAACTGAATCTTGTGAACAGGGGACATTAACAAACAGCTGATTGTAACGTGACGCATGGACCACAAACAGCGGTCTCCTGGATGAAAGCCTTGTGTTTGTTGGGCCCATCCACCTCCCCTTCCGTCGGCCCGATGTGTGTCTTTTTCGCTCTAAAAGCTACGTCACCACACTCCCGGCGCACTTTCCCTGAGCGTTTAATATTGACGCGGATGGGTTAACATTGTAGTTAATACCGACGCTAAAAGGGTGTCTTAAGCATCTAACGCCGACGGCTGTGACAAAGAGTTGGTATTTCACGCCCTGGGAATGAGAACAGGCCGGTAGTCCACAAACCAATGGGTGACCTCATGGTGACTACGTCTACTTCTTATATAAAGTCCATAGTAGACAATGGTCAAGTCAGGTTCTGGAGGGAATTCCCTGCAGAAAATATTAGAGCAATAGCACTTTGGTAGAAAATGGCCATTCTTGCTTTGATTCTGAAGTTTGACATGTGCCTGTTCGGTGACTAAGTCTAAAGGAGGAATTTCGAGCTGTTGCTAAGAGACCTAACCATTATATCTCAAGCCACTTTGATATCAGTGTCTAGTTGGCACAGATGAAGGACGCGGTGGAATGCAATTTGTGGGCGAGGAGGTAGTGTCATCCCACCACTGCTATTTGTACCCCTCTTAGAGTGGTTGATTGTTTCTGAACATGGGTTATTCATCTGTGTCTCCCGTTCAATACAGCATCAGGTCTCTTCGCCGCAAGATTGATTCTCTGCCACTCGAAGAAAAGTTTTTAGAATCGTCATCCACAAACTTTGTGCACTTACAGCCTCGGGCTCGATCCGTGATGAGAGCCATGAGATATTTGGAGAGCCGGTAATGCAAGACCTTTACACTTATTTTACACTTACCGTGTTGACATTTTAACAAATCGAGGCGCCAAGGCAACACCAGTGAAATGTTTCAGCTAATGCGCTGTGTTGCGAGTATTTTGGCTTGCAGGCAGATCCTCTTTCACCACTGACGTCTAGAACAAACACAGCTACATTTTACACATTTCATATTTTAAAAGGTAAGCTAATAATCGCACGACTTCTTTATATTTTTCACGAGCAAAACATGCTGCTCAGAATCGCTTGTAATTGCGTGTTTGGTGATGACTTGCGAGCTCATTTACTGCTACACAGTTCTGAGTGATTGGCTATTGTCTACAGCTGAAGCCCCATTATGGGACAGCATGGGAGCTCCACCTCAGTCCCTCGCACACAGACGTCCATCTCATGAGGAGTGCAGAAGAACATTTAAATTAGCCTTAAGGAGGAATTAATCCTAATGACTTCTTTTCATTAACAACTAATTAAATATTCACATGCCGGCTCCAATCTAACCCCCCACACACCCCCCCTTTGTCTCTGTCTCTTATTTCATTGGTGGTCTGCTGCACGGTATTCTGCTGTACTTGAGAGGAAGGCAAAAGTAAATTGTATTGTGCCACTGAATGTATGAGATATGGGCTTTGCAAAATGGGCACCTAGTCTATAATGTGACGTGAAAGGAATTAGTTTTTTCATGGAAGAGATAATTGAAAATTAAATCACCAGCAATTACTTTTTATTGCTGACCACTAAGAGTGCCTATAGGGATACTTATTGTGCATGAATATTGAAATACAGGATATTCAAGTCCAGTAATAAAATGCCAAACATGTGAAGCTGTTGTGTTTTTGCTTCAAAGCCAATCTGAGAGAGACACAGGGAATATTCTCAATATAGACATTTTGAAATTCCCTTTATATGATTTACCAAGCAGCTGGCCGGCCACATGGGCTCCAATCAATAGCTTTAACTCATATTGTTAGCTCCGTAGGACAGAATGAAATACAGAGGCAAGAGCAGAGTAAAGCCCTCCACTGCTCTTGAGAATGGATCAGCACCTGTTTTCAGGGAAACCAGTCGAAATATCTGAGTGTGCCAGTCAAGGCGAGCAGGAGAAGAAAAACCTTTAGCATCCTGCACCTACAAGGTCACGCACAGTTCCCCGTAGGCTAAGACATTATCGACTTACTTCCAATAAGTTTAAAACTGCCTGCAGCACCTGGCTTTATCAAAATCTTTTAAATAAAAAAGTATAAAGTATACAGGATCAGGATTTGTTTTTGTAATGCGCAAAGCGCGCAACTACCTTGAACTCTTGACAATCCCCTCCAACAGATACTATGGTCAACAGGCAAATGAGGTCGTTGGTTCAAACTTAACTCTTACCCCCTGAACTGTATGTGATACAGGCATCAGCACTTATAGGTTTACACTTTAGCAGGTTATATTATTATTTTGCTGACAGTATTTACCATGAGTTTTATTAGTACAGTGAATATTTAGTGTTTTCCATTGAATTTATTTGTTTGTGGTTGTGGCTCAGAGGGTAGAGCAGGTCGTCCACCAATCGGAAGGTCAGTGGTTCGATCCTCGGCTCATCCGGTCACATGTCGATGTGTCCTTGAGCAAGACACTTAACACAAATTGCTCGGTGTGTGAATGAGTATTTAGATTAGGTCCTGATGGGCAGAGTTGGCACCTTGCATCTGCCATCAGTGTGTGAATGGGTGAATGCTGACATGTAGTGTAAAGCGCTTTGAGTGGTTGGAAGACTAGAGAAGTGCTTTATAAATGCAAGTCCATTTACCATTTGTGTGTATTTTTTATTTTTTTGCCTTACCTGTTATTTTGTTTGTTTTGTGTGTGAGCGTACCATGCGTTGGTTTGGGTGGGTGCATGGGTAATGGGGAGGGAGGATGGGCTAATGGGTCATATTGTATCAACTGTTTTCATTTGTACTGTAAAATTGCAAACTCTTAATAAAAAAAATAACTTTTTAATACAAAGGTCTGATAATAACACATTAGTTTTGATCATGAAGGGGTGATTACTAGAGGTGGGGGAAATAATTGATGCAGCATTGTATTGCGATATATTGCGTGGCAATATTGTATCGATACACAAACGTCAACTATCGATCTTTTATTATATAAACTATGAACCACTCTACCCCAGAGATACTGGTATCATATGAAACTAGAAAACCTAAGGAATCCATTGGTACCAACCATACCATGTTAGCTGGTCGAGAAGAACGCTAAATAACGCTCCAAATTTGGCACTAAATTTTGGCGAGGAAAAACTGGCATGGCCATTTTCAAAGGGGTCCCTTGACCTCTGACCTCAAGATATGTGAACTCTGAGATGAACAGAGGGAAAACTGTATCTCATTAGAATAAACAGATGTTAACAAACTGCATAATTTGCGGATGAAAAAAGGTAATAAATCGCAATATATCTTATCTCAATACTCAGCATATCGCAAAATGTTTAAAATTACAATGAGATTGTATTGTGACTTAAGTTTTGTGATAATATGGTATCGTGGGGCCTCTGGTGATTCCCACCTCTATAGTGATCATGTCTTCTGAGTGTGTGCATCATATACAGGAGCAAGAACAACATCGTGGCCGTCCATACACTCACCACTCCAACTGAATTTCCTTTGACTATTCAAAATTATTAGAGATCCAAGTTAATTGTCTCCTCTCTAACTTCCACTCATAGTCTAGACAGTAGTCATGCATGAAAGTAATATTGCACAGACCAGTGAAGCTTCTGAGATTGCTCTCTCTGTCTCTCTGTACTTCCAATTGTCAGCGGTAAAAAAGTGATTGACAGAATACACAATAGATTTGGAAATCAGAGGTTTGTTAAACGTCAGGACTGCGTTGTTAAACTCGCATCATCCTCAGACATCAAACAGCCCAATTTCACCACATTAATTCCCCCACTGTAACATATCTGACTCGCATGTTACCTTTGACGGTTTATTATATTGTGAGGAAAAAAAACTTGTTAGCGGTGTGAAATAATTTAAGAATACGCGCGGTGACACATTAGGCTTCAAATTAAAAAGTTGCTGTTATCACGGCACACTTATTCACACCGACTGACGCTCTCTCCGTTAAACTGTGCTAATTGACATATAGTTATTTTATTTCCCCGGGGGAATAATTATGTTGACAGCCACTGACAGGTATGAATGTGCAGCGCTATAAAAACGTGCTTTACAAAACAGCTGCACAAGCTCCCCTCACTGTACTGTATGGTTGTTTTAATTAGATGTCTGTTTAACACTGATATCACCGTACATGCTGCTTTTTTATCACTTTCTAAATATTTCATACACAGTTAAGCTAATTTCATCTGTTTGTTTCTTGTTATGCTGGGTGATTTATTCCTAGGTTTTTTTTCAATTGAGAATTTATAATGAGCCTTAAGTGTGAGTATCTGATACTGAAGTTCCCTCTAATGGCCCAACACACACAGTGTGGCAAGGACGAAGCAGCATGGTATGTCAGTTTTTAATCGCCTTCCTCTTCCCTCTATCACTCAGTGAGGGAAGCTTGGAGCGGCTGCCTCCTTTTCCACTCCAGTAGACCTTATCACTGCTGCGACCGAGGGCCAGGACCCGGCAGCACGGCGGCAGCTGAGACCGGGGCAGAAGGGGAACGGGGGGGAGAGGGAACAGGCGAGCAGCTAGAGGTGAGAGCAGCAGCAGCAGCCGCAGGAGGACGGAGATGGATGAACAGTACTCCGCAGGATCAATCAGGCACTCGTAGCCACAGCAGATCATCTAACGTGCTAGCTGCACCAACTCGTCCCCGCCCCCCCATAAACCACAGCACCCCTATGTGGCACCCTTTTGCCAGATATACTATATGTAGAGAGAGGCCGACTGAAAAAAAAGAGTGAGGACGGAAACACGAGAGGAAAGGTGAGCTAGTGAGGAAGCAAATGAGAGAGAGGGGGAGAGAGAGAGAGAGAGAGAGAGAGAGAGAGAGCGAGAGAGAGACGTTGGGGGGGTAGGGGGAGGATGTATTGATTGTTTTCACTGAGGTATAATTGCAATTAAAGGTTGCAAAACAGCCCAGTGGATCAGTTTCACTGCTGTCACCCAGCAGGACACACGGCAACGTTGATGCACCCTCACACATTTCCTCGGCCAGCAGGTAAAAGTGCTAATACACTGTCGGTCCCTGTAGACTGTGTGTAGATTAGTGCCATGGTGTTCAGTAATTTAGCTCTGAAACTTCTCGCACATTACATATAAACAAAATATTTTACTCACCAAGAGAAGTGTATTTCAATTAAATTCTTACCCTTATTTTAACATCCAAGTTTCCTTATTACCCTTTAGCTCTTGTCATCTTTCTCTGATGTTGAAATTATTGAAAGCTGTATTACATAACCTCATATTTATTATACTCTGTAGACATTCTGTCTGTGTGGTTTTGTTTGGTGAACAGTACAAGGGCCATTCCGCCAAATCGGTTCCATTTGCATGTTGTAACTTTTCAAAATTAAAATTTTTAGCACTTTATCTAATAATGTTTGAACTATTCAAAATGTGTAATGGTCAATCTCAGGCTATTTTATTTATTTTTTTTACATGGATTTTCTAAATGGAAGATGGTTCATAAAGTAACAGGACTGAGTTTTTAGCACAGCATTAGCAAATACGTGATGGTTTACCAAAACTCATTAAAAAATATAACATAATAACATCTAAGAAATAATTTAGGTAACAGGACTGTACGTTGAGGTTGACATTCTGAGTCATACTCATAATATGATCTAAAATACAGAAAATGGAGTGACAGAATTTGCTTTTCGTCTTCCTATGGTCTCCAGGAGACTCAAAAGATGTTGTTTCCTTGATCATGTGACTTGTGTGATGTCCCACATTTTTAGAGGAGGGAATGTGTTAGGGTAATAGGACTGAGTGAAAACCTGGGGACACGAATAAAATTTGTATGCTAACCAACATATTATGAATATCCGATGAGAAAATATATTGTGTGTCTAAATTGGAAAAATACCAAAAAAAAATTAATTTCTGAAGGATTCTAATCATTATAATTCATGGTGAAGTGCAGCGTTAGAGAGTGGAGACGGGCTAAAATCTGATTTTTTCAGTGTTCTAGGTAGTTTTTATTAAGGTTTAATATGATGCATTTTCAAATTGCAATTAGTGCAAAGTGCAGGGCACTTTGCTTGCCAATATAATGTATTATACAGATACTTTTCATGCATATTTATGCATGTAATGCCATGGGGACAGAAAAGGCACTGATTCAGTGGATTGGCCCACAAATGCTCATGAAGGCCAAGAGAGGTCCGGACATAAAGTTTTATGTTTCAGGATACGTGTTGTTTTCTTAGGAAATCTAGGACTCTTGTGCAGTCGTGGCCCGTGAAGAAAGAAAGAATGGATCGCTTTGTAACTGACTGAAATAACAATGTAGAGGCCTCATGAGAAACAGCTGGCTTCATGAAAATTCACATTTTCTTGAACTAGGGTCACTGTTTAAAAGTCTTTAGAAATAGCACTCTACAAACCAAAAAGTTTGCAGCTTAAAGATATATTTAATAAATGTCTGGGCAGATGTGCGTGTTGTGTTGACAGCTTGGTCTGCTGCCCCCAAATGGCCAAAAGAAATCATTAATACTGCTTTAAAAGGCGCACTCACTTGCCACACAGCATCACTGATAATGCTGGAATGAATTGACTGTATACTAACAGCAATGGTAGTTTCTAATCTTAATGGGGTTTAAATCTTTTAGCTTCACTCTGGCAACAGTTTGAGCTTCTCGAATAGTGTCACATTGGCATAATCAACAGTTTCTCTGTGATAACCCTGCCCGACTTTCTATCGCAGAGCCAATCAGTGCATCCCATTAATTTTTTTTTTTTTTTTTTTCGCGAACCTCAATTTCCTGCCTGTGTGTGTGAGACATCTTTATGGGAACCAAATCGACTATTCATTAACGAGGGGAAGCTGTATCAAGAGCAAACATCTTTAATTAACACATCCCCAGCACTTCCTGTCTTTGATCTCCCCCCCATTTGATTTATGCCTCTGCAAGGAGAGGTTGGGGTGGCGGAGGGGCACGCGAGGAGTTCGGAGGGGACGAAGAGACGCTCTATGAGAAAGAAGCTAAATTGTGGAGCCCCTGTTGATCAGGAAGTGTTGCAGCATTAGGACCTTTTCCCTGTGTGCCAGTGGGGCCGGCTCAATTACCAGTCAGCGTGGCTATCTCTTTAATAGCCTGATAAGGCAATAATCCCAAATCCATACAGTTTTAATGACTTTCTGTCTAATTAAGGACTTTTTTATAAAAGACGAACACATTAGAGGCCTTCCCATTGTCCCCCATCCTATTGTTGGAAATATCAGCGTGACCAGTTAAGAACTAGTAAACGGCTTTTAAAAAGTATTAATATACATATTCTACCTAGAGACTTAACCGTGCATAAATCCATCTACGATATAACTGTCCAATGTCAAAGAGGTCAGAGCGAAGTAGAGGAGAGAAATCTTCTTCAACTCAGTTCTCACACTGGATTTAAATCTTTCCTGTTGGGAATGCAGATTTTGACTTTCAAATGGATTTTTATCTCAGCTCAGTATTACACCAAAATCTGTATTTACAATGGACTTGTATGAAGATGTGGGTGTTGAAATCCCAGAGCTACATGTCATCTGTCTGTCTCCTGTGAAATACAGGAGAAATGCCTTTATAACCCCACTGCATGTGACCAAGTAAAGAGTCTACATGTGTTTGTTAGTCTTTAGCCCCATCTAGTGTCGGGCTGTGACACCGTCCTGCTTGTCATTTTCCTACAGTTTGTACTGTATGTTCAGCCAAAATGATTTATAATTTGACTTCTGTCCCAAATCCTAAACTCGTGCTCTACATCTTATAAATAAAATGATAACACCTGAAAACATCTCAAAGTTTAATTACAATCAGTTGCATAAACAGTTGCACTGATTTTGTATCTTCTTATATTTTTATATTTAATAATAAGTAATCAGTAACAGCCACCCAGTCAATATGCAGGAACTGAATATAACCTACCTAACCTAATCTAGACTGAAACTGAATCCTACCACTCCCTCCTTTATTTACTTGATGACTAACTTTTCTTTCCATTTATGACTTTAAAAATATCTGCTAAAGCAAACATACGGAATATTCGGTTTTAGGAATATTGTAGGATATATTGACAACCTAGTTTCCATGACGTGGTCGATCATCATGGTTAGATTTCGATTTTTTTTGTTTTGTTTTTTAAGTATTTAGTTGGTTTTTCAGGCTTGAAAAAAACGCTACAGTAACAGACAAAAACATCTACAGGTACTCAGCTGAAGTCACTGAATGATGCAAGAAAAATGTGTCAATAAACAACATTTCAGTATAATACCTTTGTTGTATGTCATTACAAACTGCTTGTACTGTAAATTAGCCTGTATCGTTGTCTTCTTTTTCCTTCCTTCCTCTCAGAGAGCCATTTGTATTTTGTATATCGTATTTGAAATACACTGAAAGACCATATTGGGAACTTTGGATGAGAAAAAAAAGGTAAAAAACCCATGTTTGACTTCATATCAGATGGTTGACGGAGCCATAAGGTCAGCCAGTCATCATTACACTAAACAGTGTCAAAAATAGATGTGGTGGACTTTATCAAACACGATAAACACATAAATACCCTTCGAAGTCCTTTGAATCACTCTGACTTGTGTCCTCCAGTGATATACTTGTCGGTCTACGTGTAGTTCTTCTCTACTGGTCAAAGCAGGACGTGTGTGGTAACCGACCGTGATAAACAGCGTGTGAGACAGACCACAGCTGCACACCTGGCTTTTGTCACACTGGAAAGAAACGGCCGCACTTTTCCGGGCCGACTGAAGGTCGAGTTGAGGTATAAAAGTGGGAGAGAGGCGCTCGCTCCTTTGCAGAAACCTTCCGACGCACTGCAGACATGCTTAGGCTTCTGGTGTTGACAAGTCTCGCAGCCCTGGGTGAGAAAATGACAGCACACACCGACTGCGCTGTATAACCATTTATTATTGATCTCTGTCTGTCTTGTTCGCTCTCTCGCTCCATCAGTCAGTCACTCTCTCCGTCATCCAGTCAGTCACTAATTTTTAGTTTAGTCAACACGCGGGAGCTCCACATGATCTGCTCTACCGGCACTCGCACTCTTGCTGCCCTCGTTTCTGCTTCCTGGAGGTGGAAAGCAAACTGTATTATTGTGGGAAACCATGTTTAACCCGTGCGCTCTGTTTTTTTTAATGTTTTTAACTAGTGCTGGCTGAGCTGGAGCCCCAGCCCAGGTACCTGGAGGACAGCATTGAAAGAGTCGTGGGAGGTGAGGTGGCCAGACCCAACTCCTGGCCCTGGCAGGTAATCTAACCAATACAGAGCCACCATATCAGATTAACAAATCAGACCTTGTTTTAATGTTTTGACACCCAAATAACTTCTTCCCCTTAGATCTCTCTTCAGTACAGATCTGGCAGCAGGTACTACCACACATGCGGAGGAACCCTGATCGAGAGAGGCTGGGTTATGACTGCTGCTCACTGTGTGGACAGGTAACCTAATGATTAACTCGCGCATACACTCTGTATTCTGTATTCTTTGGCTATTTGAGTTTTAGGTGCATTTGTGCACATTTTTGCGATTACTTTGACTTGAATATCCATAGCCCGCTCTTATCACAGCGCCGAGGCGTGATATATTTCAGTGTTTCTAAATGTCACCAGCACGAGGAAACATCTCACAGCCTCATTTATAACTGTCACATACCAACGGGATTCATTTATTTTATTAGAAAGAAAAAGAAAGAAAGGAAAGTCTCCTATCAAAGGAATCAAAAAAAAAAAAAAAAAAACAGGAGTCATTTAATGGCATTTTTTGACCTTTACTTTTTAGTTTACTGCAATAAGAATTCATGCTGATTTGCAATTAGTCATTTGAGTCAAAACAAGAATTGATTAACAGTTTCGGTTTGCTTCTTTTTAAAAAAAAATATTACAGATCTAGGACGTGGCGCGTCATTCTCGGTGAACACGACCTCTACAGCAACAGTGGCAGAGAGCAGATCATGACTGTCAGCGACGTTTACATCCATCCCGGATGGATCTCCAGCGATGTGGGTAATGGGTGAGGATTGAATTTTCTTCTACTTCTACATGTTTTTGTTGATTTTATCTGTTATTTTAAAAAAGTTTTCATTTAAGTAAGTTAAAATGTCCATCTCTCAAATATCTTTGGTAAAAACCTGTAAGTTCTAAGCTGGTAAGAAGTGGTGGTCGAACCCACCGACAAAATGTCTTCCTCAGCAGTGTAGCATCTTTACAAAGTTATTTTTGCCTCCTCCTGTTTGATCCATGGATCTCCACCTCAGGTTCGACGTTGCCCTGCTGCGTTTGTCTTCCGAGGCCACCCTGAACTCCTACGTCCAGCTGGGCTCTCTGCCTCCGAACGAACAGATTCTGCCCCACAACAACCCCTGCTACATCACCGGATGGGGACTCACTTCCAGTGAGTTCACCGCACGATCCCGTCAGTTTTCAGTGTTTGTCTGTAAAGCTCGATGCATCTTACCTTTCCCATTTCACCTTGTCCAGCCGGTGGCAGCCTGTCCGCCCAGCTGAAGCAGGCCTACCTTCCTGTGGTCGACCACAGGACCTGCACCAGCCCTGACTGGTGGGGCAGCTTCCTCAAAGACACCATGGTGTGCGGTGGTGGTGGTTCCGAGGCTGGGTGCAATGTGAGTCTCCTCCTAAGTGGAAAAAGAAATTTGCAAATGTCGTACACTCAGTAACTCAAATTATATAATGTCTTATTATAGAGGACTTTTTTTAATAAGAGAAAGAAATCCTGCACAATTTAAAGCTTCAGTAGGCAGAAAGTTTTTGGCATCATTGGGCAAAAATTCCATAATAACCTTTCAGCATATTGTAACTCAAGTGTTCTGAGAGATAACTAGACTTCTGCACCTCCTCATGGCTGTTTTCAGGATTTAGAAAATCTAGCCCGTGATGGCCAATCACAGGTCATTTCAGAGAGAGAGCGTTCCTATTGGCTGTGCTCCGGCTGGTGGGCGGTGCTTGGTATTTCCTCAACAGATCTCAACATGGCTGCCGGGTCACAAACTTTCTCATTTTAGAGCTAAACAGTACACTACAAGATGATTCTGAAATCATTTGAGGAGAGAAATAGTCATTACAGTAACAGAATATTGATCCATATTTGATCAGCGCTGCCTAGTTTGACCGTTGGAGTTTCTTTATCTCTATTTCTCTAATCATATTTGCTCCATTTCTTCCCACTTCTGCTTTAACCCTTCAATAAAGTAACTAACTATGGTGTTATTTATATTTTATATCCACCACTGAATGTCCACAAGACTGAAAAGATGCTCTCTTTAATCTCTTTCCTCTCAGGGTGACTCTGGTGGCCCTCTGAACTGCCTTGTTAATGGAAAATACTACGTCCACGGTATTGCCAGCTTTGTGTCCGGTCTGGGATGCAACGCGCACAAGAAGCCCACCGTCTTCACCCGTGTCTCCGCCTACATCGACTGGATGGACTCTGTCAGTATTAAGGATATGTATATCTATCATATCTAATAGAATAAACTATAAAATAACTCCTCATCGGTGTAGGAATGCTTGTATAGATGTGGGTTTTAGTTGCATTTGATGTGTAATCATTATCTGTTTCTCCTCTTTTCCAGACCATGATGTAGACAGACGAGTCATCCGTGTTGCGGCACATGAAGACAGAGCACGCATTCGACCATGTTTTCATCTACTATGCTTCCTTCTGTCTCATTCTACAAAAAATAAACTTCATTAAACTTTGAGTGATGACTCATTTCGCATCAGAACATTTACGCAACCACAGTAATGTGTGACACTGTGAAGGTTACATTACTTTTGTTATCAAACCATCCTCCTACCCTGCAACAAAACATGTATAAAGAACATCTAAATATATAAATTCAAATTAAAGTGTTGCCACAGACTGTGAAAGTAAATATTCGGCACTGTAGGTCCTTAGAATCACTTTTTGTGTTCCAGTAAATCCAGTGCGATGTGGCAACACGCCGTCACGCGCTATCACGAACTGTGATAAAGTCTGAGACGGACCACAGGTGCCTTTCTGACCGCTGCCAAGCTCAGCGGAGGCTGCACATCAAACGAAGGTCAGCTCAGGGTATAAAAGACGGAGACGTGCATTTAGACATGCGGAGACGCTGCAGACATGCTCGTGTTTCTGCTGTTCACCACTCTCACAGCCACAGGTAAGAACTATCAAGGCTGTGCTGTAAATAATATACTACTGAAAAATGCAATCTTTCTCTCTTTGAAACTTGGAAGATACAGTAGGTAGAATTAACACAAGAGGAAACCATGTTTAAATGGTGTTTTGACGAGTTTCCTCCGTGCCTCCCTCAGTGCTGGCTGAGTTGGAGCTTCGGTCCAGCTACAAGGAGAGCAGCATCGCAGGAAGAGTTGTCGGAGGTGAGGAGGTGCGTTATCACTCCCAGGCCTTGGCAGGTACAGTATCACAAAGCCAGACAGAACATGTAAAGAAAATATTGTGTACACGCAAAAGCCTCTCTTTGCCTTACAGCACAGGTAGAAGATGAAACCAAAATACTCGGGAGGTTTGAAAATGGGCAATTCTGCATGTACCAGGCGTTTTTGAAAGGTTAGCCTACGGGTCAACTCAAACAGACTTTCTTATGTTATCTCCAGGGGAATAATTTATAATACATTTTTGGGAATTACTCTTTTATATACACGCTTTCTTGCTGAGATTTAGAAGAGAAGATTGACGCGACTCTTTCTGTCCGTTATGAAGATACAGCCAGCAGCTGTTTAGTTTAGCTTAGCACAGAGACTAAAAACAGCTTGCAGAGCGCTGTCCGAAGGTAACAAAATCTGCCAGCTTATCGTTTTCTTATCGTGGTTTTTCTTATTTTCAGATAGAACCATGCTGGCCATCTGCTGCTGGCAGATATAAGATATAATATTTAATTCTCGGCAACAGAGCGAATAAGTGTATTTCCCAAAATGTCCAACTGGGAATGGGAATGTGACATCATCGACAGCAAGTCGGACATTTTTGGAGGGTAAGAGTGCCATCCGCTGGCTGTTTACTGCAAGTGTCAAAATAACTGCTGAACTAAAACAAAACACTACACAGTGAATAAGATTCAAAACATGAAATGTAGAGTATTAGGGCTGTCAAAGTTAACGCGATAATAAGAAATTCTTTTTAACGCAACTCATTTCTTTAATGCATTAGCACGATCAATCTTTCAGTGGTTGTAGCAGGCTCAGTTTTAAAGCTAGAGTGAAGATACTGGCATCATATGAAACTAGAAAACCAAAGGAATCCATTGGTTTATCATGTCATACTAGCTTTTCACGAAGCAGGCTAAATAGCGCTCCAAATTTGCGCTAAATTTTGGCGAGGAAAAACTGGCATGGCCATTTTCAAAGGGGTGAAAATGGGTTCTATGGGTACCCACGAGTCTCCCCTTTACAGACATGCCCACTTTATCATAATCACATGCAGTTTGGGTCAAGTCATAGTCAAGTCAGCACACTGACATACTGACAGCTGTTGTTGCCTGTTGGGCTGCAGTTTGTCATGTTATGATCTGAGCATATTTTTTATGCTAAATGCAGTACCTGTGAGGGTTTCTGGACAATATCTGTCATTGTTTTGTGTTGTTAATTGATTTCCAATAATAAATATATACATACATTTGTATAAAGCAAACATATTTGTCCACTCCCATGTTGATAAGAAATATTAAATACTTGACAAACATCCCTTTAAGGAACATTTTGAACAGACAAACAATGTGCGATTAATCGCTAGTAAACATTTTAATCGACTGACAGCCCTATAGAATATACAGTATATAGTATACAGTCAGATACAAACGTAGGCTAAAGTTGTGGGTTTCATTTTGCAAGATACCGGTACATTAAATATGCAGTATTAGCTGACATTTTGTTAGCATTCAGTTAGCATAACATTAGCTAGCTAATCTTTGTCCGGATGATAATGTAGTTGTCATTTGGCTTGTAGATATGAAAGTACCAACCTGTTTGTAAATTGGACATGAGCCTCCAAAGTTTTACATTTTTTAAATTGCTGACAGGTTTAACTTCGGCGCTAACGCTAAAACACATCAGTGACTGTGGGTGGCAAGCTGTCAAGGTCCTCCTAATTCATAAGGATCAAAATCATGAACTAACTTCAGTTTATCAGTATATCATTTGCCCCTGTCAGCTTCTCTTTATACGGGCATTTGTCTAACACACGTTCTTTATACATTACTGATGATCAGTGGTGAAAGGAGTACTCACATCTTTTACTTAAAGATAGGGTCCATGATCTTGGAGAGCTAGCATAATTTGAAAGTAGCATGCCTCAGGAGCTCCGTCTAACCCCCCCCCTCCCCTCGAAACTCCTTCCAAGGCAACGCCCCCCACACACATGCACGAGCACTGCCGCATCGTAACTACTTCACATTTTTCGTAGCTATTTCATCACTAAATTCACTTCTGAAAAATTTTGAGGCAAGAAATCAACTGTGTAGATTTAGAATATTGACAGTTTTACGATGTTAGATGAAGAATCAAACATTTGCTCCACGGTTGTCGGAGTTTAGAAGCTCCAAAAACTGCCGGCACAGCTAGCTAGCTCCTGCCGGGATCGCCACCTCTCCACCCGGGCATTCACTCTCACAGACCCCGCTGTGAGCTGGCTGGAGCTCTCTCAAGAGACCGGTCTGTAGATGAGGGGCTTTTATTTCCTGGTTGACGGAGCTCGTTGGAGAGCCGGCCACAGAGCAGCAGAGAGGCGAGGGAAAGAGAGAGATACCAGCTGAGACAACACGACCCTTTTTAACGTTACTCTAATATCTGGAGGGAGATCAGTCCACTCGTTTGTTTCTGTCACTGAAAAAGCAGTTTGAGTAACGTAAATGTTGAGGATCAATGTTTTATATCCGCCGTCTCCCCTCGTTGATGATCCTGTTTGTCTGACTTCACTATGAGCTGTTAGAATAAATAGTTTAAACCTGCAGTATCTTATAAAGTAAACTAACAGAACATAAACAACTAAATCAAAGTTGTATTTTTCGATAATATGGTAATAGTGTCACGAGTTCGTGCTCGTTGTCCAGTGTTTTAAGAGCTGAGTTTTCTCTTCCATTCTCCAGTAAACGTGCGGCGGAGACGCGCTTTCTAGTTCACGCTGGTGCACGCTAAGGGTCGAGTACGAGCAGGGAGGCATCTGATTGGTTCTTTACAACCGGGACTAGAGTAACTGACTGGGAGACGTTTTTACAGGATTACAGCAGCTACAGATGACGGATCTTTTCCGGTCTTTTTTCAGAGCTCATAAGAAATGGATTGCTGTCGGGGTGTAAAGACCATTTCAACCAATATAACAAAAAGTGTATACTTGATAAATCATGGACCCCATCTTTAAGTATTTAGTTACTTTTTTAGGCTTGAAAAAAACACTACAGTAACAGACAAAAACATCTACAGTTACTCAGCTGAAGTCACTGAATGATGCAAGAAAAATGTGTCAATAAACAACATTTCAGTATAATACCTTTGTTGTATGCCATTACAAACTGCTTGTACTGTAAATTAGCATGTACCGTTGTCTTCTTTTTCCTCACTTCCTCTCAGAGAGCCATTTGGGACAAAAGACGGCACATCTCTCGCTTACTTCACAATTCACGCCGGTTCAAAATGGGCACGAGATTATTTTGTGATGTAAATATTCTCAAGAATATTGCACTCTATTACATCAGACACTTCATTTTAAGGTTCAAATTGGAGAGTAACACAAAAATAAACTTTTTGTATTTTGTATATCGTATTTGAAATACACTGAAAGACCATATTGGGAACTTTGGATGAGAAAAAAAAGGTAAAAAAACCCATGTTTGACTTCATATCAGATGGTTGACGGAGCCATAAGGTCAGCCAGTCATTATTACACTAAACAGTGTCAAAAATAGATGTGGTGGACTTTATCAAACACGATAAACACATAAATACCCTTCGAAGTCCTTTGAATCAATCTGACTTGTGTCCTTCAGTGATATACTTGTCGGTGTACGTGTCGTTCTTCTCTACTGGTCAAAGTAGGACGTGTGTGGTAACCGACCGTGATAAACAGCGTGTGAGACAGACCACAGCTGCACACCTGGCTTTTGTCACACTGGAAAGAACGGCCGCACTTTTCCGGGCCGACTGAAGGTCGAGTTGAGGTATAAAAGTGGGAGAGAGGCGCTCGCTCCTTTGCAGAAACCTTCCGACGCACTGCAGACATGCTTAGGCTTCTGGTGTTGACAAGTCTCGCAGCCCTGGGTGAGAAAATGACAGCACACACCGACTGCGC
The DNA here is from genome assembly GCA_916701645.2 of Sebastolobus alascanus. NCBI lineage: Eukaryota > Metazoa > Chordata > Actinopteri > Perciformes > Sebastidae > Sebastolobus > Sebastolobus alascanus. The sequence continues at coordinate 1,434,615 of CAKAOJ020000077.1, read as the reverse complement.
TGTATAACCATTTATTATTGATCTCTGTCTGTCTTGTTCGCTCTCTCGCTCCATCAGTCAGTCACTATCGCCGTCATCCATTCAGTCACTCATTTTTAGTTTAGTCAACACGCGGGAGCTCCACATGATCTGCTCTACCGACACTCGCACTCTTGCTGCCCTCGTTTCTGCTTCCTGGAGGTGGAAAGCAAACTGTATTATTGTGGGAAACCATGTGTAACTCGTGCGCTCTGTTTTTTTTAATGTTTTTAACTAGTGCTGGCTGAGCTGGAGCCCCAGCCCAGGTACCTGGAGGACAGCATTGAAAGAGTCGTGGGAGGTGAGGTGGCCAGACCCAACTCCTGGCCCTGGCAGGTAATCTAACCAATACAGAGCCACCATATCAGATTAACAAATCAGACCTTGTTTTAATGTTTTGACACCTAAATAACTTCTTCCCCTTAGATCTCTCTTCAGTACAGATCTGGCAGCAGATACTCCCACACTTGCGGAGGAACCCTGATCGAGAGAGGCTGGGTTATGACTGCTGCTCACTGTGTGGACAGGTAACCTAATGATTAACTCGCGCACACACTCTGTATTCTTTGGCTATTTGAGTTTTCGGTGCATTTGTGCACATTTTTGCGATTACTTTGACTCGAATATCCATAGCCCGCTCTTATCACAGCGCCGAGGCGTGATTTATTTCAGTGTTTCTAAATGTCACCAGCACGAGGGAACATCTCACAGCCTCATTTATAACTGTCACATACCAACGGGATTCATTTATTTTATTAGAAAGAAAAAAAGAAAGGAAAGTCTCCTAACAAAGGAATCAAAAAAAAAAAAAAAATCCAGGAGTCATTTAATGGCATATTTTGACCTTTACTTTTTAGTTTACTGTAATAAGAATTCATGCTGATTTGCAATTAGTCATTTGAGTCAAAACAAGAATTGATTAAGAGTTTCGGTTTGCTTCTTTTTAAAAAAAAAAATATTACAGCCCTATGACGTGGCGCGTCATTCTCGGTGAACACGACCTCTACAGCAACAGTGGCAGAGAGCAGATCATGACTGTCAGCGACGTTTACATCCATCCCGGATGGATCTCCAGCGATGTGGGTAATGGGTGAGGATGGATTTTCTTCTACTTCTTCATGTTTTTTTTGATTTTATCTGTTATTTTAAAAAAGTTTTCATTTAAGTAAGTTAAAATGTCCATCTCTCAAATATCTTTGGTAAAAACCTGTAAGTTCTAAGCTGGTAAGAAGTGGTGGTCGAACCCACCGACAAAATGTCTTCCTCAGCAGTGTAGCATCTTTACAAAGTTATTTTTGCCTCCTCCTGTTTGATCCATGGATCTCCACCTCAGGTTCGACGTTGCCCTGCTGCGTTTGTCTTCCGAGGCCACCCTGAACTCCTACGTCCAGCTGGGCTCTCTGCCTCCGACCGGACAGATTCTGCCCCACAACAACCTCTGCTACATCAGCGGATGGGGACTCACTTCCAGTGAGTTCACCGCACGATCCCGTCAGTTTTCAGTGTTTGTCTGTAAAGCTTGATGCATCTTACCTTTCCCATTTCACCTTGTCCAGCCGGTGGCAGCCTGTCCGCCCAGCTGAAGCAGGCCTACCTTCCTGTGGTCGACCACAGGACCTGCACCAGCCCTGACTGGTGGGGCAGCTTCCTCAAAGACGACATGGTGTGCGGCGGTGGTGGTTCCGAGGCTGGGTGCAATGTGAGTCTCCTCCTAAGTGGAAAAAGAAATTTGCAAATGTCGTACACTCAGTAACTCAAATTATATAATGTCATATTATAGAGGACTTTTTTAAGAAGAGAAAGAAATCCTGCACAATTTAAAGCTTCAGTAGGCAGAACGTTTTTGGCATCATTGGGCAAAAATCCCACAATAACCTTTCAGCATATTGTAACTCAAGTGTTCTGAGAGAAAACTAGACTTCTGCACCTCCTCATGGCTGTTTTCAGGATTTAGAAAATCTAGCCCGTGATGGGAGACTTTGGCCAATCACAGGTCATTTCAGAGAGAGAGCGTTCCTATTGGCTGTGCTCAAAATGAGAAAGTTTACTCCAGCTGGTGGGCGGTGCTTGGTATTTCCTCAACAGATCTCAACATGGCTGCCGGGTCACAAACTTTCTCATTTTACAGCTAAACAGTACACTACAAGATGTTTCTGAAAACATTTGAGGAGAGAAATAGGCATTACAGTAACAGAATATTGATCCATATTTGATCAGCGCTGCCTAGTTTGACCGTTGGAGTTTCTTAGTGATTGACAGCTGCTCAGAGATGGCAGGCTCCAGCTCGGCTCTGATTGGTTGTTTTGCTCCGATCTGTGAAATTTCAGAGGAACATGATTTTTTTCTTTTTCAGATTACCTGTCTCATGCACTACTGTCAGGATATAGTGACCGTTTTATAAAACTAACTTTTTTTTTTAATCATATTTTCTCCATTTCTTCCCACTGCTGCTTTAACCCTTCAATAAAGTAACTAACTATGGTGTTATTTATATTTTATATCCACCACTGAATGTCCACAAGACTGAAAAGATGCTCTCTTTAATCTCTTTCCTCTCAGGGTGACTCTGGTGGCCCTCTGAACTGCCTTGTTAATGGAAAATACTACGTCCATGGTATTACCAGCTTTGTGTCCAGTCTGGGATGCAACACGCGCAAGAAGCCCACCGTCTTCAGCCGTGTCTCCGCCTACATCGACTGGATGGACTCTGTCAGTATTAAGGATATGTATATCTATCATATCTAATAGAATAAGCTATAAAATAACTCCTCATCGGTGTAGGAATGCTTGTATAGATGTGGGTTTTAGTTGCATTTGATGTGTAATCATTATCTGCTTCTCCTCTTTTCCAGATCATGATTTAAACAGACGAGTCATCCGTGTTGCGGCACATGAAGACAGAGCACGCATTCGACCAATGTTTTCATCTACTGTGCTTCCTTCTGTCTCATTCTACAAAAAATAAACTTCATTAAACTTCGAGTGATGACTCATTTCGCATCAGAACATTTACGCAACCACAGTCATGTGTGTCACTGTGAAGGTTACATTACTTTTGTTATCAAACCATCCTCCTATACCCTGCAACAAAACATGTATAAAGAACACCTAAATATATAAATTCAAATTAAAGTGTTGCCACAGACTGTAGGTCCTTTTTGTGTTCCAGTAAATCCAGTGCGATGTGGCAACACGCCGTCACGCGCTATCACGAACTGTGATAAAGTCTGAGACGGACCACAGGTGCCTTTCTGACCGCTGCCAAGCTCAGCGGAGGCTGCACATCAAACGAAGGTCAGCTCAGGGTATAAAAGACGGAGACGTGCATTTAGACATGTGGAGACGCTGCAGACATGCTCGTGTTTCTGCTGTTCACCACTCTCACAGCCACAGGTAAGAACTATCAAGGCTGTGCTGTAAATAATATACTGCTGAAAAAAAGCAATCTTTCTCTCTTAGAAACTTGGAAGATAGGTAGAATTAACACAAGAGTAAACCATGTTTAAATGGTGCTTTGACGAGTTTCCTCCGTGCCTCCCTCAGTGCTGGCTGAGTTGGAGCTTCGGTCCAGCTACAAGGAGAGCAGCATCGCAGGAAGAGTTGTGGGAGGTGAGGAGGTGCGCTATCACTCCTCCTGGCCTTGGCAGGTACAGTATCACAAAGCCAGACAGAACATGTAAAGAAAATATTGTGTACGTGCAAAAGCCTGTCTTTGCCTTACAGCACAGGTAGAAGATGAAACCAAAATACTTGGGAGGTTTGAAAATGGGCAATTCTGCATGTACCAGGCGTTTTTGAAAGGTTAGCCTACGGGTCAGCTCAAACAGACTTTCTTATTTATCTCCAGGGGAATAATTTACAATACATTTTTGGGAAATACTCTTTTATATACAGGCTTTCTTGCTGAGAGTTAGAAGAGAAGATTGACGCGACTCTTTCTGTCCGTTATGAAGCTACAGCCAGCAGCTGGTTAGTTTAGCTTAGCACAGAGACTAAAAACAGCTTGCAGAGCGTTGCCCGAAGGTAACAAAATCTGCCAGCTTATCGTTTTCTTATCGTGGATTTTGTTATTTTCAGATAGAACCATGCTGGCTGTTTCCAGTATTTATGCTTAGCTAAGCTAACTGGCTGCTGGCCTCATATTCAGCATACAGATATAAGATATAATATTTAACTCTCGGCAACAGAGCGAATAAGTGTATTTCCCAAAATGTCCAACAGGGAATAGGAATGTGACATCATCGACAGCAAGTCGGACATTTTTGGAGGGTAAGAGTTCCATCCGCTGGCTGTTTACTGCAAGTGTCAAAATAACTGCTGAACTACAGCAAAACACTACACAGTGAATAAGATTCAGAACATGTAATGTAGAGTATTAGGGCTGTCAAAGTTAACGCGATAATAAGAAATTCTTTTTAACGCAACTCATTTCTTTAATGCATTAGCACGATCAATCTTTCAGACGTTGTAGCGGGCTCAGTTTTAAAGCTAGAGTGAAGATACTGGCATCATATGAAACTAGAAAACCAAAGGAATCCATTGGTTTATCATGTCATACTAGCTTGTCACGAAGCAGGCTAAATAGCGCTCCAAATTTGCGCTAAATTTTGGCGAGGAAAAACTGGCATGGCCATTTTCAAAGGGGTGAAAATGGGTTCTATGGGTACCCACGAGTCTCCCCTTTACAGACATGCCCACTTTATGATAATCACATGCAGTTTGGGTCAAGTCATAGTCAAGTCAGCACACTGACATACTGACAGCTGTTGTTGCCTGTTGGGCTGCAGTTTGTCATGTTATGATCTGAGCATATTTTTTATGCTAAATGCAGTACCTGTGAGGGTTTCTGGACAATATCTGTCATTGTTTTGTGTTGTTAATTGATTTCCAATAATAAATATATACATACATTTGTATAAAGCAAACATATTTGTCCACTCCCATGTTGATAAGAAATATTAAATACTTGACAAACATCCCTTTAAGGAACATTTCGAACAGACAAACAATGTGCGATTAATCGCTAGTAAACATTTTAATCGACTGACAGCCCTATAGAATATACAGTATATAGTATACAGTCAGATACAAACGTAGGCTAAAGTTGTGGGTTTCATTTTGCAAGATACCGGTACATTAAATATGCAGTATTAGCTGACATTTTGTTAGCATTCAGTTAGCATAACATTAGCTAGCTAATCTTTGTCTGGATGATTATGTAGTTGTCATTTGGCTTGTAGATATGAAGGCACCAACCTGTTTGTAAACTGGACATGAGCCTCCAAAGTTTTACATTTTTTAAATTGCTGACAGGTTTAACTTCTGCGCTAACGCTAAAACACATCAGTGACTGTGGGTGGCAAGCTGTCAAGGTCCTCCTGATTCGTAAGGATCAAAATCATTAACTAACTTCAGTTTTGTAATATGTCATTTGCCCCTGTCAGCTTTTCTTTATACGGGCATTTGCCTTTCACACATACTTTATACATTACTGATGATCAGCGGTGGAAGAAGTACTCACATCTTTTACTTAAGTAAAAATAGCAATACCACAGGGTAAAAATACTCTGTTACAAGTAAAAGCCCTGCATTCAAAATCTTACAAAAGATTAAATAAAATTAAAAATTAAAATTGCATAAGTATTAGGATCAAAATATACTTAAAGTACCAAAAGTAAAAGAACTCATTATGCAGAACGGCTCATTTCAGAATGATGTGTATTATATTATTGGATTATAATTATTGATGCATTAATGTGTTCATCACTTTAAGGTTTCAGCTGGTAAAGAAAGAGCTAATAATAATTACTTTATATACTGCTGGGTAGCTTAATCCTTAATAATATATCATAATTTATTAGTTGATTTATATTTTGTATTGATAATCAAAATCTGCAAAGTAACTAGTAACTAAAGCTGTCAAATACATATCGTGAAGTAAAAAGTAGCTACAATATTTGCCTCTGAGATGTAGTGGAGAAGTATAAAGTTGCACAAAATGGTAATACTCAAAAACGTACAAGTACCTCAAACTTGTACTTTAGTAAATGTACTTAGATAACTTTCCCCCACTGCTGATGATGATGATGAATGACAAATGACAGATGAGCAGACCGGTGACAGCTACCGTAGCTACGTACACTACCCTCAAAAAATGGCGGCGCCGCCCCAGAATGCGCCGCAATTCACATTCTCTATTATTTCTTTAAGAAAAAAGAACTTTCTTAAAAAGGTGATAACATATTTCTAAGATATTTCCTAACTACTAATAAGCAAAAACGTGGTTATGCTTCTGTAAATGCATCTGTTATAAAAATGTTTTTAATTTACAAATCTACACTCACTTATCAGCCGCTTCATTCTAATACAGGGCAGCGTAAAGATACTTTAAGAATAAAATAACTTTCCTTTAATGTTTTTAAGGATGGGAGAAGTAATATTTTGTGAATGCTGCTCCAGGTCTCTCTCCAGTATTATTCGGACGGTTCCTATCACCATTTCTGTGGAGGAACACTTATCGGGACAGGATGGGTCATGACCGCTGCTCACTGTGTGTACAGGTAGCAGATAAACCTTCTATTATTCTAATCTGATATACGGCACAGTACATATTATATGCCCACACATAGTTTTTTTTAGATTCTGGTTTTGTCTTGTTTCACACCACCTGCACAAATATGTGTTTTCTGCTTCCTTCCCTGTCTTTGTTTCTCACCTCTCATAATGTTTTACTGTGTGAAACAAATAAACTAACCCAAGCTGAAACAGTTCCAGCTCTATTCGTGTGGTCCTCGGTGATCTCATCCTGCACTCCGGCCATAACACTGAGCAAGTAAGGGGTGTCACCAGTGTTTATATCCATCCTGAATGGAACAATGAAAGCATCTCCTCTGGGTGGGTCCATCTGTTATTGCACTCTATCTGTCTAATTCTCACAGACGACATACAGTAAACATTTTGTGTAAACATTTCTTTAAAGGGGGACATATAATGAAAAACCCTCTTTTTCAGTGCTTGTTCACATACATTTGGGTACCTGGAGTGTCTACCAACCCACAAACTGTGAAATAAGACAACCCAGTCAGTTTTTTTGTGGGCTGCTTAGATCAGACAACATGTGATTCATTCAACAAGCCAATCAAATTTTTTCTTCCCTTCCTATGTCACATGCAGACTCATTAGAATATATCGCCCACAGCTTGAGAACTACCTTTGCAAAGGTGCACCATATTATTCTCACAAGCCAATCAGAGCAGACTGGGCTTTTTTGGGAGGTGGGCTTAAAGAGACAGACGCTAAAACGGAGCGTTTCGGACAGAGGGTGAATTCTGTTATATTCAGACAGACAGTATGAGAACAATAATGTGTTTTTTTAACATTAAAGCGTGCAAACATGTTCTAGTAGAAACCCAAAACACAAGTATGAACCTGAAAATGAGCATGATATGTCCCCTTTAACATCTTACTTTCACACAGGTTTAGCCTTACTTTTACTGTGTTTTACGTAAGGGATAATATACAGCGAGTCAGTTATTGTTGTGAAAGAAACCCCGACAGGGCGATGCCACACCCAGACGCGGAGCGGAGGGGTTTCATCGCCCTGAAGGGGATTCTTTCACAACAATGACCCGCTAGCTGTAAATTATCTCGCTTATTACACGGCTACTTACTTAAGAAATCAATAAATTGACACAAAAACGGTCTGCCAGAGTCCGACTTCAGAACTATGCCCATAGCAACGGTCTGTTATACATAGCATCGCTCTGCTATTAAAAAATAACAGACTGTAGAACGCCATGATTGACTGATCAGAATGGAGTATTCAACAAAGCCCTGTAATAAATTGCGTTAATGGCAGAGTTTAATGGATTTGATAGCTGCCTTTGAATTAAAAGTCACTAATATGTTTTGTCAGTGTGTTTCTGATGATGCTCATTCCAATAGGACCAGTTTGCGTTGCGATTGAATGATACAATTACAGTAGAAGAATATCAAAACAGTCCCGTTCTTTGACCTTTAGGAATGACATCGCCCTGCTGCAGCTGTCGTCTGCTGCCACAGTGACCTCTTACGTGAGACTGGCCTATCTGCCTCAATATGGCGAGATCCTGCCCCATAACCACCCCTGTTACATCACCGGATATGGACGCACCTCCAGTGAGTCAGACACAACTCCCTCACACTCCTAATTCTGACTGTAAAGTATTTCTTTTTTTATTTAACCTTTATTTAACCAGGAGTAAAAACTCATTGAGATTAAATCTCTTTTCCAAGAGTGTCCTGGCCAAGATAGGCAGCAGCACAGTTACACGGTTGCAGACATAAAACAAACATAACAATTTAAAACGAAGACAAAGAGCAAATTACAGAATCATAAGGTGTCCAAACAGTCATCAGCATTCAAAACATCTACAGCCAGATGTGCTTGTTTCCAAGTTTTTTTAGAAGCACTTTAAAGACATTCAGTGAGACCAGATCTCCAAGTTTCAGCTCATTTTGTAGCTGATTCCAAAAAGAGGGAGCAGCATACTAGAACGCCCTTTTTCCCAGTTCAGTACGGACTTTGGGGACAGTTAGTAGGATTATGTCCTGGGAGCGAAGACGGTAACTTCCCGTACTTTTCGGAAGGATGTAGGTAAGATGGAAGCAGACCAAGAATAGCCTTATAAATAAGAACACGCCAGTGGTTCAGTCTACGGCTGGACAAGGCAGACCATCCTACCCGAGCATACAAAGAGCAGTGGTGCGTAAGGCCTTTAAAATTTGTAATAAATCTCAGTGCTCCATGGTAGACAGTATCCAGCGTGCGTAGGCAAGTATGCAGTCATCAGTATTTGTCTCTACATTGTGTGTACCTGCAGCTGGTGGGAGCATGCCAAACAGGATGAGGCAGGCCTTCCTTCCTGTCGTCGACCACCAGACCTGCACCGGCTCCGGCTGGTGGGGCAGCACCGTGAAGACCACCATGATCTGTGCGGGAGGAGGCGCTCAGTCAGGCTGCAACGTGAGTCTGTTGATGGGAAAAAAATATCAAAATACTTTATGTCTAATGGTCTAATGCATTTTATTCAGTTTCCATTTACTTTATCGACCAACTTAAGAGCTATACAAGAATTAGCTAAACAAGCAGAAGGTGGAATGAATACATTAGCGTTAAACTCTGTTAGCACCACTTCCAAAAAAGTTAGCTAACACACAAATAAACTCAAATTACTCTACAATTTGACACATATATAGGCAGTTAATACCTTGTTGCTCTTTCGACTGGAGCTAAACTCCCGTTATAATCTCCCCGTTCATCCTTATAACCCGTTTATCTTCCGTGTTGTTTATCTCCGTGTTAACGTTACCGCACTGTTTACCTTTTTCTATCAATTTCCGTTCACCTGTCTCTAATGTCTTTTCAAAATAAAAGCACTTCCGTGTTCACAGGAAATAACAAAAAAATAAAAGCAATATATATTCAATACATTACAAACCCCACACTTACATGTGAAACCACACTGTGCATTTGGGTCCTTCACACTATAAATAGAGAAAAATAATTGATTTATCAAACTCAATCAGACCAAGCACACTATGATGCTGAATAATAATACAAACAATCCTCTTCTGTTGTTTAGCAGCAGCTGAGCAAATCTGCCGAACTGTCCCGAACCTTAATCAATGACATGATCAACTGTAGGCGAATGCAAAACACATCATCATATTTTATTCCTGTAAAACACCTGATAATACACCTGTTCAACAGATATTACTAATACTCAGTAAGGTGTTTGTTGATCTACTTTTACATTATTATTCTCATGGGATCAAGTATTGTATAGAATTGAATGTGTCGTGGTCACAATTCATTAAAGAAATTGTGTTTCAATGCTTTTTTTAAATACATTTTTTACTGAAATATGTAAGTTGACCACTTTTTTATGGATTCAAGTCTTACAATTAGGGTAGGCCCTAACTTTTAATGGGGACAACACTTGAAATTGGTCCAGTATTGAGTGAGAACGCTCTAACTGGCAGCCACGAAACCAGCTGCGAGGGCAAGTGAGCAATGTCAATGTAACGTTGCGTTCACTAAAAGTGATTGTTTTTGCCACTGACATTATCAGGTTGTTATTATAAGTGTCTGACAACATTATGAAAAGGACCCTATGGAGAAATATAACGTTTTTCTGACCTTTCGCTTGATCCAGTCTGTTTGTTATTGTGTCCAAGTACCACTCAAGGAAAAGTCTTGTTGTGAAATCTGAATATCCATATACTAAATACTGGTGGCCATCAAATTCAAAGACCTCATCCACAATGTCGAAATCAATTAAATATTCAGCCATGACATTGAAAATCTTTTAGATAACACTAAGCTACACTTTCTGTACTCCCACACAACAAACTCTGCCCGACTGGCACTCGCGTTTCCACCATGGATGTATTCCACTAGTCCACCGTTGTTTTCCAGCAACCTTACAAGATTTCAGAACGAGACTGCTCCTTGAGCAAGACTCTTTCCATAATGTCAGACACTTATAATAACAATCACAGCCTGTCATGGCAAAAACAAGCACTTTTAGTGGACGTAAATGACGGTGCCAGCTTGCCACAATACGATTACATTGCAGCCAGTGAGCAGCTGCTGTCTACAGCTCTCTCCCTCAATACTGGACCAATTTCAGAAATTGTTGTCACTGTTAGTCAGTTACATACAAAAACATGGGGAAATGGGGTCCAGGTTGAATAATACAGAAATTACCCTTTAATAGAAGTTAACTAGTTTAAAATCTTTCTATCTATATATATTACTTTTTATCAAAATAGGTCAAAGCGGAATAAGTGAATGTAAGTTTTGTAGAAACCCTACGAGCCATTTTATAGTTTTTTAACACAATTACACACATATTCCCACCATTATTACTGTAAGTCACCAAGGCCATAGAGCATCCCTCAGAATATCAGCCAATAATTCCCCAAAGCTTGTTACAACCATACTGTATATATAAATACAAAAAGCTATATTTGTGGCTATGTATCTGTGTACATTTAACTGTTGTTTGTTTCATCCTAGGGTGACTTCGGTGGCCCTCTTAGCTGCAGTGTCAACAACAGGTATTATGTCCACGGGGTAGCCAGCTTTGTGTCTGGCATGGGATGCAACGCGCCCCAGAAGCCCACCGTCTTCACCCGCGTCTCCGCCTTCATCACGTGGATGAACTCGGTCAGTAAAAAAACAGACAATATATAGACTCACTTGTTATATGAATTGAATTTACTTTTTAAAAAATACTGTAGTTCACCAAGTCAAATCATTTGAAATGAATACGCAGTTGATGAAGTTACTGAATATATGTAATTTTCTTCTTCCAGGTCATTGACAATCCTTGAAATGGATCTAACAGAAACTGCTGCAGAATTGAGCTTGTTCTACATCTGCAGCCAAATTTCCAGGTCAAAATAAACTTGTTCAAAATCAATATTTGTGTCTTTAAACTATTTCAACTGCCTGGTGTCCTACATTTATTAGTGGTGATTGCTTTCGGAGTCATCTCTTAATATTTCTCTGACAAAAGACATTTCCCATTATATACTAATGATGAATAGATGGTGTCTCATACTGTACACCAACATCAAAATAAACCTTGACATTCAGATGAACACCTAACAAGCTGCTTTCTTATCAGACCTCCTAAAACTTCACATTCACCATTTTCCCATTCAGGGCAGCATGTGAGTGAGCATTGTCAGCAAGTTAACTCTGTGACAGAAAAGGGACAAATACATAGACGAGCAGACGCTTTCAGGGACAAAAAGATACACTTTTGTTTTTTGACATAATGCAAATTTGATCTGATTCTGAGTCCTGACAGCCAGCAGTCCCGAGTAAATGCTGACATTCATTTTGCAGTGTTTTGGCCGGCCTGTCCTTTTGTATTATTTATTTTTCAGATTAAACTTATGTTTTCTCTTTGCTCCCATCAGAAATTAGTCAGATAAAATCGGTCTGATTGGTGTTTAATAAACAAAAGGTTTGCATCTCTGGTGGTTTTGCGACATTTTTGAAGAAAACGGCTGCAGTGAGCATGGAGGCACTAATAGAGGGCATGCAGTACAGTATATGCATGATAAGTCTGCCTATAGTGGGAACGGCACACATGCTGCGGCTGTGCTATAAGCAGAATGGAAATAGCTCAGACAGATAGACTGACTGCCTGAAGGAACTCATTGTACTCTGTGTGTCTTGAATCTTTTTAACCGGTTCTCCATTATGTGATTGAATGTTTCATTTCGACCTTGAAACAACTTGATATCTTCCATAAATAAGTTTAAAGCAGCACCTATGGGGAGGTTTTGGCAACCATCATTAACGCATCACATTAGTTACAACCTCCCAGCTGTACTTTTATTATTATAGGGTATGCTGTGGTGGATGGATGTTCTTTGCCAGACTCTTTAAAGTTGAAATAAAGAAATCTCACACTATATGCTCTACTTACTAAATGGTCACTCCTCTTTTTATCACACCGGGGGTCTGATCTTGAACCGCCCCGACTCCACGCCGGATCAGCAAACTTTCTGTTGCTGCCGTTACACAGGTTAGACTCAGCGGCCGCTGGCCTCCAGCCTGCTGTGACTCCCTGCGCTGGGGTTTAAACTGGCTAAAAACATACACGAACCGTACAGACCCCGGTTAGACACACAGTAGTGGCTGTTTTCTTGCTACTTAGTATTGTTAAAACTGAGCAAAGCAAGCTATAATGTAAACTAGAGGACAACGCCACATGTGAAGATTATAGGATAGCGGTGTTAGTTTGACCGGCACTCAGAGTTTCGGGAGTTTGGTTGAATTTTTGCATATTCTGGCCCTGTAGTTAGTAAGTAGTTGGCTTTTTTAATTTTTCATAAATGATGACTATAAATCTAGATTGTTCATATGATGATGACGTTATATGATAACTCTTAAATTTGAATTAAAGAACATATTTAGCTGGTGATTTATTCACACACACACACACACACACACTAAGGAGATTGATTGAAAGCACATGAGGTATTTTCAAATTTTTATTAACACTATTATTAATAGGCTGATATTTATACCAAAATAATGTAAAATCAGACCTTCAGCTCCCCCATATAGCCCAAATGGAATGATCCTTTGTTTCAACTTCCTTGTAGTAGCTTTAATTATATAGTCTTTTATCCGTCTACAACCAAGGACGAGTGCCTTAAGCAGGTGCCGGCTGAAATGAATGACTTGGCCTTGTGTGCTGCAAAAATTATTTAGTTATTTAATACATGCCCACGAATTAATCAAAACGTGGGAGCGATTTAATGAACTTGATGTAATTGCCGTGCGCACGATATATATTTATTTTCTCTCTATACAGTAGCTAAGTAAATAGCACATCTTACCCTGACCTACTTACCCTTTCATACAGTTTGAATATTAGCCTAAGGTGGCTTATGTTTCCAGCCACTCTATGGTTAAAATGCACATTCTACTCAAACATGAATATTGAAACAAACTTTCAGGCAATTAAAGTGGCATGTGGTCTATGCAACTAAAATGCTTAATCACACTCAGAGGCTGCGGGGATAATCTATCTTGGAGTACCGGAATACAACATCATTGTGTATAAAAATGTTTTTTCTCTGACCAATTCTAGTGGATCCTCTCCAGTTGGCTTTCCAGACAGCCAGAGAGAGGGAGAGTCACACTGACTGCAAGATAAAATGCATCTGAAGATTGATTTTAATAGCAGGGGCGCACTTACAGAAAATTTCTGAGTATCTGCTGTGTCAAGCCTCCTCTCTACCTTGGGCAAGAGTTAAGTGTCCTCAAAGCTCGATGTGAGCAGATAATGATATACACTGTACTTCACAGTCAAAACTGGCTTTACTAGATATAAAATATGAAGGTTAAGCAGTGAAAAACTGAAAGAAACCTACTAGGGCTGTCAAAGGTAACGCGATAATAACACGTTAACGCAAATTCGTTTTAACGCCACTAATTTCTTTAACGCATTAACGCAATCGATCTTTCGGAGGTTGTAGCTCAATTTTAGAGCTAGGGTGAAGACACTGGTATCATATGAAACTAGAAAATCTAAGGAATCTATTGGTACCAACCATGTCATACTAGCTTGTCGGGAAGAAGGCTAAATAACGCTACAAATTTACACAAAATTTTGGTGAGGAAAAACTGTCATGGCCATTTTCAAAGGGGTCCCTTGACCTCTGACCTCAAGATATGTAAATGAATATGGGTTCTATGGGTACCCACGAGTCTCCCCTTTACAGACATGCCCACTTTATGATGATCACACACAGTTTGGGGCAAGTCATAGTCAAGTCAGCACACTGACACACTGACAGCTGTTGTTGCCTGTTGGGCTGCAGTTTGCCATGTTATGATTTGAGCACATTTTTTTTATGCTAAATGCAGTACCTGTGAGGGTTTCTGTACAATATTTGTCATTGTTCTGTGTTGTTAATTGATTTCCAATAATAAATATATACATACATTTTTATAAAGCAATCATATTTGCCCACTCCCATGTTGATGAGAGTATTAAATACGTGACAAATCTCCCTTTAAGGTACATTTTGAACAGATAAAAAATGTGCGATTAATTTGGGATTAATCGTGATTAAATATTTTAATCGATTGACAGCCTTAAAACCTACAGTATACGACAATCTCATACCGGACTGCAGTGGCCCATACAAGTGGAAAAAATGGATGCAGTCGCTGAGTCAGCTATTCCACCTATGAATTCCCCCGTCCCCACTGTAGTGATAACTGTGAGACAGACACATGTGCTGGTATTGAACACACACACACATGCACTATCAGCAAGAAGGGACCTGGGGGTATAAAAGTAGTATTGGGCAGAAGTCTCCAGTGCAGAAAGTTTCAGGAGACTGCAGACATGCTCAGGTTTCTTGTGTTTACCTCTCTCGCAGCCCTCGGTAAGAATCGTCTGATTCTTCTTCTCCTTTGACATTGTGAACACATTTGATGTCTGACTGTAATGCTTCCCGTGTTTCTGCGTTGCTCAGTGCTGGCCGAGCTGACGCCCGAGCCCAGGTACCTGGAGGATGACAGCGTTGAGGAGAGAGTTGTGGGAGGCCAGGTGGCCAGTCCCAACTCCTGGCCCTGGCAGGTACTGTATGCTTTGTTTGACTCTACAACAGGGGTGGAAGAGGTGCTCAGAGCCTAAAAAAAAGTAGCAATTCCACAATGTGAAAATACTCTGTTACAAGTTAAAGTCCTGCATTGAGTACAAGTACTCATTATACAGAACGGCCCCCTTCAGGTCCTGGAAGAAGATATATTTTTTTAACCTTAGGCACACAAGTTATTATCTTGTGCAACAAGTTAAAGGTATAGTGTGTAGGATTTGGAGGCATCTAGTGTGGTTGCAGATTGCAACCAACTGAGTACCCCTCCCCTTTACAAGACTGTGGTAACGTGAGCCGCCGAGTGCAAAACCGTGGTAACGCCATTCGCCCCGCTCAGAGGCCATCCTTACCATAATTACACTACTTTAGGAGAAACGGAAGTCAGACGGCAGCTGGCCGTAACGCAGTTTCACAAGCGTGTCGGAAAACTACGGTGGCCTTCAGGTAACGTAAAACCGTGAAAGGCTCTCTCTAGAGCCAGTGTTTGGTTTGTCCGTTCTGGGCTACTGTAGAAACAAGACAGAGCAACATGGTGGCGTCCGTAAAGAGGACCCGCTCCCTATCTAGATATGAAGGACTCATTCTATAACGAAAACGCAACGATTCTTAGTTTCAGGTGATTATACACTAATGAAAACATAATTATGAATTTTATATTCCATTTCTGCCAATAGATCCCCTGAAATGTTACTCACTGTTATTTTAAAAAGAATAATATTTTTCTTCAGGACTTATG
Organism: Sebastolobus alascanus; assembly: GCA_916701645.2. Lineage (NCBI taxonomy): Eukaryota > Metazoa > Chordata > Actinopteri > Perciformes > Sebastidae > Sebastolobus > Sebastolobus alascanus. The sequence goes on along the minus strand of CAKAOJ020000077.1, from coordinate 1,418,681 downwards.
GTGTCTTCCTGTTAGTTTTGTTGTGTGAATCTCCATTCTTATTAGCACATGATGACATGATAACATGAATGTCTATTCAGCCACATAACTGAAAACATCTGACGCAAGGCCTTAAATCTATAATAATAATAATAGTAACTACAGCTATTAAATAAATGTAGTAATAATAAAAAGTACAATACTTCCCTAGAATATGTGTTGGAGTAGAAGTTTAATGTAGCATAAATTGGAAATACAAAGTAAAGTACAAGTGGTTCAAAATTGTACATAAGTACAGTACTTGAGTAAATGTGTTTATCACTGCTCTATAGTGACCTTTCAAATGTAATATAGGTCAGCACAGCATATGTTCTGCATACACACATCCACAAAGTTCACCAGGTGTGTTTGCTTGTAATGCCTTTAAGCATTTTCAGTGTCGGGAACGCTGCCAAGAAGGATTCTGCATTAATGTGAATGGTTCAGTTTCTTGCGGTCGTAATGCTCTCTGTTGTCCTTTCGTCATCAGATCTCTCTTCAATTCAAATCTGGCAGCAACTTCCACCACACCTGTGGGGGAACCCTGATCCAGAGAGGATGGGTCATGACCGCTGCTCACTGTGTGGACAGGTGGGAGTTTCGTGCATCACAGAGTAGCTGCTGAGCCTAAAACTAATAGAGAAATAACTGAAGCAGCAGGATATGTGTTCTGACAGAGACGAACATTTACATAAATGGATTTTGTTTAATTTCCTTAAGTGCATAGCCAAGACGTTTTAGGTTGAAATTAGTCGGGAACATTGATGAAAACATATATTTTTTTGGTACGTCCACAGGTCCAGGACTTGGCGTGTTGTTCTTGGAGATCACAACATCAACTCCAACGAGGGCAGAGAGCAGTACATGAGCGTGAGCCGTGTCTACGTCCACCCCAAGTGGAACTCCAACAACGTTGCTGGAGGGTTAGTGGCTGCTGCTCACGTTTTAACCCACTTCTGCATACGAAAATAGCACATACTGATATAAGTACATCACATGTTATAAAATCTGAATGCATTTAGTTATTTGTAAACATATAACAGCAACCAAAAATGTCAAATGGCTTTTTTTTGCCATATAATGTTGATGTAACAACCACATTATGTGGATATTACATTTTGAATTTCTTATAAATACATTTATAAATATTGTATTCTATCATAAATATTTACACAGTTTATTGTGAAAACACACCCAATCATACAGTATAACATAACTAGAGATGAAACAGAAAATTAATCTGCAATTATTTTGATAATATATTTCATTTCTAATTTTTCAAGCAAAACTGAAAAACATTCTCTTTAGCTTCCCAGATGTGGAGATTTGCTGCTTTTCTCTGTTTTAAAAAATTGTAAATTAAATATTTTTGTCTGTCAGAAGGACAGAAAATGTAAGTGAATCAGAGACATCCGCTTGGGCTTTGGGAAACTGTGATTTACCAAGCAATTAATAATCGAGAAAATAATCTTCATCTTAATCGATAATGAAAATAATTGTTAGTTGCAGCCCTAAACATAACAACTCACACTGAAAGACAAACTATTCTCTTAAACTAAATCATTACAATGAGTCTTCTATACATGCTGGGACAATATTCATTACTCCCTGACTTGAGGACATGTTGGTCTGACCCTCAGGTGGGACATCGCTCTCCTGCGTCTGTCCTCTGATGCTTCTCTCAACAACTACGTCCAGCTCGGCGCCCTGCCCCCCTCCGGTCAGGTCCTGCCCAACAACAACCGCTGTTACATCACCGGATGGGGCCGCACCCAGAGTGAGTCTGACACGATGACACATTTACACGATAAACCCCAGTTCAGTATTTACATACAGTAAGAAAGCGTAAATAACATCACAGTTCAAAGAGATAGCAGTGTATGTATGATCTATGCATAGGCTTTATCACAGTTGTATGATGTGTATCTCGTCAGCTGGAGGTCAGCTGTCTGCCCAGCTGAAGCAGGCCTACCTGCCCGTTGTCGACTACAAGACCTGCTCCAGCTACGGATGGTGGGGCAGCACCGTGAAGGACTCCATGGTCTGTGGTGGTGGTGGCAGGGAGTCTGGTTGCCAGGTAAGCCTATGAGGTCTTAGACAGGACTGTGTATGCGCTCACATTTAGAATTTCTTTTGTACTCCACCGATTGATGTGTAAAATTGGTAGAGTTCCCGTTTAATTGATCCCAGTGAGGCGTGAGCTTGACAACTATTTCAGGGTACCACTTTCTACCTTTATAAAGGTTTTATAAGTTGTTACTAATGGCTTTATTAATGATTAAGTAGAAAATAGCAGCGAACACGTCTCCAAATCTTGAACAGATTTGTTTCTTTTATTAATGATTAATACATGATTTTCAAAGCTTTATAAATCACTTACAAGCCATTAATACTTTTGGGTTGCCAGGTTGGCTGACTGGACTCTTTGACCACTTACCTTGTGGAAAAGAGCTGCAGAGGATCTGCACCAAGATCCATTCATTAACATATTATAGCCTTTTTTTAATGGCAAACTAACATTGATAACTGCATTATTACAAAATGGAAAGGAAAGCGATTTGTCTCATCCTGGCAACCCAAAATTTGATCTTGTTAATGGCTTATTTAAGTGAATAAGTACTTTTATAAGTGATTTATGAAACAATTATAAAGCCAATAGCTACAACGAATAAACCCTTTATAAATGGTGCCTATTACAGGTCAGATTCTTCCCAGCTCAGATTTTGAACCCAGTTCCTCCAGTTGTCTCCCAAACCACGGTGCGATTAGGATAACAGGAGGGATGTTTGGGTATGAGCAGACTGGGGGGAAACACTGAAAAGAACTTGTCAGAATTCAGTCCCACTCCTCTGTGACAAAGTGAAATTGAGCGTCCCCCGCTGAGCTGAGGCCTGACCCCTTCCTGTCAAGGAAGATATTTTGGAGGACACACGTGGGACTACTTGCTGCATCAGCAGGGGCATGAGTCAGTTACAATGATCCAGGCTAGTGCTTAAACTGTCAAAGTCTTGCAACTTCATATTCTGCACAAACTTGCTTGAGGCTGTCAGAGATCAGAGGGGGATATGAGAAGAGCGGCAACGAGTTGTGTGTATTATAAAATGGGCTATTTGCTCCCAACTCTGCGAAAAGATTCTGAATGTTTGGCTCTGAGGTTTGTGTTTCCTGTGAATCCAGGGTGACTCCGGTGGCCCCCTGAACTGCAGTGTCAACGGCAAGTGGGTCGTCCACGGTGTGACCAGCTTTGTGTCTTCCTCTGGCTGCAACGCCAACAAGAAGCCCACCGTCTTCACCCGTGTCTCTGCCTACATCAGCTGGATGAACGGCGTCAGTATTAAACACTAACTAAGTATTAAATGTTGAAAAAAAAAAAAATGAAATTCAATGTAGGTTATGCATGATCAGTTACAGTAGCATACTTATATACCCCAGTACATGCAGTACCTGGAGGATTTCATAATCTTTTTCATACATTCATTCATCCTTACAAATACATGTCCTTTGTGCATCATCTTGTTGGGCTCATTGAGGATAATCACATAATGATTCATTTGTCCTTGCTTTGCCAGATCATGGGTTAAGAAGAAGAAGAGCTATCTCCATGGAGACGAGAGCACACTCTGGATTCATCTCCATCAGAATAAAACACCCTTGTGTGATTTACTTGCTGCATTTTTTAGTGTGTTTTATTTAGTGTGGGAGACAACAGGCAGTGGTCATCTTAAAATTGATATACACATACAGGTGTTATTTAGATACAGTAGATCTATTCAGACAGCAGTGTTAATGTGCGAGATGACCTTTGGATTCTACATTGATTTAAAAACTAAAACAGTCACAAAAAGTGATAATTAAATAGTGCTTTCAGTGAAGCGTTGGACATTCTGTAAAACCGCTTTTCATTGCGAAGGCTAAACGAAAAGATGTGATTAGACTGTGATGAATTCCAACTTGAGCTGAATTGAAGTGGTAAAACAGTTTAGAAAAGCACATTACCTTGTAAACAATTAAACCTGCAGTAGGCAGAGTGTTTTTGGCATCATTGGGCAGAAAATCCATAATATGTGAAGTGCTCTGAGAGATAACTAGAATTCTGCACCTCCTCATGGCTCTGTTTTCAGGCTTTAAAACATCTAGCCTGTGACGGGAGACTTTGGCCAATCACAGGTAATTTCAGAGCGAACGTTCCTATTGGCTGTTGAGAAAGTTTGCTCTGGCTGGTGGTTGGTTTTTCACTTTACTGCTAAACAGTACACTACAAGATGTTTCTGAAAACATTTGAGGCATGAAATAGGCATTACAGTAACAGAATATTGATTCATATTTGATCAGCGCTGCCTAGTTTGACCGTTTGATCAGAGTTCACGAGTGATTGACAGCTGCTCAGAGACTGCAGGCTCCAGCTCGGCTCTGATTGGTTGTTTTTCTCCGGTCTATGAAATCTTGCAGATCCCATCAGGAGCACCGGAGGACACAGAGGCACATGATTTATTTCAGATTACCTGTCTCATGCACTACTGTCAAGATATAGTGACCGTTTTATAAAAATAACTTTTTTTAATCATATTTGCTCCATTTCTACCCACTGCTGCTTTAAGTATGTGCAACATTGAAAAGGCTTGAAACAAAGTATAACATCATCTGTCAAAATACAAAGGCTTCTCACTTGTATCCCACTTACAGCGTCAATTGCATAAAAATAATTCATAATTGCTCAACATAAGCTGAACAATGAACAAAACTAATAAGCTGAGTTTCATTATCTGCGTAGCCAGGTGTTATTAATCAGTGTTAATTCCATTATACTAGTGTGAATTAACTTCAGTGAATTTATTGAGAATCAGAAACAGTTTGCACATGTCTATGTGACATTAATATTTCAGACATGCTTACTGCATTCAAATTATGCACACATAATTATTTCCTTAGAGGGTCATATGGGTAGAAAAATTCACATTCACATGTTATCTCTCATGCACTCTATTCTTATAAGTGTGCTTAATTATGTGCACGTTCCTGTTAAAGGGTCACGGGTGGTTGAGTCCATCCCTCTATAGAGTCCCTGCAGGAAACTCACAGAGATACACATTCAGAATATCATGCGGCCTCTCAGATGGATGCCTTATTCATAACAAAATAAATATATCTTTCAATGTGTGAAACGGTTTGTCAAATCATCTCCAAATCAGAAACTAGAAAATCCCCTTGGCTCCCTAAAAAATGATTTTCAGTCAATCTGAAGTTATGAAATATATCAACCTGCAGCAGTCACAGAGGGAGGAAATGGTTGTCAGAAAAGATGAACTGGATATAAGATGAAAAAAAAAAAAAACATGAAGAGAAGCAAAATATTTCTAGTACTCACACGTAAGAGCTCATGCAATAAAATATAATATATATGCATTTTTATTCAACTTATTAGACTATTTTACCTTTCTGAGATAATATAGACTCTTTGTCAAAAACCTAAAAAACACAATCTCTTCACTACGTGCCAGTGTTTCAAATGATACATCCATGATTTAATTGAAATTCAGTCACAAAACAACATTACACTATAGGGTTAGTCCTCTATCTCTGTGGTTATGAAAGTCAAAAATAAATCCATATCTGACCCAAAAACTCCACAAAACTTTTGGGAAGGGTCAAATTGTGGATCACCCACAGCCACACAGAATATGTTGTATGAATATTTCTCCCCATGTTTCTGGTCAGGTCGTACACAGTTGCCATATTGACTGTGAAAAAGTGCTGTCTCTGCAGTAGTGTGACCATATGGTGGTGATGATGGCTTTACATATACAGCAAATGCTTGTCATATTGTCCTGCTGTAATTTAGACATCTGGCGTAAATTTAAGCTAATTTAAGTGGAACACCAACTGCATGTCTAACGAGTGAGAGGAACATTCAGACTTGCTTTATGCTTGGAGGGAAACGTCAACCTCTCAAGTGTCCAAAGGAAAAAGTTAATTTCATATTACTGGATTATTATCATTATTGACATATTAACATGTAAGAAGCATTTTCATGTTTTAGCTGGTTTGGGTTGGGTGTTGTTAAGGTATTCTATAAACTGTCCTGGGCACTAAGCCTTTAATTTACAGGACGTTAATTACGTAGTAATGTGAAGAAAATGCCAGGAAATAACAGTAAGGTAAAATCAGTAAAATCAATATAAATTGTAGTATTATAATTACCTGGGATTAATATTGGGTAATTACAGAGTAAAATCAAAGCAGAATAAAGAGATTTGGTATGTAATTATATGGGAATTAACAAGTAGTAGTAGAATTACTCTAAAGTATTGGTAATTACAGAGTAAAATTAAAGCAAAATAAAGGGCTTTAGTTGTTAATTATAAAGAAATTAATTGTTATAATAATGTTAAGTGATAGAGCCGACATACAGGGTAAGACAGGTCGTGGAGTAAAATTATAATGTAGCAGGAAATACTAACTAAACTCAAGTAAAGTCTAAGTATTGTACCTCAAAACTGTACTTAAAGTACTTGAGTAAATGTTCTCACTTACTTCTCACAACAGTCTACAATATGAAAACAGAGAGAAGTGAGATATTTAGAGTTGGACTGTGTAGTATAGCATCGTGCTATATTTTGGAGACAATAATTTCGAGGTTAAATTAGGTTAGGTTAGGTTGTTTGTTATGTGCTAAAAAAGGTGCTTTTTGGATATAATCTATACTTTGAAAGAAGCTCTAACAAAACAAAACAACGGCTCTTTAAATATTGAATAATCTCAGCACATCCTTTTGAGATATCCAGTCAAGACTGCAAAACTAATTACTGATTATTACATTGCAGTTAATCATCACAAAATTGAATGGCTAACAACATTTTTTTTACCACTTTCTCAGCTGATGGAACTAAATCAAAAGGTCAGTGTATCTGTAATATCTCTGTGAGGAGATTATGTTCCCGACTTTAATGAGAAACAACTAATTACAACCCGTCCATTATGTTTTCTGCTTGATTAATCATATTATTGTGATGAAAAATGTTCACCTCTCAATTTAACACGCTGTCAGGGGTATTTTGAATACAAATTCTGCCTAATAGTTTCATGAAGTTTTGGTATTTCCTGTTTGACTCACGGGTCTCCACAGGTTTCTCCACTGAAGCAACCTTTATCTCCTCTACTACAGCTGGGCTCCCTGCCAACTGACCACATCTCGTCCTACAACAACCTCCGCTGAATCACTGCACACACCTCCAGTTAGCCAAATAAATCATCACTACTGTCAGAGTGGGAAATTAATAGGAACTAGAAGACAAAACAGTAATAAGATTTGGGCTGTGTGTTGGGAAATTTGCCAGTTGATTACATGCCACTTTGGAGAATAATTGGCATGTAATTGGAGGTCTTCAGTTCTGTCGGAAAACACAACGTTTTTGTAAATTCTTCCTGTCAAAATAGTTAAACAATTTCATTACCAGCATGAAACATCAGCAACTCAATTATAACAAGATCATCATTAAAGTTATTACAATTCATCCTGGGGCGGACATGAATGTGGGTACAAAATGTCATGGCAATTCATCAAATAATTGTCGAGACATTTATTTATTTATTTATTTGTTATGTGTAAGGGACAAGAACATAGAAATATTGACAGTTGCAGAAGCGATGTAGGCCTACTGTACACGTGTATATAACTAAAGCTAATTTCAAACACCAAAGCCTTGATGGGCATTGATAGTTCATTAAATTAATTAATCATTATTATTCAGTATTATAGTTCATTAATCATTAAAATTACACGTTGCGGTTTAAAATCTTGAAATCAGTGCTTATAATAATCCAAAACAAGAACAACCATCCGTGACAAAACACAAAAAACATTCAAACAGACAAATGAAACAAACAAAACAGAATGCAAAACATTTATAGCATTGACTCAGGTACACAAATCATGACTAGTGGTCATGGTTACAGTTCTGGTCACCCTTTAACCCAGGCCTGGACTGTTGTAGATCACTCAAAACCAAATATGTCAACCTAGAGGCAAAGTTAGGGGATCCATTAAGTCATTAAGATTCATCTTCAGGGGATCATGGGAATCCATCCCATAATTACAATATTTCAGTCTGGTCCAAAGTGATTGACTAATGGATCAACAGACCATCAATGTTTAATGCCTCATTGCACACGTCTAAAAACATTAACACCAATCTTCAGAAACTAACTTGCTCTCTAACAGCAATCAATAACTGAATGCCAGTATAAGTTACATACAAAAGCACGATTGAACAATTACAATTTTCACGTAAAGGTGCTAAATGAATTCTCAGCATATCTATTGCCTCTCAAAGGCTCTCAACATGGCAACAGCTGAGCCGGCGGCTCGCAGCTAACGGTGCTAACAGCGCTAACAGTGCAAACAACAGCAACAATCCTCTATATCTTTACATAGCAAATAGTTGTTTGTTGCTATATTAATGCTCTGAATATCGAATAGAGAACGTTTAATTCATTCCTACTCTCTCAGAGTTTGGTTTCTTTTTTCTCACTCCTCAGCTTGAAAATTTGGTAAAAAACTTGTGGAGTTAAATTTCATTCCAAATCTTTTGTTGTTCTGGTTTCATTAAACTTCCTTATTGCCAACCAGATCAAATCATCCACAATCTTACACCTGCACAGTATGTCATGGTGATGAAGAGGCCCAATTTATTTTGTCCAGGAAGAGTGCTGATTCTACGATAGAGTATTAGGGCCACATTGAGGGGGGGAAAAAAATCTGAGATTTCGAGAATAAAGTCATAATATTACGAGAAAAAAGTAGTAATTTAATGAGAATAAAGTCATACTGTTTAAAGAAAAAAATTTCGTAATATTACGAGAATAAAGTCATAACTTTACGAGAGAAAAGGTCATTTCCTCCTCCACAAAAGAAGAAGTTTCCCCATCAGGTCCGTGTGGTTCTCTCTTCGGAATAAACGCAGTTTCTTGTACAATCTTTTCAAGGTCCTGATACTTGTGATAATGTTGTGCTGATGTGCCAAAAGATTAAGTATTTAGTTATTTGTGAAACCTCTACTAAAGTATAACTTCCCAAGATGCTCCACATTCCTCATTTTCACACAGGCTGCTCTATTTCCCCTCTAAAATAACATGTAAAATTACTACTTTATAATATTATAACTTTATTCTCATATTACCACTTTTTGTCTTAAACTTATGACTATATTCTTATAATATTACGACTTTTTTTCTCGTAAACCTATGACTTTATTCTCGTAAACCTATGACTTTATTCTCGTAAACCTATGACTTTATTCTCGTAAACCTATGACTTTATTCTCGTAATATTATGACTTTATTATCGGAATCTCAGATTTATTTTTTATTCCTCAATGTGGGTCTAATACTCCGTCGTATGATTCCAATGCTTTCACAAGATGGTGATTTCTAATTAACAATTGTATTGAAAACAGAGAGCACCAGCGTGTAACTGTTCCACTCTTATCAATGGGCTCTCATCGATTAAGGAAATGGGTAGGTCTAATAGATTTGCCCTTCAAACATTCAAAATGCCGCATGACTACATTTTGTGCCATACTGCTCCTAACTCAATACAGGTCTTTTCAATTGAAATAAACACAATGTGTGAAGTTGAGAGCAGTTTCTTCTTCTTCATCTTGTCAGATGTGTCAGGACCACCACGGTGTGTACAGGTGGCAGCAGTCTCTCTGGATGTCAGGTCAGTCTTATATAAGCTCTTTTCTGCTCCGACATGTTCTTTTTTTTCCTCATCCACTCTGTTCAGTACACCACTGATGCTGTGGCTTTACAGAAACTTCTTCTGATGGGGGCACAGTGCCATCTGGCGGAAGCTAGGAAAACTGAAGCACACATGGACCGAGGCTGCAACCGCTGTGCTCGCCTGCATCACAGCCTATTTCAGCTGCATGAACCTCAGTGAAAGGACAGTCTGTCAACACTGATTAACTCTACTATCTATAAATAAAGGCGAGGGAAAGTCTGCTAAAATGAGCTGGCCATGACTCAGCATACATTAGTTTTATCCTTTATAGTCACAGCTGAATGTCCAGCTGTTTCCTAGAAAAGATAATAATTATACAAAACACACTCTAACAAAGGCATTTGAGTAGCGACCACATCCTGACAACACCGCACCTCTCCTGCTGCTTCTCCATCATCCTGCTTCATATTTAACAACAAATTGCTGACTGCATGAGGCATTGACTGCCCTAATAAAATCAAATCAAAACAAAACGAACCCACGGGTGGCAGATAAATAAAACATGTTTAATGGATGTCTTCAATGTTATTTCACATAAATGACTCTTTGGAATTTCTTGTTTATGCGGAGTTAAAATGTTATGACTGTCTATAATAATGTATTATTAGGAATCCAGTGCACTTATTTACAGCTGAAGAACATAATATATACAATATATCCTACATTATACTTATTGGGCTCATGTACAATTCCTTATCTTGTCTCCCTTTTTACAAAAAATTTGAGATTTTACATCCAAACATGTCAGATAGTTTTACATATTTAAATGTTTCAACAAGGCACGACAGAATAATAAAAATAGATGACAGTAAAAATGTACTGTTATAAGTAATGGGAAGCATTTGCACGTATAATTATCCATTTTTTTGAGATGATCAAAATCCCTCTTCAATAATACTGAGACCGTCTGCTACATGACTATAACCATGAACATTGTGTTCCAGCAGTACTGATTTGAAATTAGGCTCAGTCTGTTCGCAGCATATGTTATTGTTTACACAAACCCACTAATGGAATCTATTGGCTTGTCGTGTTATTATTTTTTCTCGGCCTATTGTTTGCATTGAATCTTATCTTTTCCTTTACTGCAGTTTGCATAGTTAATTCATGTTCATACAGTCATATTCTGGTCTTTGTTTCGAACTCATTTCATGTGCTACAAAAAGACTTTCATGTTTCAAAACCTGACAGATTGCACAAATGCCCTGACATGTTACAGCGTGGGGACTCTATTCAAATACGTCACACCATGCCCTCGATGGTGTCCAGCTTCGGGGAGTGCTCGGCCTCGGTGTGCTGCGTTTCCTGCTGCCTGCAGACCTGCTGGTAGTCCTTCAGTACATTCACCACCTCGTCGTGTCCGAACTGCAGCGCGTCGTCGACGGGTATGTTCCCCCACCTGCACGGCAATGAGTGAAAAAGGTAAAAGTGAAGAGAGGACTCAGTAGATAAATCACGGAGGAGAAATTTCAGCAGTGCACATCTACGTATCCATGTAACAATATGTGGTAAAGATGATTCAAGTTCACACTTCGGGGTTCATCTGTTAAGGAAAATCCTGCCGTTATGGGATCTACATTCGGGTCAACTTGCACATTGCATTTTTATGCGGGAGACTGTCCATTTAGAGTTTGTTTGTACTAGAGAAATAGTACCAAATGACATAAAATGGTTTGTGCCAGCAAGTTTCAGAATTGCAGGAATAAAATGACAAGAAAAACACCGTGCAGTTTTCATCAACTACCACTGGACAATTATCACAAATAGCCACATTTATGGGAAATACGCCAGGTTGAAATATTCCGGAATTATCCTTTAAGTTACTTTAACGGGACAGTTTACTTATCCATAGTCAGCGTATTACCTACAGTAGATGACGGTCGGAACGCCAGGAGTAACGGCATGGGAGCAAAGCAATGTACTGCTGTGGACGGGGGCAGCAGCACAACGTATTAAAAAACAAAAAGTACGCTATATATCGAATATTTTCCGACGGAGAACTGAAAGGGAAACATATCTTTACTGTTTTTGTCAACGGAATCTGGTGGCTTTGAAGAAAATATAGATAAGTTTCACTTTCAGTTCAGTTCCCCGTCAGAAAGGGATGTTTGACTGCAAGATAAAGCGGTGAAAATGTTCTAAATATGGCGTACACTTAAACGGATATTGATTTTGGTTTTGCTGCTGCCCCCGTCTACAGCAGTACATCGCTTAGCTCCTGTCTGTTTCTCAATGCTGGGGGCATGCTGACCGTCTTACACATACTATGGATAAGTACCTCATACAACCCCACTTCAAAACACCCAAACCATCCCTTTAAGTGCCTACTCTATACGCTTTTGGTTAAGTATGTCTTGCTCTGAGAGATATTTGTTCAAACAATTTTTTTAAACCAGGTAATCCCACTAAGATTAGAAACCATATTCTCTGGAGTGAAGAAGCATGGGAAGAAGCATCTAAATATGGGTTATTCTCAGCAAAATTACCTCATAAAAAAAGGATAGGAAAAAACTTTATCGGATCTATCTGAAAACAACATAAAACAGACTAGAAGTTAAAATATTTGATGGTGATAAAAGGCCAAACATATGGAGCAGTGAAGGAATTCACAGCTAAAGGATAAAAAGACAGAAGTTAAAGATGCCGTTCTCACCTGTCTTCCACAAATGGATCAACTTTGCAGATTTCAGTGAGGAACTTCACCACATCTATATGACCTGAGAGTAAACACAAAAGATGACAGTTTATAGCTTCCCATCTGGGAGAATTACAGCAGATAGAGACAATCTTTTTCTGATAACTCAAAAACGCTGTGTTCACTTTGGTGTCAAAAACCAATGCGAGAGTAACATTCCCTTTAAATTCATACCGCCCCAAACTAGCAAGACATTCACGATTTACAAGTTTGTCTAATAGCATGACAGAATGTGGGTGGAGAAAACAAAGCTGCTAAAAATACAAACAACATGAAAAAAAAAGATGTATGACTATTCCCTCCAGTCGCAATCCAACTCAGAATCAGATTTAGTGCAAAGCTCTGCCTTTTTCATTTGGAATAAAACTGTTATTACTCCCATTTTGTTTTATCTTATAAACAAATGACTCATGCTTACAAGGCTTTTTCTGAAAAATGTTACTGTTGAACACACTGCAGCGGAGCATTAAATCTGTGCTGTGAATAAACTTCGAGCACAACACAAGCTAAATAATCGACCATATGGTGCCCTGTAGCTGATTCATTAGTGGTTTTGTGTAATGTGAGCCAAAGGAACCATCTCTCTCTAGTTAATCAAATTAAGGGGAAACTAATTTAGCACTAATTACAGCTGTGAACATACAATGGGAGTAAGACACAATTATCCTCTCAACTAAGTTTAAATGAAGTTTGTGGGTGTGTGATATAGTTGCTATGTCAAAGAATCCTCATTAGAAATTAAGCATTTTAAAGCTGAAATCCGTAACTTTCTACATGCTGTCGTCTTAGGGTACGTGTCCACAGGATCTGTCCTTTCCATTCTTCCCATTTGTTGTCTATGTAAACAGCCGTGCAATGCATTCTGGTAGCGTACTGTTGCATTTCGAGAGATGGTCCGTCACGTTGGCTGCTCCTCATTTGCATAAAGTTGAGTTCTAGGCTACATTATGCAAGTCAGGGGCGTCCGGCACGACTCACCGCCTCTGGAGACTCCCGAAGAACTTACAAGCTAACCGATGTCGATCTAAAATGAAGACAGATTCAGCAACTGCATGGCTTATTTCTCGCCTAAAATGTTTTCAGAAACACATTTCAGTGAACTATTTTCGCAATTTACGAAAAAGTTTCCAAAAGAGCCGCCATGTTGGTTTTGGTTTGACAGCTGGAAGCAGCAGCCCACGAGTGAAAGCGTGTTATGTTTTCTCACCTCATCTTTTTTGCTATCCACCTGTCCCATCACAGAGACAGTTCAGTCTCTCCAACCAAAGTAAATGTGCCAGGTTTTAATAACACATAGTACAGACTAAGGTCCTGAACACAAATTAGATCTCTGCTCAGGTTGGAGTTGGGTGGAGCTGTGCTGAAACACTGGGTGTTTTTCACAGCTTTCCTTTTCTTACAGCCGGGGCACAATCCGGCGAGAAGTGATGGCGAGGGAGGAACATTCCTCTTAAATGGAGGGCAAAACATTTGCCGATGGAAGGAGGCGTCAACTTAAACAAAGATCTGTCAGAGCGATCCAGGTTTATTGTGTCATTAATCGTTGACGAGATAACGATGCCACACAGACAAAAATTGATAGCAGTAATCACCTGCTGGCTGCTCTGCTGTATGGTGTTCGCTCATTCAGCAACATACCCAAATACCCTGCTGTTTTTGTATCAGACATGTGGTCGAGGTAGGCGTGCATGCCGCTTTTGCAGGCTGAATTGAGCGGGGCGTCCAGCTGAGACGCCTTTTAAATGGTGTGCAGACTCCGCCAACGTGGCAATGGTGCAGACCCACTAAACCATGAACCAATAAGAAGAATAAAGGTGAAACTTCTCCCACCTTAACAGGTGCAACACAACCAAAAGGAGGGTCAGAGAGATGTACACACCCACATACTGCAGTGCTAAGCAGAGGTCTAATCAGGCAGAATGAGTTACCTTTTTAGTCTGGCCTTTAATTGAGCTTTATTTATTTACCTATTCATGTATTCTAGTCTGTTTTTGCTTATTGTAATATGTTGGTATACCAAGTTAGAGTTTTAATCCTGCCTCTGGTGTACATACATATAGTAGGGCTAAGCCAGATATTTATTAATTTTGTGTTTTGTGTATTTATGTTTAATTCTTGTATTTATTACAGTTCATATTCTGCTGTTTTTTAGTGCAGACCTTTAAGAGCTGAGGATGTCTTATTTTCGCCCAGTGGTCAGACAGATTTGCTGCCCGACTGCTTTATATTTTGCCTGCGGAGCTGATCTAGTGTCGCTCATTCACTAAATAACAGGAGCACAGATGAATAGATGATGATGAGCTCACCCTCTGCTGCAGAGATATGTAGCGCTGTTCGGGAATCGTAGTCCTTCAGGTCCATGTCCATGGATGAGAGAGCAAACCTGAAGGAAATAAATCAAATTACAGTTCGCCGATATTTTTTTTGATACATAAAATTAAAAAAAAGAAAATAATGAAATGAAAATGTAATTTTTCTACATAGTAATATAGATATAAAACAAATACATATTTTAGCATTGTACTTAAAATATCTCATAAACATAAAGTTTGTCTGCATAACTGAAAATAATCATATTGATACTTGCATGTTGATTAACTCAAATTTAAGTACAATGCTAAGAGATATTTTACAAAATTTTGTCCATCTGAATGTTTTCCAGTACCCATGCCTGGTGTTAACACTAAGAAGGCCACCTGCTGTACAAGACAAACAATAATGAGGTTTGTACCTTCTCAGGGCAGATACATCTCCACTGTAGGCGGCGAACATCAAATTAAAAACAGACTTGTTCTGCAAATACAGGAAAATAACATCATTAACACAGAGGCTCAAAACACATTAAACACACCAGCGAGAACAAACTAACAAAGCAACAAACCCTGTCGTCTCCCTCCGGTCTGCGAGGGTCCTGCTTCTTCACAAAGTGCCTCAAGTTGTCATAATTGTGGAAATTGAAGAGCGAAACGAGCTCCTGAGGGTGATAATGTACGGTGTAATTGTTAGAGGGGGAAAACACTGGAGGACTTATATATTATTTTTATGCTTTAAAACAAAGGAAACTATAATGCAAACAAAACAAGCTCTTCATCAGAACAAGGCCAACAAAGGTTTGACAGAAATTTCAAATCGATGAAGTCACTGGGATGTAAAAGCTGAAGCTGCTGAAAATAACTCTGCTCTAGTAATCATTGTCAGCACCTTCCACGATTTGTTCTCTGTGAGGCAGCTATAGAGTTTACAGCTTGATGATATTGATTGTTTGAGCCTAAACGTCTAGGTTTCTGGGTTTTGGTAGAACAAACTTTAATTGATTTCTCCATTGGGTGGTATATATACACTATATATATATATATATATATAGCAGACAAAAACATATGCCATCAGAGTAATTTCATGCTATAATCCCATAAACATTCTGCACATAGTGGCCTTATCATAGAAATAGAATAGGAGTAGAACGTACATTGAACTGTTTTCCGTGGTCATTTGACTAGTACAAAAGAAAATGGCGTTTTTATGGTAACAACAGAGCACGACTCAGTGGGGCCGTAAAGTGTGGTCGCAGCTCGCCGGGAAGAGAACGGACGCAGCTCCAGAGACGGATGGGCTGGCTAGTTAGCTAGGTAGCTTGTCCTTCTCCACCCGCCCGCTGGCCACCAGCCCGCTGTTCGGCTAATTTTCTGTAACCAGTGTAGCATTAAAGCATGGCGGAATTAGCAAGCTAGCTAGTTTGCCAGCTGTCTGCTAGTTAGCTAGCTAGCTATTTTGCTAATTTCACCATGCTTTAATGCTACACTGGTTACAGAAAATAAGCTGAACAAAGTTGCCACTCATCTGGCGATAGCAGTGTGCTTTCCTTCACTGTGACAAGTGTTTAGATGACGCATTAAGTTGTTAAATTTTACTCATTGATCTGGCTCTCAATGCTTCATAACGTTACTACTCTCCTGCTCGTTTTAGTCGTTACTGCAAAACCTCACCTCAGTGAGTCCGTGACTTGCGACTTGCCATAAGTCAGTTTAGTTTATACGGAAATTAGACTGCTACAACGGTTGTGTGGCACAATAAGTCATGTGTAGGTTCTAAAACAGAACCATTTCTTTGGTGTAATGCAAGTGAAGAGAGTTTGTCATGTTTCATATGTGTTTATGAGAAGAAAGTGTTCAATGTGGTTAGAATTTAGGGTACAGTGTTACAATGGCAACAGTCACAAAAAATGGCTGCCGCTCTGACCATACTACTATGTTGATTTGAATGGGAATGTCCGTTCTACTCCTATTCTATTTCTATGGCCTTATTTAAGCATCTTCTCCAGAAACAGTCCAGATGCAAAAGCACAAAAGAGAAACTGCAATATCTTGGTCTAACCTGACAGAAGTGAATTCCCCGGACGCTGTTTCCAACTCTGTCCAGAGGAGGAGACCAACACATCACTCCCATGACGTTGGGGATCACCAGCAGTATGGCGCCGGACACCCCGGATTTGGCCGGCACGCCAACCTGGGAGACGAGAGATGTGGGATCTGTGTCAGGTCAACACATGAACAAGCATTTCTTCCACAGTGATCCCACCGAACACTAATTTATTTCTGTTGTTTCAGAGGGGTTGGCGTGGTGTTACAGTCACTACCTACTGTTACTCACATGAAAAGCCATCTGGCCAGAGAAGTCATACATGCCACACGAGTGCATGAGACTCAAAGTGTTTCGCACGGCCTCGGCGCTCAGGACACGCTCGCCTGTGATCGGACAGATCCCTCCGTTGGCCAGAGTGGCGGCCATGACACTTCCTGATTCGCAGGTCACCTCGACGGAGCAGAGCTGAGACCAAAAGTGGAGAAACTATTGAATCTGTTTTCATCACAGCTAAATCAATATTTATAAGGCGATTAGAGATTTAATGATTTTTCATGCAAAGCTCCACTCGTGGCGGAGCAGTTTACCTGGAAGTAGAAGTCCAGGGCATCGATCATATCCGCTCCGGGAGGAAAACACTGGGGAATGAAATATGATCATCGTGACTGTATGAAGTATGCTGGGCTAGCACTGCTCAGATAGAGTATGATTTCGCAACCAGAAAATCAAGAATATCTTGGTTCCCTAATAAAGCTCTCTCATAGTCTCGCCCCTCAAATAGGGTCAAAAGGTCATGAATAACCCCTCTGACATGATAAGGTGGCGATGCACAGAGGGGAGTGGGAGATGTATGAGAGGCCATCGAGAAGGAATTTCAGTTGACCTCAAAGATCGTTGGTCGAGCAAATTGATGACCGTATCAAAAATTGATGGAGGGTAATTTTTTGTAATAAAAATCCTAAAAAAAATAAAAATATAATTGCATTCAGTGGCTAGAGATAGTTGTAGGAATATTAAGCTCACGATACCCTTTCAAACGAGTGAAAAATATGAAAAAAATGATATAGTGGTCAAACATGCTTTTCTTACATCCTAAAAGAAATTACATTTCAAAAATGTGTTTTTACCGGACAACAATGATATCTAGGCTTTCAAAATAGTAACTAATCCTTTCCATTGTGAAGACCCTTTATATG
The DNA here is from genome assembly GCA_916701645.2 of Sebastolobus alascanus. Lineage (NCBI taxonomy): Eukaryota > Metazoa > Chordata > Actinopteri > Perciformes > Sebastidae > Sebastolobus > Sebastolobus alascanus. The sequence goes on along the minus strand of CAKAOJ020000077.1, from coordinate 1,400,632 downwards.
TAGAGCTGAGACAATCAATCGATTAGTCAGAGCCAAACATTTTCTGGTGTCAGCTTTTTCATTGACTGCGTTTACATGCACATTACTATTCCACTATTGTTCCGAATATGACAATATTCAGATTTTGATACGGATCATATTCCGTTTGGATATTCTGAATTTGGCCTTATTCCGAATGGAGGACTTTCACATTAAAACATGTGGGCAATGCCGATATTAATCAGGTTTAGGAGCATTCTTTAGACATGTATACAGCACATTCACAATATGCTTCTCAATAGGGGTTTTTACAGCAGTTTGTGACTAACGGCCTCTCGCCTGATTACGGTCAGTTCTGTGAATTGTACACAAAGCAACTAGCCGACAGTTTGCAGAGATGCATGCCCAAAAGAAAAGGAGAAACACAGCTACTGTTTTTTGGATATGTGCAAATATCCCAACGTTGACCTTTTCAAGAAGGTGGTTGAAGGAATAAAAGAGGAAGGCTGAGTTTGCACAGTCGGACAAGTCCGCCACCGCTAGAAAGCTCGGAAAAAAACAGATTTGGTGAGGATGCCCTGAGCTCCTCAAATGGACCAGATGATGATGATGATGATGGTAAGAATAGGGAAAAAGACAACTAGGTAGCCAGCTGACTGGTAAAGCTAAATGGGTTGTTTGTAGGTCAGCATGATGTACGTCATGGGGACGTTTTATGTTAATCAGAGTATGCACGGCTGCATGTAAACGGGAATATTAGTGGAATATTCATGTTCATTAGCCATGTAAACAGCTTCGTAGGAATATTGTCATTTTCGGAGTAAGGGCAAAAAAATGGAATATTTAGTGCATGTAAACGTAGACATTGAGAGGATTTGCTGTTTTTTATGTCAATGTAAAGAGATTTTCACAGTTTTCGATGTTTCGTAGTGTTAAATCAATTAATCAAGAAAATAACTGGCAGATTAATCTGTAATGAAAATACAGTAATAGTTTGTCTCTTTAAAGAAACATGTCATAAACTCAGTTGTACATAGAAGCAAGCAGATGCAACAGAAAATAAAAAAGCTTCTCTAATCCCACATATTTCAGCCTTCTGTCACTGACCTTCTTCTCCTTCATGTAGTATCCGATGGCAAAATTTCTGTCGCCTGTTTCTTTTTCTGACTGGAACCTGAGACGGAGAGGCAGAAGAGGTCAATACTGAAACATCAATAATGCAATAGAGCAGTGGACAGGCAATTTGCCCAACAACACTGTCTTTCAACTTAGGTGTGCTGACCGAAGATACATTAAGTTCAAACACCTGGACGGTACACTCACATGGCGTTGCTGAATCCCACATACTCCTGGCCTGACATCTTTTTCACAAACTCCATAACCTGTAGTGAACAAAGACAACATTTACATCATCTCTGACCACTGACATAATCAGTTTCATCTTCATGGTGTTAAGAGAGAAGAGACACGCTACTCACATAGTCAAACTTCTCTGCCTTATTGGAGCGAGGCTGAAAACAGAGCGAGAGTCATTTGCTCGTGTTGACTGTAATTGTCACATTCATGAACACGGAACATGAGTGACTCATAACATCGCCGCGTGAAACAATACATGAATGTATCGTCGATTGCATAATTTAGTGCCCTATTATCAGCTGGTACGGTACAGTACAAGAGGAAAGATAGGCAGTGGTCATAAACCACAGAGCTCAGGGAGAGTTCAGGGAATATTTCACAAAACACGACCACAGACAACTTGAATCTGCAAGACAAGCTTTGAATGTGTTAAAGAAAAGCAGTCATATTCGTATATAAGTTAACATTCCGCAAAAAATATTTCATACATTAGGATGTTATGACATTTCCCCCAGGCTTTGTAAATGAACATCATCATCACATCAACAGACTGCAGGCTCTGAACTAGAACATACTGCACATTAAAGGGACAAAATTAATGAGCCTGTGGGACTTGTTCATTATGTAAAAAAAAGTCCCAGATTTTCCTATAAAACAAAAAAAAAAGGAGCATTTTTTTCCAGAGTAAGATTACATTCTAATGTAATGAGAAATGTGCCAATAAAAGTTAAAAATGATGATAATAGAGTGCTGCAGGAATGAGTTTTAAAACCCGGAAATGAGTTAGCATTTTAGCACTTCCGGTTCCCTCGTCTGTAAGTCAGTGGGTTTTTTGAATGGATTTTCAGTTAGATGCCTGAAATAAGGTCAGTGGTTAACACAAGCTGAAGAGATTTTAACGTTTGGTTCTACGATATAAAATACGTCAGTAAATATTCCACCTGTGAATTTTGTAGCCTTTACGTGTCTTAAAAAGGCGGTTGGTGGCTAAATGAGACTACTAAACGTCATCACGCCGACTGGTCCGCCTTTACAGCCTCGTTGTGTATACTCGCGTTCATGCGACTGCGGTGTTTGTTTATAGCCTAACGTTAGCTTTTTACTTCGGGCGATTGCATTTACACTTCAAAAAGCATAAAAGTGGTGTTCATTTGTGGAGCTTATCTTGCTGAACAAAACGTTTAAGCATCATAAACGTTTTTTTGAAACAGAGCTTATTTTCTGCAATAATCCAAAACCCAATGGAAAAATCCCATTGGCTTTTTGTCGAGGGAACCGGGGCGATGCTAACTTCCTGGTTGGCCTACAAAAATACGTCATCCCTGCAGCACTCATAAATGTGTATACTGTACAATAATCAGCAAAACATTTTAGTGTGTTCAAATTATGTGACTTTTTATAATCAGTGGTTTTTGCTGACTTTCATGTGTGGAGTACAGCAAACTTTGTTGATATCCTACAAACTTCATGTCCAGTGTGATTCCCGTCGTTTTGTGAGTGTAAAAATGGAAACGGTACCAAAATCTAAATCTTGTGTGACTCTAATTACAAGTAACAGTTTGTAAAATGTTCTGTTACTAAATGGAGAGTGATTCACTGTATGTGCTGACTCAACTATCACACACCCGGCCGTCCATGTCCATCTGTTTACCTTGATAAGAGAGCTGATCACTATGGCTCCAGCGTTCACCATGGGGTTGTGGGGCTTATCTGGGAGAAAGGACAATGAGATAAGACCCAGTGTTAATGAGGAGTTCTATACTAAAACAAATAAAGTATCATAATGAAGTTTATTATTCACTGAGGTAATATATCCTCAAAGAGGTAATGATATACAACAGGACTCACACACCTTCATCATCGAGCGACAGCATGTTGAACTTGAATCCGCTGGGCTCCATGCCGACGTAACGGTGAACCCTCTCTGTTCCCGCCTCGTGGACGGCGATGGCGTACTGCAGCGGCTTCACACAGGACTGCAGGCAGAACGGCTGCTTGGTGTCGCCTACTGAGTGCCTGAAGGAAGAAGAAAACGCAGTGTTTCCAGTCTCACTGAACAGAAAACAGATTCACACCTCGAAGGTGAACTAGATAACTACCACAGTCATGTGAGCTGGCTACTCAGCAGCAACACTGGGGCAGTTTGAGAGTCTTGCTTAAGGGCATTTCAATGGCACAAATAAGGAAGAGGGGGAGCACTACTTATAGCTTTCTCTTCCAGATTTATCCTCCGTTTCTGACTCTGTTGCAAACGTAGGGCTAACAGACTGAGGCCTAAAAACTGTAATGATTGAAAATATACAAATTGATAACAAATTGCATCAATATCACAAAACAATCTCATAGAGGAAAAACAAGTTTAATTGTTGTTTAATTGACAGTACAAATCTGTTGAGATTGAAAGTTCATTCTTAAAGGTACAGTGTGTAGGAGTTAGTGGCATCTAGTGGTGTGGTTGCAGATTGCAACCAACTGAGTACCCTTCCGCTCACTCCTACCTTTCCAAGACTGCAGTAACGTGAGCCGCCGAGTGCAAAACTGGTGACACTGTTCGCCTCGCTCAGAGAACATCCTTACCATAATAACACTACTTTAGGAGCAACAGAAGTCAGAAGGCGGTTGGCGCCACCACGGTTTTGCACTCTGCAGCTCACTTTACCGCAGTTTAACAAGCGTGTCGAAGAACTACGGTGGCCTTCAGGTAACGTAAAAATATGAAAGGCTCTCTCTAGAGCCAGTGTTTGGTTTGTCTGTTCTGGGCTACTGTGGACTCCGTGAAGAGGACCCGCTCCCTATGTAGATATGAAGGGCTCATTCTAAGCTAACCAAAAACACAACGATTCTTAGATTCAGGTGATTATACACTAATGAAAACATAGTTATTAATATTATATTCCATTTCTGCTAATAGATCCCCTGAAATGTTTCAAACTGGCCCTTTAATCTTGGAAAAAACAATAATAATATATAACAAACTCACCGCAAGGTCCATTCAGTAGCTGTTCTGGAGCTTTCAATCACATCACACGGTCTTCCTCAGCATCAGTCAAATCAAATCAATCTCATCTTTTAAGCCAACAAGGATGAGACGTCTTTATAGTGCTCAGAAAAATATCATTTCTAGAATTCAATCACGGCTGGGAAAACTCTGTCGAGGAAGAATTTGTGATACAATCGAAAGCTGAACAAAAGCTACTAAATGGACATTGTGGAGAGACTGTTTTTGTCAAGTATAAATCTGTAATTCGTACCTCTGGCCATCCACTGTACACAAAGACACACCCCACAGATCTGGGCTGAACTTTGCGAGTTGGGGGATGTAGTCTGCCACCTAAAGCCAGAAACATGAAGACAAACACAGTAACATTTACATCACACAGTTTAAGATTTGGAAAAAAAATGTCACAACTAAAAGCACTGCAGCAGAGGAGGCGTAAATGAGAAATGATTTTGCATGAGCAGGAAGTTGGAGTAAGGAAATGTGATTGAAATGGGACACGATCAGGATTCCTACCGTATGCATTTTCTGTCTCATACAGTAATTCAACACATTGTCAGTATTGATTTTGATGCACGCAAATATTGAGAAGACGGTATGAATTTAAAGATGACAATCTTTAACTGTAGATCTTGACTATACCATATACAATGCGATATGTAATGTGTGTGTGCATGTGTGCAAGGCTTAAACAACATTACACCGTATGTTTCTACACTTTAAAACTTTACAAGAACCTACAAATTACAAAATACATTTTTCATTTCTATACAATACGGAGCGAACAAACAAAACATGCTTACCTTCCCATCACTCTGGCTTTGCACTGTGTTGTAGATTTCATTTATTTTTTGTGCAAACACGTCAAACTCCGGAATGATGAATTTCTTTCTGAAGGCCTGGATCAGCAGGACCATGTTCCCACCGACACACCTGAGAGAAAACATACGACGACATAATGCAGAGGCACTCGGGAGCACTTACTGAAAATGAAATACTTTCTTTTTATAATACTGTAACATAGTACGTGTGATGTGTGTGTGTGTGTGTGTGTGTGTGTGTGTGTGTGTGTGTGTGTTGTCTGTGTGTGTGTGTGTATGTGTGCGTGTGTGTGTGTGTGTGTGTGTGTGTGTGTGTGTGTGTGTGTTTGTGTGCATTCGCTGGTTTGAGAGCAGCAGCTGCCAGCTATCAGTCTCAGCGTCAGGCCTCTGCTTTGATCAACATGACATGACATGACACAAGCTGACATGTCCGTCCTGACACACACTAACTACACAACAACTGACTTTCACACCTCCAGGTTTGGGCTAATCAAGTTAAAGGAATATTTCACCGCATGTAGGTCAATGTCTGACTGTCTATATGCACACATATTAGCTTTTACTGAAGTTTACATGAAAGTTTACTGACTTGTTTTGGCTAGCTTTATAGTAATCAACAGAGACAACAGTGTTTTTTCTTAGCAATTATCATCTTTTAGGTAAATACTGGAGATCAGGGGATGAAATTAGCACATGCCACCTGCCAAATACAGGGTAAATGCTGGCTGTGGCTCACCTGCCACTATGGCAGATAGCAAAAGTGAGCATGGCTCACATACCCCGGCTCACTGCTTGACCCCTACTAAAGTAGGGCCAACGGTTTTGCCCTTTTGGAACGAATGGAACGAGTTCTACTCCGGTAACGAATTTGAAGTGGAAAAAATCACAGTTTTTGGCCAAAATGTCAAAGATTTTGGGCACCCTGGACTTCTAACCCCCAAAAGGTACAACTAGACCACACTGTCAACCATCATACCAAATTTGAAGTTCCTAAGTTAAATAGTTTCCGAGTTCTACTCCGGAAACGAAAGTGTGACACGCGAACGGACGGATGGAAGGACACGCTGAGCGTTATATACCCCCGACTACGTTGTCGCGGGGGTATAAATAGTCAGGGATTAAGGTTATATGATATATTCCATATTTCTACTGCCTGGTACCACTGACTTATATCATAAGTCATAATCATAAGTGGCAGACAAAAAAATTGAGTGGCCGATAGAAATGTTCAGTGACCTGCCACGACGGCAGGTGAGGAAAAAACTTCATTTCAGACCCTGCTGGAGATTGATTGCAGATCCAAGAAATCACTGTTAACACATTATCTGAAATATTAGATTTCCATGACATTACTCTGAAATGATTTAATACTGTATAGATAGATAGATAGATAGATAGATAGATAGATAGATAGATAGATAGATAGATAGATAGATAGATAGATAAATAGATAGTAACTTTATTGATCCCGAGGGAAATTCAAGTTTCAAGCATCACAGTTCCATAGTGCAAACATATTAGTAAAAAGGGCACAAGGAAGTAGTACACATATTAGTAAAAAGACAGACAAAACCTAAATATCTTAAGCAATTTCTGCATTGAGGTACCACTCTGCAGTATTAGTAGTAATTTAATTAAAGCCCACCACAAACCACAGCCTTAAAAACTACCATCAATCAAGACCTTTCAGTCAGTCTCAACAAACATTTAACATTCATAAATGCATTAATTAAATTGCATTGCATTATACTGTAAATGTAGTCATGGTGCTGTGACGACCTCCTGTAGTTCTGACTTCCTCCACACCGTTCTTAAATTTGTCATTAATCACTTATAATCAGTAACGTGAAGTACGTGTTGGAGACGAGGGAAGAAAGACAGAGGCAGAGAGATGATCATGTAGCAGGTCACATACAACAACTGCTTCATTAGGATGGATTGTTGGCGGAAGGTCAGACTAAAAATAGTTTGGTCTGAATGCCTGCACTGGGTAGTGAATGGAAAACATAACACCAGGAGACAGTCAGCAATGAGACACAGCTCCATTTTGAGAGGCAGAAGAGCGACACTCCCAGAAAAGAAGCAAAAAAGTGAGACACTTCAGCAGGGTACGAGGGTAAACACTGAATTATGGTCCCATTCTATTTAGTGTCACAGTCATTCCAGTGAGACAGCATGCACAATACCAGGGCCCACCTTAATAAGTAATGTTATTATCACTTATCAAAATCTGTCAGACATACCTGTATATTCCATAAATATCTATGACATGGTATTACGTACTGTGAGGAGGTACAATTTGTCGTTTTTTTACTGAACTACCGCAGGGTTTTTTTGGTATGGTTATGTCATATTGTAGCAACTTTTCTGTTCACTGTATATGACTTTACATGAAAGCTCAAAGGTGAATTTTCTGCTTGCAGTACACGCAACACATTGTTGTTACACAAATACATGTACTGTATACAATGTATACAATGTGCATATTTTCTGTGTACTACAGTGCTGTGCAGTATTGACTTTTCCCCAGTAAACTTTTACCTACTGTTGAAATGGGACTCTAAACAGCTCAGTGTGATACACAACAGCATTCAGCTGGACAGAACTGACATTCTGCTATAGTACAGTAAGCAAAACAGAGGCTTGTATATAATAAAGCATTTCCAGGATTGACTGCCACGGCGAATGGTGGCCACTGTACTGACACAATAACTAGGTTTTGAAGCATGAATGAAGTGTTTTGGGTGAGTTACTACCTTTTGCAAACATGCAATAGAGTTGAGATGTTCCATGAAACAGTTTTGACGATTGCACTTAAAGTTTAGAGAATAAGACTGTTTAAAAAAATGAGCCAAAGTGATTGAGAAAAACTGTAAATCTGCATACTTTAAGTTTACTGCTGTTGTCCTGAGTTGTATTAGTTTACTAATTATATGATTGTTTGATTGAGTTCTAACCAGTTGTCTCACCTGTGGAAAAGGTCTCTGTCCATCATCACCTCACCAACAGAGTCCTTCACAGCCTGTCGAAGCTTCTCCATGCAGTCCTTTAGACGAGGGTCTGATGGGTGGAGGCCCGTTTTCTTCAGGGCCTGCAAACAACAGAGTACCAGATGACAACACAATAATGATAGATGGATGGATGGATGGATGGATGGATGCTTGGTTTGGGGGTTGGTGGGTGTTTATTTGGCTACTTACTGAGGTAAAGTATGAAATGGGGACTTGCTCTTTTCCCTCTGTGATGGTGTAGAACAGCAGGTCTTCCACTCCTGAGCTGTGGGACTTTGAATAAACATTCCTGATGAAGTGAAGATTAAAAAAGAGGAAAACGAACATTGTTACATACTATTCACTTACACACCGCTACAGAAGACATAGCTGACATAATGATTTATTCTAAACTTGGTAATTTAAATAGTTAAACAGACTGTAACCAAGCTAAGTCGTTCAATCATCAGCAAGATAAACTTAAGATATATTTAAAGATGTGTAATTATGACAGAAAATCATTGTAGCCTATTTATTTTGTATATGTGTTATGATTATCAGGACATACCGTAAATGGTTGTTTCTTTATTTGTTTGTTTTTTTGACAGGTGCACCTGCAAGTTTGCATACAGGAGATTTGCTATCTTTGAAGCTCTGTTAGATGCCTCACTTTACTTTAAAAACTCTAATAAACTCTCACACCAAAAAGCCTGATTTCCTAATTCATAGCTGACACATATAAATATAACATCAGGCCCCAGCAGGACACTGAAGTGTTGACACTGAAGTGTTGACACTGAGCTGTTTATCTCACAGAGACACTCACATTTTGAGATGGAAGTGATCCAAGTGTGTCGGCGGTGATCGCTGGGACGTCGTTGTTGATTTGGTGCTCAGACAACATGCTGCTGGCTGCTGGATGATGGAAACCTTCCTCAGCGCATCAGTGTGTTTGAGGATCAGCTGTAGAGAGTTGGACAGACGCAGCGCTCTCAGACAGTGCATGGCTGAACAGGCTGAACACCGAGCCGCTCTGACAGCGGAGATCTGACGGGGAAGATTACAGTAGATTGGTAGTAGGTTGGTTATTAGAGTTGTGTTCAAGCGGCTCCTGCGAGGTCACTGACTTTCATATGACAGGCTGAAGTTTTGCTGCTTTCAAGTGTCGTCGGGAATTTTGCCCTTTCGACTCATGAACTTTTTTTTTCGCCAAACCTAACTGATACGATATAGCTTGTATTGTTAAAATCAGTGGTGGAAAGTAACTAACATCTACTCAATAAGTACTGTAGGCTACTTAAGTACCTTTTTGAGGGAGGCCTAATTTTACTTGAGTATTTCAATTGTCTGCTATTTTATAGGCTACTCCTACCCCACTAGGCTACAATTCAAAGGGAATTATTGTACTTTTTACTCCACTACATTTATTTAATACCTTTAATTACTACTTACTTTGCAGATTCAGATTTATAATACAACATGTTATCAACAAATAATTGATGTATTATTATGGATAACTACTTTATTTATTTAATTTATGAATTTTCCCAAGGAGACAAATAAAGTACATTATTATTATTATTATTATTATTATTATTATTATTATTATTATTATTATTATCATCTCTTGGTAAAATTCACAAGCTACCTGGCAGTATACATAGCAAAAACTAAGCTCCAACTTTACCAGCTGCAACATTAAAGTTATGCACATATTAATGGGTCAATAATTATAATTCAATAATATAATATAGCCTATTCTTCAGAAATGAGCCATTCGGCAGAATGAGTACTTTCACTTTTTGTAGATTAAATAAAAAAAAAAAAAATCAAAATATTAGTTTTAACAAAAATTTCAAATGCATGCCTTTTAGTGTAATGTTGAGTATTTCTACATTGTGGTATTTCTACTGTTACATAAGTAGAAAGAGTACTTCTTCTACCACTGGTTAAAGTAATCAAATATATGCCTCATATTTGACACATTTATGCACTTCAATATACATAAAGTAGCTCTGCAACATTTAAAAAACCTACGACTTAAAACTTAAACTTTAAAAAATAAATAAAACCTTGGCTACTAGACACATTCGTTATTAATGACCTAACATGCGCCATAATGTTAAAAGAAAACCTTTTTTTCCGAGGGCCACTTGAAAGCAGCAGGAGGTCTGAATTGATACATTACAGACACACCACCGCATATGGCAGCTGTCACTTGACTGACAGATCCAGTAGCCAATCAGGGGCTAGAAGAGCAGAGGTCTGACATGAGGGCTTAATGGGTGTAAATCAAGATCAATTTAACTTTTTTTTTTTTTCAAGCCTTTGAACTGTTGTGTAACTACACATGTTCAGCCAATAAGCTTCTCAGTTTATTATTATGATCATCAGCAGCTGAACGTGTTCAGTACATTCTGTCAATGTGGCTTAACTGATAATAACTAACTGAACTGATAGCTTAAGTGAACTGTCTGCAACAACACATGTTATCAAGACAAATAAAATTGAATTAAATGTGACTGGACATGAGTGTGTAACAGGTTATTTTTGAACATTTTACACATAAAATGACAAATATAGTAAAATTACACAAATAATGTATTAACCAGATGCATCTAACCAGATTTCAATGCTTGTATAATATCCATATGGGATGAAGACATGATATTTAAATACAGTACACAACTTTTAGTGTTTTTACACAACCTTATGTGACTTTTTCAGCACAGCCTGGTAAAAGTTAAATGTTATAGAGTATAAACTGATGTTAATTATAAGCAGGAACATTGATCCTAATGCTGGTAAAGCTTTGCTTGCTCTAATGTTTCTGACTTTAAACGTCATAAACAGTGTCAAAAGGCACAGCATAGTGTTAACAAACAAAACAGTAATTCAACAGTACATTATACAATACAGTTTAATTATTTTCTTTCATAATGTCTAAATGTCTCAAAAAAAGAAAAAAAAAAGGTACATGGAAGATTATGCACATATAAATATAATAACAGCAACATCGGATCACTCCATGGCCAATGTAGATAAGGAATACGGGTGTTTTGAAAGGCAAAAGATTCATTTCTTTAAGCCAACCTCATCACTGCATCAAAATGACACGGTGTGACATAAAACGGCTGACGACTTTGAAGACATTTCTTCAAATTCGTCATGAGTTACACGCTCTTTAACGGGCGGGGCAGCACCAGCTTCAGTCCAATGTCAACTACACAGGAAGGCATGTAAGAGAGGGGGATCCAGATAAGCTTGGCGTCCCAGCCGGGGCTGTATCTGGTGCGTGGGTAGGCAGCCGTCAGAGCGTGCTCCATGCAGCTGGTCACCTTGGTGAGGTCGGTGTCGCAGATAGCGTTCATGATCAAACGCTGCACCTTGATGTCTGAAAATGAGAATGAGTGAAAAGATAGTTTGTGCATAAATAATAATTTACCTTAAGTGCATTTTTCTTTACTAAAGCGTATGTACTGTACAGTATATTGAATGAGAATCATGATATTTTAAAGTCCTACTTTTTTATTAATGTATATATATTTGTTTATGTTAAATAGGTGAAAAAGTATGTGACAGTATGTTTGAATTTTTTATGTTCCCTGCAGTATAGCTGCTTGTCTTCAGGAAATAAATTCAATATGATTTTTATATAGACATACAAAAAAATAAGAATGCCTTCCATATTTTGACATTCCTTGCTAAATGGGGGACAAATTTATGACAATCACATTTCATTGTGACTTTAAAGCTGCAGTCGGTAACTTTGAGCAAATATGATATTAAGTTATTCTTATTAAACTGTCGCTATATCCTCCTGACAGTAGTGCATGAGACAGATAATCTGTGAAATCGGAGAAAATCTGTGCTCCTAATGTCATTTGCAAGATTTCACCGTGCCAGAACGAAAACAACCAATCAGAGCCGAGCTGGAGTCTGCTGTCTCTGAGCAGCTGTCAATCACTTGGGAACTTTGATCAAACGGTCAAACTAGGCAGCGCTGATCAAATATGAATCAATATTCTGTTACTGTAATGCCTATTTCTCGCCTCAAATGTTTTCATAAACATCTTGTAGTGTACTGTTTAGCTGTAAAATGAGAAAGTTTGTGACCCGGCAGCCATGTTAAGATCAGTTGAGGAAATACCAAGCACCACCCACCAGCCGGAGCAAACTTTCTCAATTTTACAGTACACTAAATTGCTCAAAGTTACAACTTGCAGTTTTAAGGCTCATACTATAATTTAAAAATCATCATAACTTCCAGTATAGGAATAAGATATTAAAATGTGTCTTTTGATTGTGATCAAAATCACAAGCATAAAACCGATACAGATAAAGAAAGTTTGTCCATCCATCATCTGCATCATCTTACATTTATCCAGGTACTTGTCTCCGTAGCTGGCTTGCACTTCAGGGCTGAGCTGGTTCCACAGGCGGTGCAGCTCCCTCTCGAGGGGGTCCAGGCTTGTCACCGCAGTCTTGAAAAACCCCGGCTCAATGATGCAGACGTTTATTCCAAAGTAGTTTATATCTCTCCTGAAAACAGGAACGTTACGTAGAATAACATCGTACATGTCAGCTCATAGTATTATATGATAAACAGCAGAGCTTGAAACAAGTTGTGACACCGGCTGCAACCTTTTGCATGAACCTTTTTATATTATAAATGGGCTTAGTAGTGTAAGAAATAAAAACACAATATATCTAGTAAATAAAACGCAGTAATCCTGTCTGGTCACATAAGCCAATACTTGTCTTCTTGGCACATACTAAAGCAATTTGTTTTTTGTATTACTGCAATATGTTGGATGGAATGTGTTTCATTGCTCTAAATTTGTATAACAGTATTGTTTGTCTTTTATATAACAGAATATTTTTAATATAAAACCCTGTCTGCAAACCAAATCTCCCTCATGGGGCAAAGACGATGTGAAGATTATGACTTGAAAGACTATTTGTTCCTATAATTACAACATAGATCTTTCTAAAAGTGAGAGAAAAAGAGGATTATTAAGGATTTGGGGGGAGTTTCAGCTTCTCTCAGTCAACAACATTAAAGGCTCCACAAAATACTTTCTTGGTGTTTAATAAAGCAGGTTGTTACAGTACGCTCTTATCTAATGCTGATGAGGTAAGTCTTTACCTGAGGCAGTCAGAGAAAGACTCCACTGCAAACTTAGAGATGCAGTATCCACCGCCGTTGGCAGCCACCCTGCCAAGCACCGACGCTACGTTTACAATACGGCCTCGAGCCTTTTTGATGAGGGGCAGGAAGGTCATCGTCATGGCAATCACTCCGTTCATGTTGACTTTCAGGGTGCTGTGGAAATCCTCCAATTTCATCCACTCTGAAGGACCCATGGGTAACGAGCGTCCGGCGTTGTTCACGATACCCCAAAGTCCTACGAAAAGAAAAAAAGGAAATGAAAGACTTGTGTTACAGATTTTGCCTTGTGAAATTTAACTCAAGTCATAATGCAGCAGCATCATCTCTCACCCTTATCGCCAACCTCCTTCTTGGTCCACTCCATGGCTCTCTGGATGCTGTCCTGACTGGTCACATCCAGCAGGACAGTCTTCAAATAAGGCCCCGCCGCCCTCCTTAGGTCATCGGCTCCCTTTTCCGTGAGACAGCCAGCCAGCACGCGGTAACCTCTACCATCGAGCTTCTTGCACAGCAGGTTCCCAAACCCCGAGTCGCAGCCGGTCACAAAGACATACTTGTCGGTGATGTCCTCGATCTCCAGGCTGTCTCTGTACAGCCACACGATAATCCACAGCACCACGAAGGTAGCACCGATGTATGACCAGGCATTTTCCCTGAAAGAGAACAGAGAGGAGAAGTTTGGAGGGATTTGACTTTGAGAAGATTTTTTTTGGATGTGTAAGCTTAGAGGTTTAAAGGTCAGGGCTACGGCTGCCAAATTACTGCCCAAAACGTAGTGTAGCTTCGGTAATTCTTACCCTAAAATGTCGTAGACAAACTGCATATCCATGCTGCTTCCAGGATTAGTTGTTGGTTCTTGGTCACCCGGAGGACTTAGTCCTTGCTAAAAAAAAAAAAACATGTTGCGCAAATGTTAGGAGGTATTGACAGGGCAAACAGCCAAATCTGATTGTTCAGGTACGGAATGGAAAGCAGAAATACACAGACTTATAACCGAATCCCTACTCTATTTCATAATATTTTAGGGTTTATTGGACCTTTCTGATAACTACGGGATACAATGAGTTTGTTCACCGAGGGCCTTAGAAGAGGTGCTCGTAATACAGTGCTGCTTTGGGCACATGAGAAATCTTTGGATAATACTCTTATGGAAGAAAGAAAGGCATTTGTGAGGGGGGGGGGACCCGAGGAGGGAGAGGTGCATTGTTTTGAAGCATAGATGTAATGCCCGTGACGGAGCTGCTTAAGCTGCTCATTGCAGAGAACCAATTAGTTTTCTGGCATGTTAGTGAGAAAAAGATACTTCTATGGGTCGTGTTATCCATGACATCATAATTAAAACAGAAATTAAATCAGACTTAAATAAAGATACAGTACCCATACTGTTAATGTTGGCATGAGAGCATTTCTTAAAACATAATTGATCCTGTAAAATTACATCTCAGGTTAAGCAAATTAAATTTAGTTTCACAACACTAGTTAATAGAGAAATGTACCAGAATATAAATCAATATAATTTGATCAGGTAAAACTACTCAAACTTAAAACCACAATTACAGTTTGCTGTAAGCTTTCATTATAAACATTTAAACTAATTATTTCATGGTTTTAATTACACTGTGATGCATGCGCAACAGGATATTGTGATCATTAACAATATTACAGAGGTTAAACATTAGAAGAAGAAAATCAGAACATGCAAGAAGAGGAAGTACTTTGTAATTCATTGGCGAGAGAGATAAATATATATTATCCTACCTTTTCCTCTTTTTGAGAAGTGATGGATGTCCACAAGTTATCTGTCGTCTTCCCTTTCCCTTTCAGGTTATTCTTCTGTCTTAACTCAGAGAGGCTGGTCAGAGAAAGGCTTTATCCCTCTGGTTTATCCCTTAAGGCAAGTCCGCAATTGGTAATCCCCAATCCGTAACCATTTGGTTTGTGCGTGTGTGTGTTTAAGAAAAAAAAAAGTGTTGGGAATTACAGAATACACCAGAACTTTCTGTACACAATGTGAACTTGGATATCAAAGAACTTTTTTTTTAACTATTCCAACTATCTCACAGAACATTATCTAAATTGGATTACATCAGGTTCTTTCAAGTATTTGACATGAAATCTTGCCCGTTCATTTTTTAGAAACTGGTGGTTCGGAGGGTATACAGTATACCGGTAAGTTCTTTATGTTTTAAGAGTGTTACAGCAAAACTTATAATAATCCCACACGTGAAAGCCTTGTGCACGCTCAAAAACATGTGTTTAATCTCATTGGCTCTTTCAGTTCACTGACCTCTTATATCAGTTTTAAAGCTTAAACAATATATGCAGTATGCTCTGTAACTGATGCATGTTTGGAGACCGGTCGGCTCGTACTGCAGACATGTTGATGGTAAACAAGAAGTGACCATTGTCTGTACATTGTATTGTGGCTTATCAATGTATTAATTCAAGGAAAAGTATTTAGTATGAACATGACTTGCTTCACAATTGCACCCTCCATTAAAAAAACTATAAGCTTAAAAAAAATGTTGGCTTAGATAAATATATTTTTAAAATGAGACTAAGAGCGTGAAGCAAGACTTATTTTTTTTTACAGAAAAAAGGCATATTTCTATGCCATGTGAAGAGCAAACTGAAGGATCACGTGTGTTACCAGCTAGTTCTTGACACTGATCTTCTGTTCTAATAGTACGCTGTGAATTGAAAGTGCAGTTTGTTACCAAACATGCTTGTAATTACATGAGCAAACTCAACAGCAACGTGCGTTATGACATACCTTTCCTTCATGTCACACATTCCATGAATTGTCCAATCACCCTAGCCAGGAAAATATTTATCCAGTTATTGTATTTAGTGGTATACCAGTACCAGTAGTAGGCTAGCAGTTCCAAAACTTTGTCCCCAAACTTTGAAAACCTTGAATGTCTAAGGTAGTAACTTCCTTATGCCTTCCGCTTTTGTAACGGTCATAACTAAACAATCAGCCAAACTCCAAACTTTGACCCAGAAGTCCTTTACAACTATAACACACACACACACACACGTTAAAGTCTTACACGTGTTTAGTTAACATTTAATCTTTTCCTGACCACTACTGACACTGATTATTTTTACTGCTTATTTGCACCAACGAACCAAAGCAAATTCCTAGTGTAAACCTGATACACCTGGCAAGAAACGAGTTTCTGATTCTGATTCTGATTATGTGTATGAAGATCCTCACTAGAGGATCCTTTTTAAGCAGCCTGCTCAAACTTCCCTTTTTCAAATGAGGTTCTTCATGCTAATGTCTCCTTGTTCGGTTTAATTCCGTTTTGTATAACAGCAGCTGTGAAGCCTTATGTAGCCTATATATACACACTGTAGTAGTAGATTAAATCTATTTAGCCTTGTTGTTTCATATAAAAAAAAAAAACACCAGTGAATTGTTTAACTTTATTAAAAATAATGTTACATCACTAAATGGTGACAAAAGCTGAAGTTAATTTGTTTGCCAAAACAGTGAAGTCATCACTGTGCATAGACATATAACACATAAACACAGACATACATAACTTAGGTATCAGGTGCTGAAAAGAAGACTTCCTATAAAACGCTTTTAGGAGATACCACAGACAAGGAGACAGGTGGCAATTTGTCTGTGGCCCCTTAAACCGATAAGAAGTTTTTACATATGACACCTTCATAAATCCATACTGACATACTGGCTTTTTCCCCCCAAGTATTCAATAACCGATCGCCAAAGTGTTTAATTAGTCACTGCTAAATAGATGTTAGACCTATTTCAGACTTTCAACATTTCTCTGAACAAAGTAACCATCAGCATTAGTCCACTCAGGGAGGCAGGCAGCCGAGCAAAGACATTGCCGCTTGCGTCTTTGAGGAGTCAACTGGATTTCTGTTTCGTTCCAGTGTGTTTAGTTACAGCTGTAAACATCCCACCGTGAAGTCTATGAGGAAGCAGACTGAAGTTGACCCTTGTGTACGTACTCCAGAGCTGTGGCGATGGTCCTCATGTCCATCTCAATACTGCGGGCCCAGTTCTCCACATCCCCAATTTCCTGTTCAAAATACAGAATTAGGATCACTACCGTGTGCATCTACCAGTCTAACTTTTCATCAGGACCAGCGACAGACGAGCTTTAAACATTCCCAGGCACCGTTTCACCCCGTCTCCCCTGTGAGGATGATATAAGCTGGATAATGGCAGTGGGAGTGGAAACTCATTCATGAATTGCTTTTACCACCTGTCAAATCCACTCAGATCTAAGACCTGTGTCAGTGAAACTAATCTGCTTTTAGTAAACCTGACGAAGCAATTGTAAGTTTTTATGAGTCACTGTTTGCAACAAGACAATAGATGTGATTAAATCTCCATTAAGCAGTACTTGTGATATTTACAATGAGTACTCGGTATAATGTAAGATGGTCACACAGTACTGAAGCAACTCATAATACATCAACATTCAACTAAATTAATTGTGTTACTGCGAGTGCTGCCATTAGGTATATGATATTCAGGACCTCATATCCTTTACAGAATCCAACTTTCCATTTAGAAATAAAAAAAAGTAAGGGCAATTATTGATTTGACAGTTGTAGACTTATAAAACATAAGAGGTTAAACAAAGATTAGCAGATTACCTGACAAAAAAGCCTTGTTTATGGATTTATTTCTTGCAGACACAGTGTATCTTACATACCTTTAGGGCCTGATTGAAACCCTCCACCATGCTGATCCACTGAGCAGTCTGTTTGGAGAACTGGCTCGCCTGCACTTGGAGAGTCTTCACCTCGTGGTCGAGCTTACGCTGGTTAACGTACGCCTGGGCAACTCTAAGGTAAAACAGGAAACAACAATGAGAGGCGATAAAGCATTATCAACACATAATATATATAAACGAAACGAAACATAAACACAGCACTCCCATTTTTCACGAGTTGAAATCAGACTTTCTAAGCACACAAAAGACTTATTTCTCTCAAATTTTGGTCACAACTTTGTTAAAATCCATGTTAGTCAGCACTTCTCATTTGCCAAGATAATCCATCCATGTGGCAGGTGACATCAAGAGGCTGATTAAACAGCATGATAAATTCCACAGGTGTGCCTTGGGCTGTTCACAATAAAAGACCACTCTAAAATGTGCAGTTTTATCTTGAAAACCCCCCCCCCCCCCCAACAAACAACATTTATTAGGCACTCTGAACTATGGATTTCACATGACTAGGGCTACAGATATGCATATTTTGGCCACACGGGATTCGTCCATGAAGAGAACACTTCTCCAAAGTGCCAGACGCCACCGATGGTGAGCATTTGCCCACTCAAATCGGTAACGACGACGGACTGCAGAAATTCTTTTGTGGTTGTACAAATCAACTGTTGAGTCAGCTGTGCGGGTGGCTGGTCTCAAGAGATTTACAGGTGAAGAAGCTGGATTTGGAGATCCTGGGCTGGCGTGGTTGCACGTGGGCTGTGGTGAAGAGGCCGGTTGGATGTACTGCCAAATTCTCGAAAAAGACATTGGAGACATCTTATGGTAGAGAGATGAACATTCAATTCACGGGCAACAGCTCCGGTGGAGAGTCCTGCAGTCAGCATGCCAATGGCATGCTCCCTCAAAACTTGTGAAATCTGTGGTATTGTGTTGTGACATAAATCTGCACATTTTAGAGTCTTTAATGGTCTTTATTGTGACCAGCCCAACGCACACCTGTGTAATACTCATGTTGTTTGGTCTTTTGTGTGAATAGAAAAAGTCTTAGATCTTTTATTTCAACTCATGAATAATGGGAGCAAAAACAGAAGTGTTTGTTTACATTTTTGTTCAGTGTAGCATTATGTATTAATATATGTCCATTGTGGCATGTGAGAATGAATTTGCATTTGATCCAATGTCTAAATCATTCACTTCTCCATTTATGCTGATACCATACTGTAATATTCACTAAAAGATTTTGTCCATAATCTTTTTTCATAAAAGACCAGAACAACAATGGTCTTTACATCCCACTCTTGTTCTTTAAGCTGATTGTCTTGGTTTCATCACAACTTTCACGATGTGAACAATCTTAATGTACTATTTGTGGTTGTGTCACACATTAGGCCAATTCTGCCCTGCTAAGAATGGATTGCTTTATTTTATTGGCTCAGAAAGAGGTGTTGGTGGTCAGCTTGACTGAAATCTGAATCATGGTACCCAGACAATATCTATACCTGTGACTTCAAGGGACATGTTTATGATGCAGAAGTAATACATATTCAGTACATATGTACAGGAGTACAGTACTAATCCATTGTTACTGGACCAACACAGTAAGAATTTACTGTAAACTCTAAAATTTGATATCAGTTGCAACTTTATTTAGACATCACCATGACAGATACTGTGGTGCTAAAATGATTCAATCGGAAAAAGAAAAAAAAATTATCACTTTATCAAACAAATATGGTAAACATTTGCTGTTCCATCTTCTCAAAAGTGAGGATTACTGTCCTTTCTGTTTGTTAATTATTTTGACTTGAATACCTTTAGGTATTCTGTTGACTGGAGATAACAAGCCATTAGAAGAAATCACACTGGACTTTGTATTTTCATTGTTGTCTGACATTGTATTGACTATACTTATAATCTTAGTAATCTACAGATTAATCAATAATGAAAACTGCTAGTACAGCCCAAATAGCCTTAGAGCTGACACAATTAGTCAATTAATCGATTAGTCAAACAACAGAAAACAAACGGACAACTATTTTAATAATCGATTTATCATTTTAAACGTAATTTTTCAAGCAAAAATATAAAACATTCTCTTGTTTCAGTTTCTCAGAATTTGAATGTTTTGCTGTTTATTCCTGTTTTATCATTGTAAAACTGAATATCTTTGGGTTTTGGACTGTTTGTCGGACAAAACAAGACATTTGAAGACGTCCACCTGGAGCTTTAGGAAAAAGGAACAGGCATTTTTTCTTCAGTGTTTTCTGCCATTTATTTTATGAGTGATTGAGAAAATAATTCGGCATATTAATCTAACGTTATAATGACAATAATCGTTAGTTGCAGCCCAGAACAACATAGCTAAAGCTAGTGCTGCCTTCTGTTGGGTGTATTTGTGAGTCAGGTAGCAAAATGTGCAGTATACCTTTTACTGGGACATAACTCCCTACTTAGTGAGGTCGCCATGACTACCACCACCACTACTCTTCAACTATGAAATATAACAGGATGTCTGCCAAACCTTAGGAAACAAAATCAGGAACAGCAGGGGGGTTAGGAGGAGACTTTTCATACCCGACATTGAGGTGATCCACCAGGGCTTCTGTCAGACAGGTGGCTGCAGTAATAGCTTCACGCCTGCGTCTCTCTGTGCAAGTGAAAAACATCAACACAGACACAAGTAAATCGTCAGCACTATGGTGGACCTAACGTTACTCCTGACTCACTAAGTCAGCTCTGTTGTTAGCATCTATTAGCACGATAGCTAACCAGCTAGCCGGTCACTCACCCTGCTGCTCCTTCCGCTCACTCTGCTTCACCTGGTGCTCCTTCAGCAGACGAGACAACATCTTCACAGGTCGGTGAAATAAATGCACAACTGTTTTTTTTATTCTTTTAAACTTTCAAACCGGGACGTTGGAGAATCTATCAGCTGACTGACGTTAGCATAGCCGCTGTCACGAGACCGGAAGCTCACACTGAGCTCGAGCTCGAGAGGACGACAGGAGTGGGCGTGCCCAAAAATGGCGTCTCGCATAAATGGTGCCATTTATCACATCAAATTTAATGTTATTATGTTTGTGTTGTTAAATAATGCAACAGACAGTGTAGGAATCAGACCAGCTAGTATACTGAATGGTAACAGAATTTAAATGCATGTAATAGCTCTTTATTTTATCATTTAATTAGGATAATTAGTTTTATGGTGACGTCAATACCAGTTTGACGTCATGGCGTTTCAGCCTTCAAAATAAAAGTGGCAATAATTCAAAATAACAGTTACTACTACTACCACTAATAATAATAATAATAACAACGATAATAACAACAATAATAATAATTGTTATTATTATTATTATTATTATAACTAAATTTTGAAGTATAAATATTAAGACAAGAATGTTTAATAAAATACATATAATTACTAGGGCTGTCAAAGTTAATGCTATAATAATGCGTTAACACAAAATCTTTTTAACACTACTAATTTCTTTAACGCATTAATGCAATCGATCTTTCGGAGGTTGTAGCGGGCTCAGTTTTAAAGCTAGAGTTATGATACTGGCATCATATCATATCTTAAAGAATCCATTGGTACCAACTATGTCATACTAGCTTCTTGCGAAGGAGGTTAAATATCCAAATTTACGCTAAATTTTGGCGAGGAAAAACTGTCATGGCCATTTCCAAAGGGGTCCCTTGACCTCTGACCTCAAGATATGTGAATGAAAATGGGTTCTATGGGTACCCACGAGTCTCCCCTTTACAGACATGCCCACTTTATGAGAATCACATGCAATTTGGGGCAAGTCATAGTCAAGTCAGCACACTGACAGCTGTTGTTGCCTGTTTGGCTTGAGTTTGCCATGTTATGATTTGAGCATATTTTTTATACTAAATGCAGTACCTGTGAGGGTTTCTGGACAATATTTGTCATTGTTTTGTGTTGTTAATTAATTTCAAGCAATAGATATATACAGACACTTGCATAAACCAAGCATATTTGCCCACTCCCATGTTGATACGAGTATTAAATACTTGACAAATCTTCCTTTAGGGTACATTTTAAACAGATAAACAATACGCAATTAATTTGCGATTAATCATGATTAATCATGGACAATCATGTGATTAATTGCGATTAAATATTTTAATCGATTGACAGCCCTAATAATAACACAACGCATCCAATGGGCAAGAGAAGAGATTGAAAGGGGACAAAAGTAGCAAGACACATTTCTTCGGGCAGGCTTTGACTGTGTACAGTGGCAATAAATGTTGAACTGTACTGAACTGTATGCAGCCCCCAAACTGGCAAGGCCCTTAAGCATCAATCTAAGTGATACAAGAGAAAGTATTGTGCTCAATTTGACAAATCAATCGCAACCTGAGGTCCAATAGCTTTTCCAGAGCTTTCAAACGTATCACAGTCCTAAAAGTGCCATGGATACACACTTCATAACAGCTACTGAGGTTGCAAGTCAGAGCCGTCAAGTCAGACTGATCCATCTCCATGAAAACAGAGCAAACTACATACACTGATAAAGACCCTGTGATTTTGCTGAAAGCCCAAGAAAAAGCTAGTTAGTAACTACTATTTAGAATACTTTCATGTTTAAATTGTGCAGAAGGCGTGGCTGTATTTTGCAAAATTTATTTTATAGTTAATATAGCACAATAGTTTTTTTGTGCAAAAGAAAAGTCCAAATTTGGTGAACTGTAGAGATACTATTTTATTGTGAAAAACTCGAACCGGAAAAGCTGATCTTGTTCTGGCTAGCGGAACACAAGGCTGCGCTGATGGCAGGCTGCTACCTGTCAACAACCCAGGCTTAGCTGAAAACTGAAGTCTGGTGGGCCCTTCATCGTCTGCTTCTGTCAGGTACGGTCGTCTAGCGTCAGTCTTTCACTGAAGAGAGTGAGATTTCCTCGACTGAACGACCGAAGCTGCTCGGAGGAGCCGGCTGGTGTTGTTAGCATCACTACCGTCAGTCAATACGCGGTTAGCTAAAGCTAAAGGTGTTCAGTCAGGACGGCGGCGAACAAAGTTGCCCCAGGTGGTGGAACTTCTCAGTTTCTCTCAGTTATTCACAAAAAACATTTAAATTATAGCCAATAATACATCTTAGCGATGTCACGGTTACCTTACAGAACGCTAGAGTTTGTAGTTGTCTTGACAACAGATCTCCTGCTGGCTAACCCAATGCTAACCTGAGAGATAAAGCTACTAAGCTACAGTTGTGTTGGCTTCATGTTGCAGATCGCAGGGAGCACGTCGCCTCTGACAACTTTATGTTACTGTCTGATATACTCAACATCTTTCTGTTAACCAATCCCAACTGTGTGGTAAACTACCTTCTTGTCCCCACAAGGGATATTGTCAAAGATTAGCAAGGGAGGTTTAGTGAGACTTAATTTAAGTCTAAGTTAAGGATGGGATTTCCCGTTATGGAAGCTGCTACACGGTGGTTTCTAGAAATAGCTAAGCTAACCAAGTCACTGGGTAACATGCATTTTAGTGCAGTTTGTATGTCTGAACACAAAAAAAAAGATCTTAAATGTGTGCACAGTTTAGTTTAACATTCATACTATAAGGCAGATTCACCTGAAATGTTTAGCTTTGCTTTTATTGTGGAGATCTAAAAGTTATCAAAGGTTATATCTTTGATTTGCATCACTAAAAACATGCTATTTTAATGTCTCCAGATACCCAAACCAGTCACATACATACCCTTTTCTTTTAGTTAGATAGCCTCATCAACCCCATACTTGCTATTGTGTGTAAAGCCAGGCTCTATTTTCCCCTGACTGTAGCAACCTAATAGCCTAATCACCCAGTAAGTAGGTTACCTGCACAGAGTGTCCCATGTTTGTTTACATCTGATGTCACTGGTTGCAGTTGTTGCAGGTCCTTTCGGTGTAGCCAAACAAAGGCTGCAGTGTTATGGATGAACCATGAAGGCCCAATTACAAGTCACAGGTAAGTTATCAGTTATCTTTCAACAAAAATTAGACACACATTTGACAAATTGATGAAGTTGTAGTGTTCAGTGTTGTTTGATTTTGGCTATATGAAGCTTCAGCCTGTGGGTCGTTCAGTTCCTGTCAAATCTAACTAACAAACTAATCTAATAATCAAATCTACAGAAAGTTATATTACCTACAATTTCACTGTGGCGTTTTCTCCTATCTAGTTCTTTCAGCCAAGCTTAAGGAAAACAAAAAGAACTGGTTTGGCCCCAGCCCGTATGTTGAGGTAGCCGTGGACGGCCAGTCAAAGAGAACCGAGAAGTGCAACAACACACACAGTCCCAAATGGAAGCAGGCTGTCACAGTGTGAGTATGACTGTTTGTCATAGGAAATAAATCAGTTTGACAAATAGCTGCCTGGTTATTTGTTGGAGGATGTTCGAGTTGGTAATAGAAATATTATTAATTTGAACTAAATTTAGTCTACAGACAACACTGTGGGTGTTAACATCTATATTTTAGTTGCGTGTTGTAAGTTTAGAGTCTAAGTTTGTTGTCTATATTGTTTCTGGTGTAACGTTACTGAGCTGGGAATTGTGTCAATAAGGTAAATTAAATACTTGGAGGGTATATTCTGAATGTATATATGATGTATCTGAATGAGTTCACAAAGTCCATGTGCCCAACACTTACTGCTTTATCATGGTTGCTGTGCCAACTAAAAACTAATAACCCACCTCAGGGGCATTTTATTAGTAAAGCTCTGCAGCATAAATAATTAGAACACTGTATCTCCAAATCATAGATTGCATCAAATCTTAAAATGTGTCTATTTATACCACCCTAAACCCCAGAGGTGATTTGGTCTTACCAAAAACTGCAGAGATGTTAAACATAGACAAGCCAACCAAACCTCACATTGAAGCATTTACCAGCCCATGTTTGGAATTTATGTAACCGAAATAAAACAGATGTGTTAAGAAGCCATAGCCTTATACAGTGGACCTCCCCCCAACTTAAGAAAAAAAATTGAATGCCAAAATTGTCATTGATTGACTTTTTCACAGCTATTCATAGTCGTCATTTTCTCACTTATCTACAGAATTGTAACTCCAGTCAGCAAGTTGATCTTTCGTGTTTGGAGCCACCAGACACTGAAAACAGACATCCTGTTGGGAATGGCCACACTGGAGATCAGTGAGACACTTAAGGCTAACGACCTTAAAGGTGAGTTCACACTACTTTCTTTCCCCCAAGTGGTAATCTTGTGTTTTCTTTGGCCCAATCTCAATGTCTACACTCTCAGACTCATGGACTTTGAAACACGTCCCCGCAAAATTCGCAAGGGGTTTAGGGCTGTCCCACTGTGAAATTGTCAAGTCCTTGAGGGCTTTCTCGCAGACATTTTGAGCCCTTTATGCACACTTTCCATAAATCCGCATTTCTGCGGACTTTGCTTGAGGGAATTACCCACAATTCATAGCTTTTGACGTTAAACACGGGGTTACCAGGGGAAGCCCAGTGGGGTTAAAGAGAAAAAGGTAAACAAAGAGGATGGCACATGAGTGTTCAGCCTGGTATATTAAATTTACACAGAAACATTAACATTAAGGATTTAAGATGGAACATAAAAATCCCATGAAATCAGAGTAATGCAGGCATTAGAGTATATTACACACCTGGTTTACTATTTATTTTAATTTTGCTTAATGATGCTGTTTTGACAAAAACGAGTTAATTGATTATTTGACAATTACCTTTCCTCTCCTAAGGCAAGAGCCTGGAAGACAGTAAAAAAAAGGCAGTAAAAAAGTAAAATAAAAACCCACAATTGATGTCGTCAAGGTGACGTGATAAGTCGCTGCAAAGTGCTGTCCCATTCATATTTATACCATTTCCCTTGCAGTCTCTCACACTCAACCCTTTACCAGGTGACGTCAGTTAAGTCCCTGAGAGTTCAGGGCTTAAGGCTGAAGTAGGCGAGATTGGAGCAAATATGATTAAAAAAAGTTCTTTTTATAAAACGGTCGCTATATCCTGACAGTAGTACATGAAACAGGTAACTTGAAAAAAATCATGTGCCTCTGTGTCCTCCGGTGTCCTCCGGTGCTCCTAACGGCATCTGCAAGATTTCACAGACCGGAGGAAAACAAGCAGTAAGAGCTGATCTGAGGTCTGCTGTCCAGCTGCTGTCTATGAGAGCCGGCTATTATGTTACTGTAATGCCTATTTCTCGCCTCAAATGTTTTCAGAATCATCTTGTAGTGTACTGTTTAGCTGTAAAATGAGAAGTTTGTGACCCAGCAGTCATGTTGGAAATCTGATGAAGGAACGCCAAGTACCGGTCACATGACCGGAGCACAGCCAATAGGAACGCTCTCTCAATGAACTGACCTGTGATTGGTCAAAGTCTACCGTCACTGGCTACATTTTTCTAAAGCCTGAAAACAGAGCCATGATGAGGTCCAGAAGTCTAGTTTTCTCTCAGAACACTTGAATTACAATATGCTGAAAGGTTATTATGGGATTTTTGCCCAATGATGCCAAAAATATACTGCCTACTGCCACTTTAAGGCCTTAGGTGGGACATTTGGATTGGACCTTAAAATCAAACAAACAACTCTGTGCTATAAATTTTGTTATAGTACAAGGTTATTTTGTAGAGTTTTGCTCACTTATCCTGTCATACTATACTGGAAATATGTGTTGTCCAAGGAGCCGAGTATGGAGCTACAAAAAGAGCAATTTAATGTCTAATTGGAGCTAATATTTCTAGGCTCTTGGGGTTGATTCCCACAGAATATTATGATGTATTCAGGACAAAGCTCCCGAACCACATGGCTTCTTTATTTCAGGATAAGAAAACGTCGTATCCCTTGTAATCTAACTTTCAGTATTCATTATGTCTGTGTCTATGTCCATCAGCAGCATATTATATTTGGCAGATGTTGCACACACTGTAGACTCTGCACACTTTGTGTAAGAGTGCATATCTGCCTTTGTTTGTTATGAGAACGTTTTATTGGGCTTTGATAAGCTTAACAACCAACATGCACACAGTACTCTCACTAGTTTCCCTTTTCCCTGGGATACAGCCCTGACCTAAGCTTGTGACCTTCTGCTTGCTTGGAGTGTGTTTACAGCCTAATACAGCGGCATGCTTACACCATGTGACATAAAAGTCTTGTCCATATTCTATATAGCTGCTTGCTTTTCATTTGCCAATAGTAAACGCGATTCTAAAACCCTTGCTAGTTGCTCCTCTAGGCCATGCTGCTTGTTGCACCGCATGTGACTAAAGTGGTTTGAGCTGACAGAGTGACTGCCATCTTTAGAGCCCCGTACTCTCACCAGCAGGGCTGAAAGCAGTAACCAAATACCAGTGAGGGGGGCCCTCTTAAGGAAAATGTCTCTTGATTTTAATCTCAGATATTTCATAGGGAAAAGTACATACATTCAGTGGTAACTACTACTACCTCGATGCAGCTTTAGTACCGTCTGTTTTCATTTTGTTGTGATGAGGCTTGATGTCAGTCTTGCAAATTATCAGCACCTGTTTAACACTATATTCTGTGTCTCCCCCCCCCCCCCGCAGTATGTGAGGTGGTGCAGACACTGCAGCTGTGCTCTGACAGAGACCCTCGGGATGTTGTAGGCGACCTGTCAGTCTGTCTGGACGGCATGCAGGTAGACCCAGAGACCTTCGCCACCGCAGAGAGAGAACACGGTAAGGAACCACACAGACAGAAATCCACTATACGAGGTCGACCACAGGAACAAAATGAGAACACGAACTATGCATAGATGTGCAGAATTCTATTAATTTAGCTGTTATTAATAGAGAGTTTGTCTAATAGTCCGATAGATGTTAGTGGAAAAACGGCTGTAGCGACTGCGGTTGTCAATTTATTTTGGCTCCTGATCCGAGTTCTTTGTAGAAGTTAACTGATACATTGGCCAACTTTGCTTATCAGCTGTTGAGTAACAAGACATTTGTAGTGCAGAAATACCAAAAATATTTTTGAATTAATTGGCTCTTACATAGTTTACTTTTCAACTGTAAAATATCCCCCTTCGTACATATATTGGTCACAATTCTTAAATAACCAACTGTTGCAGTAAAATAGAGCTGGGCGATATGGCCCAAATCTTCTATTACGATATCGGTCATTTCATATCTCCATAACGATATATATATCACGATATAGCATGTTTTGTCTGTATGAAATAACCACATGGTAAAGCCTATTTTTGTATACTCCTGTGTGAATTAAATACTTGACAAAAGAAAACTACTGAGTATCTTCTCATTTATTTAAGGGCTTTAGTGCAAAATGAATGAAAAATGCACTTGTTATTATCAATTTAGACGACGTAATCGTGCATCGCGATATCTCGATGTATGATTTCATCACGATATGATTCCACTGAAAGATGATAAATTATCATATAGAATTATCGCCCATCCCTACATTAAAATCCTAAGTTTTTTTTTTATATAAATGTTTTCACTTGTCATCTTGTTCTCTGTCATTCCAGCCGCTCTTCCAAATGGAAATGCAAAACAAAATGGAGACACCGGCAACAGGTTCAGTAAACCTTTATTTATAGGCCTATACATGCTTTTTTTGTTGCACATCTTAGGTTAGGCATTTGGTAAAATGAAAGCATATCTCTTATGAAGTTTACTTATTGAAAATACTCATTGTTTTACTTGTAGAATAACTCAAGAAAATATCTTGATCCCCAGGTCAAGCAGAGACACATCCCCCTCCAGTGACTCAGAGGAGTGGGTTATTGTACCTAACGGTCACGCTGTCAATGGTCAGGGTTCTCCTTCCCAATCTCCTGGGGGCTCCAACGCCTCGCGTCCTCCCAGACCAGCCCGCCCTCCTCCTCCTACGCCTCGCCGACCAGCCCCCTCACCAAGTAGGGAAAGCACAAGATATTACATTACATTACATTAGCTGTTACAGTTTGGCATACCAGTCGTTTCAAATTCTCACATACCATCGATTTTCTTTCATATACAGAGCTAGAGTGTGCGCTGCGTTTAATGACTGCAATCAAAGCAAATACACCTCTTACATTATTCTCTGCCATCCTCCCACTCCTCTCCTCAGCCTCTTCTAGCAGCTCCTCTCCTAGTGAGCTGAGTGAAGGTCCGGCTTCCGATGGCTCCTCTCAGGCGTCAGCTAGTGGGTGTTCAAATCAGCAGGATGACTCAGGCGCAGGGGCAGCAGCAACAGCAACAGCAACAGCAACAGCAACAGCAACAGCAACAGCAACAGCAACAGCAACAGCAACAGCAACAGCAGGTTCTCAGACAGCAAGTGGCCCCAAACCAGGGACCTCAGCCTCAGCAGCTCTGGCCACAACAACTCCTAGAATCACTCCCATCAGCAACGGCCCCTTACCACCCGGGTAAAAGAGCAAGTTTTCGCTGTAGCCAGTGTTAACAGGCAACGTTAGACTGCAGCCTTAGAAATAATTATGTGTGTTATTGTATTATGTTGCAAAGTTTGAGGTATTTTAAAGAATTGTAGTGTTTCAGTGACATAATCAATCAGTTTGGTCTGCAGTTGACCCCCATCTGAATCCTCACTCGGTTGTATCGTCTGCAGGTGGGAGCAAAGGGCGGACCAGAATGGACGGCTGTACTTTGTGGATCACATTGAGAAAAGGACGACCTGGGAAAGGCCTGATCCTCTGCCTTCAGGGTACCAACACACGTGAATCATCTTTTTATACTATTAATACTATAGTGGCCATTTGTCAGAAAAATCGAAATCAAATTTAAATCAAAGGGCCACTGATGCACC
The DNA here is from genome assembly GCA_916701645.2 of Sebastolobus alascanus. Classification (NCBI taxonomy): domain Eukaryota; kingdom Metazoa; phylum Chordata; class Actinopteri; order Perciformes; family Sebastidae; genus Sebastolobus; species Sebastolobus alascanus. The sequence goes on along the minus strand of CAKAOJ020000077.1, from coordinate 1,370,805 downwards.
ATGGGTACAGTATGTGTTATACACAGGCAAAAGACTCCATTGTCCATTCAGAGTTTCTGTGTTTCTTATGATTTATTTGCCCTCTCGTTCTGCGTGTACCACGTACCCAGGGTGCATCAGTGGCACTTTGATTTAAGTTTGATTTAGATTTTTCTGATAAATGGCCACTACATAAAGTAAAAACCCATAGGCCCACCCAGGTGCATGCTGGTCCTATACCTGCCTACCTACATATATAATCACATATGCCCACAGTGTTGCCCACTTGGCAAACAAAACAAAATACTTATCACGCAAAAAAAAAAAATTAACAAAAAAATAATTAAAAATCAAATAATAATAAAAATAATAATAAAATAAATAAATCAAAAATCTAATCTAAATAAAGCAAACATCTAGGATAATCAAGCAAACAATACTACTTATTATTAGTAGAACAACAACTAACAACAAATAAATAGCTCCTACAAATACTAACATGGTTCTTGCTCCGCTCTGTTGGACTGTGCAGCCGCAAACCATAAAAATGATCTCAGATTAGTATTATTAGATTAGATTAAATTATTTTATTTTTCTGTTTGTACAATTAAAGGCTGCAAATCAGTCGCTGTGCTCCAGTCCCTTTTTCCCTTCAATATTTTATAACCACTTTTACCGTTGTCAACTCAGCACTACCTTCTTTTTTGCTTTCCCTTTCCTGTAGGTGGGAGCGCAGGGTGGACCCGATGGGTAGGGTGTACTACGTCGACCACATAACCCGAACTACCACGTGGCAACGCCCCACGCAGGAGTCGGTGCGTAACTACGAAGAGTGGCAGAGCCAGCGCAGCCAGCTGCAGGGAGCCATGCAGCAGTTTAACCAGAGGTTCATTTACGGGGTGAGAGCAGTCACTGGATTAGTTAATGGATTTTTTACATTCAATGTAAACAAAGCACAGTCTGATAGTTTGTGTCTGGAAGTTCACTTACCTTGTTAAAGAGTCTTATAATAACATCTACTCTTTCGCCAATAACAAAGATCCAGTGTTGATGAATATGCAAATATTGTTAATTTCATGTTCACAAAATCATGTTCGTACATGTTAAACTGAGATTTATAATGAGCACAGTGAAACTTTCCACCTTCTCCAGATGAATGCGAAAACGGCATTTCAGTGTCAAACTCTGCACGTACATCATTCTGCACAGTGAAGCTCTAACATCAAAGTGAAGTAACAATAAGCAGAACACGTTAGATTTGGTGTAAAACACATTTTTGGCTCGCTTTTCCAAAGTGAAGTTACTTGCAGATCTCGCAGAGACAGAACTTAAACCTCAGATGACAATTCTTTATTTTACAGGCTGTGCGTGCATTACAAACGCCACACCTACTATAATTATTTTGTTTGCTTGAAATAAATCATCTCACGACAAAAATAAAATAAAACTAAAACCACCTTGAGGGTTTCCCAGCACAGGGACTACACTGCTGTAAACTGTCCTGGTCTTTGCCATTTCTTTTCTGAGTTTACATGTGGGCCATCTATCTCTGCTCCTCAGTGTTAGTTTGAAGTCTGATTTGGCTATCAGGTCCAACATTGACTCTAATGAGGATGAGTGTGACTCTGTATGATCCTAACAATGGATAGCTGCTAATGGAACGTTAAAATGTTAACACCGAGTGGGAACGGAGATAAGAATGCTATGAGGTCAATTACACTCGCTTCATGATACATTTGAACTATACTACAGTTCTGTTTGCTTTAACAGGCTGTGACAAAGTCAGTTTTTAAGTTTCTTTTAGACTTTATCAATATGTGTCCCGTATTCCCTCTCTGGCTCAGCTCCAAGACCAACTGGCAGCGACGGCCAACAAAGAGTTTGACCCGCTGGGACCTCTGCCGCATGGTTGGGGTAAATATCACTGAGCATTTGTTTTAGCTGTAGTTACTGAAATGTTAGAAGAACACAGGGCTGTGATGTTAGTAGAAATGCATGATGGTGAATTGATACTGAATTATATATGTAATTAAACATGTTTTTTTTTTATTTCAGAGAAGAGAACAGACACCAACGGCAGAGTGTATTTTGTTCATCACCCGACTCGGGCAACACAGTGGGAGGATCCCAGGACCCAAGGGTGAGTGTGTGCCTGTGTGTTATGTAATGTGTATCCTGATACCGTCGCACCGTTTATTATACTGACTATAAATAAATCTGCCGAAACTCAGCTGTAGTTTTGCGTTATTGTCTGTGTGAGGCGCTAATGTGTCAGAAACTCGCTCAGCTCCAGTATTTCTAAAACACAAAACTCAGTCCTAACTGTGACATTGGGAGTGAAGTATGGAGAATGCAGTGACACATACTGTATGTTGTCCTTCTTTTTAGGTTTAGGAATAAATGGAACTATTACCATCTTAAAAATAGGAAATGACTTGTATCTGCTGCAGGACGTAGCAGAGCTACAGAGCTGTCCTAACCTGTGACGGGTTACCAGCAGGTGGATAATGACAGGACAAACACATGCAAACAATCCTGGAGGTGTGGAAGTATAGAATGTAGAAAGTTTAATTTAACTTAAAAAAAAATTAAGAATATTGATTGGATTCATACATGATTGTTTTTGTAGGGGATAATTGTTCTAAATGTTGAATCCTTAATTATCTAATGAGGAAGTTATTTGTCCACAAAGGAAAGAGCATCTGACTAAACACTGTTTAGTGTCACTAGTTAAAGACTGTGAAGCAGTATGGAGGAGGAAGCTCTGCTTTTTATATATTAAGGACATGTGTTTTTGTTTTTCTTTGGTTTATATTCCTGTCTTGAGGCTGATATAATTCTCTTGAACCTCGCAATTAAGTTAAGATGTACATTTGAGTATGACATACTTCTTTGTTCTGTTTTCTAAAGGAGAAATAGAGACATTCATTGAGTGAAATTATGATATTTCCAAGCTCTTGAATTTTAATAAAATATATTGAATATTAATGTCAATCTGAAGAGATATATCTGAATAGCAGTCAAATATCATGTGACCCTGTTTCTATGAAGAAAACCTCAGTGTTAAGAAATTTTGCTTCAGGACAATCATTTAATATTTTGAGGAATGCACAAATGTAGCATCTATTGTACTGTCTGCTGTTTTTATATGGTTATAAATAATGTATGCTCCTCTTTTTGTATTTTGGTTATTTTTGCATATTTTCTTTTGTAATTTGATTTAAAATGTTGTGTGTATCTCTTTATCTTTTTAATATTTGATGTATTTGATTTCTATATTTGTGTGTATTTGTTCAGGCTGCTGAATGACAAGCCCCTGCCGGAGGGTTGGGAGATGAGATTCACTGTGGATGGTATTCCCTACTTTGTAGACCACAACAGGCGAACCACAACCTACATTGACCCTCGCACGGGGAAATCCTCACTGTAAGCTCTTTTTTTAAATGTTGGCGTTAACGTGCTCAAGTTGAATACCCGTCCAGGAGCTGTAGCCTGAGGATTCAGATTCATTGAGACAGACGTAATTGTCACCTAAAAGCAACGCCTTTCATATTACACAGAGTAATTAGATTTAATATTGATATAAAAAAAAGGTTTACATGCATTTAAATCAGTGATATCAAATCAGATGATCATCACATTGTCATCACTTTCATGGATGTGAATGAACGGTGACACACACAACATGTGCATACATTACCTAAATGTTCTTGGTTAATGAACATTGAAAGTGGTTCTTCTGCTCTTTTTTCCACAGTGAGAATGGGCCCCAGATAACCTATGTCAGGGACTTCAAAGCCAAAGTGCAATACTTCAGGTTCTGGTGTCAGGTATGTTCTGCACGACAGGTGCTTTGTTATCTCCCACGATTGTTGTATCTCTTTTTATCTTCATGCTGCTCCTTTGTGGGCACTCACGTCTCTAGCACTTGAATGAGGTTGCGAGGATAAAAGTTAATGTTCACTGGTGTTAAAGCATTCAAATTGTTTAAAATGAAAACATTTGTTTAGTTCTTTTTTTTTTTTTCTTTTTCCCCTCTCAGCAACTGTCGATGCCTCAGCACATTAAGATTAACGTCTCCCGGAAAACCTTGTTCGAGGATTCATTTCAACAGGTAATCATTTTAATATACTGTCTTCTTTTTTTTTCCAGTTCTCCGTTTAACAGTATTGTCTTGTTAACGTTCGAGGCGTTTGTGATTCTTTGTCTGCATTCAAAGATCATGAGCTTTCACCCACAAGATCTGAGGCGGAGACTGTGGATCATTTTCCCAGGAGAGGAGGGCTTGGACTACGGAGGTGTGGCCAGGTACTGTCAACAGAATTCTTGTTTGTACTATCGCGTTTAATTGTTTGACTCCTAAGGCGTGTTTTGTTCTCATTTGTAGCTTTGTTGACGCCACCCTTACTGTCCCTCACAAAACCTGTTGTATGTTATAACAGAACATCCTTTGATTTCTCATTTACATCCTGATCTACTAGATTTCGCACACCATGTCAACCAGTGTGACCGCAACCACTTAACTGTTTTTTTGTCCTCTGTTGTTTTGTTTTCAGGGAATGGTTCTTCTTGCTCTCTCATGAAGTACTGAACCCCATGTACTGTTTGTTCGAGTATGCTGGCAAGGACAACTACTGTTTGCAGATCAACCCTGCCTCCTACATCAACCCTGATCACCTCAAGTACTTCAAGTTCATAGGACGCTTCATCGCCATGGTACCTGCACCATTTGTCAACACGAGGACTTAGTGTGCCATCAGTGTTTGAACTGAATGTGATGGCATGATGACTTTGGCCCACAGGATGGATTATGTTTGCGCGGCAAAATCCATAATGTCTAAATCATACAATATTGTTAACATTCGTCTTTGAAATTTCATTCTCGTGATCTCAAATGTGAAATTCAAACGACAAATATACATCATAGACATGCCTTATAGCTTTGGACAGAATAAATATATTTAATATTGTGAATGACAGAATAGTCAATCTCCTCATACTATTATATCTAGTTGTTTGTCTGTATTGTATCTGGCTGTTGTTTTTAATACATTTGTTCACCCGACTGTCCTGCATCGTTCCCCCCTAGGCCCTGTTCCATGGCAAATTCATCGACACCGGTTTCTCCCTGCCCTTCTACAAGCGTATTCTGAACAAACCTCTGGCTCTCAAAGACCTGGAGTCCATAGATCCTGAGTTTTACAACTCGCTCATCTGGATCAAGTAGGTCTGGGGATACGAGAGGTAGCTGATAAACATGTAGAGGATATGGTGGAGGGTTTGCATGAGTGGATGGACAGGCTAGCATGTCGATGTCACTTAAACATGCACACTGTAGTGAACCCTAAACTGTTTCCATATTAAAGACATTCATTAGAATATTTTATTGTTGAATTCAAGTATGTGAGCACCATATTATTTACAATTAAGATGAATTTGTTTCCCAGTTACCACAATTCCAACATATTTTGGTTTATACCAATATAATCTGGGCCCCTGTAACACTTGTACTTCTGCCACATTTATTTTTTTTCGATTAGTCGAGCTTGTGTTTTAAAGAAAAGGTTGTATATTTTGGGAAATGCACGTATTTGCGTTCTTGCCAGTAGTTAGATTAAAGATGGATACCTTGGTTATGTGCCATTCTATTCCTCAACCCGGACCAGTTCCTCTGTAACCAGCAGAGACTCCAAGAAGTTACTGGTGTCGGGCAGGAAATAGTTTGGCACATAATCCCACCTGTAAACGGTGAATTGTCATTTTTATTTATTTTTTTAAACAATGAGATGTAACATATCAATGTATTTGGAGGTACTGGTAGATGTTTTTGTTACTGTTGATAATGATAACGACTCTCTGGCCTGCAGGGATAATAACATCGAGGAGTGTGGACTGGAGATGTTCTTCTCCGTTGACAAGGAGATCCTGGGGGAGGTCACCACCCACGAGCTGAAAGCAGACGGAGGGAACGTCCAAGTAACTGAGGAAAATAAGGAGGAATACATCAGGTAAAGCTGCATCCTCTGCTGCTTCTCATCCACCATCTGTCTTCAACTACCGCATTTACTTTCCCTTTTATATCCATCCATCTCAATCATCCAACTTATCCAGGCTGACTTGCAACAGTATAACACATTGATATGTGTCTCTGACAATGTTATCGCCAGTATAAGAACTTCCATTTTCCTGCAATGTGCAAGGGAGAGGTAATGGTCATTAATAAACTAACTGACTTAAAAGAGAGTAAATGTACATTACTATTTTTAAATTTAAATTTGAAATGAGGTATTAGACTTTTTATTTGATCACAACCCATAGTAAAGTCATCTTCATTTTTAAGCAACCATGAATCTTCGTTCCTTCAGTATGTTTGATTTCGTTATGTCCATCTTCATATTTCTGTACGCAGGTTGGTGGCAGAGTGGAGGCTGTCCAGAGGAGTGGAGGAGCAGACTCAAGCATTCTTTGAGGGCTTCAATGAAGTTTTGCCCCAGCAGTACCTTCAATACTTTGACGCTAAGGAATTAGAGGTACTGAAGTAACTTGACATATTCTCTACAACTTTTACCAAAGCAGGAAAGTTTAATGTTTTGGGGTTAGTGTCGGTCCTTACAAATGTTGATTCTGCAGGGAAAAAATCATCCACATTTGAGTGTGTTGTCTTCACAATAAGGATCTTCTTTCCTTCTCGCCTGTAGGTGATGCTGTGCGGGATGCAGGAGATCGACCTGGTGGACTGGCAGAGAAGCACAATCTACAGGCATTACGCCCGGAGCAGCAAACAGATCCTCTGGTTCTGGCAGGTTGGTACATACAGTTGCACGCACAGACAGTTTGACTGAACAGGAACTGTTCAGTCAAACTGAAAGATCAAAACACCATTTCTCATTCATCCCTTTCTCACGTTGCTCTACTGTTGCTCTACGGTAGATTAATACTGCACAATAGTAGTGCAGTTTGATGTTGTCTCGAGATTTAAACTTTCCTTGAACTCGTTACTAAAACCTTTTTGGATTGGATCACTGAGTCTTCACTGGGTCCAAAACTCTTAATATAGCAAAGAAATACCTGTGAATTTAGGAGAATTATATATGATTTAAAAAAAATAGTTTGTCATACTAGATTTTCTACGTATTATTAACCCAGAATGATGTGTTTACAGTTTGTGAAGGAGATGGACAACGAGAAGAGGATGAGGCTGCTGCAGTTTGTCACAGGAACCTGTCGCCTTCCTGTGGGCGGCTTCGCTGACCTGATGGGTAAGCAAAATAGACACATACACACTCACACACTGTATATCACATCAGAATTGACTTCTTGACTTAACTGTCTTTATGCTTGTTATCGATTATTACAGGAAGTAACGGCGCTCAAAAGTTCTGCATCGAGAAAGTGGGCAAAGAGAACTGGCTTCCACGAAGCCACACATGGTAAGTGGCCAGTTATTCTACTTTCATAGAAGTCCTCAGACAGACTTCAGGCATGTGACCAGATGTCCAAACTGATTTATGACCAAAACCTCTTAGTCATTTCTGATTCAACGAGTCACCAGCCTCCTTAATTGTTTGGCATTTGTAGGTTTCTAATACTGTGTGGGAATGCATTGTTGTTGTACATTGAGTAATACAGTTTACATAGTGTTTATTTAGCAAATGCTCTTATGCTGCGTCATGTGAAATAAGTTCAGCAGTGAAATATTTTCTCACCCCTGAAGTTAGAATTTCATGAATAACAATCATAGACTGTATGTAAGAAGTGGACTTAGTCACCCATTGGTTTGTAGACCGCCGTTTTGAAGCCTCGAGTTCAGAAGTTTGGCCGTCACCAACTTGATCTTTTTTGCAACCAGAAGTGAGAGGGTGGAGCTAGGTATAACCGAACGCTGGATGAGACATTTTTAATCGACCAAAAAGGTTATAATTCACTTTCATGAACTGAAAACACACTGTGAAAGGGTTAAAAGTTGTAAGATGAAAATACAGACGACTCCCAGACCGGACAACGCAGTGGTAGCGACCTGTCAATCACAAGGTAGCCACGCCTTAAAGCATACCCTGCTTTATGGTCTATTTGACTCTAAATGGGACCATAATTTACTAAATGAACATCATGCTGTATTGAAGAAGACTTGAAACTAGCGATTCAGACCATAAACTCATGTTTAGAATGTTTACTGAGGTAATAAATCAAGTGAGAAGTAGGGTCATTTTCTCATAGACTTCTATACATTCAGACTTCTTTTTGCAGCCAGAGGAGTCGCCCCCTGCTGGCTATTAGAAAGAGTGCAAGTTTAAGACTCTTCATCTGCATTGGCTTCACTTTTCAGAACCAGAGGTTGCTGAACACTGAACAAAAAGGGAACACAAAAGCATTTTTTTTATCAGCAGTTATGTCTGTAAATCTGTTCAGTAAGCATAATGATTTGAGGTACTTTGTGCATTAAGAGAAGGAACGTAAAAATGTTGGAGATTGCACATTAATTCCAGTATATTTCTGTGAAGAGTCATCTAGTTTCTTTCTCTCTTCTCCATGTAGCTTTAATCGTCTGGACCTCCCTCCTTACAAGAGCTACGAGCAGCTGAAGGAGAAGCTGATGTTCGCCATAGAGGAGACAGAAGGCTTTGGGCAGGAGTAATGCAGCAAGAGCAGGAGCTGTGTGATGGGATGGAGGAGCCATATCCATTTCAGACGAGAGTAATGGATTCTCAGATTCTCCTCGCAGCCAGGAGCTGCTTTTAAACTGGTAGATGGACGTACAAATCTTAATTTTCTATCACATTAGCTTACGCAGTAACACACAGTTTCTAAGCGGTTTTCGTCACAAATTCATTTATCCCACACAAGAGGACCTGTGAATCCTCCTCACTCTGTTTCACTTCTCACCTACATGATCAGTTCCACCCTAATCTCACTTTAGCCCCGGCCAGCCCACTATCAGGCGATGGAGGCAGAAGAGACGCCTTTCTCACCCCGTCATGTCAGCACTCGCTGTACGTTGCGCAAGTGCAGTTTCTACACGTACATCTGTGAATCTGTGCAGTTGTAACTTGTTAAGAGCCGGCTTGTCGGGTCTATGCACTAGAATTAATCATTTTAGAGGAAAGAACCATATTTGTGCATTTTGACTTAAAATAAAAAGATTCATATCTAAAAGTAACATCAAAGGCACATATATGGTTTTGGGTCTTTCAGACTCAACTTTTCTTTATTTGAATGGATGGATGATTCTTTTTTTTTTTCTTTTTTTTAACAGCTGACTGACTCCCGTAGCACACACGCAGTTTCTTTAATAACTTTGATAAATGCTAATTGTAATGCTAATTTCTCTTATTTTGACAGGTTGATTTCTTGACTTTATAACGTTGAGTTGAAACTTTGAACTAGTTTGCACATAGTTATGTGAGCAGGAAGACGGTTGTGATTGTTCTTAAGAGAGGTTGTATTTTTATGTGCAATAGTTTTGTAGAAAACAATTTTTTGCCAATAATAGAGCCAGACAGTGATTTGTTTGATCATTTTATAACACTTTGGTAAGTTTCAGCCTTTACTGTTGATTTAAATTCTCAATATGAAATAGAGAACATTTGCATATTTGCAAGTGGTGAAACTGGTTTGGTTGTGATTTGATTTGATAACTTTGCCTTCCCAAAATGATCTGTGCTGTATAAAATATCAGCCTATTTGACCATAGATGGTCACTTCCTTTACCAGTCAGGGAGACTGAAAAGAGTGAAGTCTTTTCTTGATAATTATGAGCTGCTACTAATGAAGTGGGAGCTTCAGGATGTATCGTGTAATAGAGAACAACGATTCGTTGAATAATGACTTTTTCCCACTGAAAGGTAGCAAATTCTCTGGTAGACGTCCAGAATTAAGTATTATCCTAGATCAATAATGAAGATACTGACTCCTAACTGTGTAATGTGTTAAGTGACTAATACAGTTTATGTAAATATACTGACAAAGTAGAAAACGTGTTTAATATCTTAATACATTTAGTTCACCCAAGCAGTGGACCCCTTTGGGTTGCAGGTATAAGTTGATAATTAAGATTTGAATTAATGTGATATAAGTGGCCCTAGTTTTATAGGGTGTTAGGTATTCAGATTTGTACAGTAGTATATTAGTGTATTTCATGTCTTTTCCAAAAATAGCTCCACTAATGTCAAACTTAAAGTTTCTTTTTAGTATTGGGTAGAGTATCACTTTAAGAAAATGACTATGGAATGAATCTACCAAAGGATTTTATTTAATATTTTTTTTGTAAAACTTGACTTAACCAAGTGTAATCAGTTCTTAACACCCCCTAAATGATTACAAATCTCACATCAGTTGTGTCACTTTTGTCCTTTATAATATTAGTGGGTAACACTGTGAGGTACAGAAACGTAGCTCCTGCTACTTCAATCTTAAAAACAAATTTTCAATCTGTAAAGTGATATTTTTTAACAACTTGTAACTGTCCAAGCATCAAGCTGTGTAGAGTGTGTGCAGACGGCGTGGTGTAAATTATGTGGTTTAATTTCAACGTGTATCTCAGATCATTGAAAAATCTTAACTTCAAATTCAGTTTCAGCAATTTCATTTCAAGTTCCCAGTTAAATGTTAAAAGGATGTTTTGCTCATGAATATGCTGGTACTACATAAAAAAAGGCCTCAGCTCTCCCTCACTGAACTGACAGGTGTATTGACCCCTCAGTCAATACCAGTTACTGCTCACTTTATTCTTAATTGTGTCAGTTTTTTCACATTATCTCACATTTTTCCCGCTACTTGCAGTAATACACACCCATACACCTACAAAACTCAGTGTGGACCTACCGGTGTGCAGAGATTATTTGTAAAAAACAAAAAAAAAACCTTGATTTCAAAAAAAAAAAAAGGGTTTGTGATTAAAACGTTTACTGTTGAATATTTTAACAGATTACAACTAATAATTTAGCACCTTGACACTCCAAACTGGTTGAATTAACCACTTCACTGTTTAATCACTGCTGTGTTCCAGATCATGGAGCAGTTAAATGTATAGAATTATGCAAAATAGTGTTTTAGTTGTACTGATTGCATTGTAAATCATGTTGATAGTGTAATCACTGTTTTTTGAAGCTCTTAACTTTTTTGATAAGTGGAAGTCGATGGTTGAAAACTATTTATTTGGAGGATGGGTTTCCTGTAACTATGGACTGGATTGATTGAGAGAGAAAAAAAACAGTAATAAAGTGATTTAAACACTGGGCTCCTGCAGGACACTTGTGAAGTGTTAATTATTATCACAGCAACATTTTTCACATTTGTTTACAATACCCTACACACAATTCATTACTTTTGTTAGTTTATTTCTTCTAAATAAACACAAGGCAACATATTGTCCTCTTAAAATTTGAAAAACAGGCTATGTACACGTCCCCAACATTGATGAAAATAGTACTATGCACCTCTCAGAAGCTGGAATTTCCTTGAGCATCCACAACATTAAAATGCTGCTTACACGTTAATCCAACAGTAGTAATAATCTAAGAATAAAATAACCTAACACTCTGAAGCGGGGCATGAGTGCTTTTACTTTTGATATTTTAAGTATATTATAAAATAATACAATAACATTTTGAATGCATTACTTTAACTTTGTGGTATTAATGGCCATTGTACTCACTAATGCTTTCTCCTATGAAAAAGAAGAAAGAAAGCACAGAGTACTGTTTTGATGTGTTAATGTTTTGCAATGAGCCTGGGTGTTGACTATCTTTCCTCAACTAATTATGGCCTCTCTTTGGCTCTCATTTTAAAATTCCTAAAACTCACTCTCACATTATGCAATATACAAATGACTAATGCAATTATCAAAGTTACTCACAAAGTCTGGTATGTTGCTTCACTGCACAGTCTCAAGAAATACAGTGACATAACAGCACTGGTGGAATGTAACTACATTTACCCAAGTACTTGACTTAAGTACATGTTCGAGATACTTGTACTTTACTTGAGAATTTCCATTTGACGCAACTTTACTTCTACTCCACTACATCTCAGTCAAATATTGTACTTTTTACTCCACCAGCCTATTTGTCTGTGAGCTTAGTTTCTTTTCCTTAATGTGTTGAGAAAATTCTCCAACTTCTCAAACTAAATAAACTATTAAAAAACTTGGATCAGCTGGAAAATGCGTCGTCACAAAGCTGAAAACAGGGCTGTTTTTCTGAGCTCATGAAAAGTTGACTTTTTGGAGAGATAAGTGGTTCCCACAGGACAGTGACGCTACAAAAATATGAGGATTTTATAGAATATAATGCATTGCTGTAGATTAAACTACCCAACAGTATATAAAGGAGTTGAAATTAGCACAACCTGAAACATCTACAGCAGTAAAATTCAACACACACATTAATTAAGCAGTGATATTAATCCAAAACCATCATACAGTATATAATAGATAAATATATATTATATTATAATATAGTAAAACACTGACAGGGAACATTTTACTGCATAATGAGTTTTTTTTACTTGTCATACTTTAAGTAATTTATCATGATACACTTGAACTTAAGTTAGGTTTTGGATGCAGGACTTTTACTTGTAGTATTTACAGAGTGTGGTATACTTTTACTTTTAAAGGATCTGAATACTTCTTCCACCACTGCAAAACAGTTATGCAGTCCCTTCTAGTCTACATTATTCAATACGTTCACACAGAGAATGAAGGAACACTTTGAAGTAAAAAAAAAAATACACATTACATACATTCAAACATAGTTTGTTCATTCACAAAACACCCTTTTTGTTATCGTGGTACCAAAAACACCGCACTAGTTCCCTACATAGAACTCAAAAAATTCTAAATTGACCAAAACTATTAAATTGTTTAGACATTTCAAATTTATTCCAATTGTTTAGCAGACCCCAAATGTTTTTGGTTTGTTTATTTGGTTTTTATTTGGTTTTGTTTTTATTCCTCTTTTTTCCTTTCTTTACAGTTTATTTGTTGTACAATTTACAATTTATTTTTATGTTATTTTTTATACCGTAAGTTATTTCTGCAGAACTGTATTGAAACATCTGAACATGTGATTATATTGTATTGAACTTTTGGAATAAAAATTAAAAAAAAAAAAAAAAAAAGTTCACTACATAGGAACCTACTGTATGCTGTAATGCTGCACTACGGCGGATTTTCGCTGTGACGCATCATACCGGAACGTGTGTGCAACATGATATAGTGTCCGGTCGGCTCCAGTTGAAAGTCATGGCAGGTCCTGATCTGATACAAACTCTTCTGTATACCGTCAATAATCTCCTGCAGCAAGAGAAGTACAGAGCGGCGCTGGCAGTGCTGAAAGGATTCAGAAACGGCGCCGTGTGAGTGAAAACTTTAAATCAACTAGCCAGCTGGCTAACTCAACTTTGACTTCTCTAACGTTACCACATAGCTATCTAGAAGCTAACCCGGTCTAATCCATCAGCTGTAATATTACAGTACAGTGGTGGATAGCTTTAGCTGCCCGGAGCCACCGTGGTAACTTAAGGGCAACACATAGTGTTAGCAGCAGGGTTTATTATTGACTATTCTAAAAGCACTGAGGATGTTTCACCTTTTGTTTTGTAGCCAGTTGTGTTTCCAGACTGCTCTTGACATTATAGTGTGTTTTTTTCCCTCAGATATGGGGCCAAAATCAGAGCACCACATGCTCTGGTGATGACATTTCTGTTCAGAAGTGGCAGGTAAGGATTTGTAGCTGTAATGTGTTTTTAAAGAAACAGTACCTTCTGGTTATTGTTGTACAATGCACGTCTCTTAAAGGGGAACACCACCTAAATTAGGAATTCCAATATGTTATTCCCACGGCCTAGGAAAGTTCAATCAATATGCGTGAACACATGAGCTGCTCTCTCTCTCTCTCTCTCTCTCTCTCTCTCTCTCTCTCTCTCTCACACTCTCTCTCACTCTCTCTCACTCTCTCTCTCTCCTTCTCTCAAAGCCAGAAACCAGAGAAGTAAGTCTCAAACTTGTGATGTCATAGGGTTTAAAGTCTAGAGCTGCTCCATAGACAATGAACGGGAGACTGATTTTGTGGACCCACAGAATGTTTTCTCTCTTTTTTTATACCTAAATGAGCTTTATTCTATTGTATTGTTCTCTGTTTTGAAACAGAAAATGTCACCATATACTCAGATCATTCCTCTGAGTGCTCTCAGTGTCATCTAGAACATATCTCCTAAGTCTATGGAGCAGCTTCAGACTTGATGACATTACAAGTTTGAGTTTTAGTGCTCTAGCTTTTTAGTTTGGGAGAGTTTAGTAATAGGAACAACATGTATGAATGTTATGAAGTCTAAACATATTTTTCTTCTCCCTGATAGTTTGAAGGACAAGCTCAAAGCCATTTTGAAGGCCACGTACACCCACTCCCGCAACCTGGCATGCTTTGTGTTCACATACAAAGGACTGCAAGCCCTGCAGGAGAGGTGCCAGGGAAAGAGTTTGCAGTCTCACTCATTTCTGGCCGCCTGTGTTGGAGGATGGTTGGTTTTTGGAGATAACAACAACATCAATAGCCAGGTATGATACGCCTGTAGTCCAAAAATCCCTTGTTGTCACATTTTGCTCTTTCCTTGATCATGTTCATACAATAACAAGCACGTCATCATAAACTCGAGACTGTAATTGCTCGAGTAAATGTGTTCAATCCGTTAAAACTGTTTGCTCTTCTCTAGATCAATATGTACTTGCTGTCGAGGATCCTGTTCGCCCTGTCTCGGCTGGCCGTGGAGAAAGGATTTATCCCCCAGCCTAAACACGACCCTTTCCCGCTCTTCGCCACGCTGGTGTGGGGCATTGTCTTGTGGCTGTTTGAATATTACCCTCACACCCTCCAGCCCTCACTGCAGTCCTCAATGAACTACCTCTACCATGACAGCAACGTGTGGCATGACATAACGGACTTTCTTGTTTATAATAAGCCAAGGACTGCTGCTTAGAAGTTTTAGTTGTTTTCAGTATGGACCAGTTCTCTACAATACATAAATTGCATTGTTATTTTTTGTAATTATCAATAATCAAAATATGATTGAATATTGCCTTTTTTTTTTAAAATTATTGTTATTGTAACCAAAGGGTTTTGTTTTATTTGTTCACGTTTGATTCATTGACATATGTATGTCGTGTGGGTCAACTCACACCGAATCTCCAGCTAAAGAGATAGAGAGAGAGACCAGTATTTACATACCATTGTTACAGTATTAGACAAAATCTGCTTTAAATAGCAATATCTGTATCTTCCTAGTTTGATTGTTTTCTGCTAATATTTTGGGTGATTGTACTATTGTCTAATTTTAATTTCCATATGTCAGTAAATACAGCTGCCACAGAATAAAAGACAAGAAGATGTTTAAAGTAAAACGATCTGAAATGCTGTTATCTGTTATGAAACTGCTGTTATGCACAATTAATAAAAACAATAATAATGACATTGAATTAAAAAATGGCAGCTGCTAATTTTTTTTGTTAGAACAAGAGCTGTTCAAGTGTGGCACTACCGAGCGTCTTTTTCTGCAGAGCAGTGTGTGGGTTATATTGATGACTACCTGAAATACGGAACATTCTGTGTTGTAATGAAGCACTATGACTCACTCATTAGGGGGTTATTACTGATGACATGACACACTGCTGGATACTTCTTATAGACATTGAGATCCTCTCTGCAGCACTTGCACAAGAAATACAGGATGTGCGTGTAGACGTTATTGTTAATGTACTAATGTTTAGGTTTGCCGAAGGTGTGCCATAATTATATATTATTTACTGAAGACTGAATGAAATCCTGTTTTAGTCAAACCCTATACCAGTTTTTTTTTTCTTCAAAGGCTTAATCATCAGTTTTGCAATTCAATATTGATCCAAAGGGCATTGACCTCCAACTCATTACCTTGTCTATAAATGATTTAGTCAACTATGGCATAATGCCTTATAGTGGAGTATCAAGGTCTGTACTAAAGAACAGTTTTTAAGTACTTTTTCTTTACTGAAGTATTTTCATTTTATGCTACTTTCTGCTCCTACATTTAAGAGGGAAATATTGCTGTCCTTTAACCACAAGGCAGTCCTGTCTGCATGTCAAAGTGTCCTTGGGTCGCATCAGACCACTTCTCCTAAATGCTTAGGATGGGTTCAATTCAGAGGTCAAATTTCATGTATGTATATGTATGTATAGGAGGTAAATAGATATAAAGTTTAAGTACCAAATTTCATGGCAACCAATCTAATAATTGAGGAGATGTTTCTTTCAAAATCACAAATGTCAAACTTGTGTTGGCGCTAAAAGAACAGTCAGGGAAGTCATTAGGATTCATCCTCAAGGAACTATGATTGTCTGTACAAAATGTCATCGCAATCCATCCAATAGTTGTAATATTTCAGTCTGGACCAAAGTGGTGGACCGACCAACTACTCACATTGTCTTCCATAGAGCCACACAGCTAGCAGCTCAAAATCCTAAAATTGTCCATTGTGCCAACTGATTGAAAGTTTGCTTGCAGGCTATAACCAAAGATTGGTCTCACATTTCTTTAAGTTTGGTCTTTAAAAGGTGTTATGAAGTATTACATTCCACTCAGTAATACGGAGACACCAGTTAGATAAATAAAGCAACAATCCCTCTCGTGACTTCAAGTCAATATTCATTCTCCAAAAATGCCTCCCATCCAATGTGGACAATGAATATTGACTTCAAGTCAATATTCATTCTCCAAAAATGCCTCCCACCCAATGTGCTGTAGCTGCATACCTGTAATTATAAATGGATGCGTGTCCTACCGCTTGAACATGATTTGCGCAATAAAGCTATTTTCTCTTTGAGGCAAGTCTAAGCCTCAACAGAAAAACCAGCCCCAAGTGAACTCCCACACTTCTGTTCTGGGGCAGACGTCACGGTGTCCTCGTGCGACAATGTCAAGGCTGCGGGGCAACGGATTAAAGGGCGTGTGTGTGTAGAGAGAGAGAGAGAAAATATGCTAGTTATGCATGTGTGCCTGCATTTTTAAACTATCTTACCAATTCAGTGACAAGTAGGAACTATAACTCTTTGCCTTGTAGACTTGAGGGAGTTCGGAATTGGCCTGTTCAACAAAATCTTATTTTAGTTGTGAGCTTCTGACAGTTTGCATGCTCTGTTGTTATTCAAATCAGATTTAATAAGCTAACTGTTGTGAACGGATAGCGTGGTTGACCCAAACGCAGGACAATGACAAGAGGTTGGTGAAGTTGTAGAGAATTTATTGTGAAACCTCAGGGGAAGAGAGGGGGGAGTGACATGGTCTTGGCTGGCTGAGGCAGAGGGGTGATGGTGGAGGATAAACTGGTGAGTGGCAGGCAGATGATCCTGGGACACGGGGAAAAAGCAGTTAATCATAGTCTCCAACAACAACACAGGAATGTACTCACAGAAAGCACAGAAACTACTGAGGCCTGAAGCATGAACCACCATGGTAACCAAGACATTGATCTGGCAAGGACTGGGAGGAAAGCCAGGGTTGAAATACTGTGGAGTTGATGAGCAGATTGCTGACAGGTGTGTGACGAGCTGACTGATGGCATTTGTGCAGGTAGACGGCCCAGGTTGATGGCAGGACAGGAAGAGACTCATACACACCAACACGTTCTCATCCCAACTCGTCACATAGTGCCGCTTTGTCACACCCCTTGGCGTCACTTTATTTTTGGCATCAAAACCACTATAGTGAGGTTGAGGAAAGAACTACATGGTTAGGCTTAAAACTACTACATTTGTAGAGTGAAAATGACACTGAACGTTGTGAACACGGGACAAGAATGAAGAGCTGATTGTAACGTGACGCACAGGACACTAACAATGGTGTCCTGGATGAAAGCCTTGTGGGCTGGGAGGAAAGCCAGGGTTGAAATACTGTGGAATTGATGAGTAGATCGAGATGAAAGCGAGGGTTGAAATACTGTGGAGTTGACGAGTAGATTGCTGACAGGTGTGTGACGAGCAGGGAGCCGGGAGAGGTGACGAGCTGATTGATGGCAGGTGTGCAGGTAGACTGGGCCCAGTTTGATGGAAGACAAGAGGAGTGGGGAACACAAGGGACACTGGGAAACAAGCATGGCCACGGCCGTGACACTAACAAGGGGCCTGAATTACCTTAAACTTCTTTCACTGCAGTCGTTTAAGAGACATTTCCCATAAGAAAATTTACCATGCTACACATAGCACTACTACCTACCATGGTACTACCTGCTGAAGTGCCACGGTACCTACCATGTCTGAGGTACCATGGTGGGTTTATTGGTCTGACTAATATAGTATAATCCCCAGAATCCAACTCATACACCAAACAGGGAGCTTCTCCTTATATAGAAGGTCACAGGATTTGTACAGTAAAAAGTGATAGTCATTCTTTAAATGCCCATCATAGAAAATAACCAATCAATACTAATACATTTTCTGGCCATGACCATTTCTGGAATGATACACACACGTGTACAAAGTAGTTTGTGAGTGACATTTTAAACCTAATCATAAAAAGTCAGTATGATTATATAATTATTTTAAATCAATTTCGAAATAAGTAGACTCAAAGTGTTCATGAGAACACAGGAGAAATGAAACGATTAAAAACTACAATTAGTAAATTAGAAATGATTGCAACCATATAAACAAAGCAAAACACAGGGAAAAGTAAGAATATAACGTTAGAAGCAGGCAACAAAACCCGGGACTTCGGTAAGGCATTCTGAGATTCCTGGGAAGCATCTGACACTGACTACATAAACCTGAATCACCTTTTCAAACTAAATTTTGCAACAACTTTAATCGGGTAGTTTAAAGGGCAGATACGTGTAGCATGACACCAAGACAATGATCTGGCAAGGACTAGGAAAAAAGCGAGGGTTGAAATACTGTGAAGTTGATGAGTAGATTGCTGACAGGTGTGTGCCGGGCAGGGAGCCGGGAGAGGTGACGAGCTGATTGATGGCAGGTGTGCAGGTAGACTGGGCCCAGGTTGATGGAAGACAAGAGGAGTGGGGAACACAAGGGACAATGGGAAACAAGCATGGCCACGGCCGTGACACTAACAAGGGGCCTGAATTACCTTAAACTTCTGACAGTGTCTTTCTTTCACTGCAGTCGTTTAAGAGACATTTCCCATAAAATTAATTTACCATGGTACACATGGCACTACTACCTACCATGGTACTACCTGCTGAAGTGCCACGGTACCTACCATGTCTGAGGTACCATGGTGGGTTTATTGGTCTGACTAATATAGTATAATCCCCAGAGTCTTACTCATAGACCAAACAGGGAGCTCCTCCTTATATAGAAGGTCACAGGATTTGTACAGTAAAAAGTGATAGTCATTCTTTAAATGCCCATCATAGAAAATAACCAATCAATATTAATACATTTTCTGGCCATGACCATTTCTGGAATGATACACACGTGTACAAAGTAGTTTGTGAGTGACATTTTAAACCTAATCATAAAAAGTCATTATGATTATATAATTATTTTAAATCAGTTTCGAAATAAGCAGGCTCAAAGTGTTCATGGGAACACAGGATAAATTAAACGATTAAAAACTACAATTAGTAAATCAGGAATGATTGCAACCATATAAACAACGCAAAACACACAGAGAAAAGTAAGAATATAAAGTTAGAAGCAGAAAACAAAACCCGGGACTTCAGTAAGGCATTCTGAGATTCCTGGGAAGCATCTGACACTGACGACATAAACCTGAATCACCTTTTCAAACTAAATTTTGCAACAGCTTTAATTGGAATCACACCATGTTTAAAGGGCAGATACGTGTAGCATGACGCCAAGAAAATGATCTGGCAAGGACTTGGAGAAAAGCGAGGGTTGAAATACTGTGAAGTTGATGAGTAGATTGCTGACAGGTGTGTGCCGGGCAGGGAGCCGGGAGAGGTGACGAGGTGACTGATGGCATTTGTGCAGGTAGACTGGGCCCAGGTTGATGGCAGGACAGGAAGTGACTCATACACACCAACATGTTCTCATCCCAACTCGTCACATACTGCCGCTTTGTCACGCCCCTTGGCGCCACTTTCTTTTTGGCATCAAAACCACTTTAGTTAGGTTGAGGAAAAAACTACATGGTTGGGCTTAAAACTACTAGGTTTGTAAAGTGAAAATGACACTGAACGTTGTGAACATGGGACACAAACCAACAGCTGATAGTCAATTGACGCACGGGACACAAATAGCGGTCTCCTAGATGAAAACCTTGTGTTTGTTGGGCCCGTCCACCTCCCCTCCCGCCCACCTGGTGTGTCTCTTTTTGCTCTTTAAACTGTCACCACACTCCCGGCGCACTTTCTCAGAGCGTTTACTGTTGCCATGGATGGGTTTACATTTTAGTTAATGGAACGCCTAGTGCACTAAGGGGCACCTTGTGCAGAGATATCAAACACCGATGGCTGTGACAAAGCCTTGGTATTTGATGCCCTGGTGAGTGCTGTTGGCAGGCTGAAGTGGCAGGCAAATAGGCAGGCAGGCAGATGATCCTGGGACAGATGGAAAAATCCGTTAAGAAACTACTGAGGCATGAACTACCATTGTACCAAGACAATGATCTGGCAAGGACTGGGAGGAAAGCGAGGGTTGAAATACTGTAGAGTTGATGAGTAGATTGCTGACAGGTGTGTGATGAGCCGGGAGAGGTGACGAGCTGATTGATGGCAGGTGTGCAGGTAGACTGGGCCCAGGTTGATGGAAGACAAGAGGAGTGGGGAACACAAGGGACACTGGGAAACAAGCATGGCCACGGCCGTGACACTAACAAGGGGCCTGAATTACCTTAAACTTCTGACAGTGTCTTTCTTTCACTGCAGTCGTTTAAGAGACATTTCCCATAAAATTAATTTACCATGGTACACATGGCACTACTACCTACCATGGTACTACCTGCTGAAGTGCCACGGTACCTACCATGTCTGAGGTACCATGGTGGGTTTATTGGTCTGACTAATATAGTATAATCCCCAGAGTCTTACTCATAGACCAAACAGGGAGCTCCTCCTTATATAGAAGGTCACAGGATTTGTACAGTAAAAAGTGATAGTCATTCTTTAAATGCCCATCATAGAAAATAACCAATCAATATTAATACATTTTCTGGCCATGACCATTTCTGGAATGATACACACGTGTACAAAGTAGTTTGTGAGTGACATTTTAAACCTAATCATAAAAAGTCATTATGATTATATAATTATTTTAAATCAGTTTCGAAATAAGCAGGCTCAAAGTGTTCATGGGAACACAGGATAAATTAAACGATTAAAAACTACAATTAGTAAATCAGGAATGATTGCAACCATATAAACAACGCAAAACACACAGAGAAAAGTAAGAATATAAAGTTAGAAGCAGAAAACAAAACCCGGGACTTCAGTAAGGCATTCTGAGATTCCTGGGAAGCATCTGACACTGACGACATAAACCTGAATCACCTTTTCAAACTAAATTTTGCAACAGCTTTAATTGGAATCACACCATGTTTAAAGGGCAGATACGTGTAGCATGACGCCAAGAAAATGATCTGGCAAGGACTTGGAGAAAAGCGAGGGTTGAAATACTGTGATTTGTACAGTAAAAAGTGATAGTCATTCTTTAAGGGACTGCTTGTAAGAATCAGAAATTGCTTGTTAACAGCGACACCTGTGGCCGTTAAGTCAACGAAAGTCAGCGTCCTGTTGCTTGCGCTCGCTCGGCATAGACATGAACGAGCATTGATCAACACAGTGAGGCGACACACGTCAGCTAAAACCACAATATCATTATATTTCTTCTGCTTGGCAGTAATGTTAGCTGACCAGACGAAGGTCTCTCCATTAATCGATGCTGATACTGTGTTTCCTGCTTCAGCCTCCCGACCGTGATCAGAAGGAACAGGGGAGACACCGGAGTTTTGGTCGGAGACGATAACGTTACTCGCTGCGGAGTACAGTCTGTTCACTCAGCAGCAGGAAACGACACGGGAAAACCTCTGTTGGTCTGGAGGAGCTGCAGCATTTATTTCTGCACAAACGTCCACTGTACATTCACTAGATATTCTCAGAGCTAAACTAACTCTTCTGCAGTGTGTAGAGTGCGCGCATGCAGAGAGGTGGAGCGAGCTGAGCGAGTGAGAACGAGCGCGGTTTGTGAGTGAAGGCAAGCAGGCAGAGCAGAGACTCCGGCCCTGGAGACCAAAGCTACGGTCTCCCCTTGTGTCTTCTGGCCGCGGTCGGGGGGCTGGAGCAGGATCAGTTGACACTGTTTTGCAGGACGGGCTTCACTAGATATAACTTTGCGGTTTTGGTGCTTCCTTGTAGTTGGTAGCGCGCATGGGGGACACCGACCCGCAATGATTCATAAGAGTGTAAGTGTAAGAAGTTACAAACTGTCCCTTTAAGATGCCCATCATAGAAAATAACCAATCAGTATTAATACATTTTCTGGCCATGACCATTAGAATGATACACACACAAGTACAAAGTAGATCATGAGTGACATTTAAAATCTAATCAGGAAAAGTCAATAGATGGACATTCAATGAATGATTATAAAATGATTTTAAATCAATTTAGATTGAAGCAGACTCAAAGTGTTCGTGAAAACACAGGATAAATTAAACGATTAAAAACTATAATTAAAAATGATTGAAGCCATATAAACAAAGCAAAACACACAGGGAAATGTAAGAATATAACATTAGGAGCGGGAAACAAAACCCAGGACTTCAGTAAGGCATTCTGGGATTCCAAGGTTTAAAGGGCAGATACATGTAGCATGACACCAAACTAATCCCACTATATAATGGTATATAATAACACACAGTATGAACAAATACTACAATAAGAGTTTGTGCACTGAATAGATATTATCCAGAATAGAAAATCAGGTTTGCTGTCCATGTGTTCACTAAAATACCTGCTACAGGTCTGACATCTCTATTGCAAAACTTTGCAGCTTCTTGAGTTCACGCCCCACAAAAAAACGTAATCATCTCTGTTCTTACATTGAACTGGGTGAGTCTGATTACTCACGCAAGGTTTACTTTGCGCATGAAACTGCACACATGCAACAGTCAATAAGGAGGTGTGTCCCTTTTTGTGGTGTATGTTTTGGTACACATGACCTGAGGGCCTTAGTAACAATTGAGGGAAACCAGTTTTACTTTCACACTATGTGAAATGCTTTTTGCTCCACCCTTTCAGGGGGTTTATCTAGCGGCAGAGGTTGACTTCAGGATCATAAATCATCATTACATTGAGAAAGAGACACTAACGAATGGAAGGTGAGCTTTGTCTTCGCAAATGCAAGCTATTTTTTTTTATCTGCTTATTTTATTGTTTTATCATTAAACTGTAGACTGCCTTTTTGTATTTGATCTTTCTGTTTTTAGTGCAATCTGACTGTTAAATTTCCTATTTATTTGTTCTTCATTTGTAGACTTGAAAATGAAAAATGTTAACCTGGAAAAATCTGAAAACATGGAGAAACACAGGACAGAGGGCTTCAGCAGCTCCAAAGTTCTGGTTGTGCGAAGAGGAGTCCCGTTCAGAGTCAGTCTGCAACTGAAGGGCCGAGCCTTCAACCCCAAGACCGACTCTCTGAGGGTCAAAGTTATGCTAGGTAGTCTAGATTTAGAATTTGGATTTGATTTTTTGGATGAATGACTGTTGTATGCAACCAGTCTGAACCACAAGTTGAAATGACTAATTGTCTCTTCTCTCCTCAGACCGCCTGTGTGTGGTGATGCCAGTCACTTTCTCCAAGATGGTTTCTTCCTCTCGTTGGGAAGCCTATATTGACCCAGAGGGCCTGAACCTTCAGAACCCCTCCATCTTCATCTCCTCTCCGGCCTCCGCCTCGGTGGGCCGCTACAGATTTCAGCTGAGTTCGTTCACTCAGAACGACAAGAAGACCTGTGTGTTCGGCAAATTCATCCTGCTCTGCAACCCTTGGTGTCGAGGTGAGTCAACCAACCCAGTGAACTGATCAGAAGCTTCATATACAAAGTTTTGCAGACTCAGAAGGTTTCGATCGCTTCAGTTAAACCAAAGCAGAAATGTACTTATAGACATGGTTTGTGTGGCTGAATGAGTTCATGGTGATGTACTGCATCCATTCATCACCTTTAATCGCGTATTAGTTCCTTTTATGGGAGTCTGATAGGCATTTACAGCTTTAGCTTTAGCTTTAGCTTTACATAAAAGGAAGGAAGGAGGAAAAAAATAAGAAATGAGCTGAGGTCTTAGCATTGTGGTTTGAAATGTAAATACAGGAGGATTTACTAAATGTCAGGTTTGTTTCTTGCAGAGGATGTTGTGCATATTCCCTTTGAGGACCAGAGAGAAGAGTACATCCAGAACGACTCTGGACTGCTGTTTATAGGGACAGCTAAGAACCTGGTGTCAAGACCGTGGTCCTTCGATCAGGTATGAAAATCTGTTGATGAGCTTTTTTTTTTTTTTTTAGAAATGTTCAATAAGGGAAAAAAGAATCATCAGGTTAATTATAGCAACTCTGTGGTAATTTCTTACCACATACTAATATACTGCGTACTACTTACTCAATGAGTATGTACTGTATACTACCTACTAAATTAACGATTAAGTATGCCAGTACCAACAGACACACTGATGTAAACTCAATAAGTCTTCTCTGCATCGCATGACCATATCAATCATGATGTTACCGGTCCGAGCTACTGATGAATTAAAAATGGTTTATCAGAAATGCAAATCAACATTCCACTCAATTTCATATTTTCCAGTAACCTGTTATTTTAAGGCAAATTAAAAAATATTAAATATTTTCGTGTTAAATATTTTTTCTACAGTAGCCTACATGATATAGGCCTAATGCGGTCTCCCACAAAATGGTCACAGTTTTAAACAGTTTTAAACAAGTAGGTACAGTTGTGAATTGATACAAAACAAAACAAAAAATGCAACAAAACAACTGGGGTAGGTTTAGTAAAAAAAACATTATTCCAAAAGTAATTGAAAATGCAGTTTAGTTGTATGGAAATGTAATTTTTAGGAGACAGGGCTGGTATGTGAGATGTGAGCTCCCGCGTTTTCCCTCTTAACTGTACCTTAAGGTCACTCGCCATCATTCGTGTTTCAAGTCTGTAAATTTTATCTCTATATCCCAATTATCTCAAATCACAAAATTTGCCTCAAGTGGCATTTCAATGTAAAGTATCGCTTGTGTCCACTTAACAGCATATACTTTTAATCCTAGAGTTGGATTAACCATGAAGCGTGTATTTATTTATCAGAAAATGCTCCAAATTGTCACAATATGTTGATTTAATCCTCTCATTTCTTTCTCTCTACCTGTGAAGTTTGAGCCTGGTGTTCTGGAGACGTGTCTGAATCTGCTCCAAGTCAGCCCCCAGCACCAGAAGAACAGGAGAATGGACTACCTGAGCCGAAACAACCCCGTCTACATCAGCCGGGTCGTGTCTGCCATGGTGGGTACAAACACAACTTCAACACATAAACTTCAAGATATGAATATAAATCACTAGCTACCAGAGTGTTCATGGGGTGTTTCATTGATGTTTTTATTTACTTTATATGACAACAGGAGCGTACTTCTACTTATTAAAAAACATGTTGCATCTTGAACAGGAACACCGTGTTCTGCAGATAAACACACACCTCCTGCAAGTTTTGAAAAACTTAATGTCACATGCTGGCACGCTATAATTACTGCAGTAAAAAAAAAAAGTAGTTATTAAACTGCCACTGTGAATCAGAATCATCGGGGAAGATGCGAGATGTCCCAGCTTGCTTTATGATGTTTGGGAAGTGAAGATGGAAAATAACATTTATCTCCTCTTTTATGTTCAGATCAACAGCGAGGACGACCGTGGCGTGCTGCAAGGGAAGTGGGCAGGCGACTTCAAACAAGGAGTTAATCCGTCCTTGTGGACTGGGAGTGGGGACATCTTGACACAGTGGGCTAAGTCTGGTTACAGCCCAGTCAAGTATGGACAGTGCTGGGTGTTTGCAGCCGTCATGTGCACAGGTGATTATATCATGATAGAGCAAAACTTAATGAAATCATATATAAAAATATCAGTCAAGCGCTTTTAACTCTTTACTTTTGTACAAATCTTCAATAACCAGTACTAAACCTCGGAAACTATGACATCATGATTGATGTCTTATCAGTCTTGTTCACACACCGCATCATTTTTTCTATCACGCAATGTTGAGGTGTGTTCATCGGTGAGTAAACATCTGTCTTTGTTTTTTTTTTAATCACGTCTTTCAGTGATGAGAGTTCTTGGCATTCCTTGCCGCGTCGTCACAAACTTCAACTCTGCCCACGACACCAACGACAACCTGGTGATTGAGGAGTACTACAGCGAGACGGGGCAGAAGCTGAACCGCAGCAAAGACAGCATATGGTCAGTAGGGATTTAATCTTTGACCTTTAACCTCAGTTTACTTGGCAAATATGATCAACAGTTCTTTGTGAAAGTACAGTAAATTAAAAAAAAGCATCTGTGACATCTTATTTTGCCTCTTGTTCACAGGAACTTTCATGTGTGGGTGGAGTGCTGGATGACTCGCCAGGATCTGGGATCTGGTATGGATGGCTGGCAGGTTCTGGACCCGACCCCCCAAGAGAGGAGCGGAGGTGTGTGAGAAATTTCTCTCTCCTTTGGTCAGGTTTGAACTTGTTTTCTTTAGTAAACATCGACCATAACCTTCTTTTTCTTCCTTCTTTTACCCTAGGAGTGTTCTGCTGTGGCCCGGCCCCGGTCAAAGCAATCAAGGATCGGCGTATTGACCTGTTTTTCGACATCCCCTTCATCTACGCCGAGGTGAACGCCGACGTCCACTCAATCATGGTGAGCGAGGGTCGGGTGGTCAGCTACAGCAAGGACACGGAGAGGGTGGGATCCCTCATCTGCACCAAAACTGTCGGCTTCCCCCGATACCAGAACATCACAGGAGACTACAAATTCATCAAAAGTATGAACCCAACACAGAAATCCATTCATTTGCTCACTAGAGAAGTGTCACTCTAAGGCATAAATACTCACATTGTTCTTTCTGTCTTTACAATATAGGCCCGACTCCATCACTTTCATCAAGAAGTTCCACAATATCAGATGACTCAACGTTAAGCAGAGGTAATATTGAATTTTTAATACATTAATTAGACTCTTTGTCATCTGTTTAAAAACATGTCATCTCATGCACTGGGGTTTCTTCATGTTTATTTCACAGGCTCGTCCAAGGGGGTGTTAGTCATCCTGACCCTGGATAAAGCTCCTGTTGCCGGGGAGCCCGTCCGCTTCACGGTGAAGGTCATCAACAAGCAGAGGACGGCCAAGACGATGAAGGTGCATCTCAACGCCCAGGCTAAAGAATACAACAACAGCCCCTCAGACACCTTCTGGGAAACCCACGGCGTCGTGCAGCTGGCACCCATGGATGGTAAATTCACCTTTCACTCATCTATACAGACTTTCACTTCCAAAAAGACTGCTGTTTAAATGTTTTTCTTTCTCCTCTCTGTCTTTCCAGTCACGGTCATTCAGCAGCAGATCCTCCCAGCCCAGTATGAGGACGTGGTGGGAGACGACGTGATCAACCTCGCTGTGGTCCTGGAGGACGTGGCCAGTCAGGAGCGGGTCCTGGCCTCAGACGAGTTCAATATCGCCAGCCCTGAGCTCAACATGGAGGTAAATTTTAGATACCAAATAATATGCTAAGCAAAGGGATAAATTATTCACAAAGGATCCAAAATATTTGCTTCTCTGATGTGATGGTGCAGCAGCGTAAGAGCTGTAGGAAACTCACTTTAGAGATATTTGAGGGGTAATTAAAGGGACTTATCAGGTTTCACTAACACAAATGTCTCCTTCAGATTGCAGATGAAGACTCCATCGTGTGTAACAAAAAGCAGGCTGCCACTGTGACCTTCACCAACCCGTTTTCTCACCGGGTGAGTGGAGTACTGACTGTAGCCGGTGCCGGGCTGATCCGGGAAAAGGTCCACTTCAGGTAAGAATGAAGGACTTCTCGTCTTCATTTTTTTTCATGTACACGTTGAATGTTTAACGACCTCAGCATCATGAATGGCTGCACAATGAATGGGCAGAGGAATGCTCAGATATAGGAGTGTCACCGTGACATGACGGCACAGCGTGTCTTTGTTGGAGGAATGTGGGCTTGCTACACTTGTATTGTTCCGCTCATGTTTGTGTTCAGGCGTGCGTGGCTTTAGGACAATCAACAGAATGTTCCACTGGCTGTGAGCAGATCGGGGCCAATAATTATTTACAGGCACTAAAGGGGTTATTTAAGGCTTTGTGCGATTAGACAAAACTATAATCTTACAATGTGTGCTTAGACATTCACACGGTAATCATTTTAGCTCAGCTGTCACAAGCAAAATTGGAGCCTGTGTGAGCGATTTGTGATCACTGCATACTCTACTAGTACTTGAGCATTTTGTGAACTATTTTCTATCTTCTCTGTGTGTCCCTGCAGGATGGACCCACTGCGTCCAGGAGGCAGCGTGTCGCAGCGCATCACCTTCATCCCCAGCAAGGTGGGAATAAAGATGCTGCAGGCCAGCCTGTCACTCTCACACGTCAACTCCACTATCAGAGGCTACAAGATGGTCTCCGTCAGTAGAGCTTAAATCCTGTTTTTGGATGTTTTTTTTTTTGCTCAGGTGTCACATTTGGGTACGATACATTTCTGATGTCAGTGTTGTTTTGCTTTTTTTAATTTATGTTGTAAAAACTAAGTCACCCAACTGGAGCCACAACATGGCAACCAGGTGGCAGCATCAGGCGCAGAAGAAACATTCAGATTATTGTCAACCCTCATGTTTTTCTATTGCTTTGTATGATATAAATGTGAATGTAAATTTATATATATTTATTTATTGATATATATTTTGCTATTTATGTGTTCAAGCCATGAAAATCAACACTTTTTTGTCAAACATTTCTACTTGAATTACTGTGATTTTTGCTTTGTTTGAAAAATAAAATAATAAAAGTGTTTATATCTACTGAATGTCACATTTCTTCTGACTGTCAAATATACACTATGTATGCAGATTTGTTATTGCAGTTCTTTTTCTGCCCTGAAGAGGGCGACCTTTCCTCAAAAAAAGGTCACCGTAGTTCAGTCTGAATGAAATGCTTCTTGATAATTACATGTAATTCATTCCATATTTATTTATTTGTCATTCAATCCCACTCGTTTCACACGCCTCTGTGAAATTAAATGAAACTCGACTCACCTTTCTCCCAATGATGCAATTAATTTATTTTTTATTAATCTATTTGAACTGTCTGTCAAAACAAATCGACAATAATAAAGCATTATATACAAATCATAGCTAAGCTGACAGGCAGTGTAATCGGCACATGCACAACCAGTTCATCTATATTACAAACGGGTTATTAGGAAATGAAAGGAAGGAAAGTTAAAACATGACAACATATACAACCCAGAATCAAAAGGAAGGATTCAAGCACCAGCCTATAATACAACATCTTCAAGACAACGTCTGATCAAAACAGTTTTACAGGAGCACATTTTTGGTCTTTGAAAGGGATATTTTTATGCCGAACTCCCAAACTGTTTATACCTCATTGTGTTGTGAATTTAACCAATAATAAATAGCTCACATTTTAATGGTAAAATACAATCAGACTATTTTCAATAGCCTCTACCTATGAGGAGAATATTATCTGACATTTATCATGAATACAACAATTCTAAAATAATAGTGAAGGCAAAATCTATCCCAGGTAACATCATCATTTTAGGTCTAATTTTGTCTTAAAAATAGTGTTGGTCAGTTGAAAACGGGTTTAGTCTCACGACAAATAAAAAAAGACACAGCAGAACAAACTAACAACAATCGGAGCTTTTTATCCATGCAGACACTTTGTTCAATAAACAGGACGTACAATTTTGCATTCAGTGCATCACTTTTTTTCTTGTGTACAAAAGTGGGACACCTTTCATAAAGTTGAGATGAACTGAATTTTCAAAAAAGGAAAAAAGTTTTTTTTTTAAAGCATTTGCAGTATTAATCATAGTTCCCTGGGGTTAGTTATGAAGCGTTGGTCCCTTGTTTGTCTTTGGTCTTTTATTTTGGTCCACGTGTCATCGATATACTGCAGCCTCGCTTCGAAATCCTCACAGTTCCTTTGGCTTTAAAGTGAAATTGTCCGCCTGGGTGCTGCTCATTAGGGATCAAACGCCTTGCACCAAACGTTGAAATAGCAATACTGACTCTGAATCAGTCTCAATAGGGGCGGCTTCACCTGATAGCTGCACTCAGGAGTTCAGGAGCTTCTCGTGATTTAGGTGGACAAAGAGCAGAGAGCGAGACAGGCGGTGCCCTCTAGAGGTAGTCCAGCTCCAGTGCATGGCTCAGAGCCTCGAGGTCGGCCCGACAGGACACCCTCCAGAACGGCATGTTCTTCTGAGAAAACAAAAAATAAAATCTAAAATGTATCCAGGTTTAATGTAAAACATGCAAACCTAAACTTTAGCTGCAGATGCAGTGCAGATGTGAATTATGGACTGTGGTTTGGAGGGGGATTATAGTATGTGACATAGTACACGTGGATAACATGTTGGCTTATAATGTACAAAAGCGTAATGCAAAAAAAATTGCTGAACTGCCAAAACCAGGAAAAAAGTCTGACATTTCAATGCAAAGATTATATAAAAAAAACAAGCTCAGAGACAGAAGCGGCAGAAATCGAGTGTGTCTTAAAGTTAACTGATTAGTTGAGGCCCATCTTTCAGCAGTCACAGTCATAAAAAACAGATTGAGTTATACCTTCTTGGCCACGGACTCTTCTTCGGCTCCGTCTCCTATCACCACGTACACCGCTCTCCGACCAAACCTCTGAGAGACGCGCTCGAAACAGCTCTCTTTGCCTTCGAAAAAAGGGAAAACCAGAGTTTAAAATATTAAAATAGTACGATTTTGATTAATCATGATTGTTATTTTCTTTCTTTCTTTCTTTCTTTCCTCACCTGTCTTGGTGGCACTGTAAATGTTCTCTATGGGGAAAGCAGCACCCAGACCGTACAGTAACACCTTGGAGAGGGCTGGGATGAGCTGGGTGGTGGTTACCAACACGTTCACACAGTTAGGCCTGGAACAGGACACATTTATAATACGGTTAAGTTATGACACATCAGGAACTGACATTAATTCCACTAATAACGGGAAAAAAATCAGAATAAAACTAAATACGGCCATCAGCTAATCGACCTGCTGGTGTAAATGAAGCCTGAACTGACCTGGAGTTGATGAGAGCCAGGGCTTTGAGTGCCTGAGTCAGCCACAGGTCGGTCAGGACCTCCATCTCTCTCCTCAGCTGTAACCACTCCTCTCGCTTGGGGCTGCCCACTAAACCTGCCCATAAGGGGGAAACAAAAGCTCGATGGTCAGTCTTTGAAACAAAGACGGGGAGGACATGAACCCGTATCGCTCCGACGTATAAAGAAATCTAATTTACTGGGACGTTGCAAAACCTTATTTTGACAGCAGGACTGTCTGCAGTCTTTGGTTGGACGCTTCTCACACAACATCCTCGAGCCAAAACCTCAGACATATGGTTTCCAGCAGAGGACAGCAGCCAGCTGTAATCAGCAAGCGCACCAGGGTCCATACCGAACAACAACTTTTGACTCATTATCCTAGCTGACAAACAAAACCTGTCTCCTTCCATTTAGTTTTTTCACCACATCGTGATCCAATTAATTTAATGCGTCAGTAATGAACCCTATTATTTTTACAGAGATTCCCCTTGGAAGGAGCAGGTGTTTATCGTCATTATTCTCACAGCATTTTCATCACTAATAGAGGTCTGGTCGATGCACAAACTGGAGCTTCGAAAATACAAAATGTACTTTTCTGAAGCAGGAAGCTTGTATAACTCGATACGGTATGAGCAAAAACAAAGAGAAAACCCAGACAAATCACTGTGGTCTGAAGCTGAGCTGTGTTCAATCTGAACTCCAGCTAGTGGTCTAGCAGCAACAGGTAAACGTTTATGTGTGTGTCTATAATGATATTAATCGCAACATTATCTTACTGTGTTACTTAAAGGGCATGTCCATTATTATTATTGTTAAATTTTTTAGTTTTTTTTATATCATTCTGCAGCTTCCCAGTGGTGTTTCTTATGTATTTAAATCCAAACATTCAAAATTTGGTCAAAGTAAGTATGTTTTAGCGTCAAAATGCTATTTTCCCACGTGACCTTACGTAGGTTTCTGCATGATGACGCTGCTACATGTACAGTATATATACATCCTGATAGTCAGTGTATTAACGTTACATACAGCAACTTAGATGGTTGTAGACCAGCAACTCCCGTGTTCTGCGAATTTTTGTGAATGTAGTCTGGTGGCATTGAAGACAGTGATATAACGGCTTCAGTTCCCTTTCGGAAAAGCGGTGAAAACATTCTAAATATAGCGTACACTTAAACTGTTATTGATTGATTGAAACTGACATGACATTTTTTTTAGGTGGCTAAAATACATTTCTTTGCTGCTCCCGTCCACAGCCGCTTTACCTCGCCGTCAGAAAGCCCTTTCCGACGGGGAACTGAAGCTGCTATATCGCTTTCTTCAAAGCCACCAGACTCCATTCACAAAAACAGCAATTTTACCTCTCAGAACACGGGACTACACATACAACCCCTCTTCAAAAAATCTGAATTAACCCTTTCAGTTATTTCCAAACTTGGCACAGCTAACTTTGACTCAGCTAGTGCTAGCGTTCACATTATTCATAACCTTATTGATTAGCCTACTTTGGAAACCTACGTCATTGCTTTTTGCCAACGGCTGAATGGGAGTTTCCTTTTTAAAAACCATGAAGAGAACGCAGATGGACCCGTCATTTCATTTCTGTCATCATTTGTTCAAATTCTGTTGCTAGAAAACCACATACAGTATAACCCTTTTTAAACCTCAGAGGAAATAAATATCTACGTTTCCTGTACACATAAGTGTTAGCGGAGCTTACCCCCAACATTATTCTTGTATGTGTTGTAGATCTCCTTGACTCTGCGGTATCGGAAAGCCAGCTTCCTCATCCAGTCCACCCCTCCGTGAACCCCGGACCCCAGGCACAGAGAGCCGCCCCCCGCTGGGCTCTGGAAGCCGTCAGACCCAAAGTTGTAAGTGCTGCAGGATCACAATACAGGAAGCAGTCAGGATATAGCTCATAAAGACACAAGCTGCATTTTTCCAGAGCATCTCATAGTAGCACTATCATTGGTGTTTCAGGGGAGGGAGGGGATGCTCTAAGAACTGGTACAGCTATATTCAGGGATACAGTTTCTTGCTCTAGGAATCGATTCAAGCTATTGGGGTTATTATGAACATGAAGGCAGCACTTGAACCATCCATCAAATTTAGGGAGGTGTGCCAGTGCAGCCGCAAAAATTTCAGGGACAAGAAACGCTGTAAAATTGAGTTTTTAGCCGTGAATGAAAAAGCTTTGTCGGTAAGAAATCATGAAGTATATACATTCAGCACGCCTAGGGATAAATATAAAAACATCTTTGAGAATGAAAAGGGCCAAGTTCAATAAAATAAATACTTCAAAAAAAGTACTTTAGTAAAGTCTGGCTCTTTCTCCAATCACTCCTAAAAGTGTCCTAAAGTGCTTCAACAAGTTTATGCAATAAAACGTCTGGACTGAGGGAGACGGAGGGAATGATAAAGAGATATTTTGATGAGAAATGAAAGCGTTGGATAATCCTGTGACATATTATATGGCTGTGGAAGTCGGGGGGAAAATAAAAGACATGCACATGCTTGCATGCATGAACACACACAGACGCGCACAAACTCTTTGTCTCATCTCCCTGCTTTTTTTTTTTTTCTCCTCCTCCTGTGCACTAAAAACCCAGAGGGCAAGTCTGGTTCACAAGCCACAGCAGAACTGTCAGAGTCTCTGAGTACAGTAACACAGTAGACGCTTTACCTCAGGTCCTGTCCGTTGTCGTCTGACGCCACGTCATCAATATGAACCTGGTCACATTCCTGGGAAATGAAAAGGGGAGCGGATATGTGAGGAGATCCATTTCAGAGCTGGAGCCCTGTACGGGCAGGTCTCTCCTCTTTAGGGGAGCCTGCGGGAGTGACAGCAGCTACAGAAATAATAAAAAAAAAGGGCTAACATAAAAAACAAGGAAGGAGGAAATAAGATGTCAGGACGAGGGACGGCGAGGCGCCGGAGATACAGGACAGTCAACGCGGCGGTGCATTCTGGTGTATAACCACGTAGTAAATTAAGTAAAGTAAATCTGCATTTTTTTTTTATAGTGCGTCCAATATTTTGGTTAAAAAACTCCTCTGAAGAAAGGCCCATTGTCTTTGACAAGCACAGCGGGTGTACATGTTGTTCCTCTCTATTGGACGTTAAAGCAAGCAACCAAACCGCAGGGATTCAAACCACACTGAAGCTTAAACATGTGTCTACGGCCAAAACACCTTCAGCAGTATGCAGTTCAATCAGAAACACGAAAACAGCTGTTAAGATTGGATATGTAGCAGAAAAACAGGGAGCATAAATCGATCATATCTCACAATGATTGTCTCCTAAAAAATACTAAAATCTCTCTCTTATGTCTTCGTCTTTAGTCCAGATTCAAGCCTCCAAGTCCCACAAACTTCTATCTTTCACAACCATTAGTTCAAAAACCGAGTCCCAGTGGAACTTCTAGTTGTCACCCAGCGACCCGGGACAGACGGGGTCTCCTATCACCTTTCAGCCATCTTGCGCCAGACGGAGACGCTACCTCATCTTCCCTCCATCTCCACATAACTCAATTCCCCGGGGATGCAACCCACCTCCCACTCAGGTGCCATCCGCCCCTGTAAAGCTGCTTCTATAGTGACCATACAATACACTGAAACTCAGAGCAGCTCCACTCAAGTGAGACCATTCTCATTTTAATCCAGTTTAGAGCTGCAACGATTAATCGATTAGTTGTCAACTATTAAATTAAAGGTGCTACTGATAACATTCAGCCACTAGATGTCGCATTCTCCCTCCCGTTCCATTGCATCCACTTCACAACAAGTCGTTGCCAGGCACGTACCGTCAATCTCAACCATTTATCCATTTTTTCCTCACTAACTGACGACACAGAGACACCATGTGATACCAATGTCGTTTTCCTATTGGCTCACCAGCCTTCAGATATCTCCTACAGAGATAAACAAAACATTCATTCTGGATCCGCCAATTTTTTCAAATTGATTAATTCAAAATCATAATTTTTTTTAGGAAAAGCCATACTTTTATTCAGCACCTTTCTAAAAGCTATGTAGGTGTATTATTATTATTATTTTTTTTATATTAGCGTGCATAAATCAATAAGTTCTCTGATTCCAGCTTCTTAAAGGTGAATATTTTCTGGTTTCTTTACTCCTCTATGACAGTAAACGGAATATCTTTGAGTTGTGGACAAAACAAGACATTTTTCATCTTGGGCTTTGGTAAACACTGATTGACATTTTTCACCATTTTCTGACATTTTATAGACCAAACAATTAATCGATTAATGGAGAAAATAGTCGACAGATTAATCGACAATGACAATAATTGTTAGTTGCAGCCCTAATCCAGTTTTAAGAGCTGGAAATTAAATGGAATACCTAGTAATCTACTTATGTTTTTTTTTCTATAGGTCAAATTTCAACTGGAAATTCTGACTTTGATTAATCAGGCATGCACGGCCCATTACAATTATGTGATCCTCGGTACTACAGTTATGACAGCAGCGATAACACTCGTAGACGCTGATGTAGCTACTGACATACAGGGAGGACAAGATAATTGTACCTCAAGACTTAACAGCGGTTGTCAGCCCGCTATGGCCTGCTGCTTTAGAGATTTACTGAGCCCTGAAAACAAAAGAGGGGATAAGAACCGGGTCTGCAAATGGCTTTGTTGGCTCCTTTCCCTCCTCTTGACTGTTCCTCCTCCCATTTGACTAATTTTCCTCTCGGATGCTCAGACACACACCTATAATTACAGCACAAAGTGTACTTGTTCTCTCTCTCTCTGTCCCTCTCTAATCTTTTTTTTTTTCTTTGTCAGAACAAGGCCAAAGGAATTCAGGATGAAAAGCACATGAACTTTTCAGTCACTAGCAGGTAGTAAAACTGCATTTTCATGACCACTTGAGGAGTCATCGTTTTAAGAGGTTGCACCAATGTCTAACTTTGGTGGATTTTTAGGGCAGCAGGTTGTAGGTCTAACGGTAAGAGCACTTATGCCAGAAGTTAACAACCCCTCCTTTTAATATTCTTGCTCAACTGAGGAGAGCAAATTGTTTGGAAAATGCTGTAGTAAGAATTAATACAGGATAGAAGCTGTGTGAGGGGGTTTCTACAATGAGTGCTACTGTGCTTTATGCCAGGTAAGAAAACAGCACCCAAATGTCAAACCTCTTGCTAGGCTGTTGCAGGGAAGGATTTCTGGAATGCCAGCGTATACTGTTGGATATGTTCTCACTGCTGCCATTTTCCATCTTACTGGAAATAAAACTAAGTTTAAAAAAAAAAAAAATCATCTTGCAAAAAAACTTTGATGGAGAGTGCTGCGACCGGAATATGAAATAAGTAAGTGGTAAGGTTTTTGTGTGAAGTAAGGCATAATGTTCAAGATACCGGGTACAAAAGTTAACAAAACAAATTTTAATTAACATGCTCCACTCATACATTTTTTTATAACTGAGCCAATTATCATTCAAATTTGAAAACTCACCTCCAAGTCATTAAAGAAGAGTCTGGAGTCGGCCAGGTTGAAGATCATCTCCTCCATCCACAAACCAAGAGACACTGCCTTTGAGGAATCCTGATGCACACACACACACACACACACACACACACACACACACACACACACACACAGAGAGAGAGACACACATAATTAATAATTTAATTTGAAAGCCACACTACACAATTTTACTACAAGTTGCTGTGTACACTTCTGCAGAGGTTCTCAATCTTTTTGCAGCCAAGGACCTCTTACAAGATAGAGAATATACCAACAACCCCCTCATGTATGTCCCTGGACTAATTTGACGTAGCCTATTTTTTACACTTACACAAATATATTAGACATGTATTAAACATATTCGCAGTTATAGATTTGTCAGATTAGAATGTAATCTATGGACTATTATACTGTAGATTTAAAAAATAAAATAGTATTCATTGGACTATGAAGCCTTTTGTAAAAAGAAATATAAATTATCATAATAATTTTAATGAATAATGTTAATGAATCTGAAAACTTTTCACGGACCCCCCACTTTGAGAATCACTGCACTAGTGCATCTGTTATTAGGACCTAATCACAAATGAGGTTTAATAAATCAAATTAATTCATTCATCACCCAACACAATTTATTTTCCATCAGTCAATGTCTGTCTTGCCGTAGGTGTACTATATATATGTATTTATATCTTGAGGCATGTTCGGTGATTTATACTGTGGTAACAAATTCCCTCTCAGCCACACACATTTCAACACATTTAAATGAAAGACGGTGGTTTGACCTAGTTAATAAAAATGATGTCATAACAACATCTCTCTATCATATCAGGGGATGCACCCTCATTAATTAGTGAATAAATAACACAATCATGAGCCCAGACTGAGACCGATGGCCCAATAGGTTTGGTATTTAGAGAATGATCAGTCAAATTGGATTATTATTATTATCTGGCCTTGTCAGTGCAGCCGCCTGCTTGTCTGTCTGAACGGCGTTCCTTTCACTTCCTCTACAAACTCATCAACTGGATTGACACAAACAGGTTTCGGGGAGAGGCAAGTGTGAATATTTATCTGTCAATCAAACTCTCTGCTGATTCTTATCTTCACTAACTCTTTTCTGACTTATATGTTTTGGCTCTCTTCACAAGTTTACCTCATATCTCCACAGTGGCTCTTTTTCCTGATTCATTACACTAAATTATGCACAGACTCATTCAATTTAATTCACTGCTGACTATTAGATCAAACTTAGTGAAAAACCATGAGGAACACATTTTTATTAAACTCATTCAATCATCTCAAGCGTATCCGTGTTTTTTTTTGCAAGTTTTTGCTCCTAAACCACAAATATTTTTTGCTGACCAATGTGTTTTAATCGGTTTACTATACAAAGATGATGCTAACGTACCTAAAATGCTAAGAGCGGACCAGACTCTGTGGTACAACAGTGCTTTGAGCTAAATGCTAACATCAGCATGCTAACATGCTCACAATGACATTGCTAACATGTCAGTGGGTATATTGTTTGGGGCCTTCAAATGGATCAATATGAGCGCCCCCCTCTTGTGATATTCACAACCTAGTCAGTGGATAGTTTACAAGTTGTGACGTGTTTGTTGACGTTGTCAGAAATGGCGGGGACCACGGAAATACATTTTTCGGTGCATAATAAGTTAATATATTGTAATTTTAGGCGTATATTGTTTTTTTTTTTCATAACTTTATGATATGTCTGAGGAAAATGTTGATATTCTCAACGGCCTCATCTTTTTCCTCTGTCATTATGCCTTTGCATTTCCTGCATTATGTTACCCACTTACTAGCTTGCTAAATTGTTAGCCTCTGTGACTTCTACATGCAACAGTAACGTTAATATTGCCGTTGCTTAGCAGCGGTGTTCTCACGACTTAACCACTCGAACGCCAAACATATCGTGTACACGACTTCCCATGTTGTAAACACGAGCTCACAAGTTTCACTCGAAGGCACCAGTTTACCAAGTTAACCATCTTAGTTTAGCCTGTTAGCATGCTAACATTTGTGAACTAGCACTAAAACACAAAGTACAACTGAGGCTGATGGGAATGTCATAACGTTGGTTAAGATGGACTTTTATGTATTGTGTTGTTTTATGTTGTGTATTTATTGTCATGTGGTTGTTTTTTGTCAACAGATGCAAATTAGCTCCTAGCTAACTCAGGTGCAATTACTTTTTAATTGTGCGCTGTCCCTGCATAAATAAACAATACATTAAATGAATTTGACAGGTATTTGGACATAAACCAAGGTACTGGAACAATAATATTTTGACCTGGTGATGGCGCCAAAATCACCAAAATGATTACAATTTCTCCTCTGGGGGTAATAACATGTGTCCTAAATTTCATGTCAATCTATCCTATAGCGCTCCAGGGATGACGTATTTTTGTAGGCAAACCCAGAAGTTAGCATCGCCCTGGTTCCCTCGACAAAAAGCCAATGGCACAATGGCTGCAGCACTCTATAGTTGCTGAGTTATCACCTCCACCAAGGCCGAAGGCCTAGGAAGGAGGTTATGTTTTCACCGCCGTTGGTTTGTTGGTTTGTTTGTTTGTCCGTTTGCAGGATTACTCAAAAAGTCCGCGATGGATTTGAATGACATTTTTTGGAGGGGTCGGGTGTGGCACGATGAACAATCCATTAGATTTTGGTGGCCATCCGGATCATGATCCGGATTCAGGAATATTTTTAAGGATTCCGATTCGCCTGAGCATGACTGTAAGACCACAGGGTATAACACATGCGCAGTGTAGCTGATGACGCGTTGATGACTCGTGACCCCGCCTTCTTCCCCCTCATCAGAGCAGAAAGATACGTGTGTAGGTGTGTGCGGAAGCTGCTGGCCGTCCGTGGTGAGAAAAAACTATAGATTTGGCGTTTTTACACATTAAACTCTGTGAAATTACAGTTGAGTTCGACCAAAGCACACTTGGTGATTGTTGGAAAGAGTAACGATGACGGTTTAGGTGAGTTTTATTTTGTTTCTGTCCAGTTTGAATTAAGTGTTTTACAATGCACGTGTATTTTGCCACGTGCAAAATACACGTGGATGCTGGCGCAAGCTGAACGGAGAGGGGGGTGGAGGTCTGCGCTCTCCGAGTGCCATTCTAGTTTCAGTCTAGACCGACCATTAGACCGGCGTTGCCATCTAAAGCTGCTAGCACGGCTAAAAATGATTGCAGACTTGATGTAAGCTGTGATCGATGGACACAATTCTAGCAAGTTTCAAGAATTTCCTATTTGATTTTCGAATGGCAAATGAATGGCATTGACTGCCTGGAATGACGGGGACAATACAAAAGATAATCTAAAACACAACAGCAAGTCTTCCAGCATTTTCTTTTCCTATCAACACCTCACACCACCCAGCCTCTCTTCTCCTCTCCTTTTTCTCTCACATTGGAAAAACCCCACACAAATACGCAGGTGTTGCGTTACATCAACTTCACCTTTGTTTCTTAATAAGCAAATTAGCCTATAAATCATCCCCCACAGAAACACATAAATCCTAATTCAGGCTGACAAACAGCTGGGGCGTGTTGTTGTTCCAGACTACAAAAGCAGGTGTGTGTATATGTAATGCGCGGCGTATTGTTTTGATGGCAGCGTCGGCTCGTCCTTGGCAGCGAGACGGGTGAAGCAAAGAGGTGTCAGCCAAAGGTGAACGTTAGATTAGTGCATTTGAAATGACAGGCGGAGCTGCCTCCTGGCTCAAAATTGTAGAAACGGGCTTGATGACACAAGCCGGGTAAATGATGACAATTACAAAATACCCCCCCCCACCCCTCCGAAGAGGGTTTAAAGAGAAAAAGGTAATTGAGGACGAAGGGCGGAAAAAGTTCAGTAGGAGGAGGAGGAGGAGGATGACAAGGAGAAAAAGACGAGGGGGGAGGATTGAGAAACACTGGACAGAAGAGGAAGAGATGAATTGGACGGATGAAGGAGGAGGGGTTAAAGGCTTAAGAAAGGATTGTTCTGCTGGTCTAATAATTGAAATAATTATCTATAATCACCTTCCTCCAAAAAAACGAGGGCAGCTCTATACAGAGGGACAAATAAAAGCCTCTTTCTGCAGAGAAGAGACAAAAAGAGGAGGAAGGAAAAGACAAAAAAAACACCTAAAACATCTAGTTCTCACCTTTCTATGCAGGACGTTTGATATGGAAAACACACTAGAGGATAGAGAGGGGTGCTGTATGATAGATGAGATAATGGAAGAGCTGTTACAGGGGAGGGAATCGGCTCCTCATGTGGATCTCTGTTCACCTCTGGCTCACCAAGCTGGTGAAAACAACTGTCTTTCAACACACCCATTAGTCTTTCCTGCACGCTGGGCCCAGACTTGCCTTTACTCACAGGTCCAAAACATTTGTTTATGATAAGAGTTTAATAGGCTGACCCTAGCGGGAAGAGCCTGGGCTGTTAAAAGTAGACACAAAACGTTGAAGAGGAGGTAAATTATGCTAGAAAAAGAAGGCTTGTCAGAGTAGGATGAGTTAGGCACAAATTTGGGAGGGAGAAAAAAAAAAAGCATTGCTAGCTTGTAAACCGCCTTGGATTGTTAATCTGTTTTTCCGCTGTCAGTCATTCAATTCTTCTGCTGCATGTTTGAGTTTTGATGTCAGAATCTGTCCAACTGAGCTCCAGCAGCGGGGTGTTTGGGTGGTGGGAGGAATCAGGAATGTTTGGCACATGAGTCACATTTCAACACATCCACTCTGTCGCTCTATCTCTCTCTCTCTCTCTCTCTCGTTGTTTCTTCCTCTCTTTTTTCTCTTCACCCCCTCCTCCTCTCCGTGGCAGAAAAGAAAGAAAAAGAAACAACGGCATGCATGGCCTGCCGGGGGGGCTGAACCGATCAGAAACGCTGCTCTCAAACTCCCATCAGCCTTGTGTCAACCCGCAGGGGGACCGTGAGAATTCAAAACACACATGCCCGGCCAAAACCAAGAAACGCACCGCTGTCCGCCCCTCCGTCAGCTGCCTGTCTGTTATGTAAAGGTCCCACCGGCTGTCAATCACGCCGCAGGATGCCGGGGTAGCTAAACAGCCCCCGTGCATTATGAAAAGAAACAAGAGGGCAGAAAGGCAAAACAGCCGGCGTGTGAAAATGCTCAGGGATGAGACCCAGAGGTCTTGGACTCGGCTCAGGCGGCCAAACCTTTGACTGTTAGTCAAATAAGCACTCGAGACAAAGGGTGATTTGACTAAAGCAAGATTAGTTTGTTGTTGCGAGGGTTTTGTGCCAAACTGTGCCTACCTACTGTCTGATTAACTGTTGTGTGATGAGCTACAGCACGTACTTGTAACAGTAAAGGACAAAGGGAGGGGTCGTATCACCGTACCTTGCCAAATCGTGAGGAGAAGGTTCCCGTGAGGAGCGAATGGAAAATGATGATGGTTTCATCCAGGTCCCAGATAAACACACGCTGCAGTGAAATAACAGATATGTAATGTTAACCTCATGAACGTTTATGTGTGTGTGTGTGAGAGAGAGAAAGATAAATATTGTAGAGAAATGCTGATAATTTTCAACATTGTGTGAGTGTGTGTTTACCTCTATATCAGAGTCCAGAGGTGGAGCGGGGTCACTGGCTCTTTTCCTCCCTCTCAACTTCCCATCTGACCCCCTCCGTGCCGGGACCTCTTCTTTACCTGGCGTGGGGGGGCTGGGCGGCGGGTGGTACTCTCCTGGAAGAACATGCACACACATAAAACAAAGTTGTCTCTATCAAAGATTCAGACTTTGATTTATTAGCTCAAGAGCATGTTCCAAGGGAACTCTTTTTACTCGATTTACTAGTCACGCAGAATACAACAGATGCTATTGAGTTGCATTATGGGAAGTGTAGGATCCAGGGTTTTTGGAACCATAC
This sequence comes from Sebastolobus alascanus, assembly GCA_916701645.2. Taxonomy (NCBI): domain Eukaryota; kingdom Metazoa; phylum Chordata; class Actinopteri; order Perciformes; family Sebastidae; genus Sebastolobus; species Sebastolobus alascanus. Next base: position 1,328,048 of record CAKAOJ020000077.1, on the reverse strand, counting down.
CAGGGACTAAAAGTTAGGATATCTCAGTCTCTGCTTCAAAAAATGTTTACTGTTTTTTTTTTTTTTAAATCTGTCTCTTGGAAGTCCCCCAACTTTGTGGAAGCGCAGTGGAATGCCACTTTAATATCCTATACACCACAATAATAAATCAATGGCACATAGTAGAAATAAAGTGTAACAAAATCACTCAAACGAAGGTAGGACAAAAAAATATATATATATAAATAGATTTTATCGCATGATTGTCCATAGTTAATCGTGATTAATCGCAAATTAATCACAAATTTTGTATCTGTTCAAAATGTACCTTAAAGGGAGATTGGTCAAGTATTTAATACTCTTATCAACATGGGAGTGGTCAAATATGCTGCTTTATGCAAATGTATGTATATATTTATTATTGGAAATCAATTAACAACACAAAACAATGACAAATATTGTCCAGAAACCCTCACAGGTTCTGCATTTAGCATAAAAAATATGCTCAAATCATAACATGGCAAACTCAAGCCCAAAAGGCAACAACAGCTGTCAGTGTGTCAGTGTGCTGACTTGCCCCAACTGCATGTGATTATCATAAAGTGGGCATGTGTGTAAAGGGGAGACTCGTGGGTACCCATAGATCCTATTTTCATTCACATATCTTGAGGTCAGAGGTCAAGGGACCCCTTTGAAAATGGCCATGACAGTTTTTCCTCGACAAAATTTATAGTAAGTTTGGAGCGTTATTTAACCTCCTTCATGACAAGCTATTATGTGGCATGATATGTCCATTTAAAAAAACAAAAAACAAAACAGAACTTAAACATCATAAATGGTGGTCCGTCACTCCTTACCTGTGTGTGACTCTGGGCTGTGATTGGGCAGCATGACGGGATGTTCTGGATGCTGATAGGCTATTGGAGCTGTGATGGCAGCAGGGCTGATGTTGCTGCCGGATATGTAGGGGCTGTTGTAGTGATGCGAGTTATAATACGGAGAGTACTGACCCTGACTGTAGCTCGAGTACGCTGAAAACTCCTGTCAAAAACGTAAACAATGACTTTAGTCAGTGTCACTCAACATTCCAACCTGAGGTGTTCATGCATTTAGACAGTCAACAATACAGCATGATTGATATATGACAGAAACTAATTTAAGATATTGTCAAGATTGCTATAATTACCAGCCGCGACAGCATGTGGCTGGTCTTGTTTTCACCTTCTGAATCTGTGTGTGTGTGTCATTATGGCAGAATGTGGTCCTGGAGACACCGACTGTAGCAGGAACTACCACAGAGGTGGTTTTGAGGACTTTGCCAGGTGTTTATATGTCTGTCTGTGGACAGATTTTGTCATCGCGATAGTGTCGCACCATGCAAGATGCGGTCACAAAACTTTACAGGTGTGTAGGTGCTGAGATCAAAATGAAGACTAATTTTGAAAGATGGGTGTGGTCCGAGCAAGGGGGGGGTGGAAGTAGGGAAGGGGCCATTAGCCCCCCTTCTCTTTACACCCCTGGTTCAATTGGCGTCACGTCTGGAGTAATCCCATCACAAGATGGTTTCTAGTTTAAGATCTATTTTTTTCTGTCCTATTGTGGAAACTCTTCAGATGTCTTGGCAGTAAAACATTCGAGTAGAAATAACATTTCTTTTTACAATTAGCACTTGAAATGATAAGGTAGTACAAAATGTAATACGATGTAATGTAATGTTACCGTACTGTGGTGTTTCATTTTCAGCTCTTTACTTAAGATTTCATTTAAACTTGTTTTTTTTCTTTTTTAAAAAAGGAACCCAAACTCTGACAACAAGGAAGATCTTGGGTAGATAATAACAATTTAAATCATACTCACTTGTTGGGTGGAGTTGAATGGGGTTGAACTTGAGATTGCGTGGGTGCCTTGAAAAATTCCAGATGAAATACCACTACCTGAGAAATGATGTGAAGACAAAGGTCAAACCTTCAGGAAACAATTCATCATGCAGGATAGAAAATAATTACAAGCTGGTGAGAGATTTCCCTGCGTTACATCTTGTATTGATGATTAAACCTCGGATATAATTTCACATCTGATCTGTGAAGCTGCGTGGAGGAAGTAATGAGCAGTAAACTTTGACTCCTTCCTCGGTGACAGCTCAGTGCTGCAGGAGCTGGGAGGGAGATTTATGTTTGACATAACAATACAGGTGGGAAAGTCTACCGCTGCTACTACCGCTGCTGCTCTGGGAATCTTCTCAGTCTAATCAAGCCGGGGCAGGAACGTCTTCCTCCGAGCAATTTTACCCCCCACGGTGACGCTGCCTCACCCTGCATCTTTCTGTCAAGTCTGTCCATGCTGTTTGTTTGTCTGATGAATTATTTGTCTTGTAATTGTATATCACCTCCACCTACGGCACCGGACAGCATTCATAATATCTATTCCACCGACTGTCAAGTTAGCTGGATATCTCAAAAGGTTACGAATGGTACAGTGGTAGAAGAACATCTGTGAACAGATACAGTGCTTACTGACCATGTGGTGAACTTTAAACAAGACTACTAACAGCTCGAAGAGGGTGTACTTAAGCCCAGCGCCACAACATGCTGATGGTTAGCAGGTATAATGTTGACCATTTAGTTTGGTGCTAACGTTTGGTAATTAAAGTGCAGCTGGGGCAGATGAGTATTTAGTTGCTAACTTAAAGTGATAGTTGTTTTGAAGTGGTGTTGTATGAGGTACTTATCCATACTAGGTGTATTACTTACAGTAGATGGCGGTCGGCGTGCCCCCAGCTTGGAGAAACAGAGAGGAGTACCAACAACAGAGCAAAGCAATACAGTGCTATGTGACGGCAGAAAAACGTATTTTAGCCACCTAAAAGAAAAGCTTACCTAAAAAAAAAGGTGTACGCTATATTTTCAATATTTTCACCGCTTTATCTTGCCGTCAGACAGCCCTTTCCTTCTCCTTCCCGACGGGGGAACTGAACTGAAAGTGAAACTTATCAATGCTTTCTCCAAAGCCAGCAGGCTCCGATGAGAAAAAACAGTATACATACGTTTCACTTTCAGTTCAGTTCGTCGTAAGAAACTATTCTAAATATAGCGTACACTTAAACAGATATCATTTTTTTTTAGGTGACCCTTTCTTTTAGGTGGCTAAAATACGTTCTTCTACTGTCCACGTCCACAGCACTGTATTGCTTTGTTACGGTGCTCCTGTCTGTTTCTCAATGCTGGGGGCGCGCCGACCGTCATCTACTGTAGGTAATATGGATACGTACATCATACAACCCCACTTCAAAAACACCCAAACTATCCCTTTAAGTGTTGGACAAATGAAAGTTTTGACTTGATGATGGCACTAGATAAAAAGTGACGGGATCACCAGTTAGTACAATCCATCCTGAGAGGAACATGAATGTCTGAACCAAATTTCATGGCAATCCGTCCAACATTTCTTTCAAAACAACAAATTTCAATCTCATAGTGGCGCTAAAAATAAATGAATCCTCTAGGGACCCATGAGCAGAATTTTGTGCCAATCCATCAGATAGATGTTGCGATATCAAACTAGATAAGTGAAAACTGTGTGTGTTTCCTCGGGGTGCTCCTGCCACAGTCCAAGGTTAGGTTAATAGGTGGCTCTAAATTGCCAGCATTAATGTTGACTGGCAACGTGTTGTGGCTGAAAGGGCCTATTATGACAAGACCTGACAGTTGCTTGAGCAGATTATTGTGTGCATTGCAGTTAACCTTTGCAAATAATTACTGTCTGCAACTGTACTGTTTATTGAATGGGTGTTTTTTGTTATGTACAGTAGGAAGGTACAGTTCTTTTCTGTGAAGGACCTAACCTGTTTTGTTTTGACTGCTAGCTGTACAACAAGTTGCCCTTTGGGGATAATAAAGATTTATGACCTGAACCGTCCTGAAATACTTTTAAAGATCCACTTCCTCAAGTCCACCTAACATAATTTTTCCGTCCACTACTGCTCCCTCTTGCTCCCCGTTTATTCTTCTCCCCTCCACAGTGCATGACAAACAGGAGAAAAATGACTCAATGGAAGAACCACAGTGAAACCTCCCCAGACAACACAACAATCTTCAAAGCGACTGAAGGAAAAATACAGGAGGTCTCTCGAGTAAACACGGAAAGGCTCCCATAGTCCCCATTTGGTTTCAGTTGTACGCACAGTGTACAGTACATGTTTCGATGGCTTTTTGTGGTGTGTGTGTGTGCCTGTGTATTGTGTACAGTATAATGGATGACATGGAAACATTCTGAAATCCTACAGACATTTGGTTGTTGTGGCAGTTTATTACCGTTTGAAGTTGGCAGTTAATGATTTATGCATAAAAATATTCAAACAAATTTGTTTTGTTTAGGAAAATTGTCTTTCAAACTCAAACTACACCCTGTTAAAAAAAACTGTTTGTTGGTTCAACAGTCATCGAGGGCTTAGCAGTTTGTAAGAGGTTTCATCATAAGCGTGTTTACATGAATATTTACATTCCCGTATAATGTGTGACATCTGAATATTCTCTTTAAGAGGAAGTGATATGGAAAACTAGAGTTATCTGGGAAGGGCTGGAAAACAGAGAGAACAGAGACGGAGGTTTACGATCTCCCCAGTCATGTACTACTACTGGTTATCAACATAATCATCTCCATGACAACTGAGCAAGCTTCAGATTAGCAATACTGATGAACAATAGCACAACTTGAGTCTCATTTCTGTAACGTTGGCCCTCCTTTCTAGCAGGAGACCTGAGACCTGAAATCACTACAATCAAGTCTGACGGGGCAAAAACTACGAGCGGTCAGACGATGAGACGGGTTGTAAACAAACCAACAGTTTTGGTTATCTAAAAAAAACACTTTATTTGGAGGTAAAACCGCAAGTAAACACACTCTAAATGTCTGTAAACTGTGATGAATGTTTACAATGCACTGTTTTTTATTATTATTATCATTTAACTGTTCATCATTTTCTCTTCCAAATAAGTTTGGCTAACCTATCGTATGTATGACTTTTTCTTGCCCCGTCTGATTTCCTGTTCAACTTTGACCTGCCATACTCGGCTCTATTTGTGTTTCACCTCCAAATAAAGTGGATTAGATAGATTACTGGCTTGTTGAAAACCTGTTTGATTGTCTGAACACTTGTTTCTTGCCCTGTCTGAGTTTGTTTTGGCGTTGTCGTCATGTTCCCAGATCTCTGCAATTAACTTGGTGAGTACTAGAGATGCACCGATACCAATACTGGATCACATATCGGGCCAATACTGATTCAAATAGCTGGATCGGTGACAATTGGGCCGATCTACTAAATTCAATTCTTTGTTTATATACTATGTACATTATATACTGGAATATTAATTCCTGTTTAAGTTTTGACCAATTTGTTGCTGCATTAAAAAGGTTTTCACTTGAATTGTAATTCCTGTTAATTTTGAAGATTTTTTACCTAGTTGCTGGTGTACAATTTATTATTTTAATAATAAATAACAATGAAATAAATGTATATCTATGTATTTATTTGTTACATTTTGTTTTACAAAGTTAGAAAAGCAATATTTAAGTCAAGCATGATGTGGCCTTACACATAAAAAAAATGATCCCAGTCACTTCCACACAGTGAGAAAATACCATCTCTTAAGGTAGTAAAGATGGAATGTGAATGAACTGGCCCATTATAATATATAGATTAGCTCATATTGCAATTATTAGAGTACTTCTAAAATAACTGAGCTAGGATATACTGCACAGTATGTAGCACCAAACTCCATCTGTTTACAGTTTAATCCTATTTTGCCTCTTGTCTATTTCATCCATACAGTGGAAACAGGGTCATCCCCCAGTCTGCAACATTAAACCCACTCACTCCTCCGTATAATGCACCTTAACCTCTCCCCTCTCACACACAAGGTCAATTTCACGCTGCTTTCAAAGCCATAAAGTCGCACTGAGCGAGTCATGCTTTGGGCGCCGGGCGACTGAGGAATGTGTACAGCACAGACACACACACACACACAGAGTCACAAAAACACACACCATGCGTGGGCAGAGAGCTGCACACACTTTGTTTGAGTTTTGTTTTTCGGCAAAGACCCTCTGCTCATCTCTTGTTCTCTCTGTTATTCTTCTTTTTTCCATCCTTTCTGTCTCTATGTTTTCTCACTGTCTCTCTCTCTCTAACAGACACAAGCGCTTGCATGCTGTGTTGTTGGTCTGAGTGGAGAAAGGGGGCCTGACCCCGAGAAAAGAGGAGGGGTGGAGAGACTTTTGACGCCAGGAGTCCAGACCGCAGCTAATGGAGAACAGGTGTGGCAGAGAGAGGGAGAGGAAAAGAGAGAAAGATGAGGAGAAGAGGAGAGGAGAGGAGGAAAGTGAAGAGGAGAAGCGAGGAAGAGGAAGAGGAGAGGCAAGGAGAAAGGAGGGGAGAAAGGAGGAGAGGAGAAGAGAGGAGAAAAGTGGAGAGGAGGGGCGAGGCGAGGAGAGGAGTAGAGAGGAGAGGAGGAGCGAGGCGAGGAGAGGAGTAGAGAGGAGAGGAGGAGCGAGGAGAGGAGAGGAGAGGAAAGGAGAAAAGTGGAGAAAAGTTGAGAAGAGAGGAGAGGAGAGGAGAAAGGTGGAGAGGCGAGGCGAGGAGAGGAGTAGAGAGGAGAGGAGGGGTGAGGCGAGGAGAAGAGTAGAGAGGAGATGAGGAGCGAGGCGAGGAGAGGAGTAGAGAGGAGAGGAGGAGCGAGGCGAGGAAAGGAGTAGAGAGGAGAGGAGGGGCGAGGAGAGGAGAGGAAAGGAGAAAAGTGGAGAAAAGTTGAGAAGAGAGGAGAGGAGAGGAGAAAGGTGGAGAGGCGAGGCGAGGAGAGGCGAGGCGAGGAGAGGAGTAGAGAGGAGAGGAGGGGTGAGGCGAGGAGAGGAGTAGAGAGGAGAGGAGGGGCGAGGAGAGGAGAGGAGAGGAAAGGAGAAAAGTGGAGAAAAGTTGAGAAGAGAGGAGAGGAGAGGAGAAAGGTGGAGAGGCGAGGCGAGGAGAGGCGAGGCGAGGAGAGGAGTAGAGAGGAGAGGAGGGGTGAGGCGAGGAGAGGAGTAGAGAGGAGAGGAGGGGTGAGGCGAGGAGAGGAGTAGAGAGGAGAGGAGGGGTGAGGCGAGGAGAGGAGAAGAGAGGAGAGGAGAGGAGAGGAGAAGAGTGGAGAGGCGAGGCGAGGAGAGGAGAGGAGAGAAGAGAAGAGGAAAAAGGAAGAGAGGTGAGGAGAGGAGAAAAGTGGAGAGGAGAGGAGAGGAGATGGAAGCTCCTTCCAATAAGGTTGAATTCAAAGATGGTGTATTATATATACTGTCAGGTCTGTGTGTCCGTACTCTCAGCACTATTTTAGACTCACCGTGTGAGTAGCTGTAGAGACTCTGACTGGGAGGAGTGCTGCTGAAGTTGGAGTATCCCAGTATTCCCGTCTGTCCTGGAGAGTGACTCAGGCCGTCTTCTGTTTTAATGTCTGAGTATGGAGAGATGCCATCAAGATGAACTTGTTTGGTTTCATGAAAAACATGCAGGGTTTTAGCCATTCATACAAAGGAGAAATATTTGTAAGTAATTATATTTTGTATTGTATGATTAATTAATGTCAACTAAGTTTTTATTTCCACTGAGGATCGATTAAGAATGTATAGCAATCTATCTCTGTAACACCATGTGCTTGTTTCTTGCATACATTACAAAACTGTCTTGTTCCCCCTAGTGTCCCCCTCTGTCTTCCTTTTTTTGTTCCATTGTGTTGCAATGACACTGAATTGGTTTCCAGTTGAATGTTGATGTTGGCCAATGTGCTGTATTCTTATTGTGTCTTGTTGTTTCCACAAACTAAAGAAGGAAAACGAGCACTTTAGAGAAATAGACAGAGCTGCACTAACTTGCAGAATCTGATGTAAATAATCAGAGATTTTAGCTGTACCTGTACGCTTTGCCATCACATTAAAAACATGTCTTGCTTTTGGGATGATTATCAAAATAATGCATGCATTTATAGAACTGTATGTTTGTTTGTACTCACTGTAAGAGGGCATGCTGTAGCCCTGTGTGTGGTGGGTGTAAGGTGCGTACGGCCCTGCAGGCTGGAGGGCCGGGCTGTACTGAGTCTGTCCATACGCAGCCATGACACCTCTACCCGTCAGCTGATCTTAAAGAAGGAAGAAATAATGAGGAAACCTTTATTGACAAGTTCTCTCTCTCGTCATCTGTTACAATAGAACATCTCTCTTTTTGGCAGCGTGAGGAAGAACATGTTAAACATGCAAACACTTTCTTTTAATGCCACAAACAGAACAAACTGAACTCTGCTGGGATAAACACAGTGGTAAAATCTGAATGGATGGTTTGGTTTTTTACGACTTGTAGCATGAAACAGTCACCACATAAACCTAAATTGGACATAATTAAAGGGTAAGAAAACCTTACAGCTCTTGGTCCAATAAACTTAAATGAGTTCATAATTAACATCACACAGTTAAACGCTGAATCACAATGGTGTGGCAGTTTCCTTGTGACGCCACAAAGACAACACAACAACACAAAGACGTGCAGTGCAATGCATGACAAAGAAGTAATGCAATTCCACTTTCAATTTCAGTGGCGAAGAACTCACCTGCAGTAGGTACGATGAGTTTGAAGTCGACGATAAGAAGCCCTGTGAATGAGGCGAGAACGGGCACCGTCGTCAGAAAATTCACAGTGAAACCAGTTAGGAAATGAACAGTGAGATTTGAATTGTTGTAATTAAGTGCTTCTCACATATAAGCACAACATTAAAGGGGACCTATTATGCTTTTGTACTTTTTTCTTTTTCCCTTTCCTTTAGTTTTTTTTGTGCATGTAAAAGATCTGCAAAGTTACAAAGCCCAAAGTCCATGCCAAAAGAAGTTATTCTCCCCCACACGCCTTGATTGAAGTCCCTCCTTTTCTTCCGTAACGTGGTGATGTCACCAAGTAACACATTTTGCACAATACCTGCCTAGTGGCTAGTTTGGCATGCTCACAAACAAAGCTAGTTAGAGCGGAGCTGGAGCGGAGTCCGAAGAATTTGGTTCAATTAACCAATCACAGCAGAGTGGACCAGCTGACCAATCAGAGCAGACTGGGCTTTTTGAGGGGGGTAGAACCGGTATTGAGAAAAATAAAGTGTTTTTTGAACATTAAAGCCTAAAAATAAGCATAATAGCTCATGACATTTAATCAGCATCAGCATTATTTCCTAATAATCTTTGTACAATTCCAGAGACATTGTATAATTCAGGAGACCCTCCAGCTCCAACAAAAACGTGATAAGATTTCATAAGGCATAGTTGTCAATTCAAAAAATGAATGCAGCTTTTGATTAAAATCAGGGTATCATTGGTTGCCCTCACAAAAAATAATCTCCTCGCTCCAAAAAAATGAGCGTGTGCAGTCCTGATGACCAGTTTATCATTATGCAGGTTTAAGAGTTTATAATCTGTTTGTTGACTTCAGAGGCAGACTGGATGATTGGCTCTAGCGAGCAGCCACTTTGCATCTAAAGCATTTCACTTTTTTGTTCTTTGTAGTTCTGCCCTCTCACCTGGCTCCGTAGAGAGAGCTTTATCCTCTTTATCCCGTCTCACTGCTGTTAGTCAGGTTCCTCCTGAGCCGTCAACTCTCCTGTGGAAACAATAGCAAGCACACACACCATCAGGACACAGGTATGCAGGTGACTGACACATGGCGACGTGCCCCGGGCCGCGTTGCAGAGGGACGAGGAGGAGGGGAAGCAGCGATTTTCTCCATTGCACACAGTTCAAGAGGTGAATAGTTTTAAGGAGAGAGAGAACACGACGAATGTGGCATTGATGTGAAGAGTGTGGTGATTAGAGACTCTGACAGTCAAATGACGAGTTACAGGAACCTGACAGGTAACATTGTTTCTAGGGAAAATGTTAGAAAAACGCTCCACTAATGCTGACTCACTCTGATGTTTGGCAGCGGCGCCGTGCACACTGTGTGTAGCTATTAAGAGGAAACAAACCAGGAAAGAAAGACCAGAGCAGGGCTGCGGTCCAAAATAATAAAAAAAAATTGGCATAGAGTCTCTCAGTTCAGCAGTATTTCTCACGTACGTCGTCGGGTGATGTGATGAGACGATAGAGCTTTGACAGGTTGCTGTCTCCTTTACTGTATTCCTCTGGTTCTATTAGGTCCCCATTAACAGTTGCATGGCAGGATAAAAGGACGGAGTCAGATCAGTCTCAATATTAATGAATGCACACAGAAGGATTCACAAATGTATTTTGTGATTTATATATAAATGACCCTCTCCACAAAACTATTTTTCAATACACACGAAAATAGTTATCGTTGTATATAAATGTAAAAAAAAATATATAAAAGGTTCAACAGTTTGTATATAAATGCAACAACATCCAAAGATGTTTTTGATGAAAATTGCAAATACTTTTAAATACACATATGTGTGAATTTCTATTACATTTATTTGAAACAAGAAATATTTGTGTGTGCATCAGAAATATATTTGTGAACCTTATTTTTTCACATGTGGATTTTTTTTTAACATTTATATACAATAACTATTTTGTGTGCATTCAGTGAGAGCGAAAAGGGTTAAAAGAAGAGAGGGAAGGGGAGGTCCCTGCTCAGTGAGCTGGAGGTCAAAAGGTCAATGCCACATGAATTAGTCTGAGCAGGAAGCTGAATGAGGTCAGCCTGTTTGACAGCAGATCCTAAAGTCAAAACTCACACAAGGTACCAGTCAATCTGAAGCATGATGCACTGTGGGTGACTGAAGTTGTACTGGGAAACTTGATCAAGTCACACTAACACCATAGGGCCACAAACATGTGAACAATATCCACACTGTACTTTTGGACTCTTTCTCTCTTATTTTGTATGATAATTCTGCAGCATGCAACAATATTTCAGACAACAGTGTTTTCAACTTTGTTCAACAATTTGGGGAAGGCCCCCTCCTGTTTCAACTTGCACAAAAATAACCAACAATGGTTTTCTGAGTTTGGTGTGAAAGAATTTGACAGGCCCGGAAGAGAGCAATGACCTCAACCTCGTCCAACACCTTATCGCCAAACATCACTGATGCTCTTGTGGCTGAATGGGAGCAAATCCCTGAATCCAGCTTCCAAAATGATGAGGAAAGCCTTCCCAGAAGAGTGGAGTCTGGTATAGCAACATGTTAATACTAATGGTTTTGGAACGAGATGTTCAACAATCACATGTGGGTGTAATGTTGCAGTGTTCACATACTTTGCCCACATACTTTTGGTCATAACCTGCTTTTGGTTCAGCAACATTTAGACCACTCTTGTTTATTTGTGCTGTATGACAATGCAGAACAGGCTGAACTATTTTATTTCTCTCTTTCTCTCTCCCTCTGTCTCTCTCTTTGCCTCTGGGCCATTCCAATCTGGCAAAGCTGCAGCTAACTGCCTGACCTCTGACCTCGCTGACAACACAACGACAGAGACAGATGACAGTCATGAATTATAGGGGCAGCGGGGTTTTTACAGCAGCAGAGAAGATGAAGGTGAGGGGAGAAAAAAAAGTACAAGCTGTCTGAGAAAAGTGACAGAAATTGTGACAGTCTGCTGATCAACAGAAGCTCCACTGGGCGTCACAAAACCTGAGACGACTTACAGTATCTTTTGCGTTGTTTTCATGTCATTAGCGCGAGCGTTTTTTTGACAGAAAAGAAGAGAAAACACATCTCATGTTGTGTCAGCTCCAGCTGATGGAGCCGCCCTCCCGGCTTTAAAAACACCCGAGACAGCTCGCGGTGTTTTCTGAGTAAATAAATGCACTTCAACCATGAAGACTTTACAGCCCAAAATCCACCTGCACATCTGTGTTAATGACCGTAAAATAAACATAAATAAAACAGACTGTAAATGTGACACTAAGGAGGTGATTTACTGTTTGTCATGTCAATAATAACCTTGTGTAAAAAGATAAGAGCATAAACAAGACACAAATTAGAGATACTTGTAATCTAAATTGTTCCAAATGAAGAAAACTCTTATTATAACTAAACTAGTATAACTCTTTTTTTTTTTTTTTTGCTTTAACTCAATTTGAAATCTGTACTTTTAATCTAAACCATGTGTTCCTTGGTTTTCCTATTATTTTCCGCTTGAAATGACCCCGAAGACCTTGCAGCCATCAGAGATCCTGATCTGACCTTTTTCACAGGCCGAGTGTGAAGCTTGGGAGAGGAACACTGATCCCGCAGCACAGAGGGGAAAATAAGGAAAGTGCTGTTGTGCTTAGCATTTCCTCGCCCTTTCCAGGGATCAAAAGTGAAAGTGACGCCTGTTCAGAGTCCTCTTGACTTCAGCTGCATCCCTGCAACAGTCCCGTACGCACGCACACGCAAACACAAAAACTGCGTGCGATAGGGAAGGCACTTCCTGGTTCAGGGTGAGGCCTGGGAGGAGGGCGCACAAGGCCATGGGAACCGCAGGACACCGGAGGGAAGATGAGCGGAGCTCAGCAGAGATGTGGAAAGCCGAGGGCTGAAACCGAAGCTAAAACAAACCCAGCGGGGCCACGGGGGGCCGCGGGGCCACAAGGCCAGTCCCACCAGCTTCACCTGGGTCCCAGGGTTCTGCTAGACCACTGCTTCTTTCACGGATATCAAATTCTAGCCTTTGTGCTGATGGATTACATCACAGGATGGCGTATTGTGCTTTAAGTTGAAATGTCATCTGATACGGTTAAAGGACGACGCCGAGTTTATGTAGATTTACCTGTAGTTCAACTGTTGAGTGAGGAACAGACGACAGACACGACATTGATCCATGCGGGCCGACTAGTTCATTTATTAGTCCAACCGCAGCTGAAGGAAAAAGTGTTTCTAGCAGTTCCAAACGGCCACACGAAAAGGCGGGGTGACAAGTCAGCCGCCATAGAGACGGACAAGACGCAATGATCATTCAAATGGGGATAAAAGAGCAGACTTTCCAATAATCAGTTGTCAAATGCTTTCATTGTGTTACACTTTAAAGGTGGGGTTGGTAAAAATTTTAGAAATATTTTTGTTATATTTGTTGAAATTCTCTTTACATCCCAACATCAATCAGTAAAGCAAATGCTCTGACAAAAAAAAGGAAATTGGTATCTGTGGCTGTGACAGAACTGTAATAAGCCCGTACACATCGTTTCATTCAGCCCAAATGTAATGATCAAACGGGTTACCTGCCTGCCTGCCTACAATAGCCATGTTTGTTGTTTACGTTCATAATGGTAATTGTGGGGGAGTGGCTTTGGAGGGAGGCCTGAAGCAACGGACTGTCAGTGTTGCCGACTTGGTGACTTTCTCTCTAGATTTATGGACTTTTGGAGCTGCTAGCTAAAGAGTTGGCAGCACTGGGCTGGGTTTTCCTGTTGGATTTTTTAAAAAATCTACTGTACTCTTGCTAGTTTCTCAAGATCACCGACACTGCCTTTAAATGATGGAAGTAGTTGTGTGAAGAATGAAAAAAAACACAGCTTGAATATATAAGTTTACATTTTTATCTCCGCTAACCAAACACTGCAAACGAGTTAAAAAATTTGCGCCAACACAGCGCCCCCAAACTCTAGATAAGTAGGTAAGATGAGTAGGTTACTAAGAAATCAAATCACACATGGCCAAGTATTGCAGTTAGTATATGTGTACACAATGTAAAAAATAGCAATGATTACCCAAATGACTTTCCAGTTAAACTGTGTCACAGTTTAAAGTCACAGCATTTGGTGAATGTATGACTGCTAAGATGAAATAGTTCCCAAACTACACCTTGCTGAGCTTGAGTAATATTTAATAGAAAGGTTGACACAAACAAACTCAGAATTATATATTGTATATTGATTATTAGTTTCAGTGAGTAATAACCCTGCATTTTACTGTATTTCATATTTGAACTAATAAAAATCACAAACAACACGTAACATAAAAGGTCATCTGTCTTCTCCTTTGAATGACATTAGCAGTTTGGTATCAGTGTTTTGCAACTGAGTGACTAATCACTTTTCAACAACTACTTTGTGTACTTCATTAGATGCTGTTGGTGAATGATTTAGTCACAGCCCGCTGAATTTCCTAGGAAGGGTGTGTCTTTAGTCAAAAATGATTTGAATATTACGTCAGATGCGTGGTTAGACGTGTTTACAGTATCAATATGTGTGCTGTGTTTGAGTCTTGATTCGACATGTGAGGGTCTGGTCACACACCGCGGCGCTGACCCTCCGATGGTTTGACCTCTTATTGAAACGTTGTGACTCTGGAGGTGACTTGCTGCTCTGTAGTCGTGCCATATGGGACCCCACCTGGAGCCCTCAATGTGGACAGTCTGCCCAACAGCCCGAGGCAAAGTTGGGGGTTGATTCACTGCTGCACACAAACCCTCTGTCTCTCTGTCTCTCTGTCTCTCTGTCTCTCTCTCTCTCTCTCTCTCAGTCGCCGATAAAAGACACAGAACAAGGGCCCAGTATTTGAGTTTGTGTGACATTATCAGGGGCTTCATGATGGAAAGCTGTGCCATCTGCCAGCTACTGCCCTCTTGGCACACAATTAGTTTTAGCATTATACTTACATCTTTTAAACTACATCCATATTCAGAAGGTAAAAACAAAGACAACACTTCTTAAGATAAATGGAAAGAAGATGGGATGTAGATTGTTTTTTCTAATAACTCGTGATAAAAACAGAGAACTCCTCATGTCCTCATAAGCCTGATAATCCTTCAATAAACCGTATACAGACTGCATATAACATACTTGCTAATCTGCCAAGTCACATGCACAAAACATATTTATATAAATAAAAAACATACTGAACCCAAACACACAAAGCCCCCTGCTGTGACATTTTTCATCAAAGCACAGAGCTATGGGGTGATTATTATAACTGTTATCTATTATTCTATTCAAATTCTTTTCTTGATTAATCAGTTAATCATTTGGTCTGTTAAATGTTAGAAAATAGTAGAGCTGCCCCCTCTTATTCCATCAGTCGACTAATCGGTCCTTTTGGTCTCAGTCAACTAAGATTTCTTTAGTCGATTAGTCGTTTTTAATGTTTTTTGACTTATTTCCAAGAAACTTGTGAGCACATCTCTGGTAAACACATGATTTAAAGTGGTGCTTTTTGTGTGGTTCTTTGTCGAGAAACAAAGTTTTACAGATCTGTTGATTAAATCAACTAATCGATTAGCCGGCTAAATCGATTGAGTGTTAGTCGATTAAGAATTGCTTTGGTCGAGGACAGCCCTAGAAAATAGTGAAAAATGTCAGTCACAATTTCCCAAAGCCCAATGTGACGTCTTTAAATTGCTTGTTTTGTCCAATCAACACCAAATATATACATTTTTCCCTTTTTTTTAAATCACATAAGACAGAGAAAATTAGTAAACCCTAACAACTGAGAAGCTGGAACCAGGTACTATTTGGCTTTTTTTTGTTTGTAAATGATTAATCAATTATCAAAATAGATTCCGATTAATTTTCGACTAATCATTTTAGCTCCACAAAGAGCTGTAAAAGGGGTCTCATCATATTGAGTACAATGTTAATAATCCAACTAGCAGTTAACTGAGTCTGTCTTTAATAAAATAAGGACATTGGTGAGAAAGGTTTAAGGTGTAAAGTAGCGTAAAAGAGAAAGTTCTCTTTGCCAATTGATCAAAATGGGTACATTAGCTGCACAGAGAGTGCAGAGGCTCAGACATGCTGGTGGTCCACTAACAGATGTTCAGGATTGATAATCTCAACCCACCACGACCTCCAAGCAACCAGAGAATTCATTAAGAGGCATTCCAAGTGTGTGTTTGTGAGCTCTCCTCATATTTTAGCATCACACGTTAGCAGGAAGCGTGTTATTACTGCCAGCAACGTCTATAAAGGACACTATCTGTATTCTAATTGAGGTCCTTTTTGTGCTAATCTGTTTATACTTGATACACAACAATTTATTGTTATTACCATGCTCCAATCAATTAACAGAACATTTCTGTTTACACACATATATAAAGCCGTCCATCAGCAAAAAAACAAAAAAAAAACAGCGCATTATCATTTTTGACGTTGGGAAAAAAATGCTAATGTCAACAGTAACATGACATGTTTCTGTTGACTCCGCATACCAAGTCTGACACTTGCTGAGACGGTAAAAAGCAAAAACACAGGAGTAAGATGTTTCCATGTTTCCTATCAGAGTGACCCATCTCGGTGGAGGTTTCACACAGCCAGCAGCACGCAGACGTCCCCGGCTAATACTTCCTGAGCTAGTGTGTTTACATCATCAACCAAAAATTAAGAAACTTGAGCAACCAGTTTAAAAAAAAAACACCGCGAGCCATTAATCGCTTTATTGACAGATTCAACTCTCACTGGAGTTTCTGCAACGTTTTCCAAAAATAACCAAAACACACACCTGGCTGATACACTGGAGTTCTTTAAATTAAAAGTGAACGAACAGTTAAGTCCCATAATGGCGGATACAGACGTCCTTTGAAAGAAACAGAAGTCCTTCTACGAGAGGCTCCAGTTAATCTCTGGCAGCGGTGAACCTGTTGCCGACTCTGTAACTTTACCTCCCAGACTTGGTGGCCTTTCTTTTCCACTTGACTAACTCCCTGCAACAAGACTGCTTTAATGTCTGAAGCTACCCTCTTCTGTCCCCCAGTAATCAAAACCTCTTTATTCAACAACGCCAGTGTCTTTATCTCTGCTTTTCTCCAGCACACTCTCTCCACTCCTTTCTAAATAAAAAAAAAATTCTGCCTTCTTTTTATATTTCCTTCACTGCCCATATCCCGGCACTCACACTAATAATATCCCTAACAAATTTTCCCCCCGGTAATATTGCCAAATCCGAGAAGGACCACCTACCCCAAGGCCCAGACTCTGACTCCCCCAGAACCAGTGCCCCGGGACGGGGGTCAAAGTGAGGGACAGCTGGCAGACCTCCCAGCAGCCCGGAGGAGCGGGTGTGGGGTTGGAGGACCGGGCTGACCCCAGTCAGATGGTGGTCTGGCTCCCAGGTAAAAAAACATCTGGTCCAGTGATGGGAGGGTGGTCGCACACGCGCTCGCACACTCAAAACTGACACACGCCTGACTGCATGACTGCATCTGCTTTCTCTAATGAACGATCAGACACACACACACTCTCAGACTTTATTAGTCATTAGGACGAAAAGGTTTTTGTCCTCGATCCGTCTCCTCAGCAGATGACGGCTAGTGGCCGCCGTAGATGCTAACAGCTGGCCGGACGGAGCTCGTTGGTAGCTGAAGCTCGTAGCCGTTACAGACGGACTGAGGTCCAATTACTTCTCTACTGGTAGATTTACTGTGTAAATGTGTGTGCGTGTGTGTGTGTGAGAAAAGCGAAATCAACAGAGTGATTTATGCACTTTTGGAGAGATAAGAATGCAGGATAAATGAGTTGAGATATTCTAAAATTATGAGTTAAAGATGGAAAATGGTGGGAAAGAAAAGTATATTCGGGAAAAGATTCGATGAAGGAAAATTCTGACACCTCAAAAGAAAAATACTCCCAGAGCCGAGGAGAATTATTAAATTCTCTTTACAGTGGAAAGTACCCTTATTAAGCAAGAAAAAAAATGAAATATGGTCACTGCAGGCTATAAGCTGCGATGTGTGTGGCTTCTCGAGATGAGATAAGGAGAGTGGAGATAGCCAGAGAGACAGCTGTTGTCTGCTGACAGCCCAGGGTTTAATACACACACACACACACACACACACACACACACACACACACACACACACACACACACACACACACACACACACACACACACACACACACACACACACACACACACACACACACCACCACAGGGCCTCCCCGGTGCTCTCTGGGGCTTTAAGGGAATTAAAAAGGGGAGAGAAGGGCGGGAAAGAAGAAGACATTTAGGGGGAAGTGTGACTAACACAACAATATAATCACCAGCATCTCTTTACATACTGACGTGTAGTGTGTATGCAGATTCACGCACGATCATGTCCGAGAGGTCTCACAACACAACAGACACACTACTTCTCACTGGATTATACCTGTGATCGAGCCTCTCACAAACACAGACATATTCACTGAACAAAAGTCAGCTAAATTCAGAAAACAACAAGGATTAGATGAGAGGGAACAAAACTGTTTTTTTTTTTTAAATGCTAATAATTCATTGACTTTATTGTCTTTGTTTCACCTTCTGCTGTTACTTTTAAATTTTTCTTCGCAGTAATAAAAGAACTTTTACAAAGAATAGTTGGGGGAGTTTTGATTTAGCCAGGCCTTCAGACAGCTGCACATATCAGGCTACGATCGTGATTGCTTCTTTCTGAAGTTGTATAAAGTTCCGAAGCATTCGTTCCATGAAAACCTAGAAGACTTAGACTTTATTCCACGGCGACCGCTCAAGGAGATATACGGACGTAGTTAGACACAAATAACTTAAGAAAACAAAAATAAAAGAAGTGGACACTAGTTGCTCACCAATGAGGAAACACTAGAGAATAAAGAAGAAAACGACGAGTAAATGAACAAATATGCAAAGTGCTTACTTTAAAGAAGACATTATTATTTTAACATACTTCACAATATTAGTGAAATGTTTTGTGGTCTTCTAAACAGCATCTTTTAAGTAATCTGTTCCTTTCATTATCAAAAGCAGGACAAACTATAACTAGGCTTATATAATGATACTTGATCACCTGTCAAAAACATGAAGCGCAGCGTTGGAGCACATTTAGCACACTGAGCTGAGCAGAAACCCAAAGACAGTGTGTGAATGAACAGAACAATAAAAGCAGCATCTAACTGAAAAAAACTTTTCTGTACCAAATATTGAGCTGAGTCACCTCGGTGCAGCAAACGAAGCCAAATGAAACTCATAAGTCTAGCTTTAGTCCCATAATCGCTTCATTTCAGACTAAGAGGATGGATTGACTGTATTTTCAGACTATAAAGGTCGACACGAGGGCCCTGGTGTAACCTAGAGTTCAAGTCAGTGAGGCTGTTTGACTCCCAGAGAGAGAGAAGGAGGAGGAGGAGGAGGAGGAGGAGGAGGAGGAAGATGCACAGAAGCTAAAAGGCATCAAGAACTGTGCGGCTGTGAAGAAGAAATATAATGAAATTGGTGCAGATAAAGTCAGGAAGAGCAGAGCTTCCTATGAAAATATTTATCATTCCACAAACGTTTGGCTACAGAGGGGTTCGGAATTAATTTGTGTTTTCTTAAGAGGGGGTGCCTCGCTCTACAGGATGGGGAATTCTCCACAGCCCGGGACTTTTTGGGCCGCTGCTTATTCACAATTTATTAGAGCGAGTAATAGGAACCACGAAGGCTGAGGAGAGAGAGACGGAGAGGGACCCGGCCCAGGAGGAGAGAGGGAGTCCAGAAATGGGGCCTAATGTTATTAAGAGACGAACCGCAGTGTTAAATCAAACACGCCCGAGCACACACACACCTTCGGTATGTGGTCTGAGGAAACACACCAACCCCCCCCATCCACCAGCACTACCACCCCTCCATCAAGACCCCTGGATGGTATTTGTGGGGGTTAAAATGCAGGTATACAAAGGAGATTTACAATCCGTCACAGAGCTGAATCTGAAACAGCAACTATCCTAAATAAAAACCCTACTTTGGCCGGTTATTAGCCCTGCAGGTTTATTTCAGATAACTGACGTTGACAAGGAGATATGCGTCTAGTTTATTCTATGAAATGCAGAAATGAGTGTGAGCTGGTATGGGAAACACATTTCACTGTTAAACTTTGTTTACCCTGCAACAATGATGATGGTAATAATAAAAAAAAACTCTGGTGTCCATATAGACAAAATGTTATGGTTCAAATAAAGCAAATTTAAATCTCATTTTAAAAAGAACTAATTTCATAATTATTATATATACATGTTGGGCTGCAACTAACAATTATTTTCATTGTCGATTAATCTGTAGATTATTTTCTCGATTAATCGATTAGTTGTTTGGTCTATAAAATGTCAGAAAATGGTGAGCCCAAAGCAAGATGATGTCCTCAAATATCTTGTTTTGTCCACAACTTAAAGATATTCAGTTTACTGTCACAGAGGAGTAAAGAAACCAGAAAATATATACATTTAAGAAGCTGGAATCAAAGAATTTTGACTTTTTTTTCTTAGAAAAATACTCAAACTGATTAATCGATTATCAAAATAGTTGGCAATTAATTTAATAGTTGACAACTAATCGGTTAATCATTTAATCGTTGCAGCTCTCTCTATATATACGTTTAAAATGTCATGACAAAAATCTCTTTACAAGAACATATAATGTCAGATTTCTTTGCTCCAAATCTGTTTATTTACATTATTTTTCAGAATCCAAAGGGCCCCATTTAAATCGTTGCTCTTCCAACTGTGCAGCTGATAGACGTAGATGTTTAAAAGATGATTTAAGCGGTTGGAAAAACACAGTGAGTGAGTTTTTCTAGTCTGGAGCCATGAAGGGGTCCTTGAAAAATATGAATACCAGCCTTTGAAAAATGCTTAGCGAGGCTCCCCTAATTTAGTTAATGAGGGTCCCTGCATGGCTGCTGAGGGGGTGTCAGTGCTTTCAGTGTAATCTTCTGTACTTAAAGCCCAGCAGAAAGTGTTGCAGCGACTCAACCAGCACCAAGAAAAACAAAGGAGCTCAATCAGAGAGAAGGTGCCTCACACACACACACCCCCACACACACACACTCACACACACACAAACCCATACACACACACCTTTTAAAGGGCTCAGTGAGAAACAAATAACTCATTTATTGATGGTGGATTTGGGGGGTTTTCTGTGCTTATTAATGACTCTTACAATGAATTGGAATGAATTAATGAAAGTTAGTGAAGAAGAAAATTATATGATAGTATCCTCAGCTGAGAAGAAGATTTCCAACTACACTGAAAAACAAAATTTTACATTCCCCTAAATTTTTTCTGCATTACAATAAAGTTTGTCTTTAGCCTACATTAATTCCAAATGTGTTCAACAAGCGTTGGATGTTTGCAAGAGGCCTTCAAGGATTAAAGTAATAATTAAATAAATGAATGTTTTCTCAAATGCTCACATATTAGACCAGATGAAAACACACCTTTTCAAATATTGTCATTATTATATTATAATTGTTAAATTAATTAGGTGGAGTTATTACAATAAATTGATAATACCTGATAATAAAATATTTTGTCTCGTGTTTATTTTATTGCCAACGCAGGCTGCCATGATTTAATATTTGATTTGATGATGAATTTAATTAAAACCCATACATGAGTGGCTTATTTAGAGACCATTGTTCTGATAGAAATGAACATTAAATGAGATGTTTATTTAATAGATTATCTAAATGGAACACCAACAGAGCTGAAACCTTTAACAGAAATATTTCCCCTGACAGAAGGATGAACTATTTATAAGGCTACTTTATAAAAGATAGTGCTTTGAGCAGAATAAACAGCCTCGAAATCAACAAATTCAAAAGTATAAAAAAGAAGCTGAAGTATTTCTCACTCACCATTATTCAGAAAGACGAACGAGCAGGAAGAAATCCGATTATCAGTCAGAGCGGTTGTCTCTCCATGCCCAGAGGACTCCGCACACTTTTCACAAGTGTCCCGGGGAAAAAAATCAGTGACTCGTGAAGACTCGCAGCTCGTGAGAATAAAGAAGAAGATTTAGGAGCTCGAGCTCCCGGTGCCCGGTGTCCCGGTGCTGACAGCTGACAGCTTTCTGCAGACACTCAGTCACTCACTCACATCGATCTCACTTCTGTTCCTCTGCAGCTTCAGGAGCGTGTTTGCTCTCCCGGCGGTGGGGAAGTGATGTTAAGTAAATGGGAGAAGATTTCTGGTTCCTCCTCCTCTTCCTCCTCCCGAGACCTGCGCGCGCTGCACGCAGCCTCAACGCGTGTGTGTGTGTGTGTGTGTGCGTGCGAGTACGCCAGAGCGCGCTCCCTTATCTCAACCACTCTTCTTCTTCTTCTTCTTCTTCTTCTATCTTTAATTTTATCTTTTTGTTTGGTCAAGGGATCTTCTTCGCGTTTGTTTACACAACGACCCTCACACTATTCCCACTCCAGATAGGAGGATTTGTTAGTTTGTGGTAAATAACTGCAGGCTGTTGACAGTGGTTGATATCTTTTACTGTGTGTGAGTGTGGATGTGTGGGGGAGAGATTCATTATTTCCATTCCCCTCTCACTTAATAGCCTGCTATTTCTTTAAATGATAGGCCTAACTAAGTGGCAGGTGCCATTCTTCTGTTTGAACCAATATACAGCCACGTTTTGCAGATTTTCATCTTTAAAATATATATATGTATATATAAATATATATATACATATATATATATCCATATAAAATATGTAAACAGCAATAGCTTAATATCTTAAGTGGTGGGAGATATAATTAATATTGCCTAACCAATACAAGCAAAAACTGAGCATTCATTAATTGAATTAAAGTACAAGTGCACAAAAAGTACACAGGTATGCTTCAAAAATTTACTAAATATTAAAAGTACGCCTAAAAGTACTCATGAGAAATAACTCCTTTCAAAGTGTTAAATGATTTTATAGCCTAAATAATATATTATTGGATTATTATTAGTGATTCAAAGCATAATTTTTAAAAGCTGGTCATGTGTTTCGTATGTAACATCTTATGCTGTTTTTCCAAGTACATGTAGTGGAGTAAAAAGCGTAAGATTTCCCTGATCTATCAATATAAAGTAATAAAAATTTAAAATGCGCAAGTGTTTCAAAAAGTGCAGTTAATTAAATGTATTTTCCACTGCTGATTATTTATCGTTAATATAGAAAAGCAAAATATATCTATTGAATATAGAAAAAAGGCTTTTTCAAATATAACAATACTGTAAAATTGATCCCGACTGTTTATGAAAGTTCCATATCTAGATTATACATGTTCATTTGTAAACCCAAATCAGTCCACTCTTTAAAAACTGCTTGATATTAAGGTTTTTTTTCACAGCCCCAAAACCAGTCTGGAAGTAAGTAACTCATTTGAAGACTCATAATAATAAAACTGACACCTAGACATGTGTGCAGTCATTTTCCCACATTACCCGGGCCTTTTTAAATGTTTTTTTCTGACATTTCCAGAATAAATTATCTTCTTAGAATCTCATTTCTTAACTCAAAGGCCTAGAGCACATCACCTGCTCCTGGTTGTGTATATGGGAAATGTCAAAGATCTTTCAAGGTTACCAAAACAGGTCATGTGGATGTGTCTTGTAGTCTTAACAACACCTGCTGAACTGAAGAAAAGCAATATTTGACAGTTTTGTCTGCCCGAGCGCAACCATCATAATTTCCCCCTGAAACGGAGAAGGAGGCACGATGCAGGTGTCTCATCCTCTGACTGCCTGTTTGTTTAATAAAATGAGAATATGTGTGTTTGTGCCTGCTTTATGCGTGCCCATCTCGCGTGCCATTGTCTCCGTGTGTATTCTGTAACATGAGGAAGAGTGTGTTGGAGCTGGGAGCCACGACTCGGGAGGAAACAGGTTCTCCTGAGCGGGGGGACAACAGGATGCCCTCGCTGACACCATCTCCACACCCGCAGACATGGATACGTGAGGGCACCTGGGGGAGATTCATGCTACTTTGCATCTGGGCTAGTGTCGGCATCGCTGACCTTTCCGAATAAAAGAAAAGAACATCCTTGACGGTAGTAGGGCTTTCAAAAAAAGCTGGAATACAACACGTGTCCTGGGTGAAAAGATGGGGACAAAAGGACAAAAGCGGGAGATAGATGGAGGAACTAAATTAATTATTGCCGCTGCCATTAAGCTGCAGGCATATGAGGAAAAGTACATCGTGAATATCTGTTAAACATTCGTCAGTCAGATAGCATGGGTGCAACTAAAGGAGATAAAGGAACAAAAAATATTACAATGGTACTATAAAGGTGGAGGCCTCTTTTGATTTTAAAGGAAAGATACACCTTCTTATGCAAAAATGGTGTCCTTGGATGAATTCCAGTTGTTATTTTGTGCTGAAATCCTGTAATTCACTACTTTATTTCCTTGAGCCAACTTATCAAGAATGACTTCAGCTAGTATTTTTCTACTTCACCGATAATTACTTCGATAATCGCCCAAAGAATGTGCCTCAACCTGTTGCATTTTGGCACATGTCAGCTGTGAGAGTGATAGCGACAGCAATAAGGAAGAGGTAACATTTTTCTAGTTGAGAAAATGACTTATGTCACTCCACACACAGCGTGGTTTGTGGCAACAGCAATGCATTCTGGTCTATTGAGGCTACTGTCATTGGAGAAACTGGTATCTCTAACTTCTGTAATGAGTCATGACAACTATGAGTCTAGAAAGAAGCACTTTGTCTTTGATTGTTAAGGAATACAAAAACTTGATGATGGTGATTACAAACTAATTTGCATCAGTGATAATTTGTTTAATGACAATGTCAATGAGAGTTCAGATGTTACAATGCAGCACCTGTACCTAGTCCTGAGGTCACAGATGAGGCTAGATGGCCAACAAAAATGAAATTATTATTATTATATAACCTGCAAATAAACTTCTCTCTGACTAAACATGGACAATCTTCATTTAGCAAAGTTATTAAAGCTTTATTTCAATATCAATATGTTACAATATTTACAAAAATGTCCAGAAACACATGGTTTATTTTTAATAAATTCTATTTTTATTTCATGTCCTGATGTTTTTTTTTGTCTTTTTTTGTTTTACTTTTTCTGCACTGAAAAAAATCACATCATTTTCAGAAAATGTGTTTTCACATGCTGTAACAAAATTTGGTAAAATTTCAATTATCATTCAATAAATAAACAATGATATTTCATGCAGTTGTTTTCCAGTATCCCTTAGCAGCACAGAATGTGACACAAAATCACATAAGTTTTACCTGAACAACAAAAATATATATAATTATGCCAGAAAACAACAAAATGCACCCAGAACACATTGGCAGCAGCAGTTTTGGTTTATCATTATGCACATTAAGGAATATATAGCTGCTAACAATAGAACCCATTGTTTTTTATTGGTCTTTTTAATATCAACAGCCGTGACCTTATAAACTCATGAACATGTTTCAGTGACATGATGTGTGATGATCACCAGCGGTGTCGCAAGAGCTCCGTCAATAACAATACCAAACATGTTACGCTTTGCCGGTGATACCAGACTCATAGAAGACTGATAGAAGTGAGGAGAAATGTGGTCTCATGCTGTTTAGTGAAGGAAAAATGTTCTGAAAAATAAACAGACGTTGCTGGAAAGAAATCTGTCGTTGTGACAATACAGCAGTGAGGTAGAAAATGACAATGGCTCTGGGAAGTACCGTGACCCAGACACGATGAACTAGTCTGCCTCAGGTTCAAACAGCAGGCGGGCAGGCCAACTCCTTTCTTCCACTGGAATGTGCGGTGGAGAAATAAAAGCTGCCATTGTCTCTCTCTTCCTCTGATGGGCTCAGTTGGCTGTCTGTCTATCCTCTTGCCAGCTGGCGGCATCCGCTGACACACAGTTACTGTCACAGTGTGTCATCAGCGTTCCTCCCGTCAGGACACGGGAACACGGTGCCTCTCCGAGTTCGCTGAAGTACGTTTGAATCCCAGAGAAGAAGGTGTCAGTGTGTGATTTTGAACTAACAAGGAGAATCTGTCTTGAATTGTAACTCTGCAGGTTTGAAGTTGAACATGTTGTTGTGTGGAACATTGATGTGAAAGCATTATTATTATCCCCACGCTGAGGGATACTGAGAGAACTCGGAAAGGGAGGGAGAGAGAATATAAACACGAGGAGCGAACGACTGTAATATTATACGTTGCAGGGCTTATGTGAAAGGAAGCAAGAGCCCTATAACCGCCACATCTGCGTTTAGATGCCCCCCCCATCCATCCCCCAACTGCATAAACCTTAGCTCGTCCGGGGATACACACCCCATCTGCCCCATGGCATCACCTCCACCTTCACAATCATAAACCTCTCTCTGCAGAAAACCTCCCTAAAAGTCATATCTCCTTGACTCCAAAAACATTCCTCAACATCTGTCTACTTGTTCCTCTTAATTCACATCTCCTCACACTTTATATTTGAGCCAATCACTTACGTTGACACTACTGTATTTTTCTGTTTTTAATAATTGGTCAGCAAACGCTTTTTTGACTTGGTAAAAAGGAATTATTGTTTGCTTTTTTAGTGTCATAATGTAGGAAAGAGACACAATATTTGTGTTCTGAGCAAGAGGTATCACAGTCACAGTATGAGTAACTCTCTTGATTGAAAGCCACAGGTTTAAACTCCCAGCGGGGTGCTGAAAGTCTTTCTGGGAAATGTGATTTAAGATGGCAGGCAGATATGACACTAAGGGCTGGATTAAGCTAAAAAGAACTAGGTAGTACGATGTCTTGTCCGACCACGTCTGAAGGCAAAAGTGTTTATAGCTGTTCTGAACAGCCACACTCAAAGGCACGGTGACAAACCTGCCCTCATAGACACCAACATGTTCTCATCCCAAACCATCACATACTGACGCTTTGTCAGGACCCCCCGGCGCCTTAAGGTTGTGAATTCAAACAAAACCACTTAGTTTAGGAAAAAAACATCATGGTTTGGCTTAAAATTACTACGTTTGTAAAGTGAAAGTGAAAATTAAGGTTGTGAACACAAAGACAAACAACACTTTGTTGGATTCACGCAGAACACAAACGGCGGTCTCCTGATTGAGAGCCCTGCGTTTGTTGGACCCATCCACCTCCCCTCACAACTGCCCTGTGTGTGTTTTTTTGCTCTTTAAACTACATCACGCGCTCCCCAACCACTTTCTCTGAGCGTTTAATATTGATGCGGATAGGTTTACATTTGAAAGCCTCATAGAAGTCTCATACAGACGCTAAAGGGTGCCTTGTGTTTCGGTATCACACACCGAGGGCCGTGACCCTAGGAATGACAACGGGCTGGTGAGACACAATCATTGTTTAAATATGCTGATAATGATGCTCATTTGGTATTCTCCTGGAAGGCGTTAATAGTGTTGCACTTGGCCGTACACATGAAAAGTGACAGAAATAGTTGCTTAACAAATGGAAAAAGTGATCTTGAGAGCCTGCTTTCTTTCTCATTTCTGCATGCCTGGCTAATCACTGTGTTAAGTGGGTGTGAATGTCAGATGTCGGTTTCGGAAAGTTACAGAAATTGTTGGATGCCGCCCCCCCCCCAATTCTGATGTTGTAAAGGAGCGAGGGGGTTTACCGAAGCTGTTCCATCCGGCAAACGGTTGTGACGGAGTGTAAGCTACTGGTGCCTTAACGGTCAAGATGGTTTCAGGGTGTTTTGTTTTAAATTTAAGAAAATTAGTCACATTACTTTGATAACTATTTCTCGGACTTCTTTCTAACTTTTACTGCATTCTCCAATGGAGTCCAGCATATATTATTTATCATGACATAGGATTGTCATACTAATGATTATGTTTATATGCTTTAAACCTAAACATCTAAAAAGCAGCGGTACTCCAGTACAAATACAGACTTTACGTCGGGGGAACAGAAGGCCAAGTCCCCCTCCACTCTTACTCTAAAAAGCATTTTTCCCTCCCTCTGTCTCTAATAAACACACCCAGCATCCCTCCATTCTTCCCCACTGGGACCAGTGATGGAGCAGCCCTCCCTCCCAGTGAGACAGCTCTCACCCAGGCTGGTTATATGCTGTGCGTGTTATTTAACTGACCCTGGCCTCTAACCGTACGGCGAGGAGGCCCATCAGGAACACACGCATGTGCAGGGCCGGGAAGGGGTTGTTTTTCACATGTAATATACTGAAGATCTCTATTTGATAAAACAATCCAACTTTTGAGATCATTAACATTTAACTCCAACTTGCAGTATGGAAACACAGATGCTATCAATACCCACTTTTGAAAAACAAGTATATTTTCTGACAATCAGACCCTTTTATTCAGAACACGTAAGAAATAGTTATTGAATATTTTGCATTTGTATTCTCATGTATTTTACAGATAATTAGCCTACAGATTTTGTCTTATATAACCAAATTATTATAAACCCATTACGTGCAATCCATTCCCACTCTGCACAGGAATCTACTCATGAAGAAGTGCATGTACTGTATTCATGCGTACGCTCACACAAACACACTCATATATAGTCCCCCTCCATAGCTGCAGCTCTCTTTGCCCTCCTCAGTGCCCCCCATGTCTCAGGAATGTGGGAATGATTGCCTTAATTTTATAAAGCGCACGGCTTCCTTTGGTTCAATTTTCACCAACACCATAAAAAAGAAGCAGTTGTAAGGTCAGCAAGAACCCATCTGGTTTTGCCATTGCTGCGGCTTTAATGACCAGGTAATAAAAGTTCAATTTGACAGAAATTACAACAGATGTTTGGGGCTGTAAGCCTCAGACAGAGTTGGTTCCACAGCGGGATGAAACCTCAGCCTGCAGGAGCTGCTCCACTGATGTGATATACTGTACAAAATGACTAATGTTTGTGCGGCATGAGAAATAGCATTAGAAACGCACATGTAACAATACAGTGAGGAAGGTTCCCAGCTTTATACACATCATAGTAGATGCTGGACATTCGGTCTGTACTTGTTGTTATATTTAGATAATGAAATATGGATGTAACAATGTAGGAATGTAACTCTATTAATACTTCTATGGAACACACAGAGGGTGGACACAATAACATAAAAACAGTATCTGCATGATACTACGTAATCCATCAAAACAGCCCTCCGATAAATAGTACCTTTGTCTCAGGGAGGTGATGATTCATCATAATTTATGAGTCTGGTTTGTGGTGTTGGTGTGTTGGACTGCATTCTACTATACTGAGAGGTGTTCATGGTATTTTGTCTCTGCCTGCACAAACACCACAAAATATGTCATCAAAAACTGCCATCAATGGATGAATCAGCACCTTTCTGACGGTCTCAACAACAGCTGAACATAACCTTCGCCTCACAAACTCAGTAAACAATGCAGCGCTATAGAGAGGCGAAGTCCCTCCCCTTCCAGTGGACCGTTAAAAATATGAACGGTAGTCAACTGCAAGAGAAAAATCCTGTTGATCCCGTTTGAATTGCGCCATGAATCACGTATGTTTGTCAATTTAGAACATGATTTTGCAAGTCAAGAAAGTCACAGTTTGTTGTAAAACTGTTGAAGTATAAGACTGTGAAACTACGTAATTAGAAAGACTAAACACCCAAAAGTCACATAAGTGACGTCTCTGTCGCTGAAGCTACGATGTCTGTGTGTTTTGTACTGGAATGTACTCACACAAGTAATGGGTCTTACTCGTTCTTTCGCTTCCCGGCTGATAAAAAGACCAGGAGTCACTGGATGAAGCACATCAGGTAAGATACCGTTACATCTGTGCGTGGAACATAGCTAAGTTAGCTAGCTAGTGTTGGTGACGTATGTTGTGCAAGACGAGACAAACCTAGACAAACTGTGACTTTCTTGACATGCAAAATTATGTTTTAAATTGACAAACATCATATGTGTGATTCATGGCGCAATTCAAACGGGATCAAAATAATATTTGTCTCTTGCCGTAGACTACCGTCCCATGGGGTCCACTGGAAGGGGAGGGACTTTGCCTCTCTATTGCATTAGGTGTTATTATTGTGTCCATCTTCTGTATGTCTCAGTCAATGGGACAAATTACAAAAAGGATTAAAGCTCTTTTTTGGACATAAATGTTCACACAAATTGGAATAGTAATTTTTCAGGGAAACATCCCAAACATGATCTAGTTCCGGCTTTGTCAGCTGTGAAAATTGTCCTATTTAATTTGTTTTATTGTGATAGTAAATTGAATGGCGTTGAGGTTTGAAATGTTGGTCAGACAAAACAACATATTTGAAAATGTTACATTGGGCTTTAATAAATTGTTATGGGAATTTTTCAGAATTCTTTGATATTTTATAAACAAATGACTAATGGATTTATTGAGGAATTACTTAGCTGATGAATTGATAATGCAAATAATTAACCACTTGAGCCCTGGGATGCCTAGCCCTATCCCTTGGAAAAAAATAACGGCTAAAATAAAAATAAAATACCTTAAATGAATCAGGAATAGCTCCTCAACCATAAGGCTTATATGCATATATCTGGTCTCCTTTGAAAGGTAAGAAGCTAAGGAACATGAATCCATTGTAAGTAAAGTAATATTTTTTCTTTATATTTAGTATCCATCCTGATGCCAATAGTTCCACGGCTATAGCCGGCTGAAACATGATTTGTAAATCACTGCATCAATTTAATCCTGACTAGACACACTAGATGATAATTACTGTCATCTAGTAGCTGTCGTTCAATCCCATTAATATTGTCTGTTTATTTACCCAGTAGGTACAGTCAGACTCATCCTCCGTGCCAGCCGCTGGGTTCACGGTTGAACCGTGAGAAAATGTTTCACACCAAACCCAAGAGCTGCAACACACAACATTAAACTGTTAAAAGAATGTCTGAGCGGATATGTGAAATTGAACATCCTCGGGGCAGGTATTCACCTGACTCTTCTGTATGTTTTCCCATGCATGCAAACACAACAGTGGCTGTGTCAACCTGTGTGAAAATAGCTTACATTTCTGCTCCATGTATTACAAGCTTTGTGAGTCAACACTGGATCAACAGGATGTCATTTTAATCAGCTGTAATTACTATCAATTACTTAAAGACACTTAGTACAAAAAGTGCAACCACCCTAAAAAAGAAGCTAAAAACTCCCATCTGTCTGGAGAAAACCAAACTACACAGCTGGTGTTCAAGCGAAGGCTCAGACGATTGACACTTGTTCTCACTTCTGGTGATTTATAATTCCCTCATGAATGCAAATAAAGCAAAACCTCAGTTGGGCTCCTACTCTCATATGATGGATGATCTCCTGAGAGAATTCCACCGCTTTTTGAAACCCTTCCCGCACCCCGAACATACACACAAAAACACACTTTCAACTCTTCCATTTCCTGCGCACAGGCCCAGAGGTGAGACAGATACGTTCACACGTAGCTTTACAAGTTCCCACGACGGAGCAGAAAGCATCAGACTTCAGGATCCAATGTTTGAAAGCGTCGGGATTTTTCTCTCTCTGACAAAGACGAGGCGTGTCGAGAGTATTGTATTTCTGCCCTCTCCATGTGACTCGAGGAATGTGTGAAATAGTTTCACAACAACACGGCCTATTGTCATGATGACAATGTATGAGTTTTTGTCCGATTCTTGAGAAGTCGATGGCGACAGAGGAGGGACGTTGCTGGGTGATGATGATACCTTCCTTCGGGTAATGGTTTTAAAGAAGAACAGGGAAAAAGGAAGAGCCTTGAGTCAATTACACCTCAACTGTAAAGGTACAACAACAGCAGTCAATGAGGTCAAGAGGCTTACAGCCATTTACAGCTCAAACCAAAATGTGAGCTCACCTGTTCTGTTGGACCTGGTGGTGAAAATTCAGGGGATCACCAAAGTCATTAAGATTAATCCTCTGGGTACAATGGATCTATATGATAATTGCAACCCTGTCTTCTGCTCCTCCTAACTTATTTTCCCATAAAAGTAAACCGCATTCTCAAATAATTTTCGAGGGAAACATATTTTCTTCTGGATTACGGTCGCAGTTTTAAACATTGTAAACTTGAAACAAAACAAAACAAAAAACGGAACATTACTTAGTTAGGTTTAGGCAACAAAAC
This sequence comes from Sebastolobus alascanus, assembly GCA_916701645.2. Taxonomy (NCBI): domain Eukaryota; kingdom Metazoa; phylum Chordata; class Actinopteri; order Perciformes; family Sebastidae; genus Sebastolobus; species Sebastolobus alascanus. The sequence continues at coordinate 1,296,295 of CAKAOJ020000077.1, read as the reverse complement.
TACTTGTTTTATGTTTAGTAAAAAAAAAACATAATGGTGTGGCTTAAAATGACTACAAAATTGAAACAAAATAAATCAAAAACGCAACAAAATTACTTGAACATCTACGATTGTTACGTTATTAAAGACTTAAAATAAAATAAGTGAACGTTGTCACTCACTTGATTTATTACCTCAGTAAACATTGTAAACAAGAGTTTATGGTCTCAATCGCTCGTTTCAAGTCTTCTTCAATACAGCATAATTTTCATTTAGTAAATTATGGTCCCATTTAGAGTCAAATAGACCATAAAGCAGGGTATGTTTTAGGGCGTGGCTACCTTGTGATTGACAGGTCGCTACCACGGCGTTGTCCGGGCTGGGAGTTATCTGCGTTTTCATCTCAGAACATTAACCCTTTCACAGTGTGTTTTCAGTTCATGAAAGTTAATTGTAACCTTTTTGGTCGCCTAAAAATGTCTTATTCAGCTTTTGGTTGTACTCAGCTCCACCCTGTCGTGTCACTTCTGGTTGCAAATAACAAGATGGCGACGGCAAAAATGTTGAACTCAAGGTTTCAAGACGGCAGTCCACAAACAAATGGCTGACGTCACGGTGACTACGTCCACTTCTTATATACAGTCTATGATAAGTACTGAAAACTGTGTAGCAGTAGGATGAATTTAAGCACACGCTGAACTTTGGCACTAGTAACACTGAACTTTACACAGTCCGTAATCATTTCTGTGGTAGTTCAGTAAAGGAAGGTTCCTGTGTGTCAAAAAGGGAAGTTCATTAATGCTCTTGTGTCAGTAAATATAAAATGAAGGTGAGGATGGTTCTCATCCCTGCCATATCTTAAAACAAAGTTCTCACAAATATTCAATTTCATTAGGTATCGTTAATATAATGCACTTAAATCAACTGCCCTGTGGCAGTCGCATTGGATATGACAAAGGGACTGTTTCTCTATTGGATCTTCTCCATCTTACTCATCACATTTTAGTGGAATGGAAAGTATTGCCAAGCGCAATCACATCTGCTGTATTTATATGACCATTGTTGAAGACAGTACCAACTGTCTGTCATGCTGTGGCAACACAACAGAACAAAGGAATCAGCGATATGAATAATGTGCAGCAAACAATGAACCCTAAATGACTTCACATGAGCAGAACATCAGCTCTTCTTTTTAAATAAAAGACACAACAAGCAGAAATTATTTCATTAGTTAATTGTCACTAATTTTTGTTGCATAAGTTCATGATCAGTTACCCACAGAGCTAAAACAAAACTTTTTGTTGGTTTGTGTGTCTGTTATTATAATGATAGTGATAATGAAGGGTTTCTACTTGACCTGTGAGGGTGCTGCATGATGTCATTTCTTCCTATGTTGTGCTGGATTCCCATGGCTGGAAGGCTGAAGGAAGCAAGGGTTCGTTACATGACCTGTATGTGCATGTCTGCCTGATTTCTGCCTTTTTATTACTGTAGAAGGCAAGATAAAGTTTTAATCAGTGTCAGCAAAAGGAAGTGAGTTGTAGGGGATAAAGAGTAATAAGATCCGGGGAGAAGGCGAGAAAGGAAGAAGGAAAGAAAGAAAGAAAGAAAGAAAGAAAAGGAAACAAATTTTCAGTTTTGAAGTGAACTGAACTCATTAGATGTTAGAAAAAGAAGACACAGAAGACATACAAAAAATGGATTCTGTCTTCTTGATTTCACCTGCTCTTGGCAAGACCGTCAGCAAGTTCCTGTCAATAGAGACAAAATCCTGCTTTTAAGACACCTCGCATCTTCACTGAACAAAGACCAAGAATACACACAAATAAGATGGAGATGAATAGCAAAGAGCGGCTCAATAACAGAGAGAGTAAAAGTGAAAGATTACAAGCAGAAGGAGGTCTTTCTTGTATGAAAGGGGACAATCTCAAATACTTTCTCATGGCTTCCTGAGTTGCAGAAGCCCCGCTGCCTCGCAATCTGAAACACGTTTGAGTGTTAGAAGAGAGAGAAAACCGTCGGAGCGACTGCTCTTTCTCTCCACCGGATCCTACTGTACCAAGGTCAAAGGTCAGGGAAATAATTAAAAACCGTAAGTCAAAAATAACATCAACACCAACTCATATATTGTAAGCGGTCATGAGACGCACCCTGAGATGTGTACACCATACAGTATTTCCTGCCCAACATGCTGAGGTTTAATGTAAAAATATCTTTTCTTTTTTAAGCATATGCTCATTAACATACTGTTTCTAGCCTGTGGTTGTGAGTTCACCCGCAGGCAATTTTGAAACAATCAAAAAGTTAAAAACTGACATCTAATTTATTTTCACATCCCTTCTGTTCATTGGGGCCATGCATAATGAACTGTTCTTTTACAGCGTGTCTGTCTGAAAAATATGGAAACAGACTATTTTAATGAGGGTAATATAAGACCCTGCGACGTCTGAGTCAGAGAGGCTTCAGCCTACATCTCAGATATGCGGTGAAAAAGTAGACAAACAGAAAAAAACAACTTGAAGACTTCATTTCTTACACAACATTGTGGTTTACACATAACTTTTCTGCTTCATGTTTCATGTCTGATGCTCCTTAAGCTCTGGAGAAACTCATATTTATTCAATGAGGAACGATGTCTTTAAATGGATTATTGATAGTAAAAACCAAATTGGACAAATTGCTGTCGCTGCTCTTCCCGTCTGCTTTGACTGTGTTAATATTGATTGAGTCCAAATGAAATGTAGGATGGTGACCTACCCTTGACCTTTGACCTTTTGTCCTCCCACCAAAAGCTTACTCAAAGCCACAGGATTTATCGCTGCGAATCAATGATTTGAAAAGTGATAGCTGAACAGGAAGCTAATGGAGGAAGGAGAGACACTGTTAAGTTGTCCCTTTTACACAAAAGACATAATGGTTACAAGAAGGAAAACCTAAAAGTTGAGTGTGTCACTTACCTGCATTCCATTGTTTGCTCGTCTTTTTCTCTTGGTATAATTTGATATGAGGAATCACAGACTGGAGTAGTAACCATACTGTATGCAGTTTAAAGACATCACTTCACATTAACTGCCTATGTGGAAGTTGCTCGGTCAACACAATGAATTAAAAAGTGCACTCAGTAGTGTGCACATCTCCGCCAGGTGTGTTGTGGGCGGGGACCGGGGAGTGCAGGGCAGGTTGTGTGTCCAGCGTGTATGCATGACACTGATGTACAGTGTCTGTAACTCCAAACTTAAATATTTTTTACCTTCAAACTGCAGCTGATGTTCTTCAGTACACTTATTTTCTGTAAACTTGTGTGTTTTCACATTAAATTGCAGTTCACTGTGTTACGCTTCATGTTGACGTTTAACGCCTCCTCTGAACAGAAACTGTCAGTCTTGTGTGTTTAGTTGCGTTAGCTGTTAGCTCTACTAGCCCCGTTAGCTGTTACTTCTGTTAGCTCTATTAGCCCCGTTAGCTGTTAGCTCTGTTAGCTCTATAAGCCCCGTTAGCTGTTAACTCTGTTAGCTCTATTAGCCCCGTTAGCTGTTAGCTCTGTTAGCAAAACGTACCGCAGGACTCTGCTGCCCACAGGGTGCTAACAGCTAACTAGCTCTCCTTCTGCCGACATGAGAAGACACCCTCCGTTGTAGTCAGCACGTGGTTCAGTTTGTCATTTGCTAGGCGATAGTTATACATACAAACATACATACATACCTACATACAACTGTTTTACATAGGGGCGCAAATCAAGGGAGGAACAATTCCTAATTCGTAGTGGAAACAAGACTCCAAACTGAAGCAGTTGTTGATCACTTGCAGCCCCCATCGACCGGTTAAGAGGAGTGAGTCAATGACGGTATAAAACACTCAATAAATGAAAAGGGTTTTGCAAAAATTGTGAATCACCACAACCATGAGAGGTCCTTGAGCATACAGTCAGGAATGTGCACCAAAAATATTAGGCTGATGGGTCCACTAGTAGACGAGATTAGCTGCGGACAGACAGATACACACACGCGTGACAGACACATAATCTCCTCCAAGGCTGGCGGAGATAATAAATAACTCTAATTACATGTCATGGACACACTTTACTGTATGTAAACATTATATTTGTCTACTGCATATTGGATTATGGGACGTTTATTATCATAATTCATATGAAAAATGTAACATTGATGGCCAAGTTGAAAACTGGTCAAGGCTAAAAAAGAAAAATAATGGGAACTAAAACTAAAATGTTGCATTTGTATTTGTGATGTTTCCCTTTTTGGTACATGCAGCATGTATTTGTATTTGCAGACATTGTTCTTATCTCACTACATTTTGAGAGTCTAGGTTCTTTAAGAGAACAGTGAACTGTATATAACCCTGATATATTTCAGCTGCCGAAAAATCTCTGTCACCTTTTCACCTTCATGAATGAAGAAAAGTATCTCACCTAACAAGGAAATGATGTGGGAGAAAATTGCGATGGGAAGAGGAGATGCTTGTTTGACTCCCAGAGTTACCTGCCCTGGGTGATCAGGTCTGATACTCCCTCAGGCTTGTTAGGGTTTATGCCCCGAAGGGGCTAAACCCTATTGAGTTTGTGTGAATTTGTTATTATTATTATTATTATTAGGGTTTATGCCCCGAAGGGGCTAAACCCTATTGTTTTTGTGTGAATTTGTTATTATTAGGGTTTATGCCCCGAAGGGGCTAAACCCTTCTAAGATTGTGCCGGTTTGTTATTATTAGGGTTTATGCCCCGAAGGGGCTAAACCCTATTGAGTTTGTGTGAATTTGTTATTATTATTATTATTATTATTATTATTATTTGTTGTCTTAATTTTGAGCTCATATTCCCATGAGATGGAATGAGATAGAAACATGAAACTTGGCCCAATAACTGGAAATGATGTGCAAATTCTTCTCAAGGAATATGACAGCAATCGGCCACATGGTGGCGCTGTAATTAACGCTCAAACACGCGATTTTGGAAAGGCCACGCCTCTCGAACCGTAAGTCCGATTGACTTGAAATTTGACACACATGTCCAGCTCCATGTGATCTACAAAAAAGCCTCTGGGACCACTAAAGTGCGCCTAACTAGATTTTCCGCCATTTTGAATTTTTTGAAAAACACATTTTTGACATCTCCTCCTAAACCGTAGGTCCGATTGCTACCAAATTTTCTGTGGATCATTATTGGATGAAGCTCATCTAAATTTGCATAAAGCGTGTTGATATGTCATTGCGTTTTGAAGCTGTTGACCAACAAACTTTTCACTGGGCGGGGCTTATTAGGAAATTGGCCATAATTCATTGACCATTAATCTGATCATCATAAATCTTGGTAGATAACTTCAATACGTGTTTGGGAATAGGCGTCCCAAAGCATTTCTCGCTCGACCCATAGGGGGCGCCAAAAACATCAAAAACTTGTACCTCAAGATCCGGTGGACAGAATTTTATCAAATTTGGTACACATGCTCTGGGGGCCAGTATTAACTAAGATCTGAAGTGTCATATTGATCGGTGCAAGTGGGCGTGGCCTATTTAGCATTTTATGCTAAATTATGCCTTTGCTCAATTTGCTGTGAGCTTGAACGAGCTAGAGACATGAAACTTGGTACCATAACTGTACATGATGTCATAATGCTTCACGTAAAATATGATCCAAATTGGCCACATGGTGGCGCTACAAATTTTTCAAGGCCAGCCCCCTCACACCATAAGTTCGATTGATTTGAAATTAGACAGACATGTGTTGCTGAATGTGCTCTACAAAAAAGCCTCTTGGATCACTTAAGTCCGCCTTCTAGATTTTCCTCCATTTTGAATAATTTGAAAAACCCATTTTTTACATCTCCTCCTAAACCGTAGGTCCGATTGCTGGCAAATTTTCTGTGGAACATCATTGGGCCATGCTCATCTAAAGTTGCATAAATGAGGTTGATATCTCATTGCGTTTTCAAGATATTGACCAATGAACTTTAAAGGGGCGTGGCTTAGCACATCAATACAGCTAATTCCACAACTGTTAGGCCCATCTTCTCGAAACTGGCAGAATATGTTCATAGGAGAACCTGAAATGTACCCTGAAAGTTTCGTTCAAATCGACCACTAGGAGGCGCCACCAGGCCCAAAGATTTGCATGGGCCTATCACGAATTTCGTCACAAATCAATGGGATTCGTCCAAGCTTCACCAAACTTGATGGATATTTTAATTGACCTGTTGAAATGTCACCAAAATGCCAAGAAATATGACTGGCGGGACTTTGAGTGTGCAACTACAGATAGGCTGCATACACTGTAATAATGAAACAAGGGTGTGATTGGTCTCACTCCTTCTTTATACAGAATTAAAACAGGTGAAATGACTATGTTTTGCTTTGTGAAGCGTAAAATTCGATCACTGCTGCTCGTGGCTTTGATTTCAGGTGCTTCCGCTGTTGAGCGAAAAAGGGCATAAACCCGCGAACTGCCGCTTGCGGCTGTAATTATTATTATTATTATTATTTGTTGTCTGCCATTTGGGCTCAATTTGCCGTGAGCTGAAAAGAGCTAAAAACATGAAAGTTGGCACAATAACTGCAAATGATGTGCATCAGCTTCTCAAGAAATATGACCCCAATCGTCCACATGGTGGCGCTGTAATTAACGCTCAAACACGCGATTTTGGAAAGGCCACGCCCCTCGCACCGTAAGTCCGATTGACTTGAAATTTGACGCACATGTCCATCTCCATGTGATCTACAAAAAAGCCTCTGGGACCACTAAAGTCCGCCTAACTAGATTTTCCGCCATCTTGAATTTTTTGAAAAATACATTTTTGACATCTCCTCCTAAACCGTAGGTCCGATTGCTACCAAATTTTCTGTGGATCTTTATTGGACTAAGGTCATCTAAAGTTCCATAAGGCGTGGTCATATCTCATTGTGTTTTGAAGCTGTTGACCGACAAACTTTTCACTGGGCGGGGCTTAGCAGGAAATTAGCCATAATTCATTGACCATTAGTCCAATCATCATAAATCTTGGTAGATATCTTTCGTACGTGTTTGGGAATAGGCGTACCAAAGCATTTCTCACTCAACCCATAGGGGGCGCCAAAAACATCAAAAACTTGTACCTCAAGATCCGGTGGACAGAATTTCATCAAATTTGGTACACATGCTCTGTGGGCCAGTATTAACTAAGATCTGAAGTGTCATATTGATCGGTGCATGTGGGCGTGGCCTATTTAGCATTATATGCTAAATTATGCCTTTGCTCAATTTGCTGTGAGCTGGAACGAGCTAGAGACATGAAACTTGGTACCACAACTGTACATGATGTCATAATGCTTCACGTAAAATATGATCCAAATTGGCCACATGGTGGCGCTACAACATTTTTCAAGAACAGCCCCCTCACACCATAAGTCCGATTGATTTGAAATTTGACAGACATGTGTTGCTGAATGTGCTCTACAAAAAAGCCTCTTGGACCACTTAAGTCCGCCTTCTAGATTTTCCTCCATTTTGAATAATTTGAAAAACACATTTTTGACATCTCCTCCTAAACCGTAGGTTCGATTGCTGGCAAATTTTCTGTGGAACATCATTGGACAATGCTTATCTAAAGTTGCATAAATGAGGTTGATATCTCATTGTGTTTTCAAGATATTGACCAATGAACTTTAAAGGGGCGTGGCTTAGCACATCAATACAGCTAATTCCACAACTGTTAGGCCCATCTTCTCGAATCTGGCAGAATATGTTCATAGTAGTACCTGAAACGTACCCTGAAAGTTTCGTTCAAATCGACCACTAGGAGGCGCCACCAGGTCCAAAGATTTGCATGGGCCTATCACGAATTTCGCCACAAATCAATGGGAGTTCGTCCCAGCTTCACCAAACTTGATGGATATTTTAATTGACCTGTTGAAATGTCACCAAAATGCCAAGAAATATGACTGGCGGGACTTTGAGTGTGCAACTACAGCAAGGCTGCATACAGTGTAATAATGAAACAAGGGTGTGATTGGTCTCACTCCTTCTTTATACAGAATTAAACCAGGTGAAATAACTTTGCTTTGTGAAGCCCAAAACCCGATGACTGCTGCTCGTGGCTTTGATTTCAGGTGCTTCCGCTGTTGAGCGAAAAAGGGCATAAACCCGCGAACTGCCGCTTGCGGCTGTAATTAGGGTTTATGCCCCGAAGGGGCTAAACCCTATTGTTTTTGTGTGAATTTGTTATTATTATTATTATTATTATTATTATTATTTGTTGTCTTAATTTTGAGCTCATATTCCCATGAGCTGGAATGAGCTAAAAATATGAAACTTGGCCCAATAACTGGAAATGATGTGCAAATTCTTCTCAAGCAATATGACAGCAATCGGCCACATGGTGGCGCTGTAATTAACGCTCAAACACGCGATTTTGGAAAGGCCACGCCTCTCGAACCGTAAGTCCGATTGACTCGAAATTTGACACACATGTCCAGCTCCGTCTGATCTACAAAAAAGCCTCTGGGACCACTAAAGTCCGCCTAACTAGATTTTCCGCCATCTTGAATTTTTTGAAAAACACATTTTTGACATCTCCTCCTAAACCGTATGTCCGATTGCTACCAAATTTTCTGTGGATCATTATTGGATGAAGCTCATCTAAAGTTGCATAATCCGTGTTGATATGTCATTGCGTTTTGAAGCTGTTGACCAACAAACTTTTCACTGGGCGGGGCTTATTAGGAAATTGGCCATAATTCATTGACCATTAATCTGATCATCATAAATCTTGGTAGATAACTTCAATACGTGTTTGGAAATAGGCGTCCCAAAGCATTTCTCGCTAAACCCATAGGGGGCGCCAAAAACATCAAAAACTTGTACCTCAAGATCCGGTGGACAGAATTTTATCAAATTTGGTACACATGCTCTGGGGGCCAGTATTAATTAAGACGTGAAGTGTCATATTGATCGGTGCAAGTGGGCGTGGCCTATTTAGCATTTTATGCTAAATTATGCCTTTGCTCAATTTGCTGTGAGCTGGAACGAGCTAAAGACATGAAACTTGGTATCATAACTGTACATGATGTCATAATGCTTCACGTAAAATATGATCCAAATTGGCCACACGGTGGCGCTACAACAATTTTCAAGGCCAGCCCCCTCACACCATAAGTTCGATTGATTTGAAATTTGACAGACATGTGTTGCTGAATGTGCTCTACAAAAAAGCCTCTTGGACCACTTAAGTCCGCCTTCTAGATTTTCCTCCATTTTGAATAATTTGAAAAACCCATTTTTGACATCTCCTCCTGAACCGTAGGTCCGATTGCTGGCAAATTTTCTGTGGAACATCATTGGACCACTCTCATCTAAAGTTGCATAAATGAGGTTGATATCTCATTGCGTTTGCAAGATATTGACCAATGAACTTTAAAGGGGCGTGGCTTAGCACATCAATACAGCTTATTCCACAACTGTTAGGCCCATCTTCTCGAAAATGGCAGAATATGTTCATAGGAGTACCTGAAACGTACCCTGAAAGTTTCGTTCAAATCGACCACTAGGAGGCGCCACCAGGCCCGACGATTTGCATGGGCCTATCACGAATTTCGCCACAAATCAATGGGAGTTCGTCCCAGCTTCACCAAACTTGATGAATATTTTAATTGACCTGTTGAAATGTCACCAAAATGCCAAGAAATATGACTGGCGGGACTTTGAGTGTGCAACTACAGAAAGGCTGCATACAGTGTAATAATGAAACAAGGGTGTGATTGGTCTCACTCCTTCTTTATACAGAATTAAACCAGGTGAAATGACTTTGCTTTGTGAATGCTCAAAACCCGATCACTGCTGCTCGTGGCTTTGATTTCAGGTGCTTCCGCTGTTGAGCGAAAAAGGGCATAAACCCGCGAACTGCCGCTTGCGGCTGTAATTAGGGTTTATGCCCCGAAGGGGCTAAACCCTATTGAGTTTGTGTGAATTTGTTATTATTATTATTATTATTAGGGTTTATGCCCCGAAGGGGCTAAACCCTATTGAGTTTGTGCCGGTTTGTTATTATTATTATTCGTTGTCTTAAATTGCGGCTCAATTTGCCGTGAGATGGAATGAGCTAGAAACATGAAACTTGGCCCAATAACTGGAAATGATGTGCAAATGCTTCTCAAGGAATATGACTCCAATCGGCCACATGGTGGCGCTGTAATTAACGCTCAAACACGCGATTTCGGAAAGGCCACGCCCCTCACACCGTAAGTCCGATTGACTTGAAATTTGACACACATGTCCAGCTCCTTGTGATCTACAAAAAAGCCTCTGGGACCACTAAAGTCCGCCTAACTAGATTTTCCGCCATCTTGAATTTTTTGAAAAACACATTTTTGACATCTCCTCCTAAACCGTAGGTCCGATTGCTACCAAATTTTCTGTGGATCATTATTGGATGAAGCTCATCTAAAGTTGCATAAAGCGTGTTGATATGTCATTGCGTTTTGAAGCTGTTGACCAACAAACTTTTCACTGGGCGGGGCTTATTAGGAAATTGGCCATAATTCATTGACCATTAATCTGATCATCATAAATCTTGGTAGATATCTTCAATACGTGTTTGGGAATAGGCATCCAAAAGCATTTCTCGCTCGACCCATAGGGGGCGCCAAAATCATCAAAAACTTGTACCTCAACATCCGGTGGACAGAATTTTATCAAATTTGGCACACATGCTCTGGGGGCCAGTATTAACTAAGATCTGAAGTGTCATATTGATCGGTGCAAGTGGGCGTGGCCTATTTAGCATTTTATGCTAAATTATGCCTTTGCTCAATTTGCTGTGAGCTGGAACGAGCTAGAGACATGAAACTTGGTACCATAACTGTACATCATGTCATAATGCTTCACGTAAAATATGATCCAAATTGGCCACACGGTGGCGCTACAACATTTTTCAAGGCCAGCCCCCTCACACCATAAGTTCGATTGATTTGAAATTTGACAGACATGTGTTGCTGAATGTGCTCTACAAAAAAGCCTCTTGGACCACTTAAGTCCGCCTTCTAGATTTTCCTCCATTGTGAATAATTTGAAAAACCCATTTTTGACATCTCCTCCTAAACCGTAGGTCCGATTGCTGGCAAATTTTCTGTGGAACATTATTGGACCAGTCTCATCTAAAGTTGCATAAATGAGGTTGATATCTCATTGCGTTTTCAAGATATTGACCAATGAACTTTAAAGGGGCGTGGCTTAGCACATCAATACAGCTAATTCCACAACTGTTAGGCCCATCTTCTCGAAACTGGCAGAATATGTTCATAGGAGTACCTGAAACGTACCCTGAAAGTTTCGTTCAAATCGACCACTAGGAGGCGCCACCAGGCCCAAAGATTTGCATGGGCCTATCACGAATTTCGCCACAAATCAATGGGAGTTCGTCCCAGCTTCACCAAACTTGATGGATATTTTAATTGACCTGTTGAAATGTCACCAAAATGCCAAGAAATATGACTGGCGGGACTTTGAGTGTGCAAATACAGAAAGGCTGCATACAGTGTAATAATGAAACAAGGGTGTGATTGGTCTCACTCCTTCTTTATACAGATTTAAACCAGGTGAAATAACTTTGCTTTGTGAAGCCCAAAACCCGATCACTGCTGCTCGTGCCTTTGATTTCAGGTGCTTCCGCTGTTGAGCGAAAAAGGGCATAAACCCGCGAACTGCCGCTTGCGGCTGTAATTATTATTATTATTTGTTGTCTTAATTTTGAGCTCATATTCCCATGAGATGGAATGAGATAGAAACATGAAACTTGGCCCAATAACTGGAAATGATGTGCAAATTCTTCTCAAGGAATATGACAGCAATCGGCCACATGGTGGCGCTGTAATTAACGCTCAAACACGCGATTTTGGAAAGGCCACGCCTCTCGAACCGTAAGTCCGATTGACTTGAAATTTGACACACATGTCCATCTCCGTCTGATCTACAAAAAAGCCTCTGGGACCACTAAAGTGCGCCTAACTAGATTTTCCGCCATCTTGGATTTTTTGAAAAACACATTTTTGACATCTCCTCCTAAACCGTAGGTCCGATTGCTACCAAATTTTCTGTGGATCATTATTGGATGAAGTTCATCTAACGTTGCATAAAGCGTGTTGATATGTCATTGCGTTTTGAAGCTGTTGACCAACAAACTTTTCACTGGGCGGGGCTTATTAGGAAATTGGCCATAATTCATTGACCATTAGTCTGATCATCATAAATCTTGGTAGATAACTTCAATACGTGTTTGGGAATAGGCGTCCCAAAGCATTTCTCGCTCGACCCATAGGGGGCGCCAAAAACATCAAAAACTTGTACCTCAAGATCCGGTGGACAGAATTTTATCAAATTTGGTACACATGCTCTGGGGGCCAGTATTAACTAAGATCTGAAGTGTCATATTGATCGGTGCAAGTGGGCGTGGCCTATTTAGCATTTTATGCTAAATTATGCCTTTGCTCAATTTGCTGTGAGCTGGAACGAGCTAGAGACATGAAACTTGCTACCATAACTGTACATGATGTCATAATGCTTCACGTAAAATATGATCCAAATTGGCCACACGGTGGCGCTACAACATTTTTCAAGGCCAGCCCCCTCACACCATAAGTTCGATTGATTTGAAATTTGACAGACATGTGTTGCTGAATGTGCTCTACAAAAAAGCCTCTTGGACCACTTAAGTCCGCCTTCTAGATTTTCCTCCATTTTGAATAATTTGAAAAACACATTTTTGACATCTCCTCCTAAACCGTAGGTCCGATTGCTGGCAAATTTTCTGTGGAACATCATTGGACCATGCTCATCTAAAGTTGCATAAATGAGGTTGATATCTCATTGCGTTTTCAAGATATTGACCAATGAACTTTAAAGGGGCGTGGCTTAGCACATCAATACAGCTTATTCCACAACTGTTAGGCCCATCTTCTCGAAAATGGCAGAATATGTTCATAGGAGTACCTGAAACGTACCCTGAAAGTTTCGTTCAAATCGACCACTAGGAGGCGCCACCAGGCCCAAAGATTTGCATGGGCCTATCACGAATTTCGCCATAAATCAATGGGAGTTCGTCCCAGCTTCATCAAACTTGATGAATATTTTAATTGACCTGTTGAAATGTCACCAAAATGCCAAGAAATATGACTGGCGGGACTTTGAGTGTGCAACTACAGATAGGCTGCATACACTGTAATAATGAAACAAGGGTGTGATTGGTCTCACTCCTTCTTTATACAGAATTAAAACAGGTGAAATGACTATGTTTTGCTTTGTGAAGCGTAAAATTCGATCACTGCTGCTCGTGGCTTTGATTTCAGGTGCTTCCGCTGTTGAGCGAAAAAGGGCATAAACCCGCGAACTGCCGCTTGCGGCTGTAATTAGGGTTTATGCCCCGAAGGGGCTAAACCCTATTGAGTTTGTGTGAATTTGTTATTATTATTATTATTATTATTATTATTATTTGTTGTCTTAATTTTGAGCTCATATTCCCATGAGATGGAATGAGATAGAAACATGAAACTTGGCCCAATAACTGGAAATGATGTGCAAATTCTTCTCAAGGAATATGACAGCAATCGGCCACATGGTGGCGCTGTAATTAACGCTCAAACACGCGATTTTGGAAAGGCCACGCCTCTCGAACCGTAAGTCCGATTGACTTGAAATTTGACACACATGTCCAGCTCCGTCTGATCTACAAAAAAGCCTCTGGGACCACTAAAGTGCGCCTAACTAGATTTTCCGCCATCTTGGATTTTTTGAAAAACACATTTTTGACATCTCCTCCTAAACCGTAGGTCCGATTGCTACCAAATTTTCTGTGGATCATTATTGGATGAAGCTCATCTAAAGTTGCATAAAGCGTGTTGATATGTCATTGCGTTTTGAAGCTGTTGACCAACAAACTTTTCACTGGGCGGGGCTTAGCAGGAAATTTGTCATAATTCATTGACCATTACTCCAATCATCATAAATCTTGGTAGATATCTTCAATACGTGTTTGGGAATAGGCGTCCCAAAGCATTTCTCGCTCGACCCATAGGGGGTGCCAAAAACATCAAAAACTTGTACCTCAAGATCCGGTGGACAGAATTTTATCAAATTTGGTACACATGCTCTGGGGGCCAGTATTAACTAAGATCTGAAGTGTCATATTGATCGGTGCAAGTGGGCGTGGCCTATTTAGCATTTTATGCTAAATTATGCCTTTGCTCAATTTGCTGTGAGCTGGAAGGAGCTAGAGACATGGAACTTGGTACCATAACTGTACATGATGTCATAATGCTTCACGTAAAATATGATCCAAATTGGCCACACGATGGCGCTACAACATTTTTCAAGGCCAGCCCCCTCACACCATAAGTTCGATTGATTTGAAATTTGACAGACATGTGTTGCTGAATGAGCTCTACAAAAAAGCCTCTTGGACCACTTAAGTCCGCCTTCTAGATTTTCCTCCATTTTGAATAATTTGAAAAACCCATTTTTGACATCTCCTCCTAAACCGTAGGTCCGATTGCTGGCAAATTTTCTGTGGAAAATCATTGGACCATGCTTATCTAAAGTTGCATAAATGAGGTTGATATCTCATTGCGTTTTCAAGATATTGACCAATGAACTTTAAAGGGGCGTGGCATAGCACATCAATAGAGCTAATTCCACAACTGTTAGGCCCATCTTCTCGAAACTGGCAGAATACTTTCATAGGAGTACCTGAAACGTACCCTGAAAGTTTCGTTCAAATCGACCACTAGGAGGCGCCATCAGGCCCAAAGATTTGCATGGGCCTATCGCGAATTTCGCCACAAATCAATGGGGGTTCGTCCCAGCTTCACCAAACTTGATGGATATTTTAATTGACCTGTTGAAATGTCAACAAAATGCCAAGAAATATGACTGGCGGGACTTTGAGTGTGCAACTACAGAAAGGCTGCATACAGTGTAATAATGAAACAAGGGTGTGATTGGTCTCACTCCTTCTTTATACAGAATTAAACCAGGTGAAATGACTATGCTTTGTGAAGCCCAAAACCCGATCACTGCTGCTCGTGGCTTTGATTTCAGGTGCTTCCGCTGTTGAGCGAAAAAGGGCATAAACCCGCGAACTGCCGCTTGCGGCTGTAATTATTAGGGTTTATGCCCCGAAGGGGCTAAACCCTATTGAGTTTGTGTGAATTTGTTATTATTATTATTATTATTATTATTATTATTTGTTGTCTTAATTTTGAGCTCATATTCCCATGAGCTGGAATGAGCTAAAAACATGAAACTTGGCCCACTAACTGGAAATGATGTGCAAATTCTTCTCAAGGAATATGACAGCAACCGGCCACATGGTGGCGCTGTAATTAACGCTCAAACACGCGATTTTGGAAAGGCCACGCCTCTCGAACCGTAAGTCCGATTGACTTGAAATTTGACACACATGTCCAGCTCCCTCTGATCTACAAAAAAGCCTCTGGGACCACTAAAGTGCGCCTAACTAGATTTTCCGCCATCTTGGATTTTTTGAAAAACACATTTTTGACATCTCCTCCTAAACCGTAGGTCCGATTGCTACCAAATTTTCTGTGGATCATTATTGGATGAAGCTCATCAAACGTTGCATAAAACGTGTTGATATCTCATTGCGTTTTGAAGCTGTTGACCAACAAACTTTTCACTGGGCGGGGCTTATTAGGAAATTGGCCATAATTCATTGACCATTAATCTGATCATCATAAATCTTGGTAGATAACTTCAATACGTGATTGGGAATAGGCGTCCCAAAGCATTTCTTGCTCGACCCATAGGGGGCGCCAAAAACATCAAAAACTTGTACCTCAAGATCCGGTGGACAGAATTTTATCAAATTTGGTACACATGCTCTGGGGGCCAGTATTAACTAAGATCTGAAGTGTCATATTGATCGGTGCAAGTGGGCGTGGCCTATTTAGCATTTTATGCTAAATTATGCCTTTGCTCAATTTGCTGTGAGCTGGAACAAGCTAGAGACATGAAACTTGGTACCATAACTGTACATGATGTCATAGTGCTTCACGAAAAATATGATCCAAATTGGCCACACGGTGGCGCTACAACATTTTTCAAGGCCAGCCCCCTCACACCATAAGTTCGATTGATATGAAATTTGACAGACATGTGTTGCTAAATGTGCTCTACAAAAAAGCCTCTTGGACCACTTAAGTCCGCCTTCTAGATTTTCCTCCATTTTGAATAATTTGAAAAACCCATTTTTGACATCTCCTCATAAACCGTAGGTCGATTGCTGGCAAATTTTCTGTGGAACATCATTGGACCATGTTCATCTAAAGTTGCATAAATGAGGTTGATATCTCATTGCGTTTTCAAGATATTGACCAATGAACTTTAAAAAGGCGTGGCTTAGCACATCAATACAGCTAATTCCACAACTGTTAAGCCCATCTTCTCGAAACTGGCAGAATATGTTCATAGGAGTACCTGAAATGTACCCTGAAAGTTTCGTTCAAATCGACCACTAGGAGGCGCCACCAGGCCCAAAGATTTGCATGGGCCTATCGCGAATTTCGCCACAAATCAATGGGAGTTCGTCCCAGCTTCACCAAACTTGAGTGATACTTTAATTGACCTGTTGAAATGTCGCCAAAATGCCAAGAAATATGACTGGCGGGACTTTGAGTGTGCAACTACAGAAAGGCTGCATACAGTGTAATAATGAAACAAAGGTGTGATTGGTCTCACTCCTTCTTTATACAGAATTAAACCAGGTGAAATGACTTTGCTTTGTGAAGCCCAAAACCCGATCACTGCTGCTCGTGGCTTTGATTTCAGGTGCTTCCGCTGTTGAGCGAAAAAGGGCATAAACCCGCGAACTGCCGCTTGCGGCTGTAATTATTATTATTATTTGTTGTCTTAATTTTGAGCTCATATTCCCATGAGATGGAATGAGATAGAAACATGAAACTTGGCCCAATAACTGGAAATGATGTGCAAATTCTTCTCAAGGAATATGACAGCAATCGGCCACATGGTGGCGCTGTAATTAACGCTCAAACACGCGATTTTGGAAAGGCCACGCCTCTCGAACCGTAAGTCCGATTGACTTGAAATTTGACACACATGTCCAACTCCGTCTGATCTACAAAAAAGCCTCTGGGACCACTAAAGTGCGCCTAACTAGATTTTCCGCCATCTTGGATTTTTTGAAAAACACATTTTTGACATCTCCTCCTAAACCGTAGGTCCGATTGCTACCAAATTTTCTGTGGATCATTATTGGATGAAGCTCATCTAAAGTTGCATAAAGCGTGTTGATATGTCATTGCGTTTTGAAGCTGTTGACCAACAAACTTTTCACTGGGCGGGGCTTAGCAGGAAATTTGTCATAATTCATTGACCATTACTCCAATCATCATAAATCTTGGTAGATATCTTCAATACGTGTTTGGGAATAGGCGTCCCAAAGCATTTCTCGCTCGACCCATAGGGGGCGCCAAAAACATCAAAAACTTGTACCTCAAGATCCGGTGGACAGAATTTTATCAAATTTGGTACACATGCTCTGGGGGCCAGTATTAACTAAGATCTGAAGTGTCATATTGATCGGTGCAAGTGGGCGTGGCCTATTTAGCATTTTATGCTAAATTATGCCTTTGCTCAATTTGCTGTGAGCTGGAACGAGCTAGAGACATGAAACTTGCTACCATAACTGTACATGATGTCATAATGCTTCACGTAAAATATGATCCAAATTGGCCACACGATGGCGCTACAACATTTTTCAAGGCCAGCCCCCTCACACCATAAGTTCGATTGATTTGAAATTTGACAGACATGTGTTGCTGAATGAGCTCTACAAAAAAGCCTCTTGGACCACTTAAGTCCGCCTTCTAGATTTTCCTCCATTTTGAATAATTTGAAAAACCCATTTTTGACATCTCCTCCTAAACCGTAGGTCCGATTGCTGGCAAATTTTCTGTGGAACATCATTGGACCATGCTTATCTAAAGTTGCATAAATGAGGTTGATATCTCATTGCGTTTTCAAGATATTGACCAATGAACTTTAAAGGGGCGTGGCATAGCACATCAATAGAGCTAATTCCACAACTGTTAGGCCCATCTTCTCGAAACTGGCAGAATACTTTCATAGGAGTACCTGAAACGTACCCTGAAAGTTTCGTTCAAATCGACCACTAGGAGGCGCCATCAGGCCCAAAGATTTGCATGGGCCTATCGCGAATTTCGCCACAAATCAATGGGGGTTCGTCCCAGCTTCACCAAACTTGATGGATATTTTAATTGACCTGTTGAAATGTCAACAAAATGCCAAGAAATATGACTGGCGGGACTTTGAGTGTGCAACTACAGAAAGGCTGCATACAGTGTAATAATGAAACAAGGGTGTGATTGGTCTCACTCCTTCTTTATACAGAATTAAACCAGGTGAAATGACTATGCTTTGTGAAGCCCAAAACCCGATCACTGCTGCTCGTGGCTTTGATTTCAGGTGCTTCCGCTGTTGAGCGAAAAAGGGCATAAACCCGCGAACTGCCGCTTGCGGCTGTAATTATTATTATTATTTGTTGTCTTAATTTTGAGCTCATATTCCCATGAGATGGAATGAGATAGAAACATGAAACTTGGCCCAATAACTGGAAATGATGTGCAAATTCTTCTCAAGGAATATGACAGCAATCGGCCACATGGTGGCGCTGTAATTAACGCTCAAACACGCGATTTTGGAAAGGCCACGCCTCTCGAACCGTAAGTCCGATTGACTTGAAATTTGACACACATGTCCACCTCCATGTGATCTACAAAAAAGCCTCTGGGACCACTAAAGTCCGCCTAACTAGATTTTCCGCCATCTTGAATTTTTTGAAAAACACATTTTTGACATCTCTTCCTAAACCGTAGGTCCGATTGCTACGAAATTTTCTGTGGATCATTATTGGATGAAGTTCATCTAACGTTGCATAAAGCGTGTTGATATGTCATTGCGTTTTGAAGCTGTTGACCAACAAACTTTTCACTGGGCGGGGCTTATTAGGAAATTGGCCATAATTCATTGACCATTAATCTGATCATCATAAATCTTGGTAGATAACTTCAATACGTGTTTGGGAATAGGCGTCCCAAAGCATTTCTTGCTCGACCCATAGGGGGCGCCAAAAACATCAAAAACTTGTACCTCAAGATCCAGTGGACAGAATTTTATCAAATTTGGTACACATGCTCTGGGGGCCAGTATTAACTAAGATCTGAAGTGTCATATTGATCGGTGCAAGTGGGCGTGGCCTATTTAGCATTTTATGCTAAATTATGCCTTTGCTCAATTTGCTGTGAGCTGGAACAAGCTAGAGACATGAAACTTGGTACCATAACTGTACATGATGTCATAATGCTTATCGTAAAATATGATCCAAATTGGCCACATGATGGCGCTACAAACATTTTCAAGGCCAGCCCCCTCACACCATAAGACCGATTGATTTGAAATTTGACAGACATGTGCTGGTGAATGACTTCTACAAAAAAGCCTCTTGGACCACTTAAGTCCGCCTTCTAGATTTTCATCTATTTCGAATAATTTGAAAAACACATTTTTGACATCTCCTCCTAAATAGTAGGTCCGATTGCTGGCAAATTTTCTGTGGAACATTATTGGACCATGTTCATCTAAAGTTGCATAAAGCTTGTTGATATCTCATTGCGTTTTCAAGATATTGACCAATGAACTTTAAAGGGGCGTGGCTTAGCACATCAATGCAGCTAATTCCACAACTGTTAGGCCCATCTTCTCGAAACTGGCAGAATATGTTCATAGGAGTACCTGAAACGTACCCTGAAAGTTTCGTTCAAATCGACCACTAGGAGGCGCCACCAGGCCCAAAGATTTGCATGGGCCTATCGCGAATTTCGCCACAAATCAATGGGAGTTCGTCCCAGCTTCACCAAACTTGATGGATATTTTAATTGACCTGTTGAAATGTCACCAAAATGCCAAGAAATATGACTGGTGGGACTTTGAGTGTGCAACTACAGAAAGGCTGCATACAGTGTAATAATGAAACAAGGGTGTGATTTGTCTCACTCCTTCTTTATACAGAATTAAACCAGGTGAAATGACTTTGCTTTGTGAAGCCCAAAACCCGATCACTGCTGCTCGTGGCTTTGATTTCAGGTGCTTCCGCTGTTGAGCGAAAAAGGGCATAAACCCGCGAACTGCCGCTTGCGGCTGTAATTTTTTCTTTTTTTTCTCATTGTAGAAGAGAAAGAGAAGGGAGGGGCGAGAGAAGGAGGCCACAGGTGACCTTTTGGATTATCAGTTTGATGCCTGGGGTGAATGAATGAGAGGGAGGAGGGAGAGGTAAAGGTAAAGGTGTAAAAAAAAAGGAGCGATGTGTTCATTTCCTCTCCGGTCTGCTTGGTGGCTCCAGGCAGTGGATTTTCACTGAGGCCTCACCTTGTTGCACATTGCCTTGTCACTGCAAAGTGTGTGAAAACTCCGCCTACAAAGAGCTGAAGAACTGAGAGAAGAGAGGAGGAAGGCTCAGCGTTAACACTTTACTAGAGGTGTGCAAAATCCTGAGTAGTGAGTGAATGAGTAAAGAACTGCTAATGAATGAACAGCATCAGTTTACTCCAGGGAGCACAAAGATAGCTACTCATATGTGCATAATAAGAAAAGCGTGATTTCTGCCATTCTCTAACTGAGCTAATTAGGAAGGATTCATGAAGAAACTGATCTGTATGCAGATTTACAAATATCTAGGAACTTATCATTACAAACTGATTAGACACACTGATCTAAGACTAGAGTATTTCTGATTCTGATTATTGCATTATATTTATTTGAGGTTTTGTGTTATAAAGAAACCTTGGAAGTCCCAACATGGACAAAAAGTCCTTAAACTGCTCAGAGAAAATGGAAATTGGAAACATCTACATTTCCATGACAACTTGGTAAAGTTTGTCTGCTGATGAAGATCATGTGATCAAAAGCTTAAAGGACCAGTGAGTAGCATTTAGGGGGATCTATTGGCAGAAATGGAATATAATAAGTATCTTTAGTGGATAATCGCATGAAAATAAGAAGCTTTGTGTTTTTGTTATCTTAGAATGAGCCGAGGACGGAGCTGGTCCTGTTCACGAAGCCGGCCGCCATGTTTCTACAGTAGCCCAGAACAGACGGACCACTGCGTTAACTTTTTCTGCTTGGGCCGGAGTCGATAACGTTACTCGCTCCGGAGTTAACCCCCGCCGTCACTCAACTCAGCCACCGGGAAACGAGACACGGGAAGCCTCTGTTGGTCTTGAGGAGCTGCAGCATTTATTTCTGCACAAAATGCAACTTCCACTGTACATTCACTTGATATTCTCAGAGCTATAAACTCCTTCTGCCCCACTAGCTCACTTGTTCGCTCACACCATCACACACAATCGCCGCCGCTCTCTTCCTCAAACTTCCCACGTTCACACACACTCTACGCACTGGCTCTGCTATTCTCTAGTTGACCTATGCTACTATTACAACAACTGATGCTAGATGCTGCCAGATGTTACACACTGTACCTTTTAGAACAGCGACTAAATGGAAGTTGAGGTGAGATTGTTAGGTCAATATTATGTTCATTTATCTGACTTGAACCTTAGGTGTTGTTGTTTTTATGTAGGTATATATGTATGTTTTTATCTGTGCGTAAATGTATGTATTTGCCTGTCCCCTGCATCTGTGTTATAATGTTTAATTATCTTGAATTATTTTTATACGAAAATTAACTTGAAAGTTAACTTGGTTTGTTTGTTTATTAACATAGTAGGCCTATGTAGCAATCTATTCTTAAGTAGGTAATTATCAACTACTGTATATAGTCCTTGATTCAGAGCCAATCATTTAGTAGCAGATTTGATACAGATTTGGTCTTTATTAATTTATTGGTAACTAATCAGGATTTTGTGTACCATATTGTAAAGCAACCTCTCATGACTCTGAGATAATAATAACATAGAGATGATTGAGATGTCTTTATTTTGTACGACTTTATACATCCTGTAAGCACTTAAATGTGAGGATGTAACAAATGTTTTACGGGTGTTAACCAAACATTAGCTGAGGGCAGTTTGTCAAAGTGTCAGTTCAAGGCTTCAGTCCAGTGCGTCATTTTGTCATTTTGCAGACCGCATGAAAACCAAAACCACACTAGTCAGTGAGATACCAGAGATTGTAGGACACCAGTCAGTGGCCATAATTGAGCTCCGGTTGCAGAAAATCACTGTAATTTCTTAAATGCACATCTATTACTCAGCCTGCAGATAAGAAAAATAAAGGATTTTCTCCTCAAGGTTACTTGGAAGAACTGTTTCTTCTGGTTCTTTAAAAACAAGGAATAAAGAGGAAGTTGTCACACAAGCGATCCAAGAAGTCGACTTGGAGTGAAAGATAAAACAGTAACACATATGGACTTCTTTGATCGCTCAGTGTGTCCTCCTCTTTTATTTTTGCGCCGACATTCCCTCGTGATTGTTGTGTTTTCGTTCCTTCCTCTCAGAAAGAAAACACAAGAGAAACGACCTTATTGGATCCATCCATGTCCCGCGGACTGCGCTGCGAATCCACAGAGCGCCGAGGCCCAACGTGTTTATGGTCATGTCTGTGAGCAGTCGACAGGCGCTGGAACACCGCACACAACCACACCTAATTAGAACAAGACTGTTTGACTTACTGCATTACCCTGTTATTACTCAGACTGGGTAGTGAAGGACGCGAGGCTTGGTTTTAATAACTCTGCACACATCTGAGGGAAAACCTTTCGAGCAATCAAAGTCAGATGAGCATTCATAGTCACGGTTGCTGCGCTTCATGACTTTCCCCAATTGTTGCTGTTGCTTTTGGACTCCTGAAGGTCTAAGAGCATGATGGATTCATGGATAGATGGATGTGAATGGTAGATAACACACACACATTAATCCAGATGGAGTGCATCAATTATTAATAACCCCCAGAGTCCCTCCAAAGATTCCATTGGCTCATCAATAATTCACGTATCTGATCAGGAACAGATTCTCTATCGGCTGATTTAATTATCTGACAAGTAAAGAGGCTTTTAAAAGGCACTGTTCTTTCTATTAAGGTAATCACTTTATTGATAAACCACCAGGATGGAAAGTAAGCCAATTGTCTCGGGACCGCGACTGATGGATCCTGAGTGTTTTTAACATTGAGACTGAGCATCCGTTGTGACCATCCCCCCCTTTCTGGTTTTACCAAGTCTAGTCTTACCACCGTCAAGCTGTGGCGAAGGAGAAGTAAAGCCTGACTCAATGGTTAAGTCTACCCTGAAAAAAACTACAATGGCATGCATAAAAAGTTAAACTACATGGCGATCCAATAAGAGTTTTGGTCATGTAAATCTAAATCCAGTAGCATGACTTTCAACATTTAATGTCTTTTAAGACAGTTGAACTTCTTTAGCTGATTGTACACATATAAGACTAGCGATTGAAGCCATAAAGTCATATTTACAATGTTAACTGATAATAAATAAATAATAAATCAAGTGAGAAATAGGGTCATTTTCTCATAGACTTCTATACAATCAGACTTCTTTTTCAGATTTCGGTTGTACTTAGCTCCACCCTTTCATGTCACATCTGGTTGCAAAAAACAACATGGCGACGGCCAAATACCAAGATGGTGACGGCCAAAATGGCGACCTCAAGGCTTCAAAACGGCAGTCCACATCATGCTAACTACGTCCACTTCTTATATACAGTCTATGAACGCAACACAATCTGAGCAGATCATTTGCTCAAACTATCACTGAGTTGTGCTGCTCCAATCCATCTTTCCATCTTTGGTTTTCATCCTGTGTTTTCACTCTTGTGATTTAGCGTTGGCCACAGAGAATACTGCTCCAGTCTCTCCAAGACTAAAGATGGTGGTGAAATCACACAGTGATTTTGACAAGTTTGAAGAGTTTTGGGAGCGATATTGGCACAGTGGAATAGCCAACATTAACCCTGAGTCACTGGGCCCGGTGACAAAGCTTCGGAGAATATGTGCCTGTTTCAGACTGGAGGGTTGTGATAATGGGACTTTTGGGATCCATAAAAACTGACGGCTGCAGGGGTGTCTGCGTGTCTCAATGTGTGAATCATGTTTTCTGCTTCTGAACGCAGCTTGAGCTCCGCTGTACGGTTTGAATTTGTGAGAATTTTTTTCCGGTTGTCTCTGTCTTTATTATAGTCTTCAGATGGTGTTAGGGAGCTCATGAACACAGGATCCTAGCTCTTAACGCTGTATGGTCTGAATTATTGGAAAATGGCATGTTTTACAGTAACTGTAAAATACAGTATTAGCAGTTTTTCTTTGTTTTGAATAGTACTACTTGAGTAGCTTATCTGCTCAACTAAACTTAAGAAACACATTATTTTAATACTATTTTATGTAAATTATAATTAAGAAAATTCATAACGGAAGCCTAAAATATCACTTACGCCGAATAGGGGGTGAGACATCATGATTGACAGCTGTGATTTATAGCTGCTCTGAGTGAGGTAGTTGCGCAGCCGGAGGCTCGGGAATTGTACGAGAGAGGAGATGTAACTTTAACTTTCCATAACCATCACGAGTCTGTGTAATAGAACATGTGTCAATTTGATCATGAATGTAGTTATAGAGATATTATGGTAAGTTGTAGTGGCTTTTTAGCCAAACAGCTACCGTGATCATAACGTATCAGCAAGGTGGCTCACGCTAACAAGCTGCGGCCGTGCTCGGCTTTTGATTGGCTTGGGTAAGGACCTCGATTCCGTGGCTCTAGCCCCCGATCACTACTGCGCAGACTGGCTCCAAATGACGTCAAAATCTCAAGATGGCAGCTCCAGTATCCGTAATATTTTGGTTTCACTTTTGTACAGTGGGAGGAAGTGGAGACGCGTCATCCATCTATATTTACAGTCTATGGTTGGATAAATCTGGTAATATTCTAACTTTTTTTTATAATAACCAACAATTAATTGATTGAATTGAAGTATTTCCTGTCTAACTAAAACATGAGATAGCTTATTCATCTTTTCCATAGACATCCATTGTTTTTCAAAAACTAGATGATTTAATCCACGACCAAAATATTAAGACTGTCGTATAATGGAAAACGACAGAATCAGTTGTTTCAGCAAAGGCCCCAACACACCATATGTGCATTTTCAAGTGACAAAGGCCTCAGTATTTACAAAAAACAAAGAACAATTGCCCTTTTAGCCAAATTGTAATCTTTTATATGAACAAAGTGTCCATATGTTAAACCTCAAAACTCTTTGTGAGCTTTGCAGTTCATATCAAGACTGAAGCTCTAAACAGCTGCTGCTACACTTTCTGTTCTCTGTGATGCAGCTGGGAAACCTGAGCTGTGCTATTGATCAGACGTCCACTACTAGGTTATTAGCTAGCAGCCTGATGTCTCCATGTTCACTTCATGACCCTCTCCTAAAAGACAGTGAGGGTGTGATGAATGATAGACAAAAATATACCACATAAATCTTCCCAGTAGGATTTAGACTCTCTGAGGAACATTGCTTTAAATACTGTTTTTTCATGACCAGTAAGTCCTTTAACCCTCTTTCTGATGTGACCATTTATTTCTTTTCCATGCTGTATATTTAATCATCATTACATAATTGGTGTCTGCAAATTCCTCTAAGAATTCCCACCAAAGGCTTCTACTAATATACTGTTGAGAAAGGTATGCTTTCTTACTGTCACTTTGAATGTTCGGGCACATTGTTGTGCCTCGCTTGAGACAAACCAGGCAAAGTTGGATTTATTATTTCATACTTTAATGATTATCTGGCTCGCTGTGTTCAACATAATTTTACTAGCCTGTCACTCCAGCCTGGAGACATGGCTGTTAAACTTGGCCTAATCCCGCCTAAGGAAGAGGGGAAAAAAAGAGAAAGCCAGACCAGTGAAAAGATAGGCATAGAGAGGAGGGGGGATGCTGAAGAAAAATATCTGAACGGCATTTTGCAAAAGCACCTCTTAAGTTAAGAAAACATAGGAGTTGAGGAGAAACAGCTGTGTGCACTGAAGCCTGGCATCCTGAGGATGAAAACACAGGCCGTTAATAATAAAAATAATAAGCCTGCTGAGTTCCTAATAAAGGGACCCTGATGAGATAATTCAGTCAAGTGAGGGGCCCTCGCTGCATCGCAGGCTGCCCTTGTCACCGCCACCACAGAAGAAGAGAAAAGGGAAGGAGTTGGCAGGGGCAGTGGGATGCTGCTGGTTTCATTCTCTGGTGCCACACAGCAGCTTTACCACAGAAGAAGAAAGTTGGCAGGACGACCCGGTCTCACTCCGCGGTGCCACACGAGGGTACGGCCCGTACCATGTTAATGTTGGATCAGAGCCAGCAGTTGGATCCAGAGTTTGGGCTGAATACTGCAGCATTTATGTGTGGGTTCATTAGTGTGTGTGTGGTTGTGTTCCTAATGCAGAATGCCAGGGGAACCCCCAAACCACCCAGTTTTTCATCCTGTCCTTCTCCTAACTTACTCATTTTAGCCATTTCTGTCATCTGTCTCTCTCTCACCCCTTCTCTCTTTCTGCCATCTGGCTTCAGTGAGCAGACCTCTGACAGAAGCGCTCAGACAGCTCAGTCATACCAGTCTGTGTGGTGTTAACAGGGCTCATTTTATTCCCCCAAATCTCACTGCAAAAACTTCAGCGACATCTTTGCCAATACATAGATGGAGGCAGGCAATAAATATAGTTGCAGATTTATAATTCTTATTTTATTTACGAGTGAAGAGAAGAGTACAACAAATCTTAGATCATCATTGAATTAAAAGTAAAAAGAAATAACTGCACGTTGATGATGTTCCCGTTTGATTCCCGTTTTTCTTAGCACCCGCGTGTCCCTCGAGGAGTGTTTGCTGTGGCACGAGTGGCATGTAGCCAAGCTGGGTTCCATATCTGCACTGATTTATGGGAACCCAGGGAGCAGGAATAAATGAGAGAGGAGCGTATTAGATCATAAATCATCATCATCGCCACAATAACTTCGCCATCATAAAACAGCAGCCAACCCTTTGGTAGAGGCAAGAGGGAAATCCGTACAGACGACAGAAAAATGAGAACTGTGAGAAAAACGAGAGAGACCAAAGACCAGTTATGGTCAGTAAACTAATACGGCCATGATTAGTCATGCCGTTGACGGCCTTTCGAAATTACCCTGCATGCCCGACACACCACCTATCTGCTAGTGAAGGTCGAGTCTGTCTTTTCATTCTTTTTAATCCAAATTAAGCTACAGATATTTTCTAAAATGTTTTGCTTTGATTGATCCATATTATTGTGTGAAAACAGAGCACTTATAAATGATATCTTTAAAGCTGTAATATTAACATTATAACATAATTGATAACAATAACGGGTCAAATGTGTATATGAAACCTATATCACCCAATATGCAGTTCCTCTTAGCTATAGGCTACGGAGAATCATGTTTCAGATTGACACTGAAAGTCTTTTTTTCATCAAATCAACATTCTGAATTTTTTCAGTAAGGATCAATGAAAAAATTTCTGTTGGATCCTCTCAGAGCTTAAAGGAACAATGAGTAGGATTTGTCGGTAGAAGTTTGTAAACACAACATTCAAGTTGGCCCCTCCTCCCCGGCTCAACAACACCAGAAGTGCACGTCCCCTGACCGCGGTTAGGGTTACGGTGCTCCGCAGTGGGTGAAAGGCAACCAGGTTCACTCTTATCTTGGAACAAGACGTTAGTGTCGCTTTGCCTTGCTATATTTGAGTTTTTTTCATCTCTATGCCCATCATTTTCGTAGCGTTCACTTGGATGCGTGTTCATGATCTGGCACATGGTCGCTACGTTTTTTATAGAAGATGACGCCCAGAAACGTCCTGAACACAGCAAACTAAGAAAATACAGGCAGAGGGCTGCAGGGTCTCTGCAGATACAGACACCGCCACGCACCTCTAGTGGGTCATAAGTGATGATTGAGAGGGATTTGTGAGAGTCTATACATTGTTTTTTAGGAAAATGCCTTTAAATTATCTATAAAGATGCAAAGACGCAACCTTTTTTAATATCAATACCATAGTCATTGTTTAAAATCATAATTTAACATGAGTTATAAGCTAATCACCTAAAGTTGTCTTGTAAAAATGCTGCTGGTATAGCCAGAGTCAGATTGTATCCTAACTCTAACTCTAACTCTAACTCTAACTCTAACTCTAACTCTAACTCTAACTCTAACTCTAACTCTAACTCTAACTCTAACTCTAACTCTAACAACAGTAGGTTAACCAGTCTATTGTGGGCTCAAAGGGGGGAACATTACGATTTATTTTCAGCTTGAATATATAATGCTGAGAGCAGGATTGAGGGTTTGACAAACTGAAACAGATTAACAGCTGCCATAGTGAGTACAACAGTTGCACTTTAATTGAATTTTTAAAAAATCCTTTAATTCCATTATATAATGTTGAGTGTTATTACACGGCTTTGTTGAATACTTGATTCTGATTGGTCAATCACGGCGTTCTGCGGTCTGTTATTTCTTTATAGCAGACCGTTGCTATGTATAACAGACCGTTGCTATGGGTGCAGTTCTGATGTCGGGCTCTGGCGGACCGTTTTTTGTGTCAAATTATTGATTTCTTCAGTAAGTAGCCGTGTAGTAAGCGGGATAATGTAGAGCTAGCGGGTCATTGTTGTGAAAGAAACCCTTCAGGGCGATGAGAGACCTGTCTGCCCGCTCGCTGTACATTATCCCTTACTTGTTGTTGTTGTTGTTGTTGTTGTTGTTGTTGTTGTTGTTGTTGTTGAGTTTTCCACAGAAAATTAGATACCAAACTACGAGTGTGAGGTACCAGATGCAAGTTCTGTAAGTAGCCTATTTGGGCCCTCCAGATTTTACATTTATGGTTCCATTCAGTTTTGCATTGGTGTTCAGGTGAATTAAGTTTTTCGTTTGAGACATCGTCGACCACCGGAGAAGCATTAAAGTTCCTTTACTGGTACTGAATGTCTCATTTTGAAGCACATTTTCAAACTATGATGAAAACATGCTGTAAGCTGGCTGTGAGTATTTACTCCTCCCCTTCCTGGTGTAGAGCTGGAACTGATATGGCAACAGTGGAGTTGAATGGCCAGTTCAGGCTCTGTCCTTGGGCTGTGATGGTATTGTTGCTGTGAAGACAGTACAGGGAGTTGGCCAAGGAGGAAGTGAAAGCAGCATCCATCCACACACAAGCTGCTGTACATAATGTATAAGTCCACACAGCAACACATACACGATGTTCTCGGGTATCTGTTTCCTGATGTGGTGGCCACCACCCAGCTGGTGTGTAACTGCTCAGGAGGGGCGGGAGAGAAGATGTTAGTTAGTTAACACTGTTTACAGTTCCTCAGGGCAAACTCTGTGACTGAGGGAGAATGGATGCCTATGCACTGAATGGCACTTTACAGGTAATTCAGGTAGAATTTTTAGAGCACCACCCCCCCTTAGTTACTGTTGCTATGCCTGGCACATACAGTTTACAATGTTAACGAGGGGATGTTTCAACTTAATTTTGTATTAATGTAGTCCCATAGTAGCCTACTACTCACATTTTGTGAACCATGTTGTAAAGTGTTACCAATGTATTATAGTTTAATAAAGTAAGCAGGCTTATTATTTTGAGTGTGTGACTATCAATGTTGCCGGCTGAAATAAAATTGTTGCTGTCAGATTTTATTAGCTGTAGCTAGCAAGCTAATTAAGCTCACGCTAGTTTCCTGAGTTGGTTTTAAATGCTGTCACCAGCTGACCTTTTATATATTTGCAGCTCACTTGTATTAAAATGAGAACCCTGTAAATGAAGTGTTAAATATGCACTTTATGGATAACATGAATTACTCTGTATATATCTAAAAGACTGAGACTAAAGCTGCATGCCCCAGGAAAACAGTCAGCATCCTCACCAGCTAATGAGCCATGTAGAAGTTATGAAGGAGCAGCATTCTCAGTGTGTAGGCCTATTTGGTTTTAACTAGGGCTGTCAAAGTTAACATGTTAATAACGCTTTAATGCAAAATTGTTTTAATGCCACTAATTTCTTTAACGCAATTGATCTTTCGTAGGTTGTAGCGGGCTCAGTTTTAAAGAGTGAAGATATGTCACACTGGCATCATATGAAACTAGAAAACCTAAGGAATCCATTGATACCAACCATGTCATACTAACGAAGGAGGTTAAATAACGTTCCAAACTTGCACTAAATTTTGGCGAGGAAAAAACTTTCAAAGGGGTCCCTTGACCTCTGACCTCAAGATATGTGAATGAAAATGGGTTCTATGGGTACCCACGAGTCTCCCCTTTACAGACATGCCCACTTTATGATAATCACATGCAGTTTGGGGCAAGTCATAGTCAAGTCAGCACACTGACAGCTGTTGTTGCCTGTCGGGCTTGAGTTTGCCATGTAATGATTTGAGCATATATTTGTATCCTAAATGCAGTACCTGTGAGGGTTTCTGGACAATATATTGTCATTGTTTTGTGCTGCTAATTGATTTCCAATAATAACTATATACATACATTTGCATAAAACAATCATATTTGTCCACTTCCATGTTGATAAGAGTATTAAATACTTGACAAATCTTCCTTTAAGGTACATTTTGAACAGATAAAAAGTGTGCGATTAATTTGCGATTAATCATGATTAAATATTTTAAGTGATTGACAGCCGTAGTTTCCAGCTCACTTGTATTAAAATGAGAACCCTGTAAATGGAGTCTTAAATACGCACTTTATGGATAACATAAATTACTCTGTATATTCTAAAAGACTGAGGCTAAAGCTGCATGCCCCAGGAAAACAGTCAGCATCCTCACCAGCTAATGAGCCATGAAGAAGATCTGAAGAAGCAGCATTATCTCTGTGTTGGCCTATTTGGTTCCAACACATCCCTGTTAGGCTGTTTAGCTGACATACCTGTTTGTAGGCTATCATCAAACAGTATTTTCACTTTTGATGTTACAAGAGTAAGGGCTTTTAGGATGAGGACTAACCAATGTGTTTGGCAAACGTAACACTTTCAGCTAAACATTTCAGTGAAATTACCACCAAAGTAAAAGTGCAGATGCGTAAACAGTCAATTTGTGTGATGTACAGTAGGCTACTACATCACCTGTGAGTCTGTCTCAAATGATGATTTTTTGTTGATATTTAGCTTTTTAACCATCATTTAAGCAGAGTAATAATCTGCTTCACACTCACTTACACAAAGTCACACCTGGGAGTTTCCTGGTAAAACTGTAATGGCTGCTGCAGCAGCTTCATAGTTGGAGGTGACGTTCCTCACTTATGGCATAGTGGTAGTTGGCATTTAGAGATTTCTTTATTTTGAAGGATTTTGGAACATGTGTTTGGAAAAAGACCCATCTTCTCCAGAGGTGGAAAGTAACTAAGTAAATGTAATGTATTCAAGTTCTGTATTGTTAAATAATTCTGTACTTTGTTCTACAGGACTGTCATTTAAGAATAATTTCCTAATAATTTCCAAGATGTTTCCTGAAGAGAACTAGGGTCAAATTATTTGGAAAACCGAGGCATTGATCAGTTGATTTAATTAGTTCCAATTAATTAATCCCCAACATCAGTGATAGATGGAGGTTCATCAGGGGGTGTCGGAGAGATTACAACAGCAGCAGAGTCCGGTTCTCTGGTGGGTTCTTGGTCATTCTCCTGGAGAGGCTATTCATATACATCCTCCCTGGCCTCTACATCTGTATTGGATGAAGGTTCATCAGGGGGTGTAGGAGAAGCTGGCGGAGGTGACACCACAGCAGAGTTTGTCTCTGGATCGGGTGCTGGCGGCTCCTCAGTTACAGCCAGGTTTAAATCTTCCTGGACTGGAGTGGTGGTTGGAGGTTCAGCAGCGGGCGTCAGACGAGCCGGCACTTTGGGGCTCCGGGGCTGAAACATCCACGATCTCAGTCAGCAGCACTGGTGCGAAGCTCCTGATCCTCTCCACTAGGATATCGTGTGGGTGCGTCCGTCTGATCTTTGTCAGGACAGACAGAACCATGTCATCCCTGGTGGAGCGGGAGAAACGGCCTTTGTTACCCCAACAGACATGTTGCTGAGTTTCTGGGAAGGCATATTTAAGAGGGAGCAAGGAGGAAGCACCCAGAAGCCCCGCAGGACATCGGGAACAACCTCCAACACCACCTCTTTAGGACTGAGTCGTTTGGATCTGGGAGCCTCCTTCTGCACCTTCTGCTTCTTCAGCTTCTTCCTGAGGATCTTGGCGTACTCTTTCGCCGTGCTGAGGACTGTGGGATGTCTGTGGGTTACAGTAATTAAAATACATTTTTTAAAACCCTTCAGATTATCACAGAGATATTAAAACCACTGTAATTTAACTGTTAATAAATATGTGTCATATAACTCACTGAAAACTAGGAAGTAAGGCCTCTGGGGAGTTGAGGAGTCAAACAGGCTTCAAACTCAATGTCCCTCATTTTGTTGCTGACATTTACTGCCCACACCTGAAACAATGAATTATATATGAAGTGCAGTTTTGACATATTTAGAGGATAAAATCAGCATAATGTAACAATTTACTGTAAACTACGGTAAGTTTTCTCAGGATTCTTGTCTTACCAGCGTCAGCAGAGACTTGTCATCCTCCTCAACAAAATCCTCCAGCTCAGACTCCCAAAGGCTTCAAACAGAAACAAAGCAGAAGCTTTTATTTTTACTGTTACTCTCTACACCATCAGAGTAATATTTAGGGTTATTAAGGTGAAGTGCTGGACCGTCTGTGAGTAACTCACTGTTCTCTCAGAGTACTTTTGCTCTCCTCGAAAACGAAGCTGATCATGTCTTCAGCAGTCACCTGAGATGAGATCAGGTTTTTCTGCTGAAGCTTCAGGAGTTCCCTCACCAGTGCAATCTAAAAAACATTAAAGGAGATAAATCATCTTTGAGTATGATAAATTTACTTTGCATGTTATATTAGAGTGGGCTTGGAAGGGTAGTAGGTCTTACCTGAGACTTGTAACTGGTCATATTCGAGCAGAGCTGCAGAGCCCGCTCACATAAGGGTGTATCAAACAGCACCTTTGAAGGCAAAAGATATGCTACTTTTAGTTTTAGTCACTTTTTTAAAGACACGTGAAAATGTTTAGTCTGTAATTTAATGTAAAAGTAATGTAAAAGTAATGTAAAGTGTAACTCCAGTAAAGACAAAAACTCTCACATACCATGATGGGTCTGTAGACTCCTCTGCTTCCTTCAATAAACTCCATGGATATTTTGTTGCTGTATATCACAATACAGAACAAACCAAACTCAAAATTACTTAAAATCAAAATTGAAACATGAGCTTTAGGTGTAGCTCTAGTTTACAGTAGCTGAATCTGACAATGTTTCTATACAGTTTTGCACAGAATGGTGCGGTTTCTGAAAACATGATGGTTGTTATGCTTTATTTATCAAACAATGTGGTCATCGCAACCCCAGTTGATGGTGCCATGAGGTGCCATTGATTACTTGCTGACATTTTGTTAACCAGTGAAATCCTCTGGTATATTTTGCTGTAAAGGATAAATCTGGTGATATATTAGTCTGATATATCTCACTCATTCCTCTGGGCCATAGACCACCATTGTGACCACCACTCTGTATATATATATATATATATATATATATATATATATATAAACCCTCACAGGTACTGCATTTAGCATAAAGAAATATGCTCAAATCATTACATGGCAAACTCAAGCCCAACAGGCAACAACAGCTGTCAGTGTGTCAGTGTGCTGACTTGACTATGACTTGCCCAAAACTGCATGTGATTGTCATAAAGTGGGCATGTCTGTAAAGGGGAGACTCGTGGGTACCCATACAACCCATTTTCATTCACCTAGCTTGAGGTCAGAGGTCAAGGGACCTCTTTGAAAATGGCCATCCCAGTTTTGTTTTTTTTGAGAGTAAGAAAAATATAATAATGTGTTTATTTGCTGTAAAAGCAATCGTGTTTCCTGAAATCCCATTGTGTTTTCCCTAACATTGTTTTTATTGATTCATTGTGTTGTGATTTGTTCATGTTTTGTCCATGTGGCTGTGCTTTGCACTTCAAGGCCACCGTATTTCTCCCATATTTGAATGAACAAAAGTACAAATAAACACTCAGCAAACAAAATAGCATTCTTTACTTTTGAGTCATATTTACAGTCACTAACTCTATGAAACTTAACAGTATTGACGTCATCTTTCCTACAAGAAATGCAATGTGGCTGGAACATTGAAGTCCATGTGCATCTTGTAGTGTACTGTTTAGCTGTAAAATGACAAAGTTTGCTCCGGCTGATGGGCGGTGCTTGGTATTTTCTCAACTGATCTCAACATGGCTGCCGGGTCACAAACTTTCTCAACATTAATTGATTCATATTTGATCAACGCTGCCTGGTTTGACCGTTTGATCGGAGTTTGCGAGTGATTGACAGCTGCTCAGAGACAGCAGGCTCCATCTCTGCTCTGATTGGTTGTTTTCCTCCGGTCTGTAAAATCTTGCAGATGCCATTAGGAGCACAGGAGGACACAAACGCACATGATTTTTTCAGCTTACCTGTCTCATGCACCACTGTCAGGATATAGTGACCGTTTTATAAAAATAACTTTTTTTAATGATATTTGCTCCAATTCTTAGCCGGACTTGCTAATGATTGCAGCTTATATTAAAGCAGACACTGTTCCAATCCATTCCTTACAATTTTGCTCCTGTGTTTTTGTTTTTGAAAAGGTCCCCTCCCCTAAACTCTTTAAAAGCAGAGTAGGCCTATCGCTCTTCCTACAGCCCCATACACAGCGCTTTGGCATGTGGAGAAACCCAAAGCTTGTCAGACCTGCTGTGTCTTTTACCGTTGCTAAATGATTGGACAGTCACTGTTTGAATGGTGAACTGTGAAAGATTCATCAAAATCATAGCAGCGTGAAACATAACAATCCCATCCAAAGTTTATCAAATGTGTTAACCTGTAGCCTAAATGTTATTTAGGCATGAAGGAGCAGCTATCAGTCCACATTAGTGCGTCACATCTTTCTCCACAGGCCCAATATATTATGATCATGTGGTGTTGTTTCAGGGTATAAAAACATATCCTCGAGCTCTGAGTGTTTCGTCTGATAGCCCGACCACAATGTGTGATGTCAGTGTTTGGAGAGCTTAGACTGGAAACCTGCCTTCCCGTCCTCCCCCTCTTTTCTCCTTCATCCCCTTTTCCCCTTCGTCATATACGGTTCATGTGTTGCTGATTACCCCCAAGTCCAGGTCTGGACCCGGAGCTTTCACCTTCTCCGCTCATATGGTTTGAAGCAGCGCGGCTCCCTCAATGGAAATCCCCTGACCGACTCCCACCTCAAAGTACCCGCATGCGTGCGCACAGGTACGTTGTGTTTGTGGTTTGTGCACGCAAGCGCATACCCAATCCCAAATGTACTGTATGCAAACACATACACATGCATACGTCTTATGCTGCCTTCCCTCCCTGGGGTCCTTTTGATTGACAGTGCCCGCTCCTGCAAGGGATTATGGTGGAAACCGGGGGGGTGGAGGTCCCGGGGAGGGGTGAAGGGGTTTGAGGCCGGGGCGAGGGAGAGTGAGAAAGAGGGCTGAGGATTAGGCCCACTGAGCTTCATTAACCTGAATGTTTACACAAGCTGATCTCTCGCAATGAGACTCTTTTCCTTCCCACAAGTGTCCCCTTCAAGAATCTGCCGGCCCTTCCTCCATCCCCTCAAAACCAGTGAGGCAGTGAAGCATCGTCCACAGCCAGCAAGTCAGGCATACATCCCTATCTGATAAGAGCCAGGATTAAGGGGCAGTGTCGTTGTGAAGTGATATTCACCAGTAGACTAACTTTTTGAGTTTGTACACACTTTGATAGGCTACTCTATCAAAAAGTAAGCACAACTACAAGCCAAGTATACCTTTCTATAGGCCCATAAGGCAAGAATACTTAATTATACTTTTCTTAAGTATATCTCGATCAAAAGATTAAGTACAAGTAGGCCTATAAGCCAAGTATACTTAGACTTTTCTCTATACTTGTCAGAATGAGCCAAGTATACTTAGACTTTTCTGTATACTTGTCAGTATGAGCCAAGTATACTTAGACTTTTCTGTATACTTGTCAGTATGAGCCAAGTGTACTTAGACTTTTCTGTATACTTGTCAGTATGAGCCAAGTATACTTAGACTTTTCTGTATACTTGTCAGTATAAGCCAAGTATACTTAGACTTTTCTTTATACTTGTCAGTATAAGCCAAGTATACTCAGACTTTTCTGTCAGTATGAGCCAAACATACTTAGATGTTTCTGTATACTTGTCAATATAAGCCAAGTATACTTAGACTTTTCTTTATACTTGTCAGTATAAGCCAAGTATACTCAGACTTTTCTGTCAGTATGAGCCAAACATACTTAGATGTTTCTGTATACTTGTCAGTATAAGCCAAGTATACTTAGACTTTTCTTTATACTTGTCAGTATAAGCCAAGTATACTCAGACTTTTCTGTATACTTGTCAGTATAAGCCAAGTATACTTAGACTTTTCTGTATACTTGTCAGTATATAATCTCTGATAAGTACATAAAAAGTAAACTGAAAGTATACTCTCTTATTTTAAGTTTAAAAGAAGTATACTAACAGCACACTTGAATAAACTTCTTTTTGATAAGGGTATGCAAATGTATTCATTCAGATGACGGTTTTATTCTGTTTTTGCAGAACTTTAAAGATGGGGTCTGCGATTTATCCAGTATACACTTTTTGTTATATTGGTTGAAATGGTCTTTACACCCCGACAGCAATCCGTTTCTTATGAGCACTGAAAAAAGACCGGAAAAGATCAGTCATCTGTAGCTGCTGTAATCCTGTAAAAACGTCTACCAGTCAGTAAAAATGGTCCCGGTTGTAAGGAACCAATCAGATGCCTCCCTGCCTCCCTGCTCGTACTCTAGCCTCAGCGTGCACCAGCGTGAACTCAAAGCGCGTGTCCGCCGCACGTTCACTGGAGAGTGGAAGAGAAAACTCAGCTCTTAAAACACCGGACAACGAGAACGAACTCGTACCACTATTACCATATTATCGAAAAATACAACTTTGATTTAGTTGTTTATGTTCTGTTAGTTTACTTTATAAGATACTGCAGATTTAAACTATTTATTCTAACAGCTCAAAGTGAAGTCAGACAAACAGGATTATCAACGAGGGGAGACGGCGGATAGAAAACATTGCCGAACAAAATTTACGTTACTCAAACTGCTTTTTCAGTTACAGAAACAAACGAGTGGACTGATCTCCCTCCAGATATTAGAGTAATGTTAAAAAGGGTCGTGTTGTCTCAGCAAGTATCTCTCTCTTTCCCTCCCCTCTCTGCTGCTCTGTGGCCGGCTCTCCAGCGAGCTGCTGCTGCTACCCCCCCCCTCCGTCAACAAGGAAATAAAGCCCCTCGTCTACGAGACCGGTCTCTTGAGAGAGCTCCAGCTCATAGCGGGGTCTGTGTGAGTGAATGCCCGGGTGGAGAGGTGGCGATCCCGGCAGGAGCTAGCTAGCTGTGCCGGCAGTTTGTGGAGCTTCTAAACTCCGACAACAGTGGAGAAAATGTTTGATTCGCCATCTAACATCGTAAAACTGTCAATATTCTAAATCTACACCGTTGATTTCTCGCCTCAACATTTTTCAGAAGTGAATTTAGTGATGAAATAGCTACGAAAAATGCGAAGTAGTTACGATGCGGCGGTGCTCGTGCATGTGTGTGGGGGGCGTTGCCTTATAAGGAGTTTCGAGGGGAGGGGGGGGCTTAGACGGAGCTCCTGAGGCGATGCGACTTTCAAATTATGCTAGTTTTCCAAGATCGCAGACCCCAGCTTTAAGGATTAAAATACTCAAAATAAAAATTAAAACATGAATTTTGACTGTAATTATAGTCTGCAATAGCTGATTCTGACAATGTTTCCATACTGTTTTTGCACAGAATGGTGCGGTTTCTGAAAACGTGATGGTTGTTATGCTTTGCAGAGAAAAACAGAGTCTGGAAATGATAGAGGAATAGGCTGGGGGAAGCCAGTCTGCTTGTATTTGAAGTGGCCCCCATCAGCCTGTTTCCTCCTCCAAGGCCAACACTGGTAATATACTGTAGTCAACATTCATTTTAATGGTGAGTAAAAATAACTGAAGGGCACATGTGGAGATCTGCTACTCAATAATGTTAAATGAGTGTAAAATGATGCTATTATTATTATGAGCTATTATTTATGATTATGCTTGTTGCGCAAAACTAAACTGGCCTGGTGATGAATGTGCTAAGCTTTACAAAAGTAGAGTTTCAACTACCTGCATTAAATCCTTGCATATGTTTCTAAAATTAAGGACATTACTAAATCAACGTATCTTCATACAATGGTTCGTATGATATCTTACGAAAAGTTATTCCTAATTTTTCGTGCATTTCCCTACGAATTCAAGCAACACGTGACGCATGTGTCAATGTCCACTCCAGTCTTCACTCCAGAAACAACTATAGGTTTAGGCTACAGAACTACTTAAGGAAAAGATCGTGGTTTGGGTTAAATAACTCTGGAAGTGACGTAAATTAAGTACGGAAGATACGTGACAAATAAATCAACATACGGGGGTACGAACACCGGTCTCCTGGGTGAAAATCTGGTGTTTTTTGACCCAACCACCCATCCCGACCTCCTCTCTACATGGCGTTAGTCACTCTTTATACTTCCTGGTTTACAATTATGTAGATTACATATGAATTGACTTCATGGGATGTATACGAATTACTGTGTATTACTTTTCATAGGTATAGCTACGAACGCTGTATGAGAACAGCCTGACAAAATTAGCTCTTTAGGTCATTGTTGTGTTTTGCTACTGTAAAGAAATGAGGGGAGAAAATGAGGAAATTTCAGATTTTGTTGGAAACTCTCTGTGGTTTCCATAATGAATTACTCACTACACAGAACATTTGACACTTTTGACAAAGCAGTTCCTGTTTTTCCAGAGCAGAATAAATCACGGCTAATTCTATAATGCATTACAACGTAATGTAATTCAGAAAGTTCAAAAGTACAAAGGGGGTAAAGAGCCAGTAAATTAGTGCCAATCACGAGGCAGACTTCAAACACACTGATTGTGCTTTTGTTGCTATGCTCTCCAAGGACCCATTGAGCCGCCCAGAGTTGGGCCTGAGCTCTAAGGACAACACTGGGGGCTATTTGCTTCTCAGATTAAAGAGGTTGAACGAGATAGCCAGCTGAAAGCAGCAGCAGTAGGACGACGAGCTCCAGAGGTCCCCCCCCCCACCTAAAGAGCAGTTAGTAGAAAAGGACTGCCTGTATTGTTTAGCATCTCCGGGAAGGGGTGTTTTCTCTCGGCACTGAGGTGGAAAAGTAAATTAGCTCTGTGCCTGGCTCCGGCTCCGACGAACTGAGAATGGTGTGTCGACAGCCACAAGACTGCTCTCTTCAAAGAGCTGTAACCAAAGGGACATGGCTCGTGCTAAAGTAAACAGAAAGGAGTCTAGAGCTCTTAGTGAGACAGGCAGGCCGTGGCATGTATTTCAAAATCGCCATCACATCAAATGGGCAGGCAGATCGACTGGAAGTAGAGGCACTTCTTTTGGCAGCATCTGCCATGTGGGTCTAATTTTTCACCTTGAATGATTGTGAATGCCGCGGAGGGTCAACGCAGGTCCATGCCTGCTTGACAAGACACTGATTCTAGAAACAGAAAGGAAGGAAAGAGAGAGAAGGAGAGACAGAGAGTGCCAAATCACGACTGCTGAGGACCAGCCGTCTACACGGTCTCAGACAGGAAAGGGAATGTGGGGGGAAGAGACGGGGAGAATGAGCGATCGGAGAAAGGGGTGCAGTGAGGAAAAGAGAGAGAAATAGTTTTTGAGGAGACATCTGGCTTTGATTAAGAGGGGCAGTGTGGACAAGCCAGCCTTTGCCGCTTGTTTTGATTGGGCTTTTTGGGGGGGAAGTTGATGTTGTTTGTTTTTGAATAGCAAGTGGCTTGTTAATTGATGAACACGAGCCCCGGACACAACGACGGAGCAGTGATTAGGCATTTCAGTAGCGGTGGCGTTGTGTATTTCAGTTTATGCATGTTTACAAGTACACTATGTATTTGTGGGAATGGGTGATGAGTGCGGGGGAGGCTGGAATATATACAAGGCATACATTTTTCCTCGAAATGCCAAACCTCTCTTCAGTTATGGCTGTCTGATGTCAGATGGACATGAGCTATATTTGTTAACAGTTCTTTTTCCCAGTCTCAGAAGCTCAAAAAGCCAATAGGAGTTCAGGGAGCGGATGCTATAATGAAGAATAGGAACTGAACAGAATAAAACAAACAGAATAAATTCAAACAGACAAGATCAGACTACATATTTTTAGATGTAGAGTAAAACACAATAGAGTTACACAAAAAAAACACCTTGTTTGACAGCTGTAAAACATCTGCATTTCAGGAGAGAAAGAGAGAAAATCTGCGGTGCTGGTCGACTTTGAAACCGATCGTTGTTCCAATCTTAAGACGAGAGCAAAACATTTGAAAAACTGCGACTCAGACCTCCGTTCTGTTACTTCTTTCGCAGACATATTGAGTGTGAGAGGAACCTCATGGCGCAGCGTCCTGCACCGCTGAATATGAATAAACCATCAAGTGCAGAGACTCAAGCCAAGCCAAACTCAGCACGCAGGCATCACAGCAGAACAGGGCAGGAGGCCCTGCAGCTATAACTGGCAAGCACAGACGAACTCCACCACCACCGCCGCCACCGCCGTCCCTCCCTCGCCATAAAGGCCCGCTCCCAAAGTCAATTGCCCATCAAAAAAAAAGATAATGGCTTAAAAAAAGATCCTGCAGTGATTTCTTTTCTGCTCTCTGATTTTCAATTATCGTTATAGTGAGAGGACATGCATTTTAGATACTGTAGTGAATGGGAATCGGAGGGAATACCGGTGAGGCCGGTGGGCTTTTGAGGAGTTTCAGAGGTGAAACTGGAGACCTTGAGACAGCCTGCTTGTTCTCTGAGGGCTCGGAGGTTGTGATGATGATTGGAAGTGATGTCTGTTTGGTAGCTGCTGCTTCTGCTTCAAGGGCAGCTGAATAAATGTCGGAGGGGTTTGAACCTTGGTCTCTGGCACAGTTAGGCGAGTTTAAACTCAAAAGTGTGTGAGGGATTGAAGGATGATAAAGAGTGGCGTTTATTAGCCAATGCTGCCTTAAGGCCAACCAGGTAAGACTGCTATTTTAACAGTGCATTAGACCAAGCTGGACTGGCTGGTGGGACGTGGGACGAAACTTACTTAACATTTCTCTTAAATTTCTCTTAATTCTTCAGACAAATAATTGGTATTTTTTTTAATTCAGAAGGGTATTACATAGGGCTGTCAATCGATTGAAATATTTAATTGCGATTAATCGCATGATTGTCCATAGTTAATTGCAATTAATCACAAATTAATTGCACATTTTTATCTGCTCAAAATGTACCTTAAAGGGAGATTTACCAAGTATTCAATACTCTTAACAACATGGGAGTGGACAAATATGCTGCTTTATGCAAATGTATGTGTATATTTATTATTGGAAATCAATTAACAACAAAAAACAAATCATAACATGGCAAACTGAAGCCCAACAGGCAACAACAGCTGTCAGTGTGTCAGTGTGCTGACTTGACTATGACCCAAAACTGCATGTGATTATCATAAAGTGGGCATGTCTGTAAAGGGGAGACTCGTGGGTACCCATAGAACCCATTTTATTTCAGATAACTTGAGGTCAGAGGTCAAGGGACCCCTTAGAAAATGGCCAAAATTTGGCATAAGTTTGGAACTTTATTTAACTTCCTTTGCACCAACCTGAGCCCGCTTCAACCTCCGAAAGATGGAATAGCAACCGGGCCCAACGGCGGCCTGTCGGATTTTTAAGAGGTTACTTAAAAATCGCAAGTTGCATTAATGCATTAAAGAAATTTGTGGCGTTAAAACGGATTTGTGTTATTATCGCGTTAACTTTGACAGACCGAGCATTGCTACAAAATGTTTTATCTATTTGAAGACAAAACTTCCTTACATACACTCTCTCATAGCAAGCTTATACTGTGACAGCGGGGTTGAAATGTTAACACCTCATGCAGTGGACAAGCTTGTTATCTGTGCTGTGTTTAATTGGCGTAGAGGTCTTGAACCTCTGGCTGCCACACCTTGGCAGCAGCAGCAGCAGCAGCGTGGAGCGTCAGGGGATCAGTGAAACATTATCCACAGGATGGGAAACCAGCTGGGGAGCAGAAAACAGGAGCGACTCGAGGATGTTCACTCTGCTTACCAAACAGAAACTCAAGAGGATCCGTTCCAGGGGTGAGGAGGAAGGTGTTAAAGAAAGTATCAGTATCCTGGAACTCCTCCCATATCTGCAGGGCCTTCTGTTGTGTTTGTGGTTGTGTGTGTATGTGTGTGTGTGTGTGTAGAGAGGGCAGGTAGTAATGATCACAAAGATGACACTTGATGTTGTTAAAAAGATAATATTTATATAACATTTCCTGGTCTTAGAAAAATATTTTACACCACCCATCATAGCCAGTACAAAACATGGTGAGTTTTTATTTTTACAGTATGACGACTAATAATGATCTTTTGCCAAGGGAACACACTGGTGTGGGAGGGAATAAAGGGGAATTAAATCCATGTTTTTTATTGTTATGTCTGATGACTGGGAGGACTAAAAAAAACAACTTCCTAGAGTTGTTATTAACAGGAGAC
This sequence comes from Sebastolobus alascanus, assembly GCA_916701645.2. Taxonomy (NCBI): domain Eukaryota; kingdom Metazoa; phylum Chordata; class Actinopteri; order Perciformes; family Sebastidae; genus Sebastolobus; species Sebastolobus alascanus. The sequence continues at coordinate 1,253,451 of CAKAOJ020000077.1, read as the reverse complement.
ATAGGAGCACAGTTATTGTTTAATTTTCCACCCAGATGTATTACTTCACCTCATCCACAAGTTACACGAGGCCTTTGCAAATCCAACAATTACCCACTGTGAATGTGAAAGGACAACTTGACATTCAATATGCTAATAGAGGCGAATGAGACCTGTCAAGAATAATAACACCGATGATTAGAACAACCTGAGTCAAAAGGTAACAATGTCATCATAACACACTGTAGGAACAGAAGTCTTTTTATTGCAACTTGAGATGACAAAGTCATGTAAAATTTGCATTACAAATGTGTCTTTCTTCGCTGTAATCTCACTGTCAGGCCGACCTTTTAAGGTTTCTGGATGATCGGCCTTATCCAGAAAATTAGCCAATCAGTGTTGGAGCACTGAAACGGGCGACTGCAGGCGAGACCTGTGGCTGTCCGTCATTATCTCATCAACCCATCAATCACGCGGATGCACCGCCCTGAGGGGAGCATTCGCCAATAGGCACACAGGTGAACCCTTAAATCAGCTTTAATTGGGCTGCTGAGTAACAAGCGCAGTTGAAAGGTGTGGGAAAGTGAGACTGGTGTCGGTGAACTTTATGGGAGCTCTGACAGACTCCCCCGTCAACTGCGGAGGCAGCGCTAGTGATAATAGTCTGTCTATCATCACTGGTTAAAGGTGCAATGTGTAAGATCTGGTCACATGCTCCAAACAAATAGGGGGCAGCATTTCACCTCTACTACTGGGTCCATACAATCTAAATATACAGTTGTCGGTTATAAGAAAAAAGCCAACTATTAACTAACAGCAAGAATACGCAACATTCAACCAAACGGAAACTCTGATAGCTGATAGTTTACATTAGCCATCTTTGTGTTTACTGTGCTACTAACTGGGGGCTGTGCGGTTTGTGTACGCTTTGATAGTGGCAGAAACGAGTTTCGCCCTGCCCGCCAGCCGCCACCAGAAGACTATTTCACCGGGAAGATACGGGGGGCAACTCCAGGAGACCTTCAGTTATAACGCAACACAGTTGTAGTAACACAAATTCCGCCAGCGTAAACCCCAGTGCCGGGGGTCTGATCCCGGGGGAACTTCCCCGACTCCCCGCTGGATCAGCAAACTTTCTGTTGCAGCCGTTACACAGGTTAGACCCAGCGCCAGTCCGCTGTGACCCTCGGCGCTTGCGCTGGCTGAATGCTATAGTTTCCACAGCTAACCGCTAAGTGAAGGTCTGTCTCCTGGAGCTGCCGCCTGAACCTCTTACCGGCGAAGTGGTCTCCTTGTGGCGGCGATGACAAAACAAAAATACGAGTGGTTTTCTCGTTTCCACCACTTTGGATTTAATCTAATTAGTAAACTATCAAAACGTACACAGACCGTGTGCTTTCAACGTGATTGACAAGTCCTCAGTGCAGCTCCACTTCGTCATCCTCTCATGTTGGACTGAGGGCAGACTGGACGCTACAGTGACTCACTATTGCCTCTCGAGGTACAAGTGGTATTACAAGACAGGACGGGCCGGGGCCAGCTGGTTAGCATGCTCATTTCAGAAGATATGTCTGCAATACAATATATGGATGTCTTTGACATTACGTCAACACTGTAACCTCTTCACATTCTGTTGATAATGTTAGTTAATTTTTTGAATGTTTTAAACTAAAAATCTGGCTAGCTCTTATACATAGCACCTTTAACCTGCCTAAAGAAAGAAACTAAATAATGGCTTTAACATGAGAGGACGTTATTAATCTCTCACTCCCATCCCAAACAAAGTGTTTTCCTAAAGAAGTTCCACAGACTTTATGATCAGAATTATATACAGTATCAGTATATTTTTGATCCTTGTGCAGTGTTACATAAGATTTTACATTTGATAGGTGTAAGTGTAATTTTCTCCAAAAGACATACAGTAAGACAGCATATCATCTTATTGATATATAAATTACTTTTTTGAGATGTTGTCTGTCAGCATGTTGACAGCATGACAGCATGAAGATTGATTTTTATTTAATTGACCTCTAAATGTCAGCTGGGATCGGCTCCAGGGGATGGAGTGGAAGGATGGATGTATTGTAGCTCAGCTGTCAAACAGGGTGATTTTGATTATGGTATAAATCTTGCAAACTTCTGTCTCACACACCAGCAGTTTCTTTCAAACAATACTTTGGCACTTAAATTACTCTCAGCCTGTGGACTATTAACCAATAGCTCCCACGACAAGCACCCACCCAGCACAGGAGCCCAGTCTCTGGCCGTGGATACTTCTCTCAACTCAACGCTAGAAATTTATTGACAGCTTTTAAAAAATATTTACTGCCCCACTTCCTCTCCCAGCGGGCACCCAGTCTGTAATCTCCCGACCCGTTTATTGGATCATTTGTCAAAGCCTCCAGCTTTTCTTCTCTCTCTTTTCTTTTTGTCATCATCCCCTCCTTTCACCTTCTGGAGGGGGGAGTGTGTGTGTACTGTACTGTATGTGCATCTGTGTGTGTGTGTGAGAGAGAGAGAGTGAATAAAGGGTGAGACAGAGGGTTCAATGGGCCTTGGAGATTAACTCCTTCCATGCCTTCCTTTTCCTTTTTAAAACAGAATTTACAGCTGATTAGCGTCCACTGTAAAGACAGGCCCCAGTTCCCAGAAGGAACGCTGCTAAACATTTATGCAAGGCCAGACGTAAAGACCCTTATTAAAAACATGTGTTCTACCAAAGACCCCTCAGGGAGACATCTATAGAGGGGACTGAGTAAAAACGCTGCAGCCAGAAGGCTCATTCTCAGCACATCATTGAAGAAATGTGTGTTGCCCTGAACTAGACTCATGGTTGTGCCAAAAATGACACATCCTAAATTTTTTAGAGCATAAGAACATTAGTGCTCAGACAATGAGACAGAGAAAAGAAGTAGCTCAGAAAAGTCCTCTAATACTAAAGGAATAGTTTGACATTTTAGGAATTATACTTATTCACTTTCTTGACGAGCGTTATCATATCTGTCCATTATACAGCTGCAACGATTAATCGATCAATTGTCAATTATTAAATCAATCGCCAACTATTTTGATAATCAATTAACTGGTTTGAGTAATTTTTTAAGAAAAACAAGTCAAAAATCCGTCTTCTTAAATGTGAATATTTTCTGGTTTCTCTACTCCTCTATGACAGTAAACTGAATATCTTTGAGTTGTGGACAAAACAAGACATTTTAGGATGTCATCTTGGGCTTTGGGAAACATTGATCAACATTTTCCACCATTTTTTGACATTTTATAGACCAAACAACTAATCGATTAATCGAGAAAATAAGCAACAGATTACTCTACAATGAAAATAATCGTTAGTTGCAGCCCTAGTTCATTCAATACGAAGCTGGAGCCAGCGGCTTGTGAACTTAGCTTAAGAAAAACACTGAAAAAAAAAATCTGCCTCCAAGCCCATAAAAAGCTCACTAATGAACACGTTATATCTCGTACAAAAACCAAAGAGTAGTAACGTCATTAAAGTGGTTAAAGTGCCGGACTATTTCTTGGACAGGAGCAATAACTTCATCAAATCTTGTCATCACCATGAAGTTGCCAGGCAACCAGCAAGATTTAAAGTTATTGCTCCAGCCAAGAAAAACTCAGGCACCTAACCCCCCCGTAAAACCACAACGTGTCATTTTTACTCTACAGTTTTTGTACGTATCAAATAAACGAGATATCACAGGTCATATAGTGAGCTTTAGAGGTGCTGGTATAGGTGGATTTTGTTACCTTCAGACAGAGCAGGCTAGCTGTTTACTCCTGTTTCAAGTCTTTATGCTAAGCTAAGCTAAGCTAAGCTAAGCTAAGCTAACCAGCTGTTGGTTGAAGCCGTATATTTACCCGACAAACATTAGATCAACAAAAATCAGTCCTCTCATCTAACTCTCGGAAAAAAAAGCGACTAAGGTTATTTTCCAAACTGTCGAACTATTCCTTTAAAGGTCGGGTCGGTAACGGTGAGAAACTAGCAAGAATACACTAAATTTTAAAAATGATTCAACCGCAAATCCCAGCCTAGTGTTGCAATATCTTTTCCAATGAAAGTAACTAGCAGCACTGGCTCCAAAGTCAACAAGTCGGCAACATTGACAGTCCGTTGCTTCAGGCCTCCCTCCAAAACCACTCCCCCAAAATTATCATTATACATTATAAACATTGCTTTGTTGTACTCACAGCTGGTAGGAAGACAGGTAACCCGTCCAATCATTACATTCGGCCCGACATTTTTTTTTCTTTTTTTTGTCAGAGCGTTTGATTTATTGATTGCTGTCGGGATGTAATGAGAATTTCAACAAATATAACAAAAAAATGTATTTGAACAGCACTACCAACCCTACCTTTAAAGACTAAATACTCTCCGAATTTAAACCCCGAAGTCAGGTTAACAGACTAAAAATAATAACTCCACTCCAAATTGATTCTTGGTTAGCATTCAAAGTTAGCACTGAGCTCATCGTGGCACGGCGGTGCACAGAATCACCCACTGTTTCCCCTCATGTCTGTGTAATGTGAGTGTGTGTGGGCAGGAGAGAGTGAGAAAGGGCATGAGACGGTGAAAGTGAGAGAAACAGCAAAAAAAAGTGAGAGTGAGTTTTATTATAGCTGAAGACGTGTACGGTGAGGCGGCGGCTGGCGTGGACACCCAGAACCTTAGCTACCGTCGCTGCCAGGCCTCAGCTGCTACGTGTGCTCAGTCTTCACCACGTGCCCACAGAGTACACAAGGCGGCCGCAGGTATGTCCCCATCACCCCGGGCCACACCAATCACAGCCAGCAGGCTGTCAGAACCTTTCGGGTATCCCGTCAAGCTAATGAGATGTGACTGAGTCTGTGCTGCCAGCGCACATGCAATTGTTCCATTCATATAGCCTCCACTCATGTATGGAGACTTTCCTCCCCCAGTCACAGCCATCAACGAGGGACACGTCAGTGTGTGTGTCATATGGTTGTCTGCGTATACAGACTGTGAATGTATACATACAGTAGGCATCTGTGCGTGTATGTATCCATTTATCTGTTCGTGGGTTTGTGCCTGTGGGTGTTCAGAACTGGTTTGCCACAGTGGAAAAGATAATCATAAACTGGCTGATGGCAAAAATGCGTCCAGGTGGACTATTTGTGTGTGTGTGTGTGTGTGTGTGTGTGTGTGTGTGTGTGTGTGTGTGTGTGTGTGTGTGTGTGTGTGTGTGCTGGTGCATGGGTCTGTGCCTCGGCTTGGCTGGGATCATAAAAAGGTCCCAGTGCTTCGTGAAGTTTGTGGTAAATAAAATGTTGAGCTGTACACTTCAGTAGCAGCCAGTGGATTAAAACTGTCACACAGCAGGCTGGTGCAACAAGCCCGCAATCATCTGCTGGAGGAATCGTGGCAACACTGGGCATGTTTTTGTTCAACAGTCAGACCCTGGAAGCTGGTCGAGATACAGACACAACCTGATTTCCTTGCTGCTGACTCATCTGAAGCGTTTCCAAATCCAATTGGCATCACCTAAAATACTAAATCATAATCCTCTTTGGTATTTTATCCTGATCCTGATATAAACAGTGACAGTAAAAATAAAACAAATACCCTCTTTAATGCTTACTGTTAGACTGCATGGGGTGTACTACAGTACGAGCTATCAAAAACCTGTATCAGTAAGTGACAAAAGCTCCGGTGGGTTAATCCCACTCGTACTGTACAGACAAAGAGGATAGAAAAATTAGTTACGGCCAATGTTTCCAACTGACATAATTTCAGCTATGCGAGTTTCAACATAAACAGAAAAAGGAATGAGAAAATAATTGTGGTCGACTGGTGTGTGTGGTAGCCCGTTGCAGTCTTCATGTTGGATGTGGTGCGCTTTTTCCAGGGTTTTGGATTTCTCATTATATGTTAGGTATGAACTTGCATATGGCTCGATACATGGTGTTAGAGCTGACTGAGTGCAGCGGCGGCGGTGTTCCCTATTTGACTTAAAATCACAAATAAAATATTCTTTCGTATAGAAGGCATTTTATTGAGAGGAAATGTTGTGGCGAGGGTCGAATTTGAAGCTAAATTCTAATAGTTACGCGTGGTATGGTGTCACTTCATCCACTGTAGTTGTTACAGGAAATTACAACAGGTCTTCCCTACAGCCTTTTTATTATATTATCCCTTTTTGGATCATAGGATTTTTGTGCTCTAGGGCTTGACAATTCTATTAGTGTAATATTTTGATTAATTCATGATACTAGTACATTAAAAGGGTTGCACATGACGTGTGGAGGTCAAGATTAGGGTTGAAAAGTCGATTAATCAATTTGTCCATATAGATAATTAAGAATAAGATTGATTGTCAGTAATTTTGACAAATCAATCCTGCAAAACTGCTTGCTCCAGCTTCTCAAATGTCAGGATTTGCTGCTTTTTCCTGTTTAATATAATTATAAATTCAATCTCTTTGGGTTTTGGACTGCTAGTTGGAAAAAAACAAGCAATTTAAGATGTCACATGGGGCTGAAACTGTGATGGACATTTTTCCCTATTTTTATTGATTTTTATTGACATGACGTTTTATGGACTAAATGATTAATAACTTTTCAAAAAAAGAGATCAACAGATTAATTGATGAAAATTTTTATTAGCTGCAACAATGCTCGAGATTATAGTTTTTCTCTAGTACACACTAAAAAAAAGTCATTAGATTTCCTCACAGCATGGCAGTACCCTAGTTAACAACACTGATCAAATTAGTGCCCTATAGACCTTTTTATTGACATTCTGTTGCTAGGGCAACAGCTTTGGTCCAACTTTACTTCCTGTCAGCTACTGCATTAACAACCATTGGAACAGGAAATACAAAGGGGCCCAATTAGACTGTTTATGTTGTCAAGTTTGAAAAGGTTTATAGATTTACGGTAAAATCTGACAAAAGAAAAAGATTCAACTCCTCACCATCCCCCTTATAATCGAGTAAATATCCCTCTACTCTGTTCCAAATAATTTCCTTCCAGATCTGTCCAGAGCGATTTCAGGGACTGCGCAGTTTGGTTTTTCTCCTTCAGAGGGCTTTAGCTCGGTCGGCTGCAGGGCTAAAGGGTCCAGCTCTATCAACTAGCGCCAATGTAAACACAGCAATTCCTTCCCAATTAGAAACGCTAAATGCATTGGACTCGGTGCACTACCAGGGCCGGTCCGTGCAATTAATGCAGCCTCGGTCTCCACTGGCTGCTTCGGATGGCTGGGATGGTTAAGATGTATACGGTTTCAGTTCAAGGCCAGTCAGTGGAAGTCTGATTGGGCAGGTTGGACTCATCATGCAAGTATAAACATGGGGTTGGATGGGGCGCTTGGTGGTTGGGGTTTTCTTTGGGTCAGCCGTGCTGGGTAGCACCACAGCAGGCCAGGAAGATATGTGTGGTAGGGAGGTCAGTCGGAGGGGGAGATCTGGGGGAAGAGGAAGCTGCATTTCAGCTGTGCAAACTCTTCAGATTTAACTGTAAAACAGGAGAGGATGGAGATCAACACAGTGGAGATCTAATAGGTACTGGCAGTGACACATTCTGGCTTTGGATTGCAGTCACTTTAGATCTGAAATGACACAGGTTACTTATTTGCTTTATGCCCACTGCAATTTTAGGGTGATTCAAATCTCATCTGATAAAAATGTAATGAACTGCAAACTCATTTTTAAACTGCTGCCTCGTTTTATAAGTGTCAAAGTATTTGACCACATCAGGATCATATTCATTTAAAATTAACATGCAGTCTGCAATGTGAAATCACCTCTATTTTTTTTTTTTACAAGCAATAAAGTAAACAACACCGTAACCTCATTCTCATTTTGTTGTCATGTCAGGTTACCACTGTGGTATTTGAGCTGTGACAACACACTTCGTTCTGTTACATGGAAGCTGTGATATCTGGACTATATGACTAGAGTAAATTACAAGACGAGCATTTTTAGATTACGTTTGGCATGCCAAATACTCTAGGATGATTCTAGAACTATGTGGTTGTAGATATTTGCATTTTACCTGATGTATAGTACTTAAAACTAGACTTAAATTGGTGTTTAGGCTGATTTAGAACTTGAACATGTACTAAAGCACAGGAGCAAAATACACCCATGTGTCACTTTTCACTAAGAATTGAACCACTTTTCTCTAAAGAGATCTTTGTAGTATGTTTTATGATTAGTATGCATCAGGTACAAGCCAGCATGAATCTACAAAACTATAATAAATTATGGAAAAACAACTCTATCTGGCTCTGCCAGCAGAACATGCAAGACAGGGATAGCAGACCATTGTTCTAGTCTCCTTTTGTCCAGTGGCCATTGTGCATTGTGTGTTTCTGAGGTGTTGGTTTGCATCAGCCCGGGGCGCTCCACTCTCTCAAAGATAGTTTGCTAACAGAGCTTTTACTCCATTGCCCCTAATGAAAATCCATACTAAACATTTAGCTCTGTGTGAGAAAGGGGGGAAATTCAATAAGACACATAACACAATTTATAAATTACAGGAAGAACCAATCGAACCAACGGGCAAAGTGGAGAAATGTTTTTGTGTTTAGATTTGTTAATTTTGCTACATTTTGGGAACCACAGTGGCAGCTGCCTGTGTGTGGTGAACCTAAAGAGGTTGAAATCTATTTTCTCAGCCAAAATGAAGTCCGATGCTGTGTTTTTATTCAGTCTTCTTTTCCACCCAGAGTAGTCAGTCATGCCGCCAGAGATGTCTCCACTGAGGTATTCCCCAAACTAATGGTCGCTCTTGGACAGCGCCATCGATAGTAAACTAATCTGCAGCCTGCAAGGCACAGGAAACAGATCTAATTAGCACTCATTGAACTATCTTCCAAGGAAACTTTCATCTTTAGACCACTCTGACAACAGGCCTGAAAGCCAGACTAATGTCACTTACTAGTCCTGGGTTTAATGGCTGACTGCAAAACGTCTAATAGATGGATGGGCAGAAAACGAGTGAAGTCATCTGTGAAGTTGTTTTTTCATGTTTACATGCATGGCTATATGGTGCTTTAGAAAACTAATAAAAGCACTGGTAAAAAAAACCAACAATGTTGATAAAGCATTATCAAAAGTCCTATTGGTAATTTGTTGCTCAGTAAGTAGCCTGTTGCGTCCATCTTTCCACATCCTTCTGTTAAACTGAACAGCTTTCATATTCTTATTTTTGTTTTCATGGCAAAAGGTAAATTTCTACTTGCTTCCCATTCCTCTGGTAGCTCACGTTTGGGCTGCTTGCTGAACAGAAACTAGTAAACAGATATTTGGGGTGATGCTGCCACACTGTGGCTGAAGCTACAAAATACACCTGAAGAGTTTGGAGTTTTGTTCATTCAGCCACTAGAGGGCGACGTCACATCAATCGCACATCTCGCGAGATTTGCAGCTCTCTCGTTGTTTGTTTACAAACCTGGCAACTTCCTGTCTGCTAGTAGCTAGTAGCTGTGTGCATCTTTGATAGTGAGCTAACTGGGTGATTAAACTTTACAAGTCTGCTTTAAAAAATGGGATGTGATGGAGGCACGATTCCTAAAAGACACGAGTTGGTGAAAGGTCCCAAAAAAGTCGAGAAGGTGTGTTATTTATTCTTCCTTTTCAAATGTTAGCGACGTTGTCTGAAGCTGCAGGTTGCTAACTGTTAGCCGGCTAGCAGGCTGACAGAGTATTATTAGCTTTATGGCTATTTGCCTTGAGAATTATTATAAATATATGTATGAAGCGGCAAATTCGGTTATGTTAGGTGTGTTACTTATAACTGTTACTTACTTATAAATATTTATTAGCCACTCAAAGGGTTTGTCTTGTGAGTTAATGTTGCGAAGGTTGGCTAACTAGTAGCTAACGTTAGCTTTCAAAGTAGAACAGTTAACGTTACGCTAATGTTTATAGGCTACATTTAATCGTCATAGACCTAAAGACGAAGGTAGTGAAGTACTATTATGTGTGTGTATGGTGTGCTCTTACATTCATGTTTATGCGTACAGGTTGATAAAAATGCAGAGTTGGCAGCGAAATGGAAATACTGTGCCTTGACTCAGGAGAAACTCAGACGCCCCATTGTTTCCTGTGATCTGGGAAGGTAAGAGTCTGCTTTCTGTTTGTTTGTTCATAGTCAATCAGGGCAAAATTAGCTGCCCAGGTACAATTATGGAAACAGGATGACTTGGTGATTGTGACACTGAGTGAACAGAAAATGCATTTACATGTGAAGGCTGAAAGCTGCTCACTCAGAATTCACACTTTTAATATATACTAGTGTATAAAATGAAAAATGAAGACAATGTATTTTGGGGAATAATAATGACATGAATAAAAACATTTGCAGTTATCAAGGAATGGCAATCTTTAGTGAAGAATGTATAGAATAGCCTTATTGGTCTCCAAGTCAAACATAGACTTTTGGTCCATCAACCTACAGTATAATTAAGATAAATAAAATGAGTGGAAAAGCAAGGTGAAATAGCAAGCAACTTCTGTGAGCTGGCTTTCATTTACTTCCTTTCTTCTTTCATGTTTGAATTGCTTTTCACAGTTTTTAGTTAAGACACATGAGATATTGTGTTTGGGTCACAGACTTGTGTTAAATACTTGCAGTACATCTCGCAAACTAAATAAGCTTGTCATGACCAGTTAACCCTGTCCATCCATCTATCCATTTTTGAAATATCCGCTTATTCCAGCCCACTATGTCTTAAAAGTCTGATCCATGTTATCTTTCAGGCTCTATAACAAAGATGCTATCATTGAATATCTTCTGGATAAGACTGCTGAGAGACCCAATGTTGAGGCTGTCACTCACATCCGTGGGATCAAGGTATGTTGACTCTGAAGTTTTCTACATTCAAAGTCAGAGCTGTGCAACCGGAGCACATGCAGGTGTTTCCGATTTTAGACTTGTGTGCACTTGATTTCATATTGTATTTTTTTGCATGTTTATCCATCTACTCCCTCTGCAGGATATAAAAGAACTGAACTTGACTGATAACCCTGAGTGGGAGGGAGAGAGGAGGAACACTAAAGGAGACCGGTATGAGGACATCCACTGCGGCATGTTCATCTGCCCTGTTGTTGGGTTGGAGATGAATGGAAAGCACAGGTAACAAGCAACAAGTAAAGGGTCCACATCCTAAGAATAAAAAAGAGGCTGATGCTATACTGCGTCATGTATAATGCATCAAGTATAATCAAAAAAGGTTCTACATTTGATTTAAAGATCAACTTTGTGCATCTAGTTCGCTGTAGCCTAGTGCGTACTGTATATACACATCAGGTGATACTTTAAAGGCTTATTCGACTTTTGGCAAGTTTGTTGATCACATTATATTATTACATTCAATATATGTTCAATATGTGTTGCGAAGACATTTGACATCACCGGTATTAAATTTCATCCAAACGTTTAGATCAAACAAAGTTAGAAAAAGACTCACATACTTTACAGGTATTGACAGTTCACTTTGTGTAGGAACTGGCCCAAAAGGTTTAAAAATTGTATGTAATATACCCCAACTTTTCCATTTTCAGGTTCTGTTACCTGCAGACCTGTGGCTGCGTCTTTTCTGACAGGGCCCTGAAGGAGGTCAAGACAGAAATCTGCCACAAGGTGAGCAATATTTCATCTTTTTTCCTCAATCACTGTATTCCAACTTTCTTTGATGGACCAATGGTCTGCAAACTATGATTTCTTTTTTCATTTATATAATAGATTTTCAATCTTTCCTTCCACTGAACCTTTCCATCACTAATCTCTCAATGTTTGGCAGTGATTCTGCTTCATTGATTTCTCACCGCTAATGCTGGGTAAATATGCAGCATTGTTATCAATATAGATAACACACTAGCAGTCTGGCATCGGCGTGGTTCCAGATGCACAATCTGTTGCTCAGATGGATAAGAATGTGTGTTCAAAATCTGGAGTGTAATGTTTTAAAGCTCCCATGGGAGGTTTGGGAAATCTCACAGTGTACACTCTACACTAGTTTCTTGTCAGCTATCCAGAAAATCTGTGTGGCTTAAAATAAAAACATAACATTTGCACCATTTACACAGCCCCCAAACAGTTTTATTTATACTATATAAGGTCTTGAGTAGACTGTAAATACTTATCTTTTTCAAAAAATGAAGGAACTGTACAAATCAGTAAACATATACCTGAGGAGACAGTCTGACCACTACAGCAGACTATTAGCTTAAGAATCTTCCTGTTAGTTTGGGGGTGATTGATTGTTGGTTGTCCCGTCATTTTAAAGTCTGAAATTTACGTTTAATATTTTGTTTTATATTTTGCAAATGTTTTACAGGTTTATGATACAAATAGATGAATATAATATCTCATCAGTTTTGGGTTAATAGTGTTTATATGTAATCCAAAATGACAGCAAATTGGGAAAATACAATATCACAGTAAAATAAAGTAATAAAAATACACATAGCATCTAGGGATGGGCATTTCAAGCAAAAATACTATTATATATTCACTGGGAAATATTCAACCACTCTTTGAGGAATGGCAATGATAGGGTTTACTGTTCTTCTTTTTGAGCCGTTTCTGACAATGACCCAGATGGAGCCACATGGCCTATGAACAATTTGTGGTCCTGACCTGTTTTAAGTAACCTTATAGCAATGGTCATAATTTCTCATGCACAGGCTATTATGAGGTAGCAGACAGCAGATTATATCCAGTCGCTGTTGTTGTTTCTGTGGAGGTGAAAGCATCTTGGCACGGATCAGTTGTTTGACTTCGCCAGAAATAGGGCCTGAAACCATAATAGAAGTTCCAGTGCCTCTTGTGGGAAACTGACTGTCTACAGAGATTTTTGCTTAGATAGACTTATTAGGCAACACACAGTTTAGTATTTATAGCCACTGACATTTAGGCGGACTTTGCCTGCTTCTTATTTAATCTCTCATTTGGTTGGAATAGTGTAGACAGTTGTTGGCGAATTTGATGAATGTGTGAGAATGTAGTTATATGACTTCACACATCTCCAAGCAAAAAACTGTTTAGCTCGCACAATGAACAATTTGTCACATTTTTTGGATCAGTGCTGTAAAAGTGATAGCCATTGTGTTTTCTTTCCTTGCATTTAGTGGGCCACTTTTGCATCTATAGTGATCTGTAACATGAAATGACACATATAATTGTAAACCACTGGACAGGCCTAGGCCTGAATAGTCTGTGAGGGTCCTATATGTCATAAGCTGGGTTTCCAGCAAAAGTTCCTGAGACTTTTAGTCCCTGGAACTACTTTTCAAGGAACTAAAGGGTTCCTTCAGCCCACTGTTGTCTGCGTTTCCACCGCGGTCTAATGACCTGCGAAGATTAGGCAAATTTGTCCGCTGACGTATAAAAAAGCAACAAGACATGGGACGAGGGCTGCTGGTGGTCGCAGCAGTAAACACACTCTGCAGCCTGCAGTTCAGTGTGTTCGCCTGTTTCATCTAAAAAACACGCTGGAAAAAAAGCGTTAGGTTTTGTCTCACTGCGACGGCGTTTACTGCTGCCTATATTTACTGATGCACATTGGATGTAATGAATGAAGTGCGGGAGAGGAAAAGGAAACTAAGGGCGTCTGTCTCCGCAGTAAATCATCTGTTTTATTTGTGCTTTAGAACGTAACCGGCGTGAAACAATCAGAAAATGGCTTTTCTTTCTCTCATTCACAGCACCTCCGCGCTACGTCTCTCTCCGTTCTACCGCTCGCCCTCTGAGCTCGCTCTTACGATATCTCTCTCTCTTTTTCTCTCTGTCTTATTTTAATGAGTCAGGAAGCAGACAGCAGAGTCTAACTTTACTTTTAATGTCATCAAACAAAGAGAAATGCTCCCCCCTCGTCCTAAAATGGTCCTTAATCGATATTAGAATACTTCCTTGTTTTATGAATGAAGTGTTACACGAGTTGAAGCAGCAGTGCTGTGTGTGTTTGACCAATCAGTGACGGTCATCCCTGCAAGCTCCAGCCTGAAAGTTCTGGTACTTTCAGAAAGTACTTCCCCCCGACCAAGGCCTTTTTTGGGGTTAAAAGGTCCCTGGAACTTAATTTAGACCCTGGTCCCTGCGGTCGAAACGCAAAGAGTTCCTCAAAAGGTTCTTAGTTCCAGTGGAAAGTTTCTGCGATCGAAACGGGGCTATAGAGATCAGGCCTCTGTCTCTCGTCTCCCTGTTCCTGTTTTTGAATATGAAGTCTGCTTTATTTCCATGCATTTGCTAACCCTTCACGGTAGACTTCCTGGTTCGAATTTCATCTTCTACCTGTACCTTAGAGCAGTATGTCCACACTTAAGTATGTCCACACTTAAAGACACAAGGGGCTGATTAAGTGTGGACATACTTAAGTGTGATTAAGTATGTCCACACTTGATCAGCCCCTTGTGTCTTTAGTGGTCTCAATACAGTAAGGGAGTGTGTTTTACCTTCATTATGTGTGTTAGAGTTTTGAAGTTCACCTAAACTGATCAGAACCTGCAGCTCTTTGTTTCAGCAAGTCACCTTTGTAAAACTGATCTGTCAATAAAAATGCAGGGATAAATATCCAAATGTTGAATAACCCCTGTTAACGCTAGCCTTAGCTAAGCTAACTAAAAGCCACAAGGCAGCCTGCCTAAGGCAAGACGAACCTTGAGCAGGTTCGATTGCCCTTGACTTTCTAGATCAGTGTTTCCCAAACTTTATTTCTGCCACTTTTTGAAGATGACAAACCATCGTGACCCAATTCACAATAGGCCTTGTCTGTAAATCGCGAGTAGAGCGAATCTGTGCGCAAATGAACATTCCTGACTAATTTTACTGCCTTTTCCGCATCACCTTACATTATTTTGAATAGGAAAACCAGCCATTTTTAAGAGATATATGTGCGATAAATCACAACTTCGTTTTATGCATGTATTATTGAAAACATATACACATGTTATATACTTTATAAATGAGACCACATAAATGCATTTAGGCGGAGTTAACAAGCTATCTCATTCATTTTATTTCCTCTCATCAGTAAAATAAACAAAACGTACGCTAGCCTTTACTGATAGATTCAATGTTATAAGTAGGCTACAGTTATCAGAACAATACGAACATTCAGACTCCCTCATGTGGCTGAAAGGTGTACTGCAGATATAAATCTTAATAAAATCTCCTGTGCCCAACCCTTTGGTAATGACTGTTCTAGATAATAACATGGCCCAAATGACTGAGAACTTCAAATGATTGTAAATGTATTTTAGGAACAAAGGAGCAAAGACTTTTCACTTTACTGAGCCCCTGCTGTACCTTGTGTTTTGTGCTAATTAGCAAATGTTATTGTGCTAACACGCTAAACTAAGATGGCGAACATTATACCTGCTCAATATTAGCATGTTAGCATTGTCATTGTGTGTACGTTAGCATGCCGATGTTAACATTGTGCTCAAAGCGCAGCCTCACAGAGCCGCTTTCATGGCTATGGACTCGGGTCTTGTTTTTAAAAGGGAAGAAGGGAGACTTTTTCATCATCGTCTTTATTTCCTTGTTTACACCTGCTACTCTTTAATTAATTAAATTAAAAATAAAAACAGACAATAGTTTTACAATTGTTTTTTTTAACTGGACCACGCACTGAACAGTATTAAATTAAACAATATTAAATATTTAATTAAATTAAACAATATGAAATGCATATTCAGTTGTTTATTCAATACCTTGTGTAGTGCAGTTGTCTTAAATAGTATCTGTTATCTACTTGTATATTTTAAATAGGATTCATTGTACTGTTGCTTTAACTGCATTGCTTTACTGTAAAGTTATTTTGGTCCACACTGCTCTGTCTTCTGAGGATCAAAAAGAACAGCCATTACAGTTTCATAAATAGATAAATACGTGTGTGAACAGTAGCCGCGCTACAGAGGAAGTGGACCGTGCTTCCTCCTTCCGTTCTCATTTCAGTTTTTTCCAGCCCACATTTTTGACATTCAAAGCCACTGAACGAGTGCAAATAATCTGCAAACTGCATGTAGCCCCGACTTTTGTTGAGGACACCAACAGCCATTTCATGCTCCAGCAATGCTGTTGAAGTAGCTGCTGCTTGAGTTGCCCTGCGTGGCCAGCAGCCATGATGGCTCTATGGGAACAGTTGCCTGGTTCAACACCTTGTTCCTGTGCCACTGCTCCAGGCAGTCCAGGGCCTCGGGAAAGGTGTTGCTCTCAAACTTATTGGCGAACATGCTGTTCCTGTTGACGATCCATGGCAGGTCTTCCACTCCATAGATACAGATGTCTCGTACGTAATGCCCTGGAGAACGACAACAACAATTTAGTTCTTGTATATTAGATATTACGTCTTGAGTCTGCTTTGCCACACATTTTATTGCTTCATAAAAATCCTATTTTTAATCTTTAACCTTTAAAAGATCATATAAAACACAGACTAAACCCACTGAAGAGTACGTCATATCGGATAATTCCTCATATCTGTCCTCTTATAATCTTTCGTTGAGTGAATCTTGTGTTGCTTTAGCCAGTAATCGGTCCTGTAATCCTGTCTGGAGCCAAAGAGCCAAACATAAGACAGAGTGAGGAGCAGACAATGTTTATGTCATAGGACAGAGACAGAGTATGAGGTAGGTTAAGGTTAAGAAATAGTTATTAGTACTCGTATATGTGTCTAGTAGTGAGTTTGCCCACAAATGTACTGTTTTGATAAGTAGTTTGTGAATTACGTAACAGATTCTGCTGCAATTTCCTAAGATAAAGTCTGTCTTATAGCCACCTTAGGGCAGATGTTATCAAAAGAATACCGTTTGTTACACTTAATTGATTTCCCTAAGGGGAAATAAGCCCATTGCATTTCAACAACCCTGTTGAGATGACTAATTTCCTGTCTACGGTAAATTGCTAAAGACCAATGGCAGTATTTCCCAATAACTTACTAACATGCTTGTCATTTTGTTTTAGGAGGAAAACCGTCAGTTTCAGTTTACTGGAAATTTGACATCCTGAGACTTGACACAAGCATTAACTCAAGTGTGAGAAATGACAGCAACCAAGGGTGTGTAAAATGAAGGGAATGAGAAGGGACCTCCTGATACAATATTGTTGATGATCAATATAGATGTTTATCACGAGTATTAATGTTAATATGTAATCATCTTCATTTTAAACAATATGTGATCAATAAGTTCTTAAGCTGTAGCTTTCCTTTGTGTCTTATGTGTGGGATGAAAATAAGGGAAATACTTTACTTCAAGCAAACAATAGTGCCATCTTTTCAAGTTGTAGTATTTCGTTAAAACGATTTCATTTTACATTGGTTGCAACAACATGTTTATCATTTTCCAGCATCTTTAAATGTTGTCACATTTCATATGATATTTTCTACGGCTGTCAAAGTTAACACGATAATAACAAGTTAACGCAAATTTTGACGCCACTAATTTCTTTAACGCATTAACGCAACTTGCGGTTTTTAGGCGGTTTCTTTACAGACATGCCCACTTTATGATAATCACATCCAGTTTTTGACAAGTCATAACACTGACAGCTGTTGTTGCCTGTTGGGCTTCAGTTTGCCATGATATGATTTGTGCATATTTTGTATGCTACATGCAGTACCTGTGAGGGTTTCTGGACAATATTTAGGGCCCGAGCACCGACAACGTCGGGCCAGCGAAGGCCCTATTGAAACTGTAAGGATTATTATTTTTTTTCTTTTTCTTCTTTTTCTCCTCCCAAATGAATCGTCTTTTTGAGGCCCTTGCCATGCTGGAAAAGTTGTTAAACTTGGCACACTTATCAGACGCGGTGAAAAATTTGATATTTTAAGGGTCTCAGATTCGGGTTTTGCAAAATGGCTCGCTAGCGCCCCCTAGAAAATTGGAAAAATTGATATCCGTTCTCCGGTTTTACCTACAAGTATGAAATTTGGCAGACAGATGTATCATTTGGAGACGCACAAAAAAGCCTCTTGGAGGTATGCCCAAAATTCAACAGGAAGTCAGCCATTTTGAATATAATATGCGCCCATTTTTAGCGTTTTATAGGTCGCGTACTTTAACGAACTCCTCCTACAAATTTAATCCGATCGACTTGATATTTGGTCAGGACCATCTTAAGACCTTAAGGATGAAAAGTTATCAAAATGGTGAGTTTTCACTGAACGACCTGACCGTGGCGTGGCGGCCATTTTGGGCCATTCGCCATGAAACAGGAAGTTGTTGTAACAAATCTGTACATAATCCGATCTGCCCCAAATTTCTCAGGCATGATGAGGGTCCAGTCCTGAACACATATACATGTCCATATTGACTCATGGCCCCGCCCCAATACGTTAGCCACGCCCCCTTTCATAACTAATGAACCGTTTGTCGTAGAATCTTGTGGGTGGTGTCATATCACTCAGCAGTGAGTTCATGTTTCATTGGTGAAGGTTAACCCCGCCCCCTACACATAAGCCCCGCCCCCTTGACTAACTAATGAACCGTTTGTCGTAGACTCTTGTGAGAGGTGTCATATCACTCAACAGAGAGAGCCTGATAAGTTGGTGAAGGCTAACCCCGCCCCCTACACATAAGCCCCGCCCCCTTGACTAACTAATGAAGCGTTTGTCGTAGACTCTTGTGAGAGGTGTCATATAGCTCAGTAGAGAGAGCCAGATAAGTTGTTGAAGGTTAACCCCTCTCCCTACACATAAGCCCCGCCCCCTTGACTAACTAATTAACCGCTTGTCGTAGACTCTTGTGGGAGGTGTCGTATCACCCAGCAGACAGTGCCTGTTAAGTTGGTGAAGGTGATCCCCGCCCCCTACACATCAGCCCCGCCCCCTTTCATAACTAGGTTTGTCGTAGAGTCTTGTGGCAGACGACGTTGCGCTCGTCGGAGTTCCGGTTTCATTGTGCCCGGCCGCGTCAGTCGGCGTCCCGCCAGTACCCCCGATGCGCGGAGAGGTGCTCGGGCCCGTTCATCGCTGCTTGCAGCTTTAATTGTCATTGTTTTGTGTTGTTAATTGATTTCCAATAATAAATATATTATATTATATACATACATTTGCATAAAGCAGCATATTTGTCAACTCCCATGTTGATAAGAGTATTAAATACTTGACACATCTCCCTTTAAAGCACATTTTGAACAGATAAAACGTGCGATTAATTTGCGATTATTCACGATTAATTATGGACAATCATGGGATTAATCGCGATTAAATATTTTAATTGATCGACAGCTCTAATATTTCCCTAATGTTCCAGTGCTGACATTTACATATTATCAAGAATTCACAATAGAGTGCTAAAACTCGGAAATGAGTTAGCGTTTTAGCACTTCCGATTCCCTCGTCTCGAAGTCAGTTGGTTTTTAGTTGGATGCCTGAAATAAGGTCTGTTGTTAACACAAGCTGAAGAGATTTTAACGTTCTGTTTTACGATATAAAATACGCCAGTAAATACCCCACTCGTGAATTTTGAAGCTTTTATGTGTCTTGGAAAAGGTGGTTGCTAACAAGTGGCTAAATGAGACGACTAAACGTCATCAGCCGAACACCAGTCCGCCTCAAGCTTAGTGGCGACGTGAAGTCATGTGACCGTGGTGTAGTTAATTTATAGCCTTTTTACTTCTGGCGATTGCATTTACGCTTCAAAAACTATAAAAGTGGTTTTCACTTGTGAAGATTATCTTGCTGAACAATCATGTAAGTATCATAAATGTGTGTTTGCCACAGAGCTTATTTTCTGCAATAATCCAAAACCCAATGGAAAAATCCCATTGGCGTGTTGTCGAGGGAACCGGGGCGATGCTAACTTCCGGGTTGGCCTACAAAAATACGTCATCCCTGCAGCACTCTATACACAGTTGAACAAGACTAGCAGAATTTAAGCTAGACCACAGATGAGCTCTGTGGTACCGTAATTAATCAATAAAATAGCACCTCATTATTATACATGCAGTTCTGTACTGTACCTTTGCAGCCATTGTGTGTCCTTCCCTCTTGATCCCTCCACTTGATTGCCCGGATGTCTCCTGCCCAACCTCCATCTATGTGGCTGCTTGGAGCTTCTTCAAACACACAGCCAGACAAAATTAAAATTATGTGATTTAACTGAATTATAAGTATTATTATTACTTAGCCCTGTTTGGAATTGTCACATCCACTGCATGGGGGACAGTCCCGGGCTGATGCTTCCCATAGGAACGCTTAGTTCTCATCTTATTAAGCCTTTTTCTTCTGTAAAACTCAAATGTGAACTGTTTGAAAACACTTCCTAAAGCATAAATGGCATCTTTGTTTTCGAGTGGGGCGTCTCCTTCACCTCATTCACATGTCTAGTTAACCTTCCTCTTATTAAGAGCAATGCACAGCCACTTCCCTAAGCTTTTCTATGGGGAGCATCCAAACAGGCCTAGTATTTACTTATCACAAGTATCATTTTCCAAATATAAATACAGCCCTATGAAGATCATAAAACAAGACAAAACAAAACTATTTCCTATTGAATATTTATCTTAGCCTTATTTTCACACTAGCAATCCTAAATATTTGAAAAATTACAAAGATTTTTAAGGAATTGCTTACAACAAAATGATCAATATCAATATAAATGTCAGTTAAAGTCTGTGAGAGTTCAATGTAAAAGCCATAGATTAGACATTAAGAATAGGCTTCTCTCTCTCTCTCTCTCTCTCTTCCACCCTGTGGCCCTCTTTCCTAAGATAAAGTCTGTCTTATAGCCACCTCAGGGCAGATGTTATCAAAAGAATACCGTTTGCTACACTTAATTGATTTCCCTAAGGGGAAATAAGCCCATTGCATTTCAACAACCCTGTTGAGATGACTAATTTCCTGTCTACGGTAAATTGCTAAAGACCAATGGCAGTATTTCCCAATAACTTACTAACATGCTTGTCGTTTTGGTTTAGGAGGAAAACCGTCAGTTTCAGTTTACTGGAAATTTGACATCCTGAGACTTGACACAAGCATTAACTCAAGTGTGAGAAATGACAGCAACCAAGGGTGTGTAAAATGAAGGGAATGAGAAGGGACCTCCTGATACAATATTGTTGATGATCAATATAGATGTTTATCACGAGTATTAATGTTAATATGTAATCATCTTCATTTTAAACAATATGTGATCAATAAGTTCTTAAGCTGTAGCTTTCCTTTGTGTCTTATGTGTGGGATGAAAATAAGGGAAATACTTTACTTCAAGCAAACAATAGTGCCATCTTTTCAAGTTGTAGTATTTCGTTAAAACGATTTCATTTTACATTGGTTGCTACAACATGTTTATCATTTTCCAGCATCTTTAAATGTTGTCACATTTCATATGATATTTTCTACGGCTGTCAAAGTTAACACGATAATAACAAGTTAACGCAAATTTTGACGCCACTAATTTCTTTAACGCATTAACGCAACTTGCGGTTTTTAGGCGGTTTCTTTACAGACATGCCCACTTTATGATAATCACATCCAGTTTTTGACAAGTCATAACACTGACAGCTGTTGTTGCCTGTTGGGCTTCAGTTTGCCATGATATGATTTGTGCATATTTTTTATGCTACATGCAGTACCTGTGAGGGTTTCTGGACAATATTTGTCATTGTTTTGTGTTGTTAATTGATTTCCAATAATAAATATATTATATTATATACATACATTTGCATAAAGCAGCATATTTGTCAACTCCCATGTTGATAAGAGTATTAAATACTTGACACATCTCCCTTTAAAGCACATTTTGAACAGATAAAACGTGCGATTAATTTGCGATTATTCACGATTAATTATGGACAATCATGGGATTAATCGCGATTAAATATTTTAATTGATCGACAGCTCTAATATTTCCCTAATGTTCCAGTGCTACAAGTGTGATGGCTTCAGTCACACTGTGACTCACTTTAAAGTGGCAGTAGGCAACAATTTTTGGGCATAATTTGGAAAAAATTCCATAATAACCTTTCAGCATATTGTAATTCAAGTGGTCTGAGAGAAAACTAGACTTCTGCACCTCATCATGGCTCTGTTTTCAGGCTTTAGAAAAATCTAGACCGTGACAGCAGATTTTGATCAATCAAAGGTCATTTCAGAGAGAGAGAGCGTTCCTATTGGCTGTGCTCTGGTCATGTGACCAGAACTTGGCTTCCTTCAACAGATTTTACAATGGCGGCTGCGTCACAAACTTTCTCATTTTACAGCTAAACAGTACACTACAAGATGATTCTGAAAACATTTGAGGTGAGAAATAGTCATTACAGTAACAGAATATTGATTCATATTTGATCAGCGCTGCCTAGTTTGACCGTTTGGTCGGAGATCGCGAGTGATTGACAGCCGGCTCTCATAGACGGCAGCTGGCAGCGGACCTTGTTTTCCTCCGGTAGGTGAAATCCTTCAGATGCCGTTAGGAGCACCGGAGGACACAGTAGGACACAGAGGAACATGATTTTTTTCAGGTTACCTGTTTCATGTACTACTGTCACGATATAGCGGCCGTTTTCTAAAAATAACTTTTTTAAATCATATTTGCCTCAATTTGCATACTGCAGCTTTAAGGCTAATCTGAGACTCCAATCTCCACAGTTTTTACATTGGTGACGCTGCTACCAGTAACTTTTGTCACCGCTGACTTCAGCAGAAAATTTGGCCCCTCGAAAAGGAAGTTCAACACAGTTAATCTTCCTTACCATCATGCTTTGGATCACACGGCTCACGCACAGTTGAAATGCTGCCATAAAAGCCCAGTCAATGAGCCTGTGTTTAAGGTCAAATATGCTGTTTGACATTGCATTGATTCTGTTTCTGTATCTCACATCTCCTTTTGTTTAAACATCATAATCACACTAGTTAATAATTAATAGTTGTATTCTAGTTTTTGTGCTGCAGAACTTCCCACCACGGGTAGTGTACCCATTTGAAACAGGCAGTTTACCTTTGATGTGGTTGAGTGTCACCCAGTAGTGCTCGTCTGGACTGAACGTGTCTTTGGACCACTCCAAGAGGTCCTGGGCTTTTGGGCTTTTCAGAACAAAGTCTACAAAAGCCCTTGTGAGAGCATAGTAGGCTGTTCCAAAATAAACTTGCAGATTGTGTGGAGGAGGACCTTTCTTCAGTCCCGACCCTTTCCGAGCTACGTGCGAGCCCTTTATCTCCCTGTGCTGGAGCTGTGTCCTGTGCCTCATAGACAGCGGCTGCTTGACCCCGGGCGTCATGTTTCTGTCCCTCCACTCTTTGCTCTGCATGTACCGCACCAGTTCCACGTTGCTCATGACGGGGAAATCCTGTCCACACAGGTTCACCACCTTCCTCCAGCCTATCTTGGACTTTGCTAGATCCTTCATGCAGTTCAAATCCGCTTGCAGGCGGGAAAACCCAGCGTACGTCACCGTCTCGCTGCGGCTGGAGAGGAAGGTATTTTTAAAGCAGCTGACCAGCTTCAGTACGGCCGCCTGGTACTCCAGTGAGGCCTTATCATCCACATGAATGCAGTAGACATTTTGTGGCATGTAAATGGCCCGCAACAGGCGCACAAATAGCTCCAGCTCCTTGTGAACAGTCACAATGAATGCTAAAGGGTAGTCCTCCTCCTCGCGACTTAGGGGTGTCGTGATGAAGTGTAGGTCTCTGGTCAAATTGGAACACTGCATGCGAGTATTCAGAATATAGCTTTCCACCTAAAGACAGAAAAAAATATATATTAACTCTACTTTTTTTACTAGAATATTTACTCACATTTGTCGGAATGCTTATTCACTTTAGCTTAGATTTTAGAAATGCAGTAAGAAAGTACATATATACTGTGTATGTTTACATATATATCTATGTATGTGTGTATATAATAATAATAATAATGATAATAATAATAATAACTTTATTAATATAGCACTTTTTAAAAACAGAACAAAGCAGTCAAAAGACATGGGGCAACGAGACAAAGTTGAGGTAGCAAAGCAAGTATTACAGGGGTGGTTACGAATATGAATACAAAAACAAAAGTAATTTAAAAAACAAACAGACAATAAAAATAAGTTATATTTGTGTGTGTGTGTATATATGTGTGTATATATATATATATATATATATATATATATATATATATATATAATATATAAAACATTAAGGTTGTCAAAGTTAGCGCAATAATAACGCGTTAACACAAATTCGTTTTAATGCCACTAATTTCTTTAATGCATTAACGTAACACACAATTTTTAATTAACCTCTTAAAAATCCGTCGGGCCCGGCAGCTATTCAGCTATATTTGTACTGGGCTCAGTTTTAAAGCTCGAGTGAAGATATTGGTATTATATAAAACCAGAAATCCATTGGTACCGACCATGTCATACGAGCTTTTCGCGAAGGAGGCTAAATAACGCTCCAAACTTAAGCTACATTTTGGCGAGAAAAACTAGCATGGCCATTTTCAAAGGGGTCCGTTGACCTCTGACCTCAAGATATGTGAATGAAAATGTGTTCTATGGGGACCCACGAGTCTCCCCAAGGGATGCACGTATCAGACTTTTTCGGTCCCAATACCGATAGCGACCCAATCCCGCTATTTGAGTCAATATCGGCCCGATATCTGATCCAGTATAGGTATCGGTGCATCCCTAGTCTCCCCTTTACAGACATGCCCACTTTATGATAATCACATGCAGTTTGGGGCAAGTCATAGTCAAGTCAGCACACTGACACACTGACAGCTGTTGTTGCCTGTTGGGCTTCAGTTTGCCATGTTATGATTTGAGCATATATTTTATGCTAAATACAGTACCTGTGAGGGTTTCTGGACAATATTTGTCACTGTTTTGTGTTGTTAATTGATTTCCAATAATAAATATCTACATACATTTGCATAAAGCAGCATATTTGCCCACTCCAGTGTTGATAAGAGTATTTAATACTTGACAAATCTCCCTTAATCTCCCATTTTGAACAGATTAAAAATGTCTGATTAATTTGCGATTAATCGCGATTAACTATGGACAATCATGCGATTAATCTCGATTAAATAATTTAAACGATTGACAGCCTTAATAAACATACCTGGCAGTCACGGCGGTACCACTCCTCTGCTTCCTCCATGCCGGGCAGCAAAGCTTTACATTCAGCGGAGAAGTGCCTGCAACTTGGAGGCTCTGGCTTGGGCTCTGTTGGCATCCTGGTCCTCATGTAAATGACTGAACAGATAATAATACTCATCCCCAGGCACAACAGGAAGCTGCATTTCTTCCCCTCAAGCTGGCGCATAATAGCCCCACTTCACCGTATCCAAACAGCTCCGCCACAGATAAAACTCCTGTAACAAAGACATCCACATCGGTTATTTGCAGTAGGGTGTTGGACCCCTGAGGGATTTTAAATAGGGTTAAATATGTAGGTTAGCACTAATTGATGAAGCCAGTTTTTAGATCAAGAAATGTAGTTTAGTGTACCGAATTTAGTCTATTAATAACTGTTATCTGAGATGAGACGCATAACTGGCAACACATTGTCTCTGGTTCATCTTTCTGAAACACATTTAAAAGTAGCAATTCTGACAATTTGACAAAGTGTAGAATACTTAAACAAATCTTTTTAAATGCAGTCATGGATTTTTTGGATTATTTAGTTATTTATTTTTTACTATATTTTCATTTCAGAAACATGCATTAAACTATTTCTGAAATGATTAGATTAGATCAATAGAAAATGTATTACTTATAATTTTGAATCAGTTATCATGTACAAATAACAGACAATTTCTGGTTCTAGTTTGCTTTCTTTTGTTTCATATTATCATGAAATTAGCTGATACATTTTGCAGACAAAAAAAATTGCTATATTTTTGTTTTTTCATAGATTTAAACAAATAATTTATATTAATTTTCATTCACTGAAAAACTGCAATAATGAAAGCAATTGCAGCTTTAATTGAAACATGCTATAGAGACTCACTGAACAAGCTTTGGTGGATCGTCTGAAAACTCAGGAATTCTTCAGGAGCGACATGTGCAAGGTTCAACAGATAGCAATAAGTAAACAAACAACATGTTTTGTGAGATATGATGATAGGTTTCAGACTGACTGGACAATAGTTGAGAGAAGGGCAGTACCCGAGTAATAGGTGTGATGCCCTGCAGTCTCGGTTTGTCATATAAAACACAATATTCATAAGGACACTCTGAACCTCCCAAGCTGCTTAGCAGTATTTGATATAGAGGCACAAAGAGCCTACCATTTTGGAAGGAGAATTAATTACTATTATTATGGACTACTATATGTCAAAACGGCCTATTTTTGACTATTTTCTTAATATAAGGCATTCTCAGGGCACCTCAATTGTTTCTGACAGAACAGTTATTAAAACAAACTAGTTTGGGAAATGGCAGCTGTCCAAGGGTAACATTTTTATGCCAAACTCCCAAAACCTTCCTAATACTTGATATCAATCTTGCGTTCTTTATAAAAGTTAATCACATGTTTCTCTTTCGAGTGTTTTTATTGTAATAAAGTTCTCATTTTACTCAAAGTTACGCACTTTTATAGTAGTATAGTAATAGTTAAATGAAACATAATGCAGGATGCAACAACTCAAAAGTTGTTATCAGTTGAACCAGTGAGCAGATTATTCTTTATGGAGCAGACTAGAGACTGTAGGAGTATTAGAGAAAAATCAGAGCAGGGAACAGCGTCTCTGAGGACTGTTCTTAATCCCATGTCAGTGAAGCTGTTTAAGTCTGCTCTTCTTGAAAACAACACCAAAGATACAGATATCCATGGGGGGGGCTGCCATGGAAATATATAGGTTTCTAATCTTCTGTGGAGATGTTGCCAACACACACACCTTCCTTCACCGACACTGAGACGGACAGAAAAAAACCAACTACAATGAATGAACAAGGAATAGCTTGTTGCTTGATTGCTCTTAGCGGTATTTTTTTGCCCCATCAAAAACCTATTAGGTCTGTGGTTTTAGATAATAATCATTTCATATTTCTAACATTCATTTTGGGATTATATCTTTTTTTAATGTTTGCTGTCTAGATCAAACATCTAAATCTTGTATCAATGCAACACATACACACACACACACACACAGAGGCAGATTTAGTATGTAAAGACAGAATGCCAAAGACAGGGCAAGGTGAGCTATTTACCTTCGAGGCAGTTCAGTCTGTAGTCCGTATGGCCAAGAAGTAAAACATTAGACATCAGCGCCCGTTCTGATCATTGTTACCTAAACAGCTACTCCCCGAGCTTGTTACTACAATCCATCCAGAGTCCGGAGGAGAACACAAGTCATGTCCATTGGGGCCATTGTCAACAACAGCAGGAACAACAACAGCAGGAGTAGTAGTAGTAGTGGTGGTTTCTGTTTGACCTAAACTTGGTTGACACGGGTTTGTTTTGTACAGAGAGTAGGAGACTCTGCTCTCTGAGCTCGAGACCCTGACAGAGTGAGACGGAGTGCTTTGCATTTGAGTTTTTTTTTTTTCTCTTGTTGTATGCATTGCTGATTAAGTCGCTCCCCCTGAATCCCCACGAGACAAGTCCGTCCCTGCCTGGTTACCAGCAGTAGCACCCACGCACGCACCTGACGCTCCTCACACACTCACACACACACACTCTTTCCCTAAGGTTTTTCCACTCCTCCCCCATACACTTTCCTACTCACTTGTGCGTTGTATCTTTCTTTTTTGTCCTCTTGCTCGCTTTCCATAATTTTTTTGGTTCTTTCTTTCTCTTTTTTTAAATCCAGTTCATCTGCCCAGTTAGAGACACACGCGTTGACATATTCACAGTGTCTCTCCACTGAGCGCCGTCTCTCTGTCCCATCCACCTTCTCGTTGCCTGTCAAGTAGCTGGTTTAGTGCTGAAGCAGGATTCTGGCTGACTTGTTGTTCACTGACTTGATGATACGGTTCTCAGCTCGCCGGCAGTCTGTGTCATTTGCGGTAATAGCAGCAGCAGAGTGACTGACTTCAGAGCAGCACACACAGAGTTTGTTTGCTGCTTGGTCAGCTTCTGCGATTATCCCTCTTGTGTTGAACAGAGCACATGGCCGGAGTTCACACCCACTGAGCCTGCATTACGGCAACACAATGGATCCCCCCTGCTGGTTACTCAGGGGTTTAATATTTGAGTTTGCATAAGGGTGTGTTTTCGCCCTTTTTTTTATGCAGTCATGCTGCTTATGGTGGTACTTTAGAGTAATACACCAAATGATGAAATAGAGAGGTTTGCAATCTACCCTAGCTTGACCCGGAGGAATACAGCAATGTTTAATGATTGTTTTTTCAGAGAGTGTGTTTCCCAGTGATGCATTAGCGCTCTGCTATATTCCATTTCTGTTAACAATTTACAAATTGTTTTGGGTAAATCAATTATTTAACATATCTACCATTTTAGTGCTGAATTAACAGGGCTGTGAAAAGTTAGGTCTTCCACAAAAGTGTTTTTTGATGTAGTGACACAAAGTACTCCAATACACCATTATCAGTTCCTGCTTATAGGGGAACACCACCTAAATTAAGAATTCCAATATGTTATTTCCATGGCCTATAAGTTCAATCAATATTTGTGAACATGAGCTGCTCTCTCTCTCAAAGCCAGAAACCAGAGAAGTAAGTCTCAAACTTGTGATGTCATAGGGTATAAAGTCTGGAGCTGATAGACAAAGGTTGCATCTGAAATTACATACTAACATGCTATTTAGTACGCTAAAACAGTATGTGAGATTTTTCAGTTGGTCTGAAACCTTATTTATGTATGTATGAAACCAATAGTATGCAAATTGCATACTTAGCGGGGCAGTTAAGCATAACAATTGTGCATTTTGCAATAAAAGCAACAAATTTGGCACAGACATAGGTTTATATGTTATGGAAAGATATAGATATCGGGGCGCCGCCAATTTGTCCCGTGCGCCATGGCAGCCATTTTCCAAAATGTCCGCCAAATAGGTGCTAAATATTCCTTAAATGTTGCCTTAAATTGATTTTATGAGTCTTGATGATTTCCAAGGTGTGTTCAAGCTGATTAGATCAGATGTCAGAAGATCACAGACATGTTTTTCCCCTCTTTATTTTTTAAGGGTACTTTTTAAAAGCTTTTAACCTGAGAAAAATGGGAAAACCAAATGAAAGGAGCATGGCCACTTCAGGGTCAAACGTCACCCCCTTGCCTTCATGATAGAATGACAACCAATACACCTTGAGAACGGTAAGATCCTCAGCTTTCCATCGGTTTATTTATCTTTTTATTTTTGCAGTAAAATTGTCACCAGTAACCTCTAATCACAGTTAATACTGAACATTGGTAGAACTTTGGGTTGTATTGCTAACTAGTCGTGATATATGCCCAACTAAAGGAGAAAATCATCATCAATTGCTCCCGTGAGTGGATTAAAGTTTGTTATGCATTATTTTCTCTCTCCATTCACTCCCGTTGCCAGCGAACAGGTCGCTAAGGTTGCTTTCACACATAACCCCTTTCGTTGGTTTAAAACAAACTCAGGTCTGTTTGTCCAGTTACGGTTTGTTTGGGCTGGTGTGAAAGCTCATTCAAATTCTGTTGCTGACCAAACAACCGAATTCTGGTCCACCTGACAAGGTGGGTCTCGGTGGTGCAGTTCATTTCTGGTGTGAAAGCAAGCGAAACCAACCGCCAGCAGATATGTGATTTTAGCATGATTTCAAAAACTAAACTACTAATAAATCCACCTGATGATGGGGAAATCTGTTCAGGAAGTGATGTTATTGTTCTGTATTTAAGGCCGTGTATAGAAGCACGTCAGCGCAGATATTTTCCCTGATTAATATGTCAAAAGCTGTTAAAACTGCTGTGCTTGTATACGACTCTGTGTACTTTGTCAGTTCATAAGCTTTACATTAAAAAGTGTGTGACAGCGATCCCACAGTAATACACCCCATGCACGTGTCAGTGCACTCCTCGATGTTTGCACTATGCGTTTGCAACAATCATCTGAAAGCTTGAAAAGGGGCTTTTGTACAGTCCTGTCTCTACTATTATTAACCATAATGTGTCTGATTTGTAGTCTAATAATACTAATAATGCTTCAGTTATTAATCAAAGAACATACATTTACACATCAGAAGCATTAAAGTGCTGCATAAACTTCTGTCAGTCACAGAATTAGATTTCCCCACATGGGTCCTGATGATGCAGGATGACAATCAGCGAGTTCCCTGTCAGTCTGTATTACTTCCTGTTTAACAATAAACACAATAAATAGCCTATTAAAGGCAATAAATACAAAAAGGCTTACTTAACTATTTCAGGTGAAATATTACAGTATGCAACGCTGGACACTACGGCGGCATGAATATCCCACAATGCATGCGGTAGTGACAATGTTCATAATAGATGTTGCTGCTGTAACATCAATAAGTTAGTATAAAATTTCACTTTGATAGCATAATATATATTTTAAATTAATTCCGACTTTGATTGTCACAAACCGTCGTTTTAAGGTTGCCACAGGTTACCATGGTTACACTTCTCCAACCGGCAAGGAGGCCCTCAGGAAGTGACGGCTTAAATTATTGCTCAGTGCGTCCGAAATGATACATACTACTGTTTATTCTCACAAAAGTATGTTGAACGATAGTACATATATTGGGGATGTAGTACATATTATGCGATTTCAGACGAAGCCAATGAACGGGAGGCTGATTTTGTGGACTCACAGAATGTTTGTTTTCTTTTTTTATACCCAAATGAGCTTCATTGACTCCGCCAAGGGCGAACGCCTAGGAAGGAGGTTATGTTTTCACCGGCATTGGTTTGTTTGTTTGTTTGTTTTTTGTTTGTTTGTTTGTTTGTTTGGTTGTTTGTTTGTTGTTTGTCCGTTAGCAGGATTACTCCAAAAGTCCGCTGTGGATTTGAATGAAATTTTTTGGAAGGGTGGGCTGTGGAACAATGGACAATCCATTTGATTTTGGTGGTGATCCGGATCATGGGAGTTAGGAAGGATTCCGATCAGCCTGAGCATTAAAACCACAGGGTATAACACATGCGCAGTGTAGCTGATGACGCGTGACCCCGCCTCCTTCTGACAGCAGAGAGATACGTGTGTGGATGTGTGTGCAGAAGCTGCTGTCCGTCCGCGGTGAGAAAGAACAAAGCTGTAGATGACGGGATGACAGACAACGTAGTGTAACGTTATACAGACATAACAAGGCTGCTGAATGAGAGAGGCATCCGCCGATACGTTACACTGAAACACACCGTGTTAATAATAAGCCGACCACCTCACGGTACCGCCAGCTGTGAGCTGTGATCTGTTTTTAAAGTCACGCGTTGGCGGAGGTCTGCGCTCTCCGAGTGCAATTCTAGATTTATTGTAGTGTTCTCAGTTGTGAAACAGAAAATGCACCCATATACTCAGAACATTTCCCTGGGTGCTCTCAGTGTCATCAAGAACATCTCTCCCATTCATTGTCTATGGAGCAACTCGACACTTTATACCCTATGACATCACAAGTTTGAGTTTTAGCGCTCTAGTTTTTGGATTTGGGAAAGAGTTGTTCATGTTTACTAATATTTTTGGACCGTCTTAGACCATAGGAATAACATGTATGATTTTGAAAATTGGTCGTAGTTCCCCTTTGAAAATTGGTCGTAGTTCCCCTTTAAAAAGGGAAATGCCTAAATGTCTGTAGATTGATTCAGCCACCTTGATAGTAAGGTGCCCAATAATGTACTGGTCCATTAAAGTGGATTTAACAGTAGAATCGGTAGAATTGACGATCCTGACCGGATGTTTGACAGGTCAAAATGTTTGAAAATAGTTACTGCATCCCTGTACACCATGAATTGGCGTGTGTCTGTCTGACTGAATCTGAATATGAATTTGCCTGTTTCCATCTGCTTCGCTGTGTTTTGAGTTTGGTTTTCCTCTCAGAGTAAACCAATGCAGCCTGCATGCAAATAAAGTGAAAATGGAAGTGAAGTGGCAGGCAGATAATCTGGATGTTGGTCCTCCATAAATGTGTTCATAAGTTATGGAAAATAGCTTGACTTATTTTACTAATAGCCATTTCAGTCTATGTATCCCTGCCACAGGTACCTCAACAACAGGTACCAACAATTTTAAGGAGTTTCATCAAGCTGGATATACAAAACATTGCTTTGCAAGTCAAAGCAACATCTCCTCATCTGTCGTGCACCTGAACCTTGTTAAAGCAGGCTTTGTGGACTTTTCACCTAATCATTCATGTTATGAGCTGAAGAGGCTTAACACGTTTGGATGTGATGTAGATGTATCCGGTTCACACCTTTTTAGAAATTGGGTTAACTTTTTCAGAGAAATACATCTTTAAACTAGCCTAACACCCAAATATATAATTGTGAAATGTATGTGTCAAGGTAGGGGACGGGGAAAATCCTGTCGACACATTAAATGTCCTTCTCAGTCACATACTGTAAATAAGTAGCTTAGAAGAATTTACCAGAGGACTACTCAAACAACATTATAGACGGTGAGTCTACCAAAGGTACTTGGAGCAGTTTTGCATTCCCCCATGAAAATACAAAAGCCCAGACTAGATAAAAAAGTGTTAAGATATCAATCCAACTACTACAAAGCAAGGAATCACTGTGGGTCCTATGTGGGTATGTCCTTCGCATATCTCAGGAACTGATCATCCGATCGACTTCACACTTGACAGATGTATTGCTGGGGACCCAAGGGAGTGCTTTGTCGAATTTAATGCAGTTTGGAAATGCGACACATTCAATATTAGTAAACTTTGATTAAACAAGCACACAGCGCTCTGTGCAGCAGCAGCGGGGGGGCGGGGCTTCAGGGCTCTTCAGACCGATTCCAGCATGTCGTCTGCAGCGGGCACACCGCGGCTCAGTTCTCTGGTGCTGGATCTTGGATACAGCCCGTTAACGCTGGATAACGTTACAATTAGGGCTGTTAATCGATTCAAATATTCAATCGCGATTAATCGCACGATTGTCCATGATTAATCGCAAATTAATCTCACATTTTTTTTTAATCTGTTCAAAATATACCTCAAAGGGAGATTTGTCAAGTATTTAATACTCTTATGAACATGTAACAGTAACAGAATATTGATTCATATTTGATCTGCCTAGTTTGACCGTTTGATAGGAGTTGGCGAGTGATTGCCCTTACCTTGCACTATTGCACACTTCTACATTTGCATATTGTGTTTGACCGGTTGTAAATGTGCACTTCTGTGCAAATTTCCGCTCCCTGATCTAACTCTGTGTTTTATTGTGTTGATGTGTCATCGTTGTTGTCTTTTTGTATTTTGTTTTCATGTGTACTCTGGCTGCAAAACAAATTTCCCCTCGTGAGACAACAAAGATAACCTAACCTAACCTAAAAATATTGATTTTCGATACTACTGGAAAAAATTTACACAACATTGAGGGCACTACAATTTTAGATTTCTATTAAAAGATAAATAGCAATGTGTGTTAGTGAACTTGCTGTCGGAGAGAAGAGAGAGCAGAAAGTGCAGTTCGTACTCGTGTATCGATACTGTGGAAAATGAGTATCGAAACCGTTTGAAATATTCAGTATCGATATGTATAAGATACTTTGATATTTTCCACAACACTATAACAAATACACGTATAAACATATGTAAAAGGCATTCATTACTTCAGACAAAGTTCTTAACACATACAGTAAACAGTATAACACAAACTTCAATATCCATTCTTCTTACCTTGCAAGCTTTAAGGGTATATGATGAGTATGTTTTTCTACTGTGTCAGTCAGTATCTCTTACCTGGGCTGTCATGTTTGTGTTTCAGTGTGGGGACACGTTTAAATATGAGGATGTCATTGTGCTCAATGGCACTAAGGAGGAGGTGGAGAAGCTGAGGGAGAAGATGGAAGAGAGGCGGACCAAAGCCAAAACCAAGGTGGGTTTTAATCTGAACAGAATTACAACTAATCCACAATGATGATGTGATAGAGTGGGTTGTTGTTGTTGGAGTTGAATAAGCTATAACATTTGTAAGGTTCTTGGAAGTGATTTGTTATCTTTAGTATTTGTCTTCACTGGCACAAAATGTGTGATTTTTGATAAACCGATACATCCAATCATAAATACTTGTGTTGGAATAGTTTTTCAAGTAAAAAAAAAAAAACAGTTTTGAAAGTGTTGTAATCAATACATTTCCCCTCCTGTTTTTAGAAATCAAAGAAGAGCAAAGCAGCTGAAACTGTGTCCACACCATCAGAATCAAAAGGTTTGTGCAAAGCCTGGTTGAGGCATCATACATCATTTTAAGACAAACCTGTTCAAAACCTTTACTTCTTCGTCTGGATAATGTTCTGAATGTGCTGTAGTGGAGTTAGCTGGATCATTCAAACGTTTAACTCGCGTGTGTATTAAATATTTAGATGGAAAAATACATTACTGTGTTAGAATAACACTGCTGAATGTGACACCATCGACTACTATAAAAACGTTTAACTACTTCAGTCTGTAGATATTGTTGCTATCTTTAGATGTTGCTGTGAGAGGTGGATGATTTAATGTTTAGCTGTAAAATGAGAAAGATTGCTCCGGCTGGTGGGCGGTGCTTGGCATTTTCTCAACTGATCTCAACATGGCTGCCGGGTCACAAACTTTCTCATTTTACAGCCAAACAGTACACTACAAGATGTTTCTGAAACATTTGAGGTGAGAAATAGGCATTACAGTAACAGAATATTGGTTCATATTTGATCAGCGCTGCCTAGTTTGACCGTTTGATCGGAGATTGTGAGTGATTGACAGCTGCTCAGAGACGGCAAGGCTCCAGCTCGGCTCTGATTGGTTGTTTGCCTCCGGTCTGTGAAATCTTGCAGATGCCATTAGGAGCTTCGGAGGACACAGAGGCACATGAAATTTTTTCAGATTACCTGTCTCATGCACTACTGTCAGGATATAGTGACCGTTTTATAAAAATATCTTTTTGAATCATATTTGCTCCATTCTGTCATGTAGTGACGGAAGACTTTGAGTGTTTTCACACCTGTAGTTTGGTTCATTTGGTCCGGACCAAAGGGGGAAACAAATTATATATTGTTGCATTTTAGTTCTGATCCAGTTCCTGTTCACACTGACTTTTTATGAACTAACCAAGAGGAGTAAACATGAAGTTATACAGACTGAAGTAACTCCTTGATTGGACAGTTTTGTCAATTGTCATCGTGCATCATCGGGACCCACGTGGGGAAATTAAATTCTGGTGACTGACAGAAGTTTATGCAGCACTTTGATGCTTCTGGTGTGTGTATTTATGTTATTTTATTAATAACTGATTTATAAGCATTATTGGAATTATTAGACTGCAAATCGACCGCATGTTATGAATAATGACAGGTGAATGAACAGGTAGAGACAGGACGAAAAGGAGCCTTCCTGTACAGTAATGATTACTGTGGGATCACTGTCACGCTTTTTAATGGATTTAATGAACTGAAAAAGTACACAGAGTCAGATACAAGCACAGCAGTTTTAACAGCTTTTGTTCAGGGAAAATACCTGCACTGACATGCGTACATGTTACCACGGTTACCAAATGATTTGCATGATACACATGAATCAGAAGATCGCTTCCTGAACAGATGTCACAATCACCAACTTTCTTAAGTGGTCTCGGTTCGGTTGTTCGGTCCTCACCAGGGTTCGCTTGACAGCTTTTACAGCAGCCCAAACAAACCGTACTAACTGAGCACACAGACCTGAGTTTGTTTTGACAGGTTAGGTGTGAAAGCACCCTTAGGGGAATAGTTTTGGATTAGTCATAGAGTTTGGTCTGTTTTGAAGCCGTAATGTGTATTATTACTATCCCAATTGAGTCTGGCGAATAAGCAAAGAAATGCCAATCCTATAAATAGTGATATTGGAACAGGTACAGTAGTTTTAGTCTGGCCCCGTGTTTATTAATCTTAGATCAGAGACTTCCAGTGCTCTGTGTCCTCAGTGAGCGTTGGTGTGGTTTCCTGTTTAGTTCTCCAGAACAGCACAGGGTTCTCATATCAAAAAGTTTCCGTGGAACAAAAAAAAAAATTAGCCCGCAGTGCAGCTTATCTCTTCCTGCTGGTGTGAAACTGATTTTAGATTGTAAAGGTTTATTATCACATAATACTTTGGCAAACTTACTATTATTACAAACTGTCCATGTAGATACATGGCTTCTAGTTGATTTAAAAAATAAATGTATTCTTAAGGATGTTCACAACAAAAACAAATAATGAATTCGACTTGAACGAGAAACATTTTTACGTAACCTTTTCGAATTAATGATCAAGTTTTTTATTTATTGTATATGATTTCTATCTAATTATAAACATTTTCTGAAATCAGAACTAGTTCATACTTGGACAAAACATTGAATGAAGTTTCGTTTCTTAATCAAACTGACTTTCGTTTCTTCCCACAGATGACACACATTCTCCACAAGTGGATGTAACGGGGAGCTCACTACAAAATGGTGGTGAAAGCGGCCAGTCAGGTAGCTAACCACACTTTTCTTTTATATTTGATGATGGATGATGATGGATGATGGATGGACAAACGAAGCTTTAATGTCGACTTAAAGGTGCTAAATTCGAAATTTGGAGCGTATGTATGATTGAGGGATTGCCACCACACGGCTCTGATGGAGCTAACAGTGTTAACCTGGGGGGGAAACGGAGGGTGGGTGCTACGCTTCCTTGATGACGGTGTGGGTCAGGATGGCGTTATCAGCGGTAACCGCGGTATGTGAGTAGTGCAGAGCAGCGGCCATTAGCTAGCCAATGGGGCACACACAAAGCACAGAGACGCTCAGATTACAACACACATAGAGGGAGAGTGACTTCATTCTCTGCTCAGGTAGACATTACTCCTCTATATCTTTACATAGCAAATAGTTGTTTGCTGCTATATTCATGCTCTGAATTTGAAATTTAGCACCATTAACCTATCTAAATTTGAAAACGACGTTAGTGCTGAGCATTATATGTCTGCCAGAATTACTGTATCTTTCCCACCTTCAAATAGCATGGCAGTTCTGACAGAAAACTATTCCCAGATAATAAAAAAGGATAACTTAGTAGTGCATATAATCAGCTGGCCACCAGGTTGCGTCTTCAATGAGGACAGTAAACACCAAGGAGCATTTAAAAAAGCTTTGGCTGGATGTCATATAAAACACAAAATCTAGGCAAACTATGATTTCTATTTAACCTTTTCCACTCCACCTCTCTTTTTCATGGACCAATTTCTGTCTTGTTTAGGGGGGTACAGGGGGTCTTTAGGAGGAGATAGCAGGTCAACAGTAGATGTCACATAAAAGTGGTGTACAACATCTGAAAGCTGGGAACTTGAAGATTAATTTGAGATGCAGCTCAGCAATGTGTGTCAAGCTGTTCTAGTCATTAATAAAAACATAATTAATTAAAATAAATTGTGAAAGCGTATAAGGGCTTAGAACATTATGATAGAAGTATATGATGGCCATCCCCATGCTCTATTATGTCTCATAAGTTGTTGCAGCAATTTTTGGGTTGATACCATTTGTAACACAGATTTGGTGCTAAATTTAACCATTTTTTTCCAATTAAGAATTGATAAAAATGATCAATAATCCCTCCAAAATACCACATTAAAACACCAAGACCTTTAGAAAACACCATAGAAAAAGCCATGCTGTGATTTGGTATCAAACATTTTTCGGTGATTGGATGGCGAGCACTTCTGTTCTGGAAACTGCTCAGAAACCCCCTTATTGTCAATCTACCTAGGAAAGCCATCCATCCTCTGAATGCTCTAGGTCTCTAGTTTGTGGCTGTAAAGTTTCATGAGGCTGTGATTATCCTAGAGGTCACCACAGGTCATTTTATACAGAGAGGTCAAGTTTAAAAAAATGGTCTCACTACAATGAAATGGCTACTATGGGAACTAACATCATCACACATGAGTACAATTGAGCTCATTGGATCCACAAGAGTCTCAGGTTTACAGTGATGCCAAAGTTATGTAATTCAAAACTGTTTAGGGACCCCAGTATGCAGAAATATTCAAATGCACCATTTTGAGAATAGGCGAAAATAACACATTTATACTGTATGCAGGAAACTGCATGATTTTTGCCCCAAAACTGCATGTGATTATCATAAAGTGGGCATGTCTGTAAAGGGGAGACTCGTGGGTACCCATAGAACCCATTTACATTCACATATCTTGAGGTTTGAAAATGGCCATGCCAATTTTTCCTCGCAAAAAAATTTAGCGTAACTTTGGAACATTATTTAGTCTCCTTCGTGACAAGCTAGTAGGACATGGTTGGTACCAATGAGCCCACTACAACCTCTGAAAATCGAATAGCGGCTGGACCCGACGCCGGGTCGTCGGATTTTTAAAAGGTTAATTAAAATTTGAATCAAACTCCTTAGGTTTTCTAGTTTCATATGATATCTGTACCTTCAGTCCAGCTCTAAAACTGAACCTGCTACAACCTCTTAAATACAGTAAAGTCTGTCGGTATCCCGCAGGTCTCAGGGGGTTAACATGGACAGGTTTTCTGTCTGAATTGTTGCCAGATATTTACAAAAAAGGATAACCTAGTAGTGCATATAATCAGCTGTCCGTCAGGTTATGTCTTTAATGAGGACCTTAAATACCACACTACAGAATTGCTCAAGTGCCCAGCTGGCCTGTTGTTCTTAACACATCAGTTTTACAGTCATATGTTCAGTGAATAAATTATTATTATCGAACAAAATGAACATAGAATTATAAAACTGTATCAGAACAAAAGCGGGAAAAAAAATGCTGGTTTGAATATTAGTAAAAATCATATTCTCCTTAAATTTGTCTCATTCTTTGCCTTGTTTTTCTTTGTTCTTATTTTCATCCTGCTGTTTTTGTTCACCCTGTCATTTTCCAATTTACCACATAGATGTGGCCGGACCCTCCGGATCCTCCAGCTCCTCTAAAGGCACCAAGTCTTCGACGTCCTCCGCCACCAAAAGGTCCATCCAGGAAATGACGGAGAAGTCAGAGGTCTTCAAATCCCTGTTCACCACCCACAGCTCCGCCAAGCGCACTAAAGATCAGACATCCAACTGGGTCACCCACACCCCGTATCACTTCTAGTAACAGTCACTCAGAGCCAAGATCACCATTTTTAGATTGCTCCAGAAATTGTGACCCATTAAAGACCCATTACTGATGAACCTAATTCTACATACCCAGCTCCAACACACATATTACCCACGCGACCTCTAATAAAGTCACCGACGTGTGGACTCATTCCCAACTCGTCTCCTCTCAGTCCCCAGTAGCTCAGTGTTTACATGTTTTGAACATTTTGTTAATGGCTCCCCAAGCTGTCCAGACTCCCCCATGTATTCCCTCAGCATGTTCTCAGTCACATGGCCTCTGAGAATTGATGCTAGGGGTGACTTTATTATCTCTGTCACTCTGCTGTCTCCTAGTGGACAGAGAGCAGGCTTTTAAAGGGATCTCTACGTGGTGCCAGATCATATATAGGCTTGATTTCACTCTTCAGTTAAGGCAAAAAAAAAAAAATGCAGCAGCTCTTCATCTTTAAAGCAGCTCCCTAGTCTTCAGTAATTATTTTCTATGAACACATTATTTTTTTTCCCCTTATAAGCTCCGGCAATGTCCCACATTTCTTCTTTATATAATATATTTAACACGTTTAGGAGAGGACATTCAAGTAATTTGTAATCATTATATTAGTTATTTGATTTCTTGAAAAGTTTGTTAAAAATTTAGATTAACAACATAAAGACAGTTTAAAGCGTCTTATTTATTAATTGAAGCTTCTGATACTCATTAATGAACAAAAGCACACAACATAGTAGCTGTAGTGTAACAGGACAATAGGAGCATTGTTTTAGATCAATGATCTTTCTCATTCTTGAGCACGACAAGCTTCAATATTTTTTTCCCAAACAACAATTTCTTCACTGTTTTTCTCCTTTTTGGACGACATTTGACATTAAAAGTAACAAAATATGTTATGTTGGCTTCCAGTTTAATAGCAGAATGTAGTGACATTGAATTATCACATTTTCTACACACTCTTCTTCAGACAGTTTTTTTTTTAAAGACGATTAAAAATGTGTTCCTCCTCATTTCTTTTTCTTTTTCTTTTTTCATATGTAACAAGCAAATACCAAAATAAATTTCTATTAAGTCCTATTCAATTCATTTTTTTTCCCTCACTGTGTATTTGTGCAGCCTATATTACAAGTAAAATGCACAGCAAGTTTGCGAGTAATGTAAAACTCGGTTACACAAAGCTCTACGTGCAAGGAAGGACAATAATTACCTGTGACGACGGCAGCAGCAACAACTCCCTGTTGTGCCCTTCAAGGGAAAATTCACATCAAAAACAAACTATAAAAAGCTCTTATTATGTACAGCAGCTGACGTGTTTACATGTAAGAGGTGTGAAAGCGGCAACTGTTATGAGGTTTAGTATTCAGGGTGTTGATCAGGACGGCCAGCTGGCAGCATCTAACTCAATTGATATTACTAAAACAGTTGCTTGGTTGCTGCTACACATGTGGTCTTGGACAGATGTCCACTAATGTCTTCTTATAATACAGGAAATCAAAACGGCAGCTTCCGATCAGATAGCCCAGTGTTGCAGGAAGTAGCCTAGTCAGATCTTTTACTTCAGTAAAAATGGCCAAACTGTAAAAATACTCAATCACAAGTAAACGTGATGCATTGGCAAAGTTACTTAAGTTCTCCCTCTATTCAAAAATGCGTTTTTCTCCTTGTTACTTCACTTGGACATTTAACCTTTGCTGTGGAGAATGATGTATGTGCAGAGTTTGACACTAGAAGGCTGGTTTCACATTGATCTGCTGAACACACTCACCGTAAATCTCAGTTTAAAACATGTACGTGTACATGAGCAGGACTTTGTGACATTATGACAAGTTTACAATCCAATCATGGTCCAATATGCCACTTGCATAAACTTGAAAACTTGAAACCTCCAGCAAAAACACTGAGAATGGACTTTTTGGTGACATCTTGTGTCCAGTTAAATTTTTTATATATTATATTTATATAATTATACATTCAGGATTTTTTAACGACAGATATGTATTCTTAAAATGACATCTACATATTGCATTAATGTGTAGCATTTAACAGTTGTAAACCGAAGCTAATTTTGACTATTTTATTCACTGTCAAATACATATAGAGGAGTAAAAAGTACATTATATTTCCTTCTGAAATGCATTGCAGTAGAAGTATACAGTGGAAATACTCTAATACTGTACAAGTGCCTTAAACATGTACTTAAGTACAGCACTTGAGTAAATGTACTTGGTAAAATAAACGCCTATATGAATGTTTTACTGTCAATATGAGTTGAGATAAACTTGATCCAAAGTAATGCTGAACTGTGGTAATGTGAGGATGCAGCCAGCAGGCGGCAGTAGAGTCCTCTTTATCACCCTGTGATTTTACAGACTGGGTAGAAAGAGAAAACATACGAAGGGGAGTGTGCCTGCTTCTCATTAGATGTAAGTTACACCATAAATAATCCAATCATTGTGGCTCAAATTTAAATAAACACTGCGTCCT
Organism: Sebastolobus alascanus; assembly: GCA_916701645.2. Classification (NCBI taxonomy): domain Eukaryota; kingdom Metazoa; phylum Chordata; class Actinopteri; order Perciformes; family Sebastidae; genus Sebastolobus; species Sebastolobus alascanus. The sequence continues at coordinate 1,211,874 of CAKAOJ020000077.1, read as the reverse complement.
CTTGTCTTCATCCAGCAGCACTCTATGACATGTTTTTCTGTTTGTTGATTTATATCTTTCTGCGCACGTTAGATCATCGAATAGGTGGTTTACAGAGAAATAATGCATCAATAATAAGAACCACATAAACTCATGAAAGTTTCTTTTTTAATTGATCTCTTGTTAGTAACCAAAGAAACTCTTTGTCTTTGCGCAGGAGCAAAGACAGATGCATTTCTCTATAAAGGCCCTTTCGTTTGTTTTATATATTTTAATAGAATTTTGTTCAAAGCACAGTATTGGCTTTAATGTGGCCCCATAATTTCGGGAGATACATTTTTGATTTGAATGGATGTTTTTAAAGATGCATTTACCAAACCCTGCAAGAGCGAATGTGATGGGCTCAAAAAAAAAAGAAAGAAAACTATGGGAGTTGCAGTCGTTGAACACATCTTCAAATAGTTTTATCTAAACATTTGCACTCGCTATAACATAAATGCAAATTTGTAATAAACTGCAATAACATTTAAATAGCATTCATGTTCAACTTTCATTCATTAAGACCATATACATAGCATACATATTTTTAATTCAAATATAGTTGGAAATCATGGGCTAGTTCAGGCGTCCTATTATGTATTTTTTTCAAGAAACACAAAATAGAGCTGGTCTTTTGCAATTAAGGCAAAATAGATTAAAAGACATTAGAAATAGGAATTAAAATGTTTATTTATTTTTTAGAAATGTGAAAATGTTAATAGGCTATAGACACGCACAGTTGTTTCCATTATATGTCCTAATTATTTGTATTGTTTGATGAGGCTTTATTTCATGGCAGGTGTCTGCAGATCAGAAAGGTAAGTTTGTTTCCTCAGAACAAGATGTGTAAGCTACATTCTCCACCACATAGCGAAGACACTTTGATCTGTTCATTAGTTTAAGCTAAAGTATTTGGGAGATCAGATAACCAGAGCCATTTTAGGCCTTAAAAAGCCTCAGTGGCTTTTGAAAGCAGATTCTTTTGGTCAGCCTGGGGCGATGTGGCTTTTTGGGGGTGGAATTACCTCATCTTGAAATTTCCCCATCTTATTCTCACCTTTTCTTACACTTTATGACATTGTTTCTTTTTGTACTCAACAGTAGCAGATAATAATTATGAGATTAACAATAATTCTATCTCGGTTATAGGTCTTTATTCAGTTTGCTTTATTTCAAAATGTTTTTTAACACATTCGTGCGCTCCTTTTCTCACCTTAATCCATTTTAATATACAACTTGCTTCATATAAAACATCATAAATGCGTGTTTTCATCGAGGAACTGTATAGATGGATTGTTTTGATTTATCCCACTCAGGTGTATTACACTGGCTGGCGCATGCGCACTGCGCCCCCGTCAGGTGAAGTGGGCAACGTGAAGCTCTTACGGTTTCACTCATTCGCTGCGTCTCGGGTGGACTGCTGCGACCGGAGCCTCGCAGATGTCTGTACTGGAGAGGATAGACTGGAGGGTGAGTTCACTCGTGTATGTTCCTCTCTTACAGCTGACTTAGTTTAACTCAACCTGCATCGCGTTTTATCACTCTCGCTGCTGAGCCTACATTTGTTTTATTACTTTCCACCATAATCACCTGTTTGTAATGGCGCAGCGCCGTGTGCGCGTCTGAATAGCCCGTGATTGATGTCAATAAGGCCAAGGAGGCTTTATTCTCTCAAAAACTCCGAGTAGTTTGGTTTGAGGCTATACTGGATTACAAACCAGTGAGGCTGTTTTTTTAATACTAAAATAGACTTTCAGGAAAATAATAGGTGTATTTCTCTTTCATAATTTCTACAAAATAACCACAAGTTTATTTTTTATATTGAATTATAAAAGTCCTGCAGGAACAGAGGGATATCATAAGGGATTCAAATGTTAAAGTCACTATACCACTGAGTAATGCAAACACACTCTACTATACATGTACATTATTGCAATTTTCCCCACTGTGGGACTAATAAAGGAATATCTTATCTTATTTTATAGGCCTACCATAATATAGGTCATTGACATAATGTAGATAATTTATAGTAGCCTATGTGAATATAATCTGAATACCATAGTGCCCTGTTGGTATCCTATTCAGTATAGATAAAAAGATGAATTTGGATGTCAATGTGATTTAATTGTGAAAAGCCACATCATAAGCAGCCTTAAAACATAATTATTTGTTTTATATATGGACAGTATGTCTATAGGAAAAAACAATTGAAAAATCATTGATTTGTGTGACATGTTTTAATTTGTCCGGGCATGTATCCATTTAATCTTTACACCTGACATCAGCTGAGCCGGTTGTCACCGCAGCGGACTGTCATTAAAATGACAAGCTGAGCATCAGATTTGTTCAAAACATCACCGTCAGGCCAAGCGTGACTAACTCCATTTAGGTCTGCTGCTCTCAACGTAAAATAACATTTAATCAGCGCGCATTTCACTTCTGCTTCGCATCACAACAAGCCAAGGACCAAACACGCAAAAAAACAGATAATCCTCGGTCGTCCATGTCCTGTTGTTCCCATCAGATCATCACAGCTTGGGTGCGCGGACGCCACAGGCTGTTATCCTAAAAACACAAAGCTCTGTCCATTAATCTCACAAATTATAATCTGACATGTAGTCGTCAAATGATACAAAACCAATTATGAAATGATTCCAAATAATTAAGGTATACAGTAGGCCTATTTTCTGTTGAGGAAGGAGATATTTTATAATGCTGAATTTAATAAAAAAAAAAGGTTAAAAAAAATAAAATGGACGTATCACAAAAAATGGACAGTTGGGTTGTTATAATTAAAAAAAGAAGACAAACAAACATCTATTGTCCTCACTTTGGGTTTTGATGCATATCAAAGCTTCAAAGCAGCCTTGTTTTGGACATTGCAAAGCCTCCACCAAAAATGTAAATGAAGTTAAGAAAGAGTTGTTTGTTGAGCTCCTTTGAGCTTTAGAGGTTTTTCTGAGAGAATGATGCTGCTAAACCCTCGGGCTTATTGCGGTTTGAAACAGACATTTAACCACCACTGTGAAACACCGACATCACAATGTTTTGGGTTTACTTGAATCACTATGATTCTATTCATGCATTCAAATCGGAGAGGCGCGTAATCTCAATATTTTGCTGATTTGCAACTCAAAAATTAACCAACGTTATTTTGAGTCGTTAAACACGCATAAGAACATATAGTAGGCTATTATTCTACTATACATCTGATATCAGCAAACACCACCACTGCGAATAATAATAACAATAATAATAATAATAATAATAATAATAATAATAATAATAATAATAATTTATTTTAAATCATTTTGAAACAGGAAATAAAAATAATAGGCCTACTTGGCGTGATTACGTACAATTAAAACACTTGAAAATAATTGCAAGAAACGCAGTTATTTATATTGTTAGACCTATATCCTGACTTTAATACAATTAATAGGTTTTATTAACCTACTTAAGAACTCTGAAAACAAATGTAGGCCTATTTTTATATTATAATTAACAGAACATGTGGCTTCTCTTCTATTGTTAAATTAAGAACACCATCAAATTTCATTCAGAACATCTCGAACCGAGCACTGTGATTGGCCGAGAGGCATTCCACTGAGCGTCATAACCTCATCATGGGGTACTCAGTAACCTAGCAACCCGTCACTTACACAGTACTTAATCTGAGTTGTGTTGGTTCTGACACAAATTCTATGGCACTCAAAATTAAAGCTTTATTATTATTATTATTATTTTTTATTTTTTACTCAGCAACAAGTGAAAATGAGTTGCTTCTTTAATAATTGGAGGAATATTTAAAAATATATATATAATTTGAATCCGAGTTGTGTTGGTATGGCACTCGTAATTAAAGCATTACTATTATTATTATTATTATTATTATTATTACTATTATTATTATTATTATTATTATTACTATTATTATTATTTACTCATCAACAAGTGAAAATGAGTTGCTTCTTTAATAATTGGAGTAATATAAAAAAAAAACCTATAATTTTAATCCGAGTTGTGTTGGTTCTGACACAAATTGTATGGCTCTCATAATTAAAGCTTTATTATTATTACATTTTACTCAGCAACAAGTGAAAATGAGTTGCTTCTTTAATAATTGGAGGAATATTAATATTTTTTATATATATAATTCTAATCCGAGTTGTATTGGTTCTGACACGAAGTGTATGGCACTCGTAATTAAAGCTTTTTTTATTATTATTATTTTACTCAGTAAAAAGTGAAAATGAATTGTTATTTATTTTTTATTTTTTTTAAAAAACTATCATTTATAATCTCTTCCTTTAACCATCATTTTAGTAGGCTATGTCTATAAGGAATATAATCCCAAGCAGAGCCTACAGGTGTCCTCCTACACATTTTAAAAACCCTGTGTTCAAGTTACTGATGGAGCTCGAGGAGATAAAAAAAACAAACACACTAAAACAAACTAGTAGGTGGTGAGAGACAAAACGTGGGGCTCTAGTAAAGTCAGTGGGTTTAAATCTCTGACACCGTACAGACGGACAGACTTCTGATTGGACCGCTGTCCCGCCAATCAGCAATATTTTCATTTTCCCTTTTCGCTGACGTCACCGCGCAGGGCGACGCCCCCTCGGAGCGGCTGTGCAGATATAGTACAGTGCTCAATGTGTGCACCAATAAGACTGAACATCGCTTTTTTGGCCATAAGAGGGAGTCAAGTTTCTTATATGCGCCGTTTTCGCCCGCTTCCCCAACAGAACTACACAGCACTGTTGACCGGACGGACAGGGGGGGGAAATATTGCATGACAACGATTATTTTCTCCCATAGCGGCTGTTGGAAAACTCACATCTGTGGTTGGATAGTCAGTCGCTCGGTCACTTCGCCGCTTCAGCCTTTTCACCCACAGCTTCGCCTCTTCGCAGCAGCTGAAGAACAAGAGGTGGTTCATGATCACCAGGAAGCTCTTGGTTTTTTTTCATACCTGGATTAACTCGCAGGCGACAAGATTTTTTTTTTTCTTTTACTCAGTTTTTTTTTGTAACGGAGAGCCTTTTTCTCTGTGACAATGTTGTGGAAATTAGCCGACAACGTGAAGTACGAGGATGACTGTGAGGTGAGTTTCGGTAGAGTTACAAAACGAGGGAGAAAAAGTGCCTTTTGATTGACATCGAACTAAAGTTTGTCATTCAACAACAAGGGTGACTGACTATAGGTTATTTTTTATCATATGCTAATGATAAGATAAGATAAACTAAGATAAAATGGAAATCATAAACGGTCAGCATAACAGGCAACAACAGGAGGACAAAAACGGCTAAAAAAAAGTCCATTTGGAAAAAAAGTTGAGACGCCAGCTGTAAATAAATAATAAATTACATTAAATTCTGAATAAATTACCAATAATTATTTCGATGACAAAACAACAGCAGTAAACATAAATAATAATAATAATAATAATAATAATAATAATAACAACAATAATAATAAAACGTGTATTTTCCAAAAGTAGCATAATTTATTACCCTATTAATTTGGGTCTTTACTAACAAGAGAGAATATTGTTATATAGGCCTAATTCAATTTAATTCAGTAATTCAACTAATTTAATTCAAATAATAAAGTAGCCATCTTTCTTTCCTTCGCCCTAATAATAAAATAATAGTCTAAATATATATCCACGCTCTCTCTAAACCATTAGCTATCTTCCGTGGACACCATGCCAGTGGGGTAATACCCCCTTAAGGGTACAGATGTCATCACTATACCTGCCACCTTGTCGTCAGCTCTCTCCGTTGACTCTCTGTCTCTCCTCCCGTCCCTCAGGAAAGGCACGACGGCAACAGCAATGGGAATCCCCGGCTGCCTCACCTGCCGGCGGTCAGCCAGCACCTCTACAGCCCGTCTCCCTCCCTCTCGCACTCGGCCAGCTCGGACTTCCAGCCGCCCTACTTCCCGCCTCCCTACCAGCCCATCTCCTACCAGCAGTCCGGCGACCCCTACTCTCACCTTGGCGACCCGTTCAACATCAACTCCATACACCAGTCGCCGTCGTCGAACCAGCAGCAGTGGCCCGGCAGGCAGGGCCAGGACGGGCTCGGCGCGCACGGGAGGAGCGGCCTGGCGAGTCAGATCCTCGGCCTGGAGGGCTCGTCCGGGCTGAGGAGGGAAGGGTTCCGCCGGCCGGAGCTGCTGCCCCCACACGGGCACAGCATAGAGTCCTCGGTCATCGGGGATAGCATGGGGATGCACGACATGGGGCACGGCCTGGAGGACGTTCAAGTGAGTGGGTTTCATTGAGATACTTGGAATGACTCTTTAGAGGATATGGAGGTCACTGAAGTGTGTGCGTGTGTGTGTGTGTGTGTGTGTGTGTGTGTGTGTGTGCAGAGTTTACTTGCTGACACATGTAGCCAAATACCACAATACAATTTAGGACTTGATTCAAGTATACAATAAAACTAAAATTAATTGCTTTGGTTATTGTTTATCAACCATACATACATACATGATAAGATTGGAGGTTAAAAAACAATCACCACTATAAACTCATTAGAGATATCATATTAATATAGCCTTCCATATTGGAAATTGCTATATTATTTTCTTTGTTTTGCATGAAAGAGGCAAAAAAGTGACAGACATTAAATATTGTTACAGAAATTAATTTCAGCTTGCTATTCTGCTCTATAATGTGTGTGTTTTCTAAATGCATATGATTGCTTATTGCTGCTTCTGTTTTTTTTTTTTATCAGCATGTAGATGACCACAGTGTTATTATGGCAGATCAGACAGTCATCAAAAAAGGTGAGTTTATTGCATGTTTATGACTAATCTAATAGAGAACCACAGTTCTCTTCATTTGAAAAGAAAAAAAGAAGTTTTGGAAAATGCTGCCTGGGGTACATGTGTCTTTTGAGATGCAGTAATTACTGGCAAGGGCTGGAAATTTACTGTAAGCACCGTATTTTTTTTTCACTTTCTACATACTTGGAATTGTCATAACAATTACTTCTATAGTGGCATGTCAGGGCACTCAGTTCGAGAGCACGGTCTTGTATTTGTACTTGCACTGCACACACTGATAATCCTCATAGACCATGAGATGCACTTATCTAAGCTGGATGTGATCCTTGGCCTATTCTGTTGGTGAAGGTGCTTGAATGGGTGCCCAGTGGGAAAGAACTGATCCCTTTCAAAAAAAAAAAAAAAAAAACGACAGGCTTCAGCTGACAAGACATGAAAATTGAGCAATCTCACAACTCTCGGTGTTGACTGTGAGAGAGAGAGACAGAGCAGGAAAGCTTTGGATCATCTTTAGGCTGGTTAAGCTGTGCAATTGCAGCTCTTTTCAGTGCACGTTAACAGGAAATTATGAGGTGATCTTGGAGCAGTGTTTGGCTCTGCAGAACCAGCTTTTTGGCGGGGTGTGGCATTAGGCTCGCATGTGAAGGACAGTTTAGTTATTTGTCGGGACATGAACTGTTTTGAGAGGGAACTTATTCCCGCTGTTTTGTCACCAGGGCTTCATCAAACAGACTTTGAGTCAGAGATCAGCTAGAGCAACATTATTCTATTGCCTATCTTTCTTTTTACGTTTATTCAAACCATACACAGGCAGATAGATAGATAGATAGATAGATAGATAGATAGATAAGTAGATAGATTAAATGCTGCAAAAATCTATGCAAGTGTGATGAAATCCTGGTTTTACTTTTCATTTTAAAATGTAAACCGCATGCTTTAGTTTCTCATCATCATGCCTGACCATTATCACAGCCATGTGCTTAATTCAATGACATTCATGTGATATTTTACAGGGAATAATGTGTTGTTTTTGTTCGAAAGAATTATAGCAAAAAACTGTGACAATATAACGATGCACAGCTACATGCAGAAAGCCATTTGCGCAGCACAACAAACCAACCAGTCTACATTACTATTTGTCACGGAAACAATTGAAGGCTCATTATATTGTTCCCATGCTCAAGGGCAGGCTATGGGCAATCTAGGTTTTCCACTTTGTAAACAATGGCATGTCATTCCCAGCCATGTGCCCCAGACGAGCCTTAAAGCACCCATGTGACTCTGTGATTTTTGTCTCAGTATTAGGACTGCGTGGTGGCAGGAACCTTGATCGCTTACAGAGGACTTATTATCAGGGGGGCATTCTTGCGGGTGAGGATGAAGATAGCTCTGTTTTGTAGTGTGCTGTGCTGTTTTGTTTGTCCGAGTGCTTTTGTGGGGAGGGGGGGGGGTTAAAGACTTCGTCTGACTTTAGAAGCAGCAAAAACACACACACATCGTCTAGAATAAACCTTTGAGACCAAATAACAAACGGTACTGAGGTGCATCTGTGGCTTAGACGAGGGGCTGTATGTGTGTACCTGTTTGTGGATGGTGTTTGGCATGAGGGCATCCAATGTTTGGAAAACTACACAATATTTCAAAAAGTCTCTCCTGCAGCAGACACCGGCCTTCTCAGTCGCGCAGAGCTGCATACACACTCTTGCTTGTGATTACAAGGAAACACAGATTCCCTGTTGCACAGAAAGGATTATGACGATTTAGAGCTTACTGTATATACATACACAGGAAAAGTGCACATATAAACAAATTCTGTTGCACAACCAGGATCTTTTTTTTTGCTTTTCCTTTGTTCTTCTTCACTCTTGAGCTTACCCATATTTTTTTTTCCCTCCCTCATCCTCAAGGGCCTGTCACTCTACCTAAAGGCAACGCGCTGGGTCTTCCTTTCCAGAAAGAGTCCCTGCTGGGCATGGTGTCGAACCCCACAGAGGTGTTCTGCTCCGTACCGGGCCGCCTCTCCTTGCTGAGCTCGACATCCAAGTACAAGGTCACCGTAGCCGAGGTCCAGAGACGTCTGTCGCCCCCCGAGTGCCTCAACGCGTCGCTGCTGGGAGGTGTTTTACGCAGGTCAGAGCTCAGATTTAATGACATGTCCCTGTTGTTGTTATTGTTTGTAAAGGTCTTCAACATAACAGGAATACACTAGATTCACAAAAAACAAGGGAAACTAATCTAAACATAATTAATTTCCCTTTTTTTTTTCAATATCTGTTATCTGCAAGCTTTTGATAAGGTTGTCTCAGATATGAATACTCATCAAACTGAGGAGTCGCAGCTCGAGACCAAAGCTCAGCAGCCCATGGGAAAGGCTTTTCTAAAAGCACAGCTTGGCTCAGTTGCTCCGGCTCATCAGTTTTTTTGCGTAAGGTTCGTGACATTCTTTGTGTGGTCTGCAATTTTGGTTCTCTGCTTCCTCCGGGGATAGGTTACATCAACACAGTTAGTACCAATCGTACGAATCTGTGGGTGGGTGTGTGTGTGCATTTGTGTGTTCGTCGTGGGTCGGCTTATCCGTGGCAGCGCAGTTGACCTTATGGCACATATGTTAGTGTGGCAGTCTGTTGAGGGACTGTGAGGTTACAGTATGTGCTACCCAACGCCCCTGACCGGAGCGTTTTGTGCTTGGAGTGCACGTTTGCCACTTCCCATGTGCCTGTGTTGTTAATGCTGACACACACACACACACACACACACATGCACAATCACAGACATTTTTAAGTAGGTCATATAGCACTAGGAGGGGGATCGTTAGCAGAGGGACAGGGGGGAAGAGAGGGGTGGGGGTGCGCTCGTACACACATGCCTCCCTTAAAGATGCTCCCTCTCTCACCCGCCGCCGTGGAGAGGGAGAGCTTGCCCTCCAGTCATGCGTAAAACTGGATCGGCCATCGCAAGTGGGGAGTTCAAGTGTTTCTGCAAACGAGTGATTTCTCTGCTACACTTTTTGAGCGGAAGCATCAATTGTGTTAGTGTTTTTTAGGTCAGGAGGGCTTGTTTGTGGGATTTATTTGTTATCAAGAGTGCAGGAGTGAGGGCAAGACCTCCTCTGACAGGTTATGTCTGCAGTATCTGGATCGTATGGCTGAAAGCACAATAATCACACAAGTCTATTCTGTTTCTTCCTCCTAATTTATGGGTGAAATGCCCTTAAGCAGATACTAATCAAAGGAAAATAATGTGTGAAGAGATTGGCTTCTGCCATTGTCGATTTCTTAATCCTCCATTGACAATTTTCCACAAACTTTAACAATGTAGACAATAACGTTGTGTTCCTCTTCTGCAGAGCCAAGTCAAAAAACGGAGGTCGCTCTCTGAGAGAAAAGCTGGACAAGATCGGGCTCAACCTGCCTGCAGGAAGAAGGAAGGCTGCCAATGTCACTCTGCTTACCTCACTAGTAGAAGGTATGACATGTCACTCACTAGCGCACAGCGACTTCTCGGGTGTAATTGCAGTTTTCGGCGGCTGGAATGTCGCCGTATTAGTGTGAGAACGTCAATCTCAGTCACATAGCATGTGTGTGTTTTAAGTGCCGTGCAATATCTTATCTACATATAATATCTACAATAGCTGTCCTTTTGGTTCCAATGGTAATTCTGTCCATTTAGCCAAAATCAGAGTTGTTTGAATCTGAGCTGGTTGTCCTTTAGCTGCCAAAGATACAATCCTTCTCAACTCAGTCTTTGATATTCTCAGCTCAGTAAGCGTCTGCCTAACACTCACAAAACATTTCAGCACAGCACATTACAATTGTACTATTTTACATTGTCTGATATATTCTCCCTTTAAATGTCTGCATCGCGTAACATGATCCTCAGTTATATAATATCAGGAAGTTGAGAAGTTATAATGACGACACAACGCGACACCTTCACCTTGTCAGCGCCTTGAATACTAAATCATCAGTCATCACACCTTAGCCAGACAGTGACGCTTCGCCACGCAAACGTTATCGCTTTAATCACGTCTACCTGCCGCTGGCTAAGGTAGAATATTTTCCCTCTCTTTGCTCCATACACGCCTAATTTTTTATAAATGGGGCTGATGATTCTGTGCAGGAGAATGACTGCAGGCGTGTGTTATTTAGAGACCTTCAAAGCTGAATTAAGCCTTGTTATCTTGTGTTCGGCTCGCCAGGAGGGCCTGCTGACCTTAAAGATTGCGCTGCTGAATAGCCGCCCGCATCCTCAAGTGATGTGCGTGCCTATCAATAAGCGGTGCTGTTGGCGCCGCGGGCGCTCTCTGCTAGCATTTATCCGCATAAGCCCATTATGACCATGCAAGTCAAACCACCCTCAAGAACGGAAATATATTCATCTCGCTAGCTCCTCTTCCCCCCTGAGCTAGGAGACTGAGCACAGCTGATTATTCTGTTGTTCAGCTGCTTCACTTCATGTGCCTTGATGCTTGTGTGTGTCGGGTCCAAAACGGCGCTGCTCGAATAACGCTCTGAATTGATAAATCGCCGAAGCCGGCCAGCTCACTATTTGATCTTTGCCCAGTGTTGCCAGAGGACATGTTGTGATAATGTCTGTGCAAATTATAATAATCTTTATTCTTTCATAAATATATTTGGTTTGAGACCAAGAGACCAATGTCTTGGACTTTTTCTTTTCTCTTACGAGGTTTGTTTCCTTCTTCTCTTAGGTGAAGCTGTTCATTTAGCAAGAGACTTTGGTTACGTGTGTGAGACAGAGTTCCCTGCAAAGGCGATAGCTGAATACCTGGGCAGGCCGCACGTGGAACGCAACGAGGTTAACTCTCGCAAGAACATGCTCCTCGCTGCCAAGTAAGTGTCTTGTCTGCACGGTGCCTTTAATTTGCATGGAAGTACACCTCTGGCGAAGTAGGATGCACCACATCTAGGGCTTTGATTACTGGAGGATACAGTACGTGTGTTCCTTCCTAAATCATTCTGGTTTTCTACCTTCAGGCAAATCTGCAAGGAGTTCACCGACCTGCTCACTCAGGACCGCTCGCCTCTGGGAAACTCTCGGCCGGCCCCCATCATGGAGCCCGGGATCCAGGGCTGCCTGACCCACTTCAGCCTCCTCACTCACGGCTTCGGCTCTCCGGCCATCTGCGCCGCCATGACTTCGCTCCAGAACTACCTGAACGAGGCGCTCAAACAAGTGGACAAGATGTACCTGAGCTCCGGTAGCGACACCCAGGGGTCCTCAGACAGTGGGAGCAAATCTGCCGACAAAATGGACAAGCACAGGAAATGAGAGCTCAACGGAGAATCCTTACGAACTCGAGAACCCCTTGAGAGTCCCTTCATCTTGCCGCCCTGTCTGCCCTTTTTTGGACTTTTTAAAAAAAAAAATCAACAAGTATTGTCATTATGAGAGATAAATGTGTGCGTGAGCATGAGCGTGTGCGTGTGTGTGTACTCACACTGTCGAATTTATAGCATATTTTTTGAGAAGTTGATGATTTCTATGAACTTTGTCACAGCTGGCTGCAAATCAGTCCGGCACCTACGGTGGACGCCCGTGTACTGGTCCTAATGGGAGCCCGAACGCACCATATCATACTAACCACTATGCAGTTGCCAATGTGCTGATGCTACAACGATGGGACCTGCTCTCTGTTGACAAGAGGAGGAAAAGAACAAAGTGCGTACTGTTTTTTTTCTCCCTAAAGGACATCATTTCAAGATGAGTTGCTGTGGCTGTGAATTCCTCTCAGCTGCCCCCCCCCACCCCAACCTCATCCTCCTGCTCTGTCTGGAGGCAAATCCACTGATTTCCTGTGTCTCAATGGACTTGCAAAGGACAATTTTTATATGAGAAAGAGAGAGAAGAAAATCCACTTCATTTTCTTTCTTTCTGTTTTTTTGTGTGTACTCGATTTGTACAACCACTTCAAAATGGCTCCAGTGTTATTGTTCTTTGTTCATGAAAAGATGATTTGAATCTTATGTAGGCCTGAATGAGAAAAGACGATTTTTTGGGGGGGGGTTTGTCAGTCTGTGTTTGGTCAGAAACCAGAGACGTTACAGCCTCTCCAGTGTTCATGTGGATTACAGGCATAGCAATGCTTCCATTGTTGCTCCATCTTTTTAAAACTGGCGGCGTCATTTTAGTGACCTCGTTAGGTCATTCTTAGTATTTAAAAAGTTACCACCAACCTACCAACCACGTCAGTCCTGCCAGAGTGTGTGTATGTATGTATGTTGTGAGAACGTGTGTAAATGTACATATTTCTTTCTTTAAAAAAAAAAAATGTTTTTAATTAGACATTAAATTCCAAACATAGAATTTTATCCAGTGTCTTGTCCTGGATGTAAATATTTTCTAATTTATGTTGTAATTTAATGGGCTTGTGTAAATAACGGTATCATTCTGGTGTATGGTTTTGATTTTTATGATGTTTAACTTTTATAAATGGGTTAGTTTTTTATCGAGTAGAGGTTAGGAAGTGGGCATGATATACTTTTTTGAAAATATGTAAAAGAAAAACAAAAAAAAACTGTTTTAAAGTTTCAGGAAAAAATAAAAATAAAATGAAAGACTCGAGCCTGATTCAGTGAGTCGGTGATGTTGCCAAGGCTGCACACAAACACACATATTTGTTTGGTGCACTATTGTACCGTAGCCCGCTTTTCGGCAGTTCACAGACGATGGTTAAGTCATGTGTTGGAAGAGTTTCCTATTAATAAAAAGCAAAAAAAAATCCCCGAACTAATAGGAACAGTAGCCATCATTATCTGCTCCCACTTAGCTTCACAAATAGCCTGTGTGGCTCAGTGAAGGCAGAGACCTCAAGAGCACATCATGTGATGAACAAAGATGCACAGCTGAGAGCAGACAAGTGGCTTTCTATGTTTAAACACAGAAAAATATTGACACACACTGACCTAATATCCTATCTTCCCATGCTTGTCTCCTGTTCACTGATACTTCCTCTTTCTCTTTCTTATTTCCTGCTTTTGGGGCAGGTGTGAAGTGTCGATCTGCTTTTAGTTTCAAGGTGTATTTTCGTCTATTGAAATGCATCGCTCCAAGTTTCACGCTGCAGATGACACTTCCTTTGATGTCTGTGAGAAATAGAAATGGTGCGAGCCTGCAGATGGGATTTACGTGTGTGGCGCGAGGTTGCTTAATCATCACTCGCCGAGCCAGTTCCTGCTGATTCGTGTGGTCTGTCTGTTTATGTGTTTCAGGAGCTTGTGAGTGACACCAAACCTGTGCTGATTGAGACACACTTGTGACACATATAGCTGGATTTATGGGTAGCATCAATTTCAATATATTGAATTTCTCCTCATATGTGCTGCATCTATCCAGCTTTGGAGGTCAGTAGGTGAAACCAGTGTTTCGCAAAGGCCAGACTGCATGTTATATACAGAGGCCTCAGCAGCAGCAGCAGCAGTAGCAGCAGCAGTGTGCTGTACCTAGCAGTTAAACAAGTATCAGCCTCTCCCCTCAGAACCTGTTCAACCAGACCTGTCAACCTGGTGGCTCGCTGCCCTCGCAGCGGTTGACTTTAACTGCCTTCAGTTACTTGGAGCTTGTACGCTTCTTTGGCCCTGAGAGAGGAGATAATAGGAGGAGGAGGAGGAGGAGGAGGAGGTATTGGTGAAGGCTGGTGGAGGGAGAGAAAGAGGCGGTGAACTTTGAGTGTGTTTGATGACCGGTTGAACACGGTTGAGACAGCCTTCCTGTGTCTGGGGCTTTGATTGGAAGTTATTTGCTCCGTCCCTTTTCTCACGACTCTCTTTCATGTTGTCACTGTCAGTCACATCTCAGGTCTTTGTTTTGGCAGCCGTGAGCTATTAAACACACACTTTCCTCACCTTTATCGTCAGCGGAGGAGATCCCCTCTGAGCAAGTGTGCTTAGTTAGAGCATGTCAGATGAGTATCTTAAAGGAATACTTCACCAACAAAATGACCAGCAGCCCGTTCTCATTCCCAGGGCGTCAAATACCGACGCTTTGTTATGACCGTCAGCGTTCGATACCGCCGCACAAGGCACCCTTTAGTGGTGGCAGGAGACGCACCGGGCTTTCCATTAACTGCAACGTAAACCCATAAACCCGGCAACAATAAATTTAAATCTTATTACAATTGTCATATACATACAGGTACATTCATGAAATTTGACCTCTGCATTTAACCCATCCTTGTAGGAGCAGAGTTGCTCCCCGGGTTCAGTGTCTCACTCAAGGGCATTTCGACATCGACGTGGTTGAAGGACAACCCGCTCTATCCACTGAGCTACAGCCGCCCCACGCTCAGGGAAAGTGCTGTTGTGACGTAGTTTAAAGAGAGAAAGAGACACAGGTCGGGCGGGAAAGGAGGTGGATGGGTCCAACAAACACAGGGCTTTCATCCAGGAGACCGCTGCTCGAGTACCGTGCGTTACGTTTCACTTTACAATCAGCTGTTCGTTCATGTCCCGTATTCACAGCGTTCAGTCACATTTTCACCGTAAAAACGTAGTAATTTTGAGCCCAACCGTTGTTTTTCCTAAACCTAACTAAGTGGTTTTGTTGCCTAAACCTAAGCTGTGTTTTTGTTTAATTCACAACATTAGGCACGTGTTTAGTGCGAGCGAAAAGTGACACCGAGGGGTCTGACAAAGCATCAGTATGCGACGAGTTGGGATGAGAGCATGTTGCAGCGACCGTTACTCACCGCGTGTTACCTTGAATTTTTGAAGAAAATTTTGTTTTTCTCTCATGCCTCCACGGTGAACAAAGAAGCCAAAAATGGACTGAAACAGAATAAATCCTCAATAAACTGAAGTAAATGGAGGCCAGGCTTAACAACAGCAAAACTATACCAAAAATCCATTTACAAACTCTCACACAACTCGTGCAGTATAATCCAAGTCTCATTTATCCAGTCACACATGCATTTTCACCAAAATCGTTCTATTTAAAACACTTCCTCCGCTACCGTCTCATGCCTGGACTCACAGCGTGCAAGCATGAGACGGTAGTGGAGGAAGAGTTTTAAATAGTAGGATTTAGGCAAAACCTAGACTCCATTTACCTAAATTCATCAAGGATTTCTTTGTTTGCCATGGAGGCATGCGGGAAAAACAACATTTTCTTCAAGAATTCAAGGTAACACACGGTGAGTAATCCATATATAAATGGCCATTTAAAGGGTGAAGTATTCCTTTAAGTATCAAGTCTAAAGTTGGACACAGCTGACTGTCATTTTATGAGCATTTCCAAATTAAGTATCAGTCAAGGTAAACCAGGTCAACAAGTATAATAAAAAACTTATGAGATGGAAAAACACGAGTATACCTGTGATATTTAAACAGCTTCATCCTACCAGACAGTCATCATGTTTTTAATCAGACTACAATGCACCTGTTTTTATTATGTGTCATTCATGTGTTTTCCAAAACACGGGCAACATGGTTACTGGTCAAACATTTTCCTCTCAACTGTGAGACGGTAGTGTGAGTAATTCACCTCTGACACACCTAATAAAGCTGGGAAAAGGAGGCGAGCGCAGACTTGTTGAGCTTACCCGTTACCTTCGCCTCTTCTTCCATAATGAAAAAAAAAAAAAAAAGACTCTCATATACTTCTTTTATTTTCAGAGATTATATCTGACGTGCTAATATACTCTTTTGATCTCATTAGGACGCCCCGGGCTACTTGTCAACTCCAGATTCACTGAACTGTAGTATTTCATGCCAGCTCTGACTGAATGACCTTTCTATGTAGGTCACGTCAAGTCACATGACAAAGCTGTCAGGAAAGAGGAAAAAGGCGGCATAAAAGTAAAAACTTGATGTTATATTTCATTTTTTTTAAACTCTCATTTCAATCCGACTATTTTAATAATTATTTTTAGCGATTCAAAAACTGAAAAATCAAGACAGAGAAATATATCATATTCTCACAACAAACTGAAAATATATGGACTCTCAGCTCCCCCCCCCCCCCTCATAGCTCATAGACCCCCCGATTGTCACAGCATTTTGCCCAACATTTTCCCAGATACTGAGCACTTTACTTTCACCCCCTCCATTTAGTCCAACCACTTCCCTTCAATGACAGCCTTTACAATCTGTTGTACATTAAGGCTCATTTGCAGTCAGACTAATCGCTTGGTTGCAGTTCCCAACCACTGAAACCACTTTATGAGTTAAACCATAGTCTTAACATCCCATGTCACAAGCAACAAGTCATACAGACGACAGTTGATTCTCATGTGTAAATCAGGAGGTGAGGCCGTTTCTCAGCACAGTAAGCACACAGGAAGCAGATGATGACGTTTCAATTCAAAATATGTGTCTCTCTTGCGTGGAGAAAGAAAATGAGATCTCAAGCTAATGAATTTTGCCATTTTGGTGACTCTCAGAAATTAAAATGAAGTGATGAAGAATGAACGAAATGAGTGAAAGATGAAGAGATGATTGCAACTTTATTGGTGTAACCCAATAAACGTTTCAGCATCTTCAGGAGGAAAAAAATACTGCCCAAGGAGAAGTACTTTTACTCAACTTAAATATTACTCGTGTTTACTTATGATGAAAATCACATTAACTCTTCTGAAGTGCAACTTCACAGTGAAAATGGCTCTTTTGTGACTGCAGTATTTGGCTTTAATCGTCGCCAGTCATGCAGGCCACAAACTCGTCAAAAGTTTCTTGTTCATTACCCTGACAGGTGACAAAAGTGGATGGTGACACATGATAATTCATTTAGAAATGCTCATAAAATGACGTTCAGCTGTGTCCAACTTTAGATTGGACGCTTAAAGGAACACTTAAAATGATGCGGTGTGTATTGGAGGAAACATTTGGCTATCTATCTAGCAAGGAAGCAAACATAATTCATATATTGGTTATAATTTAAGAAGATCTCTATGTGCACAGTTATATTCAGGTACATTAGCTTTACTATCAGCTTTAGAAACAGCCAATGGTCTCTTGGGAAGGAGAAGACTTTGTTACATGATTTAGGCAAGATTGATTAAAAAAAATGATTAATTATTAAAATTGTTTTATTGCTCATCATATGATGATGACTGAATTTAAGGATCTTTAATTGTAATTGTTGTATTGGTCTGTCAATTGCCACAGACACAAAAGAAATTTCTGAAAGGATAATAAATATAACTAACTACACTTTTTAGTAAAATGTCTTTCATTTCTGAGGAGTTCTTCTGGGTGAATGATTATTAAAAAATACTTGTGTTTTAGGAAGGGAACATTTTTTGCGGCAGATTTTATTCATCAAGTTTGAGACAAGACAAAGTTCTTTGTTTGCAAGTTATATTCTCGTTTCACTACTCAAACAGTATTTGGTGTCTTACATGGCCTTGTGGGCTGTTCACATGTACTACACAATAAATAACATACAGTAAATAACTAACTATGCAGCACTTTATAGCAGTTACAAAGTGCTTTTCAGGAAGAATGAAATGGGAAAGGGGGAGATAAAAGAGACAGAGAAGACAGAATTTAGTGTACAACTCACCATATAAAGAAAAAGCCAAAGACACAAATGAGTTTTAAGAGGCTTTTCAAAGATGTGCATACATGCGGCCTCTCTGAGACTTCCCCTCTAGACCAGCAGCTGCTGTTAACTGCACAAGAAGGAATGCAATGCAGGGGAATTAGCCGTTTCAATTTGGCGGAAAGAGGAAAATGCAATTAACAGAAAAATACCTAAATAAATATTCCTTTCCTACATGTCTTTGCTTTACCTTCCTGGTTCTAGTGTTGACTTGTTGTTGTGAGGAAGGTTTGAGTCGTGTCTGCTCCCAGCGTGACTCGCTCCTGTGTGGCATAAAACACACCTGGAGTTAAAGTGAGTGAACTGAGCTGGTATTTGCCCGCTGTGCTGTATTTTACAGCAGTCAGAGAACACGGCGTTGGTTGGTAGGTTGTTGTAACATCCTGGAAAACATTTCCTTACCCCTGTCCCATTCAGTGACGCTCTCACCACCTTATTTTATAAGAAAATCTTTTAGAGATGAGGGAAAAGAGGTTCAATCTAAAAAAAAAAGTAAATGAAAATTCCTCCTGATTGCTCCATAACATGCCACTTAAGTTAATAATTGCTGCCATTTAAAAAGTAGCTCAGTACAATACCTGATAGCACATCTGGTGACAGCGTAAGCATTTGTTAAATAAGACATAACTGTTTCATTCACATAATGAGAGGAATCATTTAATGACATTAAAAGATCAACACTCATCAGAGCTGAGAGCTTTGTGTTTCTGTTTGTGTGTGTGTGGAGGTTGGGTGTGGGGTGGGGCGTAGCTGTGTGGGGAACGTAGTTCAATAATGAGAGCATTAAGCAGCTATGGTAGGGGGTGAGCTGAGTGTGTGTGTGTGTGTGTGTGTGTGTGTGTGTGTGTGTGAGGGGGGGCTCGATGGGTTGCAGCCTAATCCCTGAGGAAAATGTGGAAGAAATTAATCTAAATTACAAGGATGAGGCTAGTCTGGAGTCTGGGTCTGGAAGGGCTACAGAGGGAAGGGAAGGAGGGTGAGGGAGACAGGGGAGGACGAGGGGAAACAGCCATTACTCCTGTCCTTTTCTGAGATTCGGTCGCCGCTTTTTTCTTTTCTTTTCTCCTCATCCTGTGGGAATGAGGTGGCCTGTCTTCCTTCCTCTTTGGCTTGCCACCCAGACACCCCTCCTTCACTCGCTCACGCACAGGCCTCTTACCAATTAGTCAGCAGTGTAGACTGCAGGGACCTCTCAATCCCCTGCTCTCCTCCCTGTGTGCTGTCTTCTCACAGACAACAGATGTCTTGGTTTCTCAGGGAACATGCGTCTCTTTGCTGGCCTCTTGCAGCCTCTGCTGCTGCAAAATTAAAAAAAAAGGGAAAAATCCTTCTCCCCCCCCCCCTCCCCCGTCTCTCCAAACCTGCCACATCCCAGAACTCTTAGCTAACAGGAAAGAGATTAGCTGTTGAGGAGGCCAAGATGCTCTCCAACACACAGGATCGTTCGCACACAAACACAGTCCAACGCCAGTGAGAGCCCCTTCTTCTTTCTTATTTACCCTGACACAAAAACAGATAAATTACACAGGATGGTTGCCGCCGCTGATCTATCTAATGAAAAGCATCTGGCGTCTCCCCCTGCTAACCAACATACAAGCAAGTCTTGTTCACCTAGGCCTGAGCACAGTAATGGGAACAAGCTGTTTGGTCAACAAACAGGCCTGTAAACACAAAATGTACTGAGCTTTACACACAGTATACTCTTTACTCGTATACATGATACATACTGTATACCAAATCATGAGTATATAAGGGTACAATGACAACAAGATTACATATGTGCATGGTGCCACAGTTCACTCAGGTGTTTGTTTCTCAAAAGGTTTAGCACAAATAACTGTTATTTATCATGGATCAATAGAAAACGGATCTCGAAAAGTAACATTTTTTGCTCATTGTTGTCACTATTAATGGGATTATGGATTAGCAGGGATTATTGATCTGTCTGTGTCTCGCTGTTCATCAGTTCTTCTCATCACTGGCCCACACATGGTTGATTCCCAGGCCCAGTGAATGGTGGCTGTGAGTGACTGTATGGCTAAAGCAGGGGTTAATGCCACAGAAAGGCCACGTCACATCGGTGAAGCATTAAAGAGAGTTTCTCAAAAACTGCCATTGTAGAGCTGTTCTCACAACACATGAACAGATGTATGTTAATTCATACTAAGGAAATGCTAAAGGAAGGATGTGAGTGTAAAAACCTTCTGCCTGCATCTAAGTTTTAATAGCAATTTTTGGCTGCCCTTATCAAAAAGAAGTTTATTCAAGTGTGCTATTAGTATACGTCTTTTAAACTTAAAATAAGAGAGTGTGCTTTCAGTTTACTTTTTAGTCTAGAAAAGTCTAAGTATACTTGGCTTATACTGACAAGTATACAGACAAGTCTAAGTATATTTCGCTGATACTGTTCTGCTTACTTTTTGATAGAGTAGCCTATTTAAGTGTATGAGAGTTTGTAAATGTATGTTTTGATGTGAAGTTACTTTAATCTCCATTTTTGCATTCTCCGTTCACTGTGGAGGCATGGGAGAACAACAAATTGTATTTATTTTTTTAATCTCATCACAGAACATCAAGTCAAATAGCAAAAGGAGCAAGTCTCTTTGTGTAATGCATAAATCATTGGCTAAGTACAATAAGTTAAAGAAAACTGACAAGTATACTTGCAGTAAAAACTATTAAACTAGTAGTTTACAGAAAGTATACTTTACCTAGAAGTTCACTTGTAGTATAGTTCACTTCATAGTATAGGTGTACAAAATACAACCTAGATGTAAACTAGTTGTGTAATCAAAGTTTACTATTCTTACACTTTAAGTACACTTGCATACTTTTATAAACAAAAATTAGGGCCAATTTAGTCCAAAGAAGTATTGAAGTATACACTTACAAGTATACTACTAGTACATTGATACTACGTAAAGTATACTTGGGATATACACTTGAACTTTACCTAAGTTTACGTCATAAAATAAACTTGAAGGATACTACCTTTTCGTAAGGGTGGTAATCACTCTACTGTGGGATATGCTACAAAACACTACATGGTTTCCTTCAGGTAATTGTTTAGCACAGGTGGTAAATCACCTAGATTCTAGCATATCTTGTCTCCTGATCAATTAAAGTAGTCAGGGGTGGAAGTAACAAATTACATTTACTGTTGTTACTGTAAAAAAGTTTTTTTTTTGTGTAGGCTACTTATTCTTTTTTGAGTATTTTTAATTATCACAAGTATTTTAGCCGCTATGCTACATATCAAGTTGCATCCGTTACAGAGTAAAAACAAAAGTGAAATGAAAAAGTCCTGATAAACTGTGTGAGAAAGTAAACAGAAGAAAGGAGATAAACCAGTATAGCTGCAGCAGAGAAGAAGCTGCAGGTGTGTATGAGGCCGCTAGGGGGCGGAGCTCCATGTCCAGAGTGGTGTCACTCCGGAAATGATACGTGATAAATGTTGCGTTCAGGGACCGAGTTCACGTCCAGTTCAAGCACAATCAAATTAAGGATCACATATGGAGTGTGGTTATAATTAGCATTACTGTACCTCGGCATAGTTAAAAATTGACTGATGCTGACTTAATGCACCAGCCAACCCAGTATCTACGCTAATTTACACACTCACGATGTTTGTAACCTGTAGCCGAGTCCTACAGTAGCCTGGCTACGGGCAGGCCGGGTCAGGCTAACATGCTAAATGCTATCATGCTCCTGGGAAAGCAGCGACTTCTGCGTCAACTGAGGAACTTCTACCTTCAGTGAGGACTTTCTGCTGTTTGAGACTGAATTTGTGGACTGGTTATACTGGGACCAGAGAGGCCGAGTGGACTGGTTATGCTTTGAGAATGAAGGAGCCAGCTGGAGCAGACCGTGAAGTGACTGCGGTACAGTCCAGACAGGTGAGTGACCAACAACACGCTGCTGAGCGCTTTTCTAGATAAGAACGTCAACAACCACTCGTTGCGGCGATGACGTTGCCTAGCAGCGTAGTTGCGTGTGCGCGCTACGCGGCCTGTGACACCTGTGCGGTCTCACCTTCGCTGTTCTGCGTGTTTGTGGCTGCAGCCCATGGAGTTGATATTGCTTATACATGTCCACGACACGTTGTCTGCTTTGGTGATCACTGGCATCTACTGCTGATTCTAAAAGAAGTTTCAAGGACAGTTGTGTCCATAGCTCGTTTTATTTATTGTAGTTCATGTTTGTTTAATTGTCTGAGTTGTGTCTCTTTTCTGGTTAGTTCTTGTGAGGCTACACTGAGGAAGGTTGTTGTATATTTATATAATTGATAGGCTAATAATCAGTTTTAGCTATGCACATACTGCAGAGTGCCTGTCTGTTGGTTTGGTCTTGTTGCTGATGTTTTGCCACATGTGTATAAGTTGACATTTAATGCAGTCTATTTTGTAGCCTAAAGATGCCTTTAATAACCCCTAGCCTCTTTTAAAATGTAACGCAGCAACTTTACTCAGAGGACATTTTAACTGACCTACTTTTTTATTTTCACATGCATTTGTACACAAGTACTTTTACTTTTACTTGAGAACAATATTCTAGTACAATTTCCACCTCTGCATTTAGTAGGCTACGTGACAGCCTAAACAACAGACAGACACATTAAATATCTGGCATTTGCTGTGTGAGATGACACCTCTGCTCTTCCTGAAGCTGATTTTGTTGTTCATAAAAGTGTAGTTTTTTGGTTTATTGTGTATTTATTTTGCACAAATTAAAACTACACAAACATAACAAAAAAAAAAAAATACAGTGCAGGAAGAGGCAAAAAAAACACTTATCTGGGCTTATCTGACGCCTCCATCTAGAGACAAGATTAATACAAAGAAATAATATGACTACATAATAGTGATGACAGACAATTAGAACAAGATATATATAATAACAACAATAACAATATAATATATAAAAAAAGACAAGAAGTGTGCATGATGTGAATGAGCAAATGTGCGTGTGCGTGTAAGTGTATGGTTTGTGTTTGTGAGGGGGATATTGGTTTAAACATCTACATTGACTTCTGGGCAATAGTAATCAAACATAACACTATGAAAAAAATATTATAATATATTATATATATATATATATTATAATTATATGATGATGATGATGATGTTATGTTATAAAACATGGCACATGGCAAAACCCTTGAAGAAGTACAAGAAAAATGTACTTAACTGGATCACACAAGCAGTTAATATAATTACACTCTTTTGCCTTAGTCTTTTGATTTTCCTGGAATCAGTGTCATGCATATTGTGTACGAATTACATGCAATTACAGGGAAAGAACAATAACAATCACAAGACTTGACTGTTATGACATCAACAGCAGCATACTACCCGCTTCAGTCATGCTCTGCTTGCTGATCTCGCTATACTTCTATTCCTTATTAACATTTCATCCTCCGTGCAGCTCCTGATGCATCATCTCCAACTGGATGTCATCAGGCTTGACAGTCTCATCATGTGGCCTTACTGACATAACATCTCAAACATAACATATAGTTTGGAAAGTGAACGCCTTGGGATTGCACTCGCTGACCTCTGTCAAGCCTCTTATGATTGTTCACGGTCACTCAACAATCGCAAACTCCAACAACAGCAACTCCGGTTTTGTTGTCTTCAGCCGTACATGATGAGGGGAAACACTTAAAACTGGAGAATGGGAGTCGTAGCAACCGGGGAGACGGTGCGTCGTCGAGTGTACACGTCCATGTGTTTGTGTGTTGTCCTCACTTCAGAGCAGGAATGCCCATAGGCAGGCACCAGCCTTTATGGTTCAGCTAAAGGTAAAGCTCATTACTCCGGCAGTCCCTAACCAGCTGTACTGCATGGTTTAAGCTCTGGCCTCGGGCACTTTGACTTTCCACTAATAAAGATAGCAGAGCAGAAGAGAAACATGTAGAAATGTGGGATTCTGCAGAGAAAGGGGAGAGGATGAAGCAAAAAAAAGAGAGGAAAAAAAACAGTAGTTAAAAACAAGAAATTGACTAAATGAAAGACAGATCATAATATTACTATTAATAATATTATTAATTATGATAATAAATTGTATTTGTAAAGCGCTTTTCTAGACCCAAAGCACCAGATTAAAAACAAAAACATTTGGCGTAAAAGCCATCCTTTTTCCCCGAAAGGCGTATGAATGACACAATAATGTGCAAAGCATTTATCGTGCAACAAGAACGCCATTCTTGCTTATGGTGTGTCATTTGTACGCCATGTAGTCTGTACTGACTGCAATGTAAACGCATCCATGTAAAAATGCAACGCTTAGAGTTATTGATGTAGAATATCAAGCGAGAAAGATCGCTTATGGTGGGCGGTTGGGTAGGTGAATGGGTCAACAAATATAGGGAACCAGTGTTTTGTTTTGTAAGTTACGTTAGTGACGTTTATCACATGTTTTTCGTACTTATGTTACGTTGTTTCCGTACGTATTTTACTTAGTTTACGTACTTATTTTAAGCCCAACCATGACGTTTTTCCTAAACTTAAATGGTTTTATTGCCTAAACCTAAGTGAGTGCTTTTGTTGCCGATAAATGACACGCAAAAAGCCTAAAATGCGTCCTCATGACACGCAGAATGTCCTTGTAATGTCGTGCAATTTATGTGCCTTCCCGTGAGATCCGGTTGGTAAAAGCACATAACATTGCAGGAACAGTCAGCGGCAGACGTCAAGATTTCTAACAGGTGTTGTTAAAAGCATGTTTAAAAAGGTGTGTTTTAATAAGTTTCTTAAAACTAAGGAGATTGGGTGCAATCCTGAGCTCTTCAGGCAGATCATTCCAGAGTCGGGGGGCACTGCAGCAGAAGGCTCTGTTGCCCATAGTTCCCAGTTTGCAGCGGGGTTGGTGGAGAATGGGTAGGCTACTAGAGCGAAGTGGGCAGGCGGGTGTGTACTGTATGTCTGAATGAAGCCACAGAGATAATGGGGCGCAGATCCATGAACGGCTTTGTAGGTTAACGTGAGGATGTAGTACTCAATGCGAGAGTGAACAGGAAGCCAGTGTAAGTTAAGTAAAATTTGAGTTACTGTATATATTGATGTGCGGAGGTGCGTGTGAGAATACAGGCAGCCCAGTCGCACGAAAATGCAAAACCATGTAATAAGAATGCCGTTCTTGCTTTTTTTCACCCCATGTAGTCTGTACTGACTGCAATGTAAATGCATCTGCGAGAATATGCTACGCTCAGAGTTAATGACGCAGAATAAAAAGTGAGAAAGACTGCTTATGGCGGGCGGGTGGGGAGGTGGATGGGTCCAACAAACACAGGACTTTCAACCAGGAGACCGGTGTTTTGTTTTGTAAGTAACGTTAGTGACGTTTGTAACGTGTTTTCCGAACTGATGTTACATAGTTTCCATACGTATTTTACTTAGTTTACTTATTTTAGGCCCAATCATGATATTTTTCCTAAACCTAACTAAGTGGTTTTGTTGCCTAAACTTAAGTGAGTGGTTTTGTTGCCCCCTGCTGGTACTACATCTTCATACACGCGTGTAATATTCATGTCTCGGCGAGGCAAAACGTGACACTGACACGCTATCCTCTGATGGACTGGTGGGTCTATCACACGCTTTGGCGTGAGTTGCATAGGAAGAGGATGAGAGACTCGAGTTTTGAATCATTTTCACTGAATGGAAACGATCGAAAACAGTACTTGGAAAAATTCTTTCAAACGACAGGCGCAACTATCCACGTTAGAGGGGAGACACCAAACATGGTAAGGTGCGTTTTAGAGGTAGGAAATAGCCAAATGAAAAGATACATATCTGCCAAAGCAAGAGAAAATAGTAAACATGTGAAGCCAAAGCTGCTTTGAATGGATTTCTTTGAAAGCAAATGCTTCCAGTATGGAGTGAATCATTGTAAAACCACATTCATTTCCTGCCTGTGTTTATCCAAAGAGGGATGAGATACAAAGCTGTCCAGACTTGTTTGCAGTGTGCTGTGCAGAATAGCGCACAGAGAGGGAGATGCGCTCATCTCAGACAGGGAAAGGCCATACTTAAGCAACTTGTAGTAACACTTATATAGGAATAGTAGTTTGACAGCCTCATGGCTACTGGTTTGAAATATATATATATATACATATATATATACATATATATATATATATATATATATATATATATATATATGTATATATATATATAGCCACAAGCAGCTTTCAGTCCAGGCTTTATTGTTTAGAATTACCATTTTCATTTACAACCATTTACAACCGAAATTAAAGAATATAAACAAAGGATTGTCATTTTTCTTTCTAAATTTGAATGAATCTCTCACGAATGATTTAATCAAAGACACAGAGCCGTTTTCTCCTCTCCTCCCTCTGCTTATTCCTTCCTTCCCGGCAATCTATCCGGCCCATGTTTGGCATATGGCAGCCACAGACTTGCATGCCTCAATTATGTTGGACGCTATTGTGTTGGAGGGAGGGAGAGAAAGGGAGCGATGTTTACAGTACCTACCCGTGGCATCCGGCCACGAGGCTGTTTCTGCATAACGAGGGAAGGTGGTGATGAAAAGTGTCAGTGTGTCCACTGTCAGATTGGTGTACCTCCTCTTTAAACAACAGATAAAGAGAGGGAGGGGGAAGAAAGTGGAACAGCGGAGCTACTTTCTGCTGTGGTTTTAGTTTAGAGACAGACGGTGTGAAGGATGCAGAGAGGATTAAACCTTCCAATAACCAATATGTTGTTTCCACGGCCTCCAATCAATATTGTGAACATGAGCACCTATCTCTCAAAGCCAGAAACCAGAGAAGTAAGTCTCAAACTTGTGATGTCATAGGGTATAAAGTCTGGAGCTGCTCCATAGACAATGAATGGGAGACTGTTGCCATGTTCAGACCTGGCATTAACATGCATCCTGAGTGATCGGATCTCAAGTGGACAGCTTTAAGTACGTCTGTTCACACCTGGCATTAGAACTGGTCTCCACATGTGTCTCCAGTGACCACTTGTGATCCGATCTCACTTCCCCGCTCTATATACAAAAAAACACGTGGTAAACACATGGCTAATACAGTCTGAATGCGGTCTGAGTGATCGGATCTCAATGCGTCCTCAATGCGTCTTGAGTGCGTTCACACCTGTACTTAAAGTGGCAGTAGGCAGTATATTTTTGGCATCATTGGGCAAAAATTCCATAATAATCTTTCAGCATATTGTAATTCAAGTGTTCTGAGAGATAACTAGACTTCTGCACCTCATCATGGCTCTGTTTTCAGGCTTTAGAAAATCTAGCCCGTGACAGGAGACTTTGACCAATCACAGGTCATTTCATTGAGAGAGCGTTCCTATTGGCTGTGCTCCGGTCATGTGACCAGAACTTGGCGTTCCTTCAACAGATTTTACAATGGCGGCCGCGTCACAAACTTTCTCATTTTACAGCTAAACAGTACACTAAAAGATGATTCTGAAAACATTTGAGGAGAGAAGTAGACATTACAGTAACATAATATTCATTCATATTTGATCAGCGCTGCCTAGTTTGACCGTTTGGTCGGAGTTCGCGAGTGATTGACAGTCGGCTCTCATAGACAGCAGCAGGACAGCAGACCTCAGATCAGCTCTTACTGCTTGTTTTCCTCCGGTAAGTGAAATCTTTCAGATGCCGTTAGGAGCACCGGAGGACACAGTAGGACACAGAGACACATGATTTTTTTCAGGTTACCTGTTTCATGTACTACTGTCACGATATAGCGACCGTTTTATAAAAATAACTTTTTTTAATCTTATTTGCTCCACGCTCGCCTACATCAGCTTTAAAGCTGTCCACTTGTGATCCGATCATTCAGGACGCATGCTAACACCAGGTCTGAACAGGGCCTGATTTCATGGACCCACAGAATTTTTGTTTTCTTTTTTTTAAATGAGCTTTATTCTATTGTCGTGTTGTCAAACAGAAAATGTTCCCATAAACTCTGAACATTCCCCTGGGTGCTCTCAGTGCCATCTAGAACATCTCTCCCCATTCATTGTCTATGGAGCAGCACCAAACTTTATACCCTCACAAATTTGACTTCTAGCACTCTAGGTTTTGGATTTGGGAGAGAGTTGTTCATGTTTACAAATATTTTTGGACTGTCTCAGACCATAGGAATAACATGTATGAATTTTGAAAATGGCCGTAGTTCCCCTTTAGACAAACTTACCAAACTGCAGTGAGAAATGTTGCAAGAAATCTATGATGAAATGAACCGGCATGAATGAAACTAATGTCTCCAGGCTAAAGTGCAGACTGTGTTTGTGTGTGTGTGTGTGTGTGTGTGTGTGTGTATGTGTGTGCGTGTGTGCGTTAATTCAGGCAAACACACATTTCAATAAAATCTCAAATGTTTGAACTGGCTGAGATTGTTATATATGTTTGAACAGTGTTAGAAATTGGTAAATCCATTCACTCCAAACACAGTTATTCAAAAAGCACTGAGTGTCAATTCTGCTAAGTTATGTGTTTGTGTGTGTGTGTGTGTGTGTGTGTGTGAGGTATAGAGTGATGCACCTGCCTATAAAAAAAGAGAAGAGGCTAAATTAGCGTGACTGCCACGGACTGCCAGCGTTTCTGCTGAGGCAACCGCTGCCGGATGAACTAGCACGTCAAAGGAGCAACAAAAAGGAACATTTAGCGCACAAGGGAGAAGGAGAGAGAGAGAGATCCCAGATGTCAGTGATAGGGCGATAAAGCTCATATCTCAGCATGTTTACACTCAGAGAACTGCTGCTGTACGGCCCACTATCTGATTGTTTGGTGAGAGGCAGAGGTGTCACGCTTAACAAGACATTCTCTCAACACCCTTCATCTGTATTCCTTCATAAATCCTGATGAAATCGTTGTACAGTTTGATCCAGGATATGACACCACATTTTATCATACAGTGGGTGTCAAACCCATAAAAAAACCCACAAAAAACCTCAGTCATAATTTTCCATACGAGAGTCTTGTTTGTATTAACGGGGGAAGAAGCTCTGCCAAAGCTAGGGAAAGAAAAATAGGATGTCGGTGACACATTTCATCGTTCATATTTAAACAAGGATCCGTCACGGAGTTGGGAAATCAGATACAAGGAGTTCATAAAACCCTGCGATGTGCACATCCTGGCATGGAAGCACCTGTTTTGGGTGTGTGTGCATTATGTGTTTCTGCATGTGTGTGAGTGAGACACTAGATATTTAGTAACATGCCTTCCATACAGTATATCACATCAATCTGACAACTCACATCTTGGATAACAATCTTTTGCAATATTCTGGGCCACCATATGTAAATTGTAATTTGTTACTGAGTTATGATACCTCAATTCAGACACGTTTGCCCTTCTGTTAAAATAATATGCAGAATAATAATCTGTAAAAATTTAATCTAATACAGACAAACTCTTAAAATGAAACTAGACCTTGGTAGCCTCATTGTGTGTGTGTGTGTGTGTGTGTGTGTGTGTTTGGCGTCATCCGGCGTGCATGAATGAGTATGAATAAGAGATTGAGGGTATTATTACATGTGTGTGTAAGTGTATAAGTCTGAATGGTGTATACATACTTGTCTGTGTGTGTGTGTGTGTGTTTGTGTGTGTGTGTGTGTGTGTGCATGTGCGAGTGCGTATGTGTGTGTGTGTGTGTGTGTGTGTGTGTGTTTAGTGCTTCGTGCAAACAGACGGACAGAAGTCTCAAGCGGGGAGAAAAATGTGCAGCTCGAAAATATCAGTCCTGTTCTGACACGTCTCATCATTTTCTGCTCTACGCCAACCGCCTCACTTAAGGCACAGCTGTCTGCTGAACAGCCTGACAGTAGCGGTGAATTCACACCACAAGCTCATCAAAAAACTGGAAAGATCTAAAAGTTTTTCAAATATCATTTACTTAACACAGGGCTGTCAATTGAATAAAATATTTAATCGCGATTAATCGCATGACTGTCCATAGTTAATTTATTTTTTATTTGTTCAAAATGTACCTTAAAGGGAGATTTGTCAAGTATTTACTACTCTTATCAACATGGGACTGGACAAATATGCTTGCTTTATGCAAATGTATGTATATATATTTATTATTGAAAATCAATTAACGACACAAAACAATGACAAGTATTGTCCAGAAACCCTCACAGGTACTGCATTTAGTATTAAAAAAATATGCTCAAATCATAACATGGCAAACTGAAGCCCAACAGGCAACAACAGCTGTCAGTGTGTCAGTGTGCTGACTTAACCCAAACTGCATGTGATTATCATAAAGTGGGCATGTCTGTAAAGGGGAGACTCGTGGTTACCCATAGAACCCATTTTCATTCACATATCTTGAGGTCAGAGGTCAAGGGACCCCTTTGAAAATGGCCATGCCAGTTTTTCCTCGCCAAAATTTAGCGTAAGTTTGGAGCGCTATTTAGCCTCTTTTGTGACAAGATAGTATGACATGGTTGGTACCAATAGATTTCTTAGGTTTTCTAGTTTTATGATACCAGTGTCTTAGCTCTAGCTTTAAAACTGAGCTCGCTACAACCTCTAAAAGATCGGCGGCCCGTTGGATTTTTAAAAATCGCAAGTTGCGTTAATGTGTTAAAGTATAGTGGCGTTAAAACGAATTTGCGTTGACGTGTTATTATCGTGTTAACTTTGACGGCCCTAACATAACATTTACTCCCATTTATATGTCGTCAAAATCATTTCATTTAGATTGTACAGGAGCTTTATTTTTCAACGAAAAAAGCAGGATATGGCAAAAAGGACAAGCCGGTATGAAGAATATGACACCAAAAGTCTCTGTATGTGTGAAAGTAATACCAGAGAATACAGCCAAGACACCCGCCCAGTTACAGACAGTAAGGAAAAGAAAGAGACTGTAAAGTATCTGTTGAAGTTTTTGTTTATCTGTTTTGAATGTCTCTTTGGAGACTTTGGATAAAGTCATTAAATAAAGAGAAAAAGAGGGAAAAAACAGTCAGTATGTACTGATTTATTGCAGATGAAGGTAAATGTCCAAAGGGAAATAGGTAAATTAGCTCTCCAGAGAAGCTGAGCTTACAACATAAGACCATTTCCTCTGTTCACAGGTCACCGGTGCCGAGAGCTATACAACACAGTACACCCCCCTTTCCCCCCGTACCGTCCCTTCTCCTTACTTTACCTCTAAGGGGGAACATATTCTTAGCTGTCTAATCTCCATCTGACTCCAATTTCCTCTAAAGTGTCCCCTTGAAAGCGATTTCCTTAAAGAACCAAATCTGTATCCCTCGACAAAGTCATGTGTATACTCTTAACTGTTTATTCTGATGCTTCATTTAAAATGTGAGAGGTCACATCTGAGGTGATATTATGGTGTTAGATCAATGATGATGACATGGTTAAGTCAGAGGTCACAGTGAGCTACAAAGCAGCGCCCCTGCAGCCTGTACTGTAGGTCTTTACTTAAAGGGGACCTGTTATGCTTTTGTGCTTTTTCTCTTTCCTTTAGTGTGTTGTATAGCTTTTTTTGCATGTAAAAAGGTCTGCAGAGTCACAAAGTCCAAAGTCCACATCAAAGGGAGTTACTCACCCCCACAGAAACACTGCTCCTGAACTGCCTGAAACGCCTTGATTGAAGTCCCGCCTTTTCTTCCGTAACATGGTGATGTCACCAAGTAACACATTTTGCCTAGCGGCTAGTTTGGCACACACTCAAATAAAGCTAGCTAGAGTGGAGTTGGAGTGGAGTCCTAACAGTCTGGATTGGATGACTAATCACAACAGAATGGGCCAGCTGACCAATCAGAGCAGACTGGGCTTTTCTGGAGGGGGGGGGGGCAGGAGCTCAAACAGAGCGTTTCAGAGGGTGAAAAGAGGTTCTGCAGCACAGCCGATATGAGACAAGTAAAGAGTTTTTTGAGCATTAAAGCGTGCAATCATGTTCTAGTAGAAACCCAAGATACAAGTATGCACCCGAAAATGAGCATAATAGGTCCTCTTTAAGACACTGTGGCGAAGTTGGGATGTCTGCATCCTCAAGTGCCCCTTATACTTTGGCACCCCTCTCATGCTTAAAGACAGTAGAGCAGTTAAGTCTGCCGCCATCGGAGCCACACACGTGTCCTTGCTGACCTGTGATCAGATACCACCAGTGCTTTCGACAGTCAAATATGGTTAAAAGAACTTCCTGGCTTCTCCCACATGGCTCAGGGTTGAATCCTGCCAGCTCTTCCTCTTCTGTGTAATTATCGTTCTGGGAAGATGCCATGATAAAGACGTCGGTTCACCCTGGGCGAGGCTCGGGGCAGCCTGGTTTGCGAGGTTAGATTCCCTACAGGGGATCCCCTACAGACGTCAAAAAAGATAGCGAAGGAGGAATTATGCTTCCGTATCGTGGTGTTTCGGCGGTGACACCATAGAGGCCTGCAAGAATTAGAGTTAGCATAGAATTTATTTACTGTTGTAGCGCAGCTGCAAATGGTAGACTGCTGTGATATGTGTTATCAGGCGGTGTTGTGCATTCATCGTACCTCCAAAGTGTTTACAGTCTCTAATTCGGTTTATAATAGGGGGAAGCAATTGCGGTGGAAATAGCTGTCACAAGATTGAAATGTCTAGAGTTACTGAAAAGGAGAAAATGAGCCTTTCTACGAGTCGTGTTCACTACCGGAGGAAACACAAAGCAGCCCACGGAGAGTTGTTGTGGTCTCCTATTGTCCACGTAGCCCCAATGTACATTTTTGAGATGATGCACATCCACAATGGCGGTTAGGATACAAAGCACAAAAACAAGCCTTTTTTTTTTTTTTTTTCTGTACATTGTTGAGTTTTTTTCTGATTCAGTTTCTCTGACGTGCTTTTGTGTTATTTATTTTTTTATTTTATTTTTTTGTATGTTTCTTCTTTTGCCCGCACGGCAGATCAGTTACCCTTGGGGGATTGTAAAGTTAAACAGTTGTACATCTGTAAAAATGTCATATTGTTAAAAAGACATACAATAGTGTATCTCTATAGTGAATGGATGGTACATTTCACATTGTTGTGCAGTAAAACCTCACTAGCCTAAATAACATGCATTGACGCATTTAAAAATACGTTTCCTGCAACCGGAAAACATATTTTGGCGCTCTAGTAAAGATCATGTATCAAAATAAAAATATAGCTGCTGCTATCAATAAATCACTCTCATTTAGCCTTGTAAGATCATAAACAAATAGCAATATCTTCTCTGTGCTCTCGCACCTCTTCGACTGTTGTCAACCGCTGGGGAAAATAAAAACAACAAGCTAATTAGTGACTCCCATTTTATTGGTGAACATACCACGGTGGAGCGGGAAGGAGTTACGAGGCACGCTGTATTGCTACTGCTGTTATGCATGCATACACTTGCACATAACTACACAAATGCTGGCATCCAAAACCTGGTCGTAAAGTCAAGCCATAAATGCCTGTGTGCTCAACACGCACACAAATATACAAATACATAAATATGCAGGGTGGGGTAATACCTGTATACTTTCACACCATATTGCTGTTTAGTCAAAACTTACATTATATTACATTAATTACAAAACAATTACGTATATCAGATTACACATATTTCAAAGCGAGACCATGTAACGTTTGAAGTCAGTAGCTTATGGTGTCTAATGTTAAAGGAAACATTTGCCAACTTTTATGTGGATGTCCAATAAGTGCTGATGGTAAATGACCACCGAAGGAATAAATCCCCCAGTGCGTGCTTTATTGACAGAGAAAGCTTATTTCTCCTGCTCGCGGAGCCGTGCCGCAGTGTTTCCCACACATAGACCTTACTTGGGCGGGCCACCAAGGTATATTAACGGTTGCCCAAGCAGTGGTTGAAGTGGAAAATAATAATTACCGGTACTCCTCTTATTCACATGTTGGGTGTGTTTATCGGCCGGTATCATCAATCATTATTACATCCGGAATTTATTACATTTTGAA
The DNA here is from genome assembly GCA_916701645.2 of Sebastolobus alascanus. Classification (NCBI taxonomy): domain Eukaryota; kingdom Metazoa; phylum Chordata; class Actinopteri; order Perciformes; family Sebastidae; genus Sebastolobus; species Sebastolobus alascanus. Next base: position 1,177,571 of record CAKAOJ020000077.1, on the reverse strand, counting down.
TTTCTAGTTTGGGGGTCCTCCCCCAAGAAAATGTGAAGGTTTTAGACTCAAAACTATGCAATTTCACATCATTTTCGAACATTACTATTACAAGTTAAAGAATTGTTTTATTATATACACATATCACAGCCTTCATCTGATCCTTTAATTCTTCTAGGAATGTTTGCCAGTAATGTTTCATTAATTATATTTATTCACAAATAAAAAAGAAAGTTATGACTAACAGTTCACTAATTATTTTACAAATAGGACGTGAACATTTTATTTATAAATTACAGCAGCCTCGTTCTCACCCCCCCCCCCCCCCTCCTCCATGTCGTGCGTCTGCTCGTCCACATGCTCTCCACATTGTTTTTATGTTCATAAAGTTTATGAGGCGCGGTGCAAAAACGCTGGCACTGCGCCATATTATTAACTCTAATTAATTTATTATGAATCGACATGGAGAGGGCATAAAAGAGTACCAGCAACTTGTGAGAAGTGCCGGTACTCCAGAAAAAGTCACGGTACGTCAAAGAGTAAAATGTAGAAGTGCCGGTACTGCATACTGGTGAGTACTGGCCCACTTTGAGCACTGCGCCCAAGTATATTTGGCGACTCATTTTGCTCATTTTTTTATTTGTATTTTTTTTATCCGTCCAAGAGAACGACTGCATCCGCAATCAATTAACTAGTGGTGGCAGGACGTCGGCGGGGAGCGGAGGAAGAGCTCCGCTCTGCCGGCACAGCCTCGGTTCTCGCTACCTCAGCTGTCCTGGCTGGACTCACGGTGGGACAACTGTGGCGTAAGATGGCCTGACGTGCTGCTGCACTCCACTCATCCCGGTGTGGGCGACGGACTGCTCCACGGGCTGCACGGCATGGAGGATGTTCCCACTGTAACGTACTGGGTGCTTCACTGCTCGTTGGACTGACAGGCCTTTTAATGTCACATTACGAACACACGAGGTTCGTTCCAATGCAGATGTGATTATTTTTAAGAAATCTTGTAAGCCACTATTTACCGCTCAATATTTTGTTTCATTAGAAAGTAGAGATAAGTAGACAACAAGTGTAACATAGCATGATATAATTGATTCGCTTGGCTCAGCCTTTCCTTTCCTTGCCCTTGAAAACGTAACCTAATTGCGCCCCACAGCTACCAGAGAACAACGGATCTGCAGCTGTGCCCCAGAGACACGGAGAACATCGGCAAGAACTGCAGGCTTTTTTCACACTATATCTCTAACTCAGATAGAGATAAGGCTGAAAATCTGTCAATTTTACCTTTGTGCAAGTTTTAGATAGATATTGCTGTTACACTGCATCATAGCATGTTGTAGATAAAAGTTTCAATTTTTTTTTTTTTTATAATTATTTTGTAAGCATTTTATGGCTTTATTAGGTAGTCAACAGTGGTGAGATGACAGAAAATGAGGGAGGAGAGAGATGTGGAATGACGGATTCAAACCAGGGACATTGCAGTTCATGGACAGCCTTAAACTCCATGGCCACCAGGCCACCAACTGCAATGGTTTTAAAAGTATGATGAGAAAAGTAAACACACACAGCACATCAGCAGGAGACATGTTTGTTGTTTTTTTCTGCTTGTGGTCCCAAAAAGCATTTCCCCCTTAGACCACCATTATAAAAGAGACGTCTGTAAAACTATTGACAGGACACTGGAACGGCAAACAAGGTCAATTATAACTCTCTGTATTATGATTTTTTTTTTAAAACCACAGAGCTTTTATATTTGGAAAATTTTCTCATAGTCTAGAAAAGTAATTTTAAGTCTAGAGACCAAGCAGGAATACACGGGTGAGGCCAGCGGGAGACACACTAATGCTCATGTACTGCACAACGGAGAACCAAGAAAACTTTTTTTTGGGTTATGCGCTCTGCGAGCAATTTTCATTCGAGTGATTGGGTGTTATCTTTGAGTCCGGTATTCAGTCCTTATAATAAATCAAAGCATTTCACTCACTCAGGTTGCCTAATGATGATGTCCTTGAAGCAACTGACTCAAAAAAATCTTGGGAAATGAAGGAAAATTCATTGCACCACTATATTTATTCCTAAATATATTGCTTATATGCTGTAATTACAATTTGTAGCCACAATGGTCGCTAGTCAGCAAAAGTTGGCTAGTCATCCTTTAAAGGTGCAATGTGTAGTTTACGTTAGCCATCTTTGTGTTTACTGTGCTACTAACCGGAGGCTGTATGGTCCATGTACGTTTTGAGCCTTGGGAACCTTTATTTCATAATGACATATTTATTTCACTGCTCTTTTTATTTCCATCTGTTATGTTCAAATGAATGGGGCGTGGTTATCTCACAAATTCAGACCAAAGCAACAGCACCAGCACTGACTCACAAGCTCTTTTTTCACACTACAGTCCTCTAAACTGTTTGCCAACCACCATTAAACTCTAAAAGGAGGAGGAGGAAGAGGAGGAGGAGGAGGAGGAGGAGGATACTATTTTGGCCCGTATTTAAGACTTTTTAGAAATACTATGGCGGCTAAGTTCTCTTCAGTGTTGCACCTTGTAGAAGGACCCTGTGCACTCGTCTAACAGCCGGCTGCACATAGAGACCAAAGGTTATGTTTGTAGCTCGTTGTCTACCTCATGGTTAGAAAGAGCCATCATTTGTGTTTCGCTTATGAGTTATTGATCCGGGAAGTTCGAATCTGTCTGTACCTTTAAGAGCACTTATTCGCCCGAGTATTTCTAAAAAGTCTTCAATACGGGCCAAAATAGTATCCTCCTCCTCCTCCTCCTTTTAGAATTTATTAGTGTTGGCAAAACACCAAGTCTAGAGGTCTTGAGTGTGAAGTCAGTAGTGTTCTGGTGCTGTTGCTTTGGTCTGAATCTGTGAGATAATCACGCCCCATTCATATGAATATAACAGATTGAGATAAAAAGAGCTGTGAAATAAATAAATGTGTATTTATATTTATTCATATATTTATTGCCTCATTTATTTATTTCAGGATTTATATCATAGCCATATATATTTATTTCATAGGTACTTATGTATTCATTTATTTAATATTGACTTAAATAACTTTCTTTAACTTTCTTATTTGTACTTTAATATCTCAAATATGCAATCTGACAGCAACTATTCAGGCTTTCAGAATACATGATGTAATCTCTTTGATTATCTCGAACCTCTTATATTACTGTTTGTAATATTAATGAGAGCACACTGTGTTTTCAAAGTAACATAATCAATCCGTAAATGTGAACGTTCCTGCAGACACTCACAACGTCACCTTCATGTTCTTCTTACGGCCTGTGACAGCGACATCACAGAGCAGTTGTTGGCATTTGTCACCTGGCTGGCACACACACACACACACACACACACACACACACACAAACACACACACACACACACAGACTCGTCACACACACTGATGACGGCGCCTCAGTGAGGCAACAGGTAACAGTGAGTTAAGCCGGTAACTGCAGATAGATGAATGTTGGTGATCTCCCTCTGCTCAATCTACTGTGTCACACTGAGCACAGAGGAAATGCAGCAGAGTGTGTTTGTTTAAACTCGCACATGTGCTCACATACGTGTGTCAATGTGTGTGTGTGTGTTGGAGGGGGGGGGGGAGGCTTAGAGCAGCATGTACACACATAAACATCCTCCAGGCAATGGGAGTCATCCTGGGAATATTTATCTTTGCTGGTAACGCAAAGAGGCAGCCAACCTCTAATCTGGCCCTCAGCTATTTTCTCTGAAATCTCCGACGGAGGGAGGGGGGGGGGGTGAAGGGAGTGGGGGGGGTGGGGAGAGAGACGAGGAGAAAGAGGAAGGAAGGAGGGAGACAGCGAAGTCAGTGGGGAAGGAAAGAAATCTCTGAGAAGGTGGAGGGAGAGTAAACGGGAGAGACAGGGCTTGTCTGGTGCATGTACGTGCGTATTTAATGTGTGTGTTTCTTGACATCCTTGTGTGTCAGTGTGGGTGTGTGTGTGTGTGTGTGTGTATATAGAGATTGTAGGTGTCTGTGTGTTTATGCGCTTTTCTTTTTGTGCATGTGTGTGTCCAGGCAGGTCAGGAGGGGTGGCCAGGGGCTGGGTGATGAGGCGTGGTAGGGATCCTGTGTTTGGTGTGTCTGTGAGGCAGAATGAGGTGGGGTGATGGAGGTGTGTGTGTGTGTGTGTGTGTCAGTGGCCGTGCCCCCCCCCAGGCTGAGCTGGATCTCTCAGTGTGCGGCTGATTCGAAGTGAATGGCAGCGTGCCGTGTGGCTCCATCGTGGCCAAATGACTTCTGACACTCCTCGCCTTGTTCGTTGACGTCTGAGGAGACGACGACGACGACACACACACACACACACACACACACACACACACACACAATGCCATAACTGGAACACCAACATTAACCTCAACACACACATGAACAGATACATGCGTACAATCACACACGTGAAAACTGGAACATTTGACAAGATGTTTCCCATTTTGGCTTCAGTGTCTTCTGATGGAAAATTCGATGGGAAATTTGACGCTCCAGCGTCTCCCAAAGTAGGAACATGACAGTTGGTTGTTGTTTGCTTTCATTTACTTGTATCTATTTGCCCTACATGTGTTTTACTTTAACATCCCTGACCTGAACTAGTAAAGGGCCTCAGGGAGGAGGACTGTCAGGGGACAGAGTGCAGTGCACACAGACGGAACAAGACTTTCGACTTAACTACTTCACTGCTCTGTCTTTCTGTGTCTACATACAACATGTGTGCGCGTACAGTATGTGCATGTGTGCATCATGTACTGCTTGATGACCACATGTACACGCATACAAACTGTTCGTCCGGGCAGTCAGCGTGTGTCCATTTGGGTTCGTTTGATACTGTCATGTCACATACAGTCTGCTCGGTGCTCGGTGCTCGTCCTTGCCTCGGGGTGAACTCGTCCAAGACAAGCACTTGATTTGACTTGGGACATGTTTTCTGGTACACCACCGTGGCTCATGAACTCTTTGGATCTCAGCTTCGACAGACGAGGGACTCTTCCTCATGTCCGAGGGAATGACCGAGGGGTTTATACATCTCTTCGGCATATAAGAAAGATGACCTAGCAGGGATGCAGGGAAATGAAGTGTCACAGCAGCAGAAGAACACTACAAAAAGTGTTTTTTCCAGTTTAGAAAAAATACTACATAATTTACGAAGCATGATATACAGTATAGCATTACATACAATATATAACACACAAGTAGGGGTGTAAGAAAATACCGAAAATATTGAGTATCGCGATATTAGTTTGTATCGATTCTCAAAAACACTATTTTTAATTAATAGTTTACATGCAAAGATTAACTCAGTCAATACTTTATTTCATTTGCAACGATATGCGTCCTCTCAGTGTCTGTGCCCTCTCAAAGTAGTGCTATGACGTTGGATGTTACAGGGACTGTGATAAATGCAAATGCAGATCCAACTGTTCTGATTGCATAAAAAAATAACTTTTTTTTTACTCCGATTTTATACACATGGTGATGTGTTCTTTGTACTTTGACAGTTTCCTAAAATTAGATTTAAAAAAAAAAAATCACAATATATCACTGTATCGCAATACATCGCAAAATATTGGATCGTACCCCCTGTATCATGATACGTATCGTATCGCCAGATTTTGCCAATACACAACCCAACATATGAGTAGATTATACAAACTGTAATATCAAAGATAAAGTGAGCCAGGTGTTGAACGAAGCAAAGTGCATAAGAGCGAAGTGGGCGAATGGTGTTAAGTGTTCAATGCAGTTGGTGACATAGAATAAAATATTGCATTTGAATAAAAATAAGATAAAGTAGCCATAGCCTGATAGCAATACATGGTTTGTAATACACAGACAGGATTTTGCAGCTCTGTAAAGTTACCACGGTGGGAACTCATTTTAAATAAATGCAGAAATATTGCCTGCAATTGTAAAGTAAGGAGGTTATGCCTATGAACTATTATCCTGACTTTGAGTTGAGTAAATAAACAAAGTGCAAAACCAAAGTAAGATTTTCCATGTAACTGAAGCCTCACACAAAGACTTTACATCTGAGCAAATTAAAAAAAGTATCACACAAAATGATGGTTGATTTGTGGTGAAACAGCAGAGGTGAGCGTGCCAAGGCCTGCAGGCTGCTTATTGTGTCACACTGCATTCACGACTTGGATGGGAAAGGAAGATCTGGGTGATGAGACTGACAATATGAACGCTGTCGTTTTTCTGGGTAATTTAGTGGTTTTCTATTGAGCCCTACCCTAAGTCACTCACTGTCTTTCCACACAACACACACACACACACACAAACACACACACTGCAAGCTGTGCCGACTTTAAAGTTAAAAATAGTGAGTAATAATGAGTTTTAGATGATGCAACCTCTTGCACGTGGGTGATTTTTATAAGAAAATGGTTGTTAACCTCTTCCACTCCACATCTATTGGATAAGAACAGCTAAAACACTGGAAGTGCACTCGGTGAGCGCAGACCTCCGCCAACGCGTGACTTTAAAAACAGATCGCAGCTCACAGCTGATGGTACCGTGAGGTGGTCGGCTTCTTATTAACACGGTGTGTTTCCGTGTAACGTATCGGCGGATGCCTCTCTCATTCAGCAGCCTTGTTATGTCTGTATACCGTTACACTACGTTGTGTCTCATCCCGTCATCTACAGCCTTGTTCTTCCTCACCGCGGACGGCCAGCAGCTTCCACACACACATCCACACACGTATCTCTCTGCTCTCAGAATGAGGCGGGGTCACGCGTCATCAACGCGTCATCAGCTACACTGAGCATGTGTTGAAAACACGGTGAAAACATAACCTCCTTCCTAGGCCTTCGGCCTTGGCTGCCATGGGGCTACCATGCAAGGTGCCAAACTTGCTCATCAGGAGCGGTTAGGGGTTCATTGTCTTGCTCAAGGACACTTTGACACTCTCTGGAGCAGCCAACCTTCTGATTCCTAGACGACCGCTCTACCTTCTGCTGCCCCAATTACTGCATTAATGTGTATGTTGCACGTTACTGCTGTAAATTTTTAAGGTTGCGCAAACTTTAACTGCTTTATACACTGTTGGGTAGTTTAATCTACAGTAATGCATCATATTCTATAAGAGCATCATATGTTTTAGCGGCGCTCTAAAAGGTCAACTTTTCATGGTGTCAGAAAAACAGCCCTGTTTTCAGCTTTTAAGACGATGCATGTTCCAGCTGATCCAAGAGGGTTTGTAAATAGTTTATTTAACTTAAGAAGTAGGAGAATTTAGGGCTGGACGATAATTCATTATGATAATTTATTGTCTTTCAGTCGTATCGTGATGAAATCGTATATCGAGATATCATGATACACAATTATGTTGTAACAAGTGCATGCTAACTCAAATTTCTCAGAAAATCAGATCATTTTGTACTAAAGTATTTGATTAAATGAGAAAATACTCAGTACTTTTAAAAAATAGGTTTTACCATGTGGTTATTCTATATAGGCCTAGAATGTTTTTTTATTGAATTACCAGAAAGCATGCTATATCGTGATATATATTGTTATCGAGATATGAAATGACCTATATTGGGTTAGAAGATTTTGGGGAGACTGGAGACTGGTGTTTTGTCCCGTGTGAAACCAGAAGTCAAAGTTGATATATTTGTCACGTAACTTCCATACTTAAGTTCCGGCACTTCTGGAGTTATTTTAACCTATAAACCACAATCTTTTCCTAAACCTAACTAAGTTGTGTTGTTGCCTAAACCTAACCAGGTCAATCTAGTCCTAAACCTAACTAAGTAGTTTTATTTTGAAAAGACTTGAGCGGAAATTGACACGTCTGTCATGTGTTGCTGTGGACATTCGTAGCAAAAAGCATGAAAAACACGTTGTTGAAAGTTGTGTTGAGCGTCACGACAAAAAAAGAAATTTGTGTCTATGTGCACGAATCAAATAAATTAAATTTCGTGACTATTTCACGAACTGCCGTGAGACTGTGTTGCCCAGTAATGTCCCCAGTAATATAAAGTTTATCTCTGTGTGTGTGCTCATTTTGTGTTGTTTGTTTTAACAGTGTGAATGGAGTTGCATTGTGTGTGTGTGTGCTCCCTCATTCATCAAACCCTTTTAACTTTATTCATTGAACCCTTTTCACAATCAGTAGGCTACACAAGGCTGCACACTAGACTACATTCCCAAGTGTGCATGCATGTGTGTGTGTGTGTGTGCCACACAAATATTGTGTGTGTGTTGCATTTTCCTGTCTGCATCTGAATCTGAAGTGTTTCCCTCAGAGTGTGTGTTTGTGTGTGTATTTGTGTGCCTGAGCGCAGGTGTGCATCTGTTGATCCCCCTCTGTGCGAATGTGAAGGAATTTTATACGGTTTGAGCAGCAAACACAAACATCAACTGCCTGCTGTTTTAGAGGAATTAGCACTATAGGTGGTACAGCATGACTCACAAGACAATCACACTTTACAGGTAATCCTATAAAAGATGCCTGGCTGGAGAACGGTAATGTTGTCAATACTCACAAGTTAATGCTTTGCTAAATACAAAAGTCCTCCTTATAATGAAAAAAGCTCTCCAATCACAACGGCTGCAGGCCAAACCTTAATGAAATAAGCCCATACACTGTTTTCTGCACAAAAAATAAAATCTTATAATAAACAAATAAAAATAAACAATTATTCTAAATTAAAAAAGTTAATACAAAAGTGCTCCTTGTTATAAAAACTGCTCTCCCATCTCAGTGACTGTTGGCCAAAACTCATAAAATAAACACATTTACACATTCTTTTATGCTGAAACGCTCTTTACTCTCTTGTATCACTCTTACTCGAGTGGAGCTATAACACATATACTTGACAATCCTCATTTTACCCGACGCAACCAGCATATTATGCAAGAGCGGATTGTGTGTTGTGTTGCATCTGAGGGCAAATTACATACTTGTCTCTTTCGGTGAGTATCATCCAGACAAGCACTATACATGGCTGCCCTTCCCTCCAGCCCACTGTAACCGTTCTCTGCACAACAGAAAGAAGAGAGACAGAGAGGGGGTGCAAAGAGACAAAGAAAGAAGTGAGAGGAGTTAAAGAGAGAGAAAAAAAAAAGTTTTCATCTCTGTGATCTAAAAAAAACCTATCCTGTCAAAATCAAACGGAGATCTCATAAAAGAAACAGATTGTTTCAGACTTAGTGAGAAACATGTGGCGCTTTAAGGGATAATATCCGCTCTGTTGCTGCTGATGTCATTGTCAAACTTGCTCCCCTTCCCGACACACACACACACACACACACACACACACACACACACACACACACACACACACACACACACACACACACACACACACACACACACACACACACACACACACACACATCCCTCCAGCCTTCTGTCCTTACCTCTCTCTCTCCCTCTCTACGCCGAGCGCCGCTGGCCCTGCAGACGAGCTCTGTGAGGATTAATTAACCAATTAGGAGAGGAGCCCCTGGGAGACGTTTGAGGGTCCCCTTGTTGTCATTACACACACACACACACACACACACACACACACACACACACACACACACTGAGAGACCTCAATTAGGCGCTGCTGTGATAGGGTTGAAAAGACACAGCTCTAGCAGCGGCGCTCATCTCCCCCCTTGAGTGACCGAGTAGGTGAGTAACCTTTTAATTGAATTATGATTATCATCCTGATGTCCACTGTTTCTGCCCCTCCTCTCGCCCTCGCTATCCCCCCCCTCCCCGAGGTGCTGCTTGATGAAATTAAGCAGGAACCCCCATACGAAAGATGTGGAGGTTCACCCTCTCTCTTTCTCTCTGCAGAGCTCATTCCATCGCTCCGAGCAACAGGCTTGAAAGCTTTGTGTCTGCAAATTTACCTGAGGGGAACGTCTGTCTCACACTCTCTCTCTATGTGATCTCGTGGGCGTGGGTGGGATAGGGAGACAGTGACGGAGAGATGACAGGATGCATGAGAGGAACTGCAGGACTTCAAATGTAAAGTAGAGGTGTAAAACAACACCTATATCATAACATCCGTCCCTTAAAACGTGACGGGGTCTGAAGGCTGGTTTCTTTCCTGCCGTGCCGCGTAGACTGACAGGAGCTGGGATGCTGGTGGACTGTGGGCCGTGAAGGGCCGCGGTACAGTATGCTGTGTGTCATCGCTGACTGGCCTGATTAGGACAACGCCACAGACACAGCAGGGGAGGGGAGGGCTGATGCTGCTGGAGACAAGACAAGACAGGGCCCCCCGCTTCTCATCATTTCCTCATTTGTCTGCTCACTTGGCCAGCCATCACAGCCCATCTCCACGCCGGCGTGTGACCCTGATAGGGACGCTGATATATCTGTTAAATGATGGCCTGACCTCTCGGTCGAGACACTTAACCTCCGCGGGAGAGCCGTGGTCTGTTAGCGCGTTGACCCCCACAAAGCATTTACGTGCAAAACAAGGAACCCTAGGGCTGGTCCATTACACTGGCTAATGTTTTCATACATAATGTCCAGGCCTGAACACACAGAGAACGATCCGGGATGGAGATTGATACTTAATCGTGTTAACGTCCTTAAAGCTGTAAAGCTTGGAAGTTATTGTAGAATTACACCTGTTTTTACTTCCTGCTGGCTGCAATGAAGTAACTTTGTTGCTTCCTTTACCCAAATATATTACTTCTGTCAGTTATTCTGCAACAAAAATTGACAAATTTAAATCTATAAGTTTAAATTCAACAACAAAAACTGTCTCCTTTACAGCAGCAAGCAAGCCTCGTCTCAGTCTAGACAAATGTGGACGAAATAACACAGAATTACTGAGGTCATGACCCTGGGTCGCTTAATATACAGACAACTTCACGCAATATTTCAAAATGTTTGTATTTTTTAATTAATATTAGGGATGTCAATTTATTAAAATATTTAATCGCAATTAATTACATGATTATCCATAGTTAGCACATTAATCGCACATTTTTTATCTGTTCAAAATGTACCTTAAAGGGAGATTTGTCAAGTATTTAATACTCTTATCAACATTGGAGTGGATAAATATGCTTGCTTCATGCAAATGTATGTATATATTTATTATTGGAAATCAATTAACAGCACAAAACAATAACAAATATTGTCCAGAAACCCTCACATGTACTGCATTTAGCATAAAGAAATATGCTCAAATCATAACATGGCAAACTGAAGCCCAACAGGCAACAACAGCTGCCAGTGTGTCAGTGTGCTGACATGACTATGATTTGCCCCAAAACTGCATGTGATTATCATAAAGTGGGCATGTCTGTAAAGGGGAGACTTGTGGGTACCCATAGAACCCATTTTCATTTACATATCTTGAGGTCAAAGGTCAAGGGACCCCTTTGAAAATGGCCATGCCAGTTTTTCCTCCCCAAAATTTGGCTTAAGTTTGGAGCGTTACTTGACAAGCTAGTATGACATGGTTGGTACCAATGGATTCTTTAGGTTTTCTAGTTTCATATGATACTATCTTCACGCCAGCTTTAAAACTGAACCTGTTACAACTTAAAAATTGCAGGTTGCGTTAATGCGTAAAAGAAATTAGTGGCGTTGAAACAAATTTGCGTTAACGCGTTATTATTGCGTTAACTTTGACAGCCTAATTAATATATAAACTGCAAATATCTAATGATTTCTATCTTATCCTTCTGGAGCCATACAGTCTAAAAAACATGATAAGTTGATTACTTTCTAATATCTCAAGAGAGATCTGGGACCTGAAGAAGGTCCAGGAAGCCTGCAACACCATCAAATCTTTTGCCACTTTGGCTCCTCTTCGCTTGAAACATTATAGACTGTCAGTGACAAAGCAAACATCTGATGAACGTGCAGTTAACTGATGTGATATTACAAGATTTCTAGGTGTCAGTGTTTACATATTTCAGATAGTTACCATCTGCTGCCGTGCGGGGCTCCCACGTTGCCTCAGACTCATGTCATTCAAGCTGTTTATGTTCGCAAATTTAGTATTATGTTTTATGCTGGCAGTTTGATCATAATTGGCTCTGCATGAACACATAGAGTAAGTAATCACAGAGTAGGATGCTGGCACAATAATTCGGTATTTCTCACACTTAAACGCACTGTTTGTCTCGCATTGTTGCATGATTTATAAATAGGACTTTTATTGAATAGGTAAACGCAAAAGTTTGGATGGAGCGACAAAGACAGCCAGAAGGTCTCCCCTTTGTCGCTGAAGTGATCCGGCTCTATCTCCTTTCCATCTGTTAGTGATCTCCAACAGCACCGTGTGCTGTGAAGGAGTGCTGGGGAGAAAAAAAAAGGAAAGGAAAGTCAAGGTTTTACTGCATCCTGGTACATCCTGCCTTAATGAGGCCCCCCCTCTCTGTCTGCCCATCTGTCCCCAGCGGGATTGGCCGCACAGGGCCCCCATGTTAGCGAGGAGGCATGTTTGTGTGTGTGTGTGTGTGTGTGTGTGTGTGTTTGTTTGTGCAGGGGAGATGTGCTTGGGAGTAATTGATTCAGTTAAGGTAAGATCCTCTTTAAATGGTAATGATGTGCTGATTGCAGAGAGCAAATGATGTGGATTCTCTCATTTTTTCTGCCTTTTATTTTGTCGCTTATCGAGGCCGTTCGGTTATAACGACGCGTGTTTAGGATTTCCCTGCATCTCATTTAACTCCTCAGTGGGAAGGGGACTGAGTCATCCATCCTCAGCCCCCCCCACCCCACCTCTGATGACCCCTCTCCGTGGTACAGTCTCATTAGCCTGAGCTGCAGCGGCTTGTTAACCCCACTAATCGAAATGGGAATGAGCATAAAAGAGCCCAAGAATTTACTGCCAGGTCCACACTTCAAAGGGACAGTGGGGAGGAGGGGGGGGGGGGGGGGGGGGGCATCATCTAGCAGACTGAGCGTGCACTCCGAGGTGTGTGTTGCTTTAGTTTGATGAGTTTAAGACAATTTGCTTCTCCGCTCACATTATTATCAAGAACTATTTTCATGATTGTTGCAGAGAAGCACGACCGGCTCTGCGCTTCGGCAAATGCAATGAAATTCAGCTTCAGATTTACTTTTCCAAAAATTTGAAACTCAAAAGTTGAACCCAACTACAAAGAGTGAGCACTGCAGTAGGCTGGCTCCTGTGTCAAATTCCCACAGTGCTTTAAATAATGTATGTGTAACAGAGGCATGCTGCAGCGCGCCCTGCTCTCATCATCTCTAGTGGAGCTGCCAACACTGACAGACTCCCATATAACTAATGTCTCCGCTCTACCACCACAGTACGGCTAATTTACACGGCTAAAATCAAGAAACTGTGTTATTTTTTAGCTATTTCAACAGCATAAGGAGGTACAACAGTTAATGTCGTCTTTTTCTCTAATCCAATCACTGGGAAAATCCCCTATATTGTCTTGGTCAAATACAACAAACGCCAAAAACTAGTGTGACTAGTGTGTTGTTATGAGCATTCATGCTGTCACATTTTGTGTATAGACTTAATAAAGTGAATCTGATGACCACTGTAGAGTTGGAAACTGACTCTGCCCCGCGAAGTGGCAAGGATCCGTCAGCACGCCCCCTCTCCTCCAAATCTATTCACTCGACCGGGCGTGGCAGTCAACACTTGGCAAACTCCGAAATCCCAGAGGTGTAGAAAGCTACTTTGTCAAGGGGAACATGTAATCCATTTATTCAGTCCTACGTGTTTATCTTTTGGATCCTTTGTGTCACTTACACTGCTCTTGTTTGCTTTGTGTCATTTCCAGTGTCAGCACAAACTTCTCTTTTTATATTATTCAAACAAAGTGAGACACTGTGGTTTGGTTAGGTCGGCCCGGAGAGGGATTTGGCCTCATCCAGATTCACAGTGCATCACAATAGCTGGTATGAAATCTGTTAATACCAGCCCACTCGCTGCTATCTCGGGTAGCTTTTAGATGCCAAGCTCGGTGGGAGCAGATAATATGCCAAAGCAATTCTTTAAGGATGATTAGAATTGTGTTTAGAAAGCCTGACTTATTTATCCAGGAGCTGATAGATAGAAATGCGTCCGCAAATCAACACTGAGGCCAATCGTGATCCGCTGCTGATGTAATCTCTGATCTAAAGTGCAAGACTGTAACAACATTATTAACTTCTGGCAAAAACGTGGCGCTTTATCTGACTGTATCTATACTTATACATATATCTTATACATTTAGGTATATTAGAATAACATTTGTCCTGTCAAGGCCTGTGAAGTGCTGCACTCTTACTCCAAACTTTTGAAAGCCAAACTCTCAGTCCCAGCAGGATGGTTGCAACTCCTCTGAGTCCTCTGTCTCTGGCCTGTTTGTTTTCATCCACGGAACACACCAGAATGACTGATTAAAATCTGTTTGTTTGATGTGCACGAAAAAGACAACAATCAGATGCACTAGAGCAGCGTTTCCCAACCTACTCCCCTACTTGTATCTAAGAAAAGCTAAGCCCCCCCTTATTTTCTAACGTTATCACCCTTAAAAAATTACAAATCCTCGAACAAAATCCTCAATTTGAATAAGGTGATTCAGTATATTAAATGAGTTTTATTAGCCTTTTTTATTAAATAAACTTTCTTTAATGAATACAATATAACTCGTCAGTTTCGTCAACATAAATAAAGCGATGACGTCTTGACGGATTCGCCAAGAAGGCAGAATACATGATATGATCTTTTTTTGTTTACTATAATAGTGTAAGAGCCGAAATAGATTTTGTGTTATTCTGGTTGTATAAATGTAATTCATGGTGCTGTTAGATTGCTGCTAGACCGCCCCGTTAATACAAGTGTGCGCCTCCCTTTGTGTGCGGCAAGCAGGAGAGCAAATAGGTTTTTGACAGCAGTGAAAATGTTGTTTTTTAAAGGCTAAACACCAACAAATATGAATTGAAGCAGAATTTTTTTTTAGAAAAAAACCTATTGTGAATTTTGTAAATATTTTTGTAAATTTATCTTTTTTTTCAATACATTTTGACTTTTGGACTTTATAATGCTCTGGAGTTAATGTTTGGATCACAGGAGTCGGAAACAATTCTACGCAGCCACCTCTGGAATCTAATTCTACAAATAATATAATACTAATAATATTAATGTAGCCTGATCTTATCAACATTCTCATCCCAACTCGTCACATACTGACGCTTTGTCAGACCCCTCAGCGTCACTTTTTGGTCACAGTAAACACTTGCTTAGGTTTAGGCAACAAAATCACTAAGTTAGGTTTAGGAAAAAAACAACATGATTGGGCTTAAAACGACTACGTTTGTACAGTGAAAATGTGACTTGACGTTGTGAACACGGGACACAAACACACAGCTGATTGTAAAGTCAAACTTAACGCACGGGACACGAACAGCGGTCTCCTGGATGAGAGCCCTGTGTTTGTTGGACCCATCCACCACCACGTCACTTTCCCTGAGCGTTTACTGTTACCGCGGACGGGTTTACATTGTAGTTAATGGAAAGCTGGGAATGAGAACGGGCTGAATCTTTATCTGCAACTGTGCACAAATACCAGGTTTAACACAATGTGGCCTACAGTACTAAGTAGCAAAAAAAAAAAATCCATCTTTTTAAATCGTTTTATATACAGACTTTTGTCTAAATTATCCAGTAATTGTGTTATTATGATTTTAGTTATACATGTGCAAATCTAATTTTGACGACCTCAGAGCAGACAAATCCTGGCGCACCCCCTGTGATCTTTAGCGCCCCCCTAAGGGGGGCCCAGACCCCAGGTTGGGAACCACTGACCTAGAGGGTGTTTAGCACACGCGAGCTTTGAAGGTTTTGTGCAAATTTGTCTTGTGGGAAAATGAAGGACAGATAGAAAGCGAGAGATGGCAGAGGAAACAGTGAGACACTTGTGTGGTTTAGCCGGTACTGGTTCTGTACGGTGCCTCTAATTTTCACCACATGCTATTTACCAACTTATATGAGCTTCACAATAGGAGAGTAGTTTTACAGCAATGCCAAGCTTTTGTATTGTTATGGAATTATTCACTTATGTGTGTTTGTCTGTCGCCAAAACACTGAAAATACTTTCTTGTCAGCTGCGACATGTTCTTAATTATCTACAACAAAACCAAAGCAAAAATGTGTCGCCCAAGTTTCCTTCTTGACCTCGTTAAATGAAAACTTCGTGCAGTCTCCGTGTTGTGACTGTTTATGCAGCCGAACTTATTACTCATCGTGATTTACGTGAACATCTCAATGTGTCCAACTGCAGATACACACATGTTCATGATGAGCAGAGCATCATCTGATCATCATCCCTCCTGCAAAAACTATGCTAAATGAGATTTAAACAAATAGATAGCATTTCCAACAAGTTAGGATTGGTATTTTATTACTGTAAGTAATCCATTTTAATGTCTTTTGCTGTCAAGACTTTGATTAATGGGATATTATATTCAACAGAAATCGATATATCTCATCACACCTGATTTTGGTTAACTGCACAGCATGTTTCTCGGACAGAATATCACCCAAGTTTGAATTTGACATATAAGCAAACAAACAAAAACAAGTGCTGACATGCAAGTAGGTGCGTTAACTGTACCATCTCTTTGTGTGAAATACATTTTTCAAAACACGTGATTAGGCTTGACAGACCATGATAAAATAAGAAATTATTACAGGCATTTACTGTAAGCCCCAACTGACATCAGTATTAGATCACTTGTCAACAAAGACGCATTATCTCAAACCAAAATGGCTCTAGTTCTTCCAGCGTGAGACCAGAACTGATTATTTTTAGAAGCCGATTTCTCTGTCACAGGTCTTTAGAGGCAATCATGTGGCCGTAAACATTAAACCATGAAAGATGTTTTACATCTTTCTGAGAATGTTACAGCATGGTTGGGAGGGATCAAACAGCAACGTTGTGGTCTGACAGATAGCTTGATAGAGAGATTATGAAAGAGAAAAGATGGTGATCATTCCTTCCACTGTGGGCTGATGGTTCTAATCCTGCGAGAGAGAGAGAGAGAGAGAGATGGGTTCGCTGGAGGACAATAAAACACTTCTAAACCAGACCTTACACATATTTTAGAGGGTTCATATTACAGCTACCATGTTCTATTCATTATCCCATTTTTGTTGAGTCAATGTGAGCTTCCATCCCCTTTTTCCTTCTGTTGGAAGGAAGCCGCGCAAATATGTGCGTGAATATCAGCCGGTGGCCGCGGCTGTCAGGTCAGGTGGGATGCATTTGAATAATCTGATGAGACAAGGAAGCAATAACCATCAGACAACGCAGCCGGAGTGGGAAGTGACAGCCAAAGAAAATACGAAGCAAGGAAAATGTTTTCACACCCATGTTTGAGTCTTGTGATGAGTTCAGTGCTCTCTGGGAAAAAAAAAAAGATGTTGTTTTCAACACTTGTCATGTTTGAGACGACGTTTGCGTTGATGAAAAATATTCACAATTAGACAGACATATACATGTGCTATTATTTTAAAGAAATCTGAGGCAGATTATGGCTTTATGTCCAAATGAGTGGAATCCATCAACAGTACACACAATAGGCCCGAATGAATTAAAGTAATGACTTAAGTTGAACTCTCCACGGGGCTATGTATTAATGAGAGGGACAATTGGAACACAAAGTATATAAAATTAACCAAGCCCTGAACCTCTTTCACCATCTCTCTCTCTCTCTAAAAAAAAAAAAAAAAAATCTGTCATTGCACTTGTCACTTTGTGGCATGTCAAGAGCAGAGAATGTATTCAAGCCTTTGGCAAAGTGTGACCTTTTAGGGAAGCCCAGGCGCAGTTTCCCTAATTAACCCGTCCTCCTCATGCATACAGACATTCATATCCACACACACCACGGTGCCTCCTTCATTAGACAGACACGGAGATCAACATATTAATTTAATCTGCATAAATGCAAATGTCCTCTCTTGAGCGTCCTGAGCTTGCGTGGAGATGGGTAGCGCAGGAGACAGTGTACAGGCTAAATGATTTACTGACACACTATAGATGTAAATATATACACTATAGATTAAAGTCGAATTTCACACCAAAAAAATGGTCTGTTCTTAAGTAAATAATAATTTAATTCAATTTTTCACACAAAAATGGTCTGTTCTTAAATAAATAATAATCTTAATTTTACAGATATATTACAAAAGGTATTTTTTTTTGTCTTTCATAGCAGAAATAATAAAACATAAAGCTCAAAATGGTCACTATAAACTCACTAATAAGATCCATAGGCACATTAATCTATTACAGGGAAATCCTAGCTTGGCAGTTCTTTCTTCTTTTCTACAGACAGTCATATGTCAGCCAGGCCCTTCATTAATTATTTTGAGACAATGAACACTCGAGGTCTACGTCAACAGCCCTCATTAAGACATTAAAATACCCTCGTTATTAGTGCAAATTAACCTAATTCTTGAGGTTCCTATGTGGCGCTCTAGCGGTCGGAGATCAAAGCGGTGACAAGTCTGTGACAGAGTCCAGGCGTGACAAACGGGACGGGGCTGCGTCTTCCTGCAGTGCTGCACAAAGTCAACCGTGAAAACCTTCCGTTATTAGACATGCAAAATAACTAAACACATGTTTACTCTCATGCGCTGCATCAACACAAAGAGGGGGATTTTTTTTTTAAGTGAAAGCAAATGTAATCTGCATGAATATCTTCAGTGAATCTGTCAAACAGTGTTAGGCGTTTTTGACATTTTTATTTGGTTAGAAAAACACATGGAGCACAATGAGATACACTGAAAAAAACTCTTTGTGTTAATGCAGAATTTCTGGAGCAAAAATGGGCGAAATTAGAATTTGTTGCATGGAAGTCACGTAAAGCACGGTGGTAAATACTCGCTTGGCATTTTGGAGAGCCATAAATTAATTGCATTCAGTGAATGGTGAAAATGTCACTGGCTGTATTAACTCACAGTCAGTTATTCTTGGAAAATTGCAAGGAAATGTAACACAGATTGAGATGTAAAAGGCCATAAAGTACTGGGTTCACTTCACTTCATAAGTCATCAGAGGCAGCGAGAAAAACATGCATTTGATTATCAAATGAGTAAATAAATTAATAAAAAAAAAGAAGAAGTAAGGCCTTTTTGATATTCAGCTAAAATAAGCCACAAGACAACCACAGAAATAAGCTGCAGAAACATATTTCACATTAAGTGGCAAAAGAACAAAGCAAAAAAAAAAAAAAGAAACCAAAACAAAACAAAACAAACAAACAAATAAAAACATACAATGTTCATAAACAACATAAACGCCCCCAAAACATATATCAAACAACATATAGATCACTGAACGTATTTAATAGGCATGTTTTCATGGCATCAAAAAATAAATAAATAAATAAGTAAATAAATAAATAAATAAATAAATAAATAAATAAATAAATAAATAAATAAATAAATAAACAATTAAATAAATAAATAACAGAAGAAGATCACTGCACATGCAACTCACCATTTGGACACACGCACACACACACACACACACACACACACACACACACACACACACACACTCACACACACACGGTTGTGTTAAAGAGCTTTGGTGGCATTTAAAGTGGCTTTACGAAGCGCCTGAGTGGCATTGATAGCTAAAAGGCCTTCAGCAGCAGCCTCAGCGCTGCAGTCTCGCTCCTTCACGTCCCGGTGTGTGTGCAGCGGTGCCATACTGGCCTGCATTTAACAAGTCCCCCCCCCCCACCCCCCCCCCTCGCTTTTTAAAGACATGTTTAAACAAACACAGCTCTTTTCTACTCTATCCCCCTGCCGCCAGCCTCCCTTTGAGCCCGGCGCAGTGTGAAAAGGTGGAACTGGGCTGTGGCGGTTTGTGTGCCTCAGCGGGGAGAGCGAGCACAGAGGGGCGAGAGAAAGCAAAGGGAGGAGTGCTGTGTGTGTGTATACCGACTGACTGTAGGCTGGGCCTTCGGTAAATGCATGGGATTTCACAGAAGGGACCGGTGGATGAATGGGAGCCGCCCTCCTGGAGGACAGACGTACCGGGCCTGCGCTCATTAGCCTCCTCGAACCGAGGCCGCGGGATAAAAGGAGGCAGGGCAGCCCCTGTTCCAGGTACAAAAGAGGGTCTTCATGAGTGTGTGTATCCCCGCTGGGGTCCCACTGAAATGGAAATGCGGTAATTGCCATGATCTGATGAATGGTCAGCTCCTCCCAGGTCGCATTGGCCGCCGTGTCCTGCTGTGATCACATCATTGGAGGCACAGAGAGAAAAAAATTGCAGAGGTCGGCCCTCAGCAGCTGAGAGAGTGAACACCTCGTCCATGTTGGACGGCTGTTTGATAGTTGTCTTTAACATAAATACTTTGCCTATCCAGCAATAATTCTCTTTAGTAAAAACATCCATCTTTTTGATTAATTTGGGCTTGAGATTATTGTTGTTTCTGAATTTGTTCAGCCTTCCTCCATCCCCTCCGTCCTGCATCACATGCTAAGTGTGAAAAAAAAAAAAAAAGCAAGCATGAAAGCCCTGTGATCTCACATGACAACAACACAAACCGATTGTCAAGCGATGTCTGGTACATGGAAGTGGTGGCAACAACAAGCCAATGCTGTTTTTTTTTACAATTCGTTTGGTTCACAGAGCCGATTGTACGCCTTTCTGAAAAGCCAACACGAGACCATAAAGTGCGTTTTAGAAACAAAAACTGCCCTAATTGAAGTTTTTTGCTCGTCATTTATTATCGGGCCGAGACTTTAAGGAGTGTGAACAACCTCCCTGCGCCCCGGCAGAGCCTTTTTGTACATCATGTTAAGCAAGAGAGACGTGCCTGTGAGTTTCTTCTCTCCGCTCCTCCGGCACATCGCGTTTACCCACTGCATTGTGGGAGCTACGGGCTTTGTTTGCAGTGTCCCTGCCCTGAGACAGAGCCGCTCTCCTGGACTACACTAAGCTGGCTTGGCAGCCGGCGTGTGTGTGGTGCCAGGCTTGAGGGTGAGAGTGTGTGTGTGCATGCATATGTGTGTGTGGATTCGTGCACACCCGTATTTTGACGCTTTGCATCATGGGCATGCGTGTGTGCTCCCATCTGCGCGTGACACACACACACACATACACCAGAGTACAGGGAGCACAAATCGGGCGAATGAATCCTCGTACCACCTCTTTTGGCACTCATCAGTTCGTGACTTGTGAAAAGCGCCAAAGTGAGGATTGTAAGTGAGCAGGACACTCGTCACAGGTCCGCCCATGAGACTCAGTGACACCTGTCATCACAGCTTACTCTGAAGACCTGCTACACACCACCTCCAGCCTCGCCTCGCCTCGCCTTCTCCACCGACGAACGAACGGGGGGAGGAGTGTGGCGGAGGGGGTGGTGGATTTATAGATCCCCTCTTTCTCTGTTCTCTGTACTGGTAGCGAGGTTAGAGGGCACAGAACGGGCGGAGAGAGCAGGGTTGGAAAGGAGGGAGATGAGGGAAGTCTGCCCGGTTAGCGTTCGTCCTTCAGATGAGCATGCTTCTCATGGCCCTGTGGCTATAGCTCGCCTTCCCGCCTGACTGCGTACTCGGGACAAAGAGGCTGTGTGTGTTTGTGTGTGTGTGTAACATAGGATGCTCCAACTACTTAATAGTTATGAGTCTATTTCCATGTTATAACATCCCTTTTAAATGTATTTATGCCTTCTCAATGGGAAGTTTCACCATATTTGTTATCATTTCAGCGTGGAAATGTTTATTTCCTCTCCCCCCCAGCTTTATTGCTCGGTAGTTCATTATTGCGTACTAAACAACACAGGGCTGATTGTGGGCCCCGTGTGAGTCGCCGTACGGAAAGTAGCCGAGAAAGAAAAGAGGGAGAGAGAGAGAGAGAGAGAAAAAAAAGGGCTTGTTTGGTTGAGAAACCATTTAACAACTTCCCCTGGAAATTGAAAGAGGAAATAGTTTTGGGCTGGATTGCAGTAGGGGGGGAATGAAGCCCATATGAGGACCAGATGAAGAGAGTAAGCAGCCAAGCAGGACTGACAGTGAGAGAGAGAGAGAGAGAGAGAGAGAGAGAGAGAGGGATACAAGAAGGGAGTCTTTTGATGTCCTTCATTTACATCTCACAACAAAACGGAGGAAAAACCAACTGAAATGATTGTAAAACAGTGACAGACGGAGAGATGGAGAGAGAGAGAGAGAGAGAGAGAGAGAGAGTGAGGGAGAGAGAGGTTTGGGTGTTTATGAGGTCATTTACCAAAGTCGTGTTTTCAACATTTCCTCCCCACTTTAATTTTTCAGCTTTGTTCTACTCTAATTACTTCCATCCACATGTGAGAGTGTGTGTGCAACCCACGTTGTGTGTGTGTGTGTGTGTGTGTGTGTGTGCGCATGTGTGGTTGTGTATGGACGGATCCATTTGCTTGTCACTGCAACTGCGCACATTGCAACATAGACGGAATGAAAACATGCCCACTTAACTTTCCTACTTTGTACATTAACCCTCGGAAGTTCCCACAAGACGCTCTTACAAATTGCCAGCTCGGTACGTGACAGGATTTTTCGGAAATCTGCTGCCGCGACTGACGGGAATGACCACAGCGACGTTTCTTTGTAAAGGTGATGACATTCTGAGGTGTGACGGCCTAAACGGAGCGAGCCAGTCGCAGGACGATCAACAAATTCATCTTCTGGTGGAACGTTTGACGTTCGAGAGTCGGATACGAAACGTCGTAAAATCATGTGTGAGAAATATATAATGTCATCGAGCCTATGTTCTCTACTCCAATATACAATGTATGCTGAGAGGAAGGTGCTCATTCCTCACAATCAGTTGATCAACATTTTTATGAGCCGTGAACTTCCGATGTTTGCAGCCCGTTCTCACCAAATGGCGTTGTATGAATAACACAGCAATTTGTAAGACATTTTGCGTGCAATAACAACACCATTGTTGCTTTTGGCATGTCATTTCACACCATGTAGTCTGTACTGACTGCAATGTAAAGGCGTCTGTGTGAATATGCTACAGTCAGAGCTAGTGACGTAGAATAAAAAGTGAGAAAGTCCGCTTGAGGCGGGTTTGAGGGGAGGTGGATGGGTCCAACAAACAGAACTTTCAGCGAGGGATGCACCGATACTGGATCGGATATCGGGCCGATACTGACTCAAATAGCTGGATCGGGTATCGGTGACAATGGGGCCGATCTATCCAATTCAGTTCTATGTTTATATACTATATACATTAAATACTGTAATTTTTAAATCCTGTTTAAGTTTTGACCAATTTGTAGCTGCATTAAAAAGGTTTACACTTGAATGTTATTTCTGTAAATTGACATTGAAGATTACTTTGAAGTTACTGGTGTACAATTTACTATTTTAATAATATAGAACAATTAAATAAATTTATATCTATGTATTTATTAGTCACAAAGTACCCAAAGCCCAGGTATCAGTATCCGTATCGGGACTGAAAAAGTTGGATCGGAGCATCCCTACTTTCAGCCAGGAGACCAGTGCTCGAGGCAAGTGTTCGTGTCCCAACAACGTGTTTTCCGTGCTTACGTTACGATGTTTACGTGCGTATTTTACTTAGTAAACATATTTATTTTAAGCCCAACCATGATGTTTTTCCTAAACCTAACTTAGGGGTTGTATTGTCTTAACCTAACTGCGGCTGTTACCGTAATTTTGTTGCCTAAACATAAAAGCAACGTGGCATTAAATGACATACGAAAAGCCGTTTCAAAACCCTAACCCTGTGGCGTGTAATGACGCGCGGAAAGCCTAAAATGCGTTATCAGGACATGTGGAATGTCCTTAAAATGTCGTCGCTATTTACGCCTTCCCATGAGATCAGGTCGGATGTTTGAGAAATGCTTGTTCACTTGTGTTCAATCTCTCTGCTCACAACAGTTTAATGTAGGTGGACTTTAATTCCCTGACCTGCCTGACCCTTTAACAAGAAGGAGTGCTCTTCCCCTTTAAAATGTCTTTAATATTTCCTGATGTAAGTCAGTTCCAAAGAAGGGATTATTTACTTGTTTATTTACCTCACTAACAGTATTGATGTTTTGCTTATATGCCTCTTGAGAGGGCGATTCATATCTTTTGCCATTTGACTACCAATTGGCTCCAAATGAGGGGAGATTGATGCGACCTGTGTCGAAGGTTAAAATGGCTCTAATTCCACAGATCTTCCCTGATTGGCTGCAGACAGCAGGTGACAGGGTAGAAAAGGTCATGGAGAATGGAGGAAGGCCAGTGTTTTGTTTACCGGAAGGTTGTTTCTCATTAATTATCTGCTGAGTGCTGAGTATGTAAGTGATAAACCTAATGAAATGGTTTATGTTTCTCCTTTTTGTAGTCGGTCTGAATATATTTAGTTTTTCTGGAAAATCAATGCCCGCATGTTGGTCCATTATTCCCACTCACACCCACCATCCTCAGGTACAACATATAATGAATTTTAGAGCTTCTCAAAACCTGTTACTGTGTTACTGTGCAATTTTACATGAATAAAACTTCTTGTACTTGATGCCCAAAATAAAAAAAACTACAGCATTGGTAGTTTGTTCAAAAGCCTAATACGACCTACAGTATGTTTACATTAACTTGACAAAAAATTCCAAATGCTTTATGTTTCTGCACCTCATGATTTACATCTAATGTTGATGTTCTGTGCCAACAGGAAGTAGCGTGACCTTTGTTTAGCGAAGTTTATAGTTCAGGGTGTGGATGGGTGTGTAGTCTCTGTAGTGTCTGACCATGCAGGAGACTGGCGTGCGTCCTGTCACAGACCTGCAAATATATCTTTATTAACAGTAATCACAACCGTAATGACCTTAATCACATATTGCTTCCTGGCAGTTAAATGAAAATGGCAGGGCGCCACCTGACTCAACTGATTTTCCAAAGAATATGTTTTAATGTTCAATATTAAATCCAGCAATTAAGCAGTCAAGCACATTAAGAGCCAGTCGTGTTAGTCATCTTGAGCTGCGTTACTGTCAGGAAAACCTCAAACGGAGAGTTACCGCAGGTGTGTCCCCGGAACGCAGTGCTCAGACCTGTCAGTGTTACGCAATCTGGCACATTACGGCTTCTCCAATCAAGAAATGATGCTCGTTTTGCATCTCGGGTTGAGAGTTGTTACCACGAAGGAATTGGAACAAGAAGGCTTAGTTTTCAGGGTGATGGCAAATGGGACGGAGAGGTCCAGAGGGGGATACGCTGATGGTGATGATGATGAATCTGTTCTGCCAGAGGCTCGTGACATGGGTGAAAGTGTTTCTACTAGAGGGGGAGAATATGTTAGACCAGGTTTCTGTCTTTTTCTTGCTTTATCGCTTATACTTTTGCTCTTTGCCAATCCAATTTTTCGCTTTCTTTCTTCTAGGGATGCACCGATACCGGATTGGATATCGGGCCGATACTGACTCAAATAGGGACAATGGGGCCGATCTATTAAATTCAGTTCTATATATACTATATACTATATACATTATACATTAAGTTTTGACTAATTTGTTGCTGCATTAAAGAAGTTTACACCGGACTTGTAATTCCTGTTAATTTTGAAATTTTTTTTTTTTGCCATTTATTTATTTATATATTTATTATTTTAATAATAAATAACAATTCACAAAATTTATATTTATTTGTTACATTTTGTTTTAAAAAGTTAGGGGAGCAATGTTTAAGTCAAGCATGATGTTGCCTTTCACATAAATGAATGATCCCAGTCACTTCCACACAGTGAGGCCTACAGCTTATTCATTAAACACTGGTATCAGATCGGTTCTCGGTATCGGCCGATACCCAAAGCCCAGGTATCGGTTTCGGGACTGAAAAAGTCGGATTGGTGGATCCCTACTTTCTCACTTCCTGAATGTATAAAAAGTTTTCACTCATGCCTGACATGACATTTACAAATCCCAAACCTGCGTGGTTCTGGCTGAAAGCTCCCATCTCTCACTTGTTCATGCTAAAGCTTCTGCTCTCCAGGCGTCACTGGTGCAGCGATATAGCTCGCCTGGCATCCTGGCTGCTCTCGGATCAGAGCATGACTAAGGCATGTGTTATGACATTCGGTGATATTTGCATATTCATTTGTGACATTAAGAATTCCTCTCTGCTGCCTCAGGTGTCCCCGAGTTCCTCGCGGAACCACTGCGAGTACAGTTCCTCGTGTTCCCGCTAAGTGAACCTGACTAGGCAGCCCGGCTGATAGTTTATCTTAACCCCTTTTAGACGTTTCTTGAAAGAAAGAAAGAAAGAGGAGTTTTCAGGGCAGAGAGGCAGGGTGTAGACACACACAGCAAGTCTGGCTCTGACTCACTCTGGCAGTGGCTTTAATCAGGGTGGAAAAGCTGCGGTGTTCTCATGCGATGCAGAGTCAAATACTCGCCCTGAGGTCTGCAGGGGGTCAACCGTGGTGCACAGAGAGAGAGAGACAGAGAGAGGGACAGAAAAAGAAACATAAATCCATGTCCCTTGTCAAGTAGATTGCATAGAGGACATACATTCCACACTTTCCATCACAAAAGGCATTCATTATATCAGAAAACAGGATCCGCACACTGCATTGGTAGCTCCCAGCAATTTTAATAAAGCAACGTTTCGATCTAACGGAGATCTTCGTCAGGCACTGTCAAGTCACCATCACAAAACACAACAGGCAATATGTGGACACATCACCACTCAGGTGCTTGTGACACTGAAAGTATCAAGTCGTTGTTGCACAAGCTCTAATCTATCACATCACAGGTTAAGTTCAAACATTATAAGTTACAAATCTTCAAAGATATTTATCATTTAAAGTCATTATATAGAAAAATAGATGTATTTGTTTGTCAGTCTACTCACTGGACCGATCAGAGCAGGGCTGGACAACACTGTCTGATATTCCCCCCATAGAGGGGACAAAATATGCCTCTATGAAAAAGGGCAAGAACAACTAGAAACAACAAAATAACTAATATGCAAACACATTAAATCCAACACATAAAGGGATTAAGTCAAATATATGTTATAAACCATAAATCATCCAGAAAAAAAACATTAAACATGAAAAACTATTATATAGAAAAATACATAGAAAATGGGCCAAAATAATACTACTAGCCCAAATGTTTGATAATGTATCAACGCATAATGTAATGTAATTTTACTTTCACTCTTTTACTCATCCACATTCTGGTAAAAAAAACTCACCATCAAGGGTATCATTACCTGTAACACAAAAAAAATGTTATCTATGTGATCAAATGTCCCTGCGGTTTGGCTTACATTGGAAAAACAACACGCTGTCTCAAGACCCGTATTTCAGAACATAGAAGTAGCATACGTACAAATGACCAAAAGAATCCTGTAGCTGTGCATTTTAACTTGTTTAAACACAACCCATCCACACTGAGATACATCGGGTTGATCTCTGTTAGATCGAAACGTTGCTTTATTAAAACTCCTGGGAGCTGCCAATGCAGTGTGCGGATCCTGTTTTCTGATTTTTATTGCCCTGTGTTGATCCAGCACCTGTAAAAACCTTTTGGATGTGCGTACCTCACAGCTTTTTTGTCATTAATCATATCAGAGCTGTAACATAATACCACGGTGTGTAATGTAAAATGATATTCAGTTGATGTCTAAAACACCTTCAGAGGATTTGTGCTCGACTGACATCAAGTCTGTTTAGTTCGAGTTTTCGAAAGTTTTCAAGAAATTCAAGAACTACAAAATTTCAACCAGGGCATCGCAGAAACACTCCCAGGTGTACTAAATTTAGCTCAACACCAAATAAACAGTCTGGTCTGCAGGGTTAGCGGCATCGCAGCGTACTACGTGACATTGTGTTGTTGATAAACAAAAGCAGTGGGAAGTGATGTGAAAACTGGCCGGTGGACGAAAAAAGGTTGAACCACGGGTCATTTTACAGCAGTGGAGCACAGCGATATATGAAGAGAGAGAGAGAGAGAGAGAGAGAGAGAGAGAGAGAGAGAGAGAGGGTGAGGGAGAGACAGAGGGGAGGAAAAGTGAGAGACGGAACCTGAACTGGAGCTCTTGGGTTTTTTTCTGTGTTCTCGGGGCCTGCTTGTGAAGGCTGCGTTCAGGGTTACAGGTCTGGCCCCGAGCACCAGCGCAGTCACTGGGAATTACAAACAGGCAAAGTGTGTAACCTGCCCCAGCGCTGTGGCAGAGAGCCCGGGGGGGCACAGAGCTCATGCCAGCTGGCTGGCTGGCTGGCTGGCTGCATGCAGGAATCTCTGCCTGCGCTCCCTTTTTATTCGCCGTGCTGCTCTGTGGAGCAACAAACGCCGATTAGTTGACTTCGCCTCTGTTGCGCGGATCTCTCGCTGTTGTTGGTGAGTTAAGCTAAGTATTGTTTGGCGTTAAACGAAGCAGAACATTCCTGTTGGCGTTTAAGAAGATTAATTTCAAGAAGTTGTAAAAGTGCAGCTTTGAACAAACCAAAACAAAGTCATGACAGTTCCAGTTTTACAGTGGTTATTAAGTCTTTTGCGGCTTAGACCTGCAACGTGCAAGATGTCAGCAGCACAGTTGTGAAGCAGATCCTCTTTAACATTATTTAGATGCAGGTTCTGTCCAAACTCATATTTCCAGTTGCCAGTTGCAAATAATTATAGGTTACAACTTCGCTTGTGTTGAGGCTTCATGAAAAGCTTCACATTTGCATTAGCCTGTGGCTACAGTGACATATAGCTCAGAGATTACCTGTCTGTCATCGTGAGGAAAATGACAGTATCCAATAATGTGTTCATTACAAAAAAATAAATCCTCTTTTAAAAAAAAAAAAAAAAAGTTTATGGAGTCAACACAGTTTACAGTGACAACAAATCAAAGGTACAGAGGAGAAACTTTGAAGCCCACAATGAGCCCGGCGCTGCTGCAGGAACGCCTGCCTTGCATCATGTGAACATTAACACACTCACGGCATTTATCAAAGATGGCTTGGCTCGCATGAT
The DNA here is from genome assembly GCA_916701645.2 of Sebastolobus alascanus. Lineage (NCBI taxonomy): Eukaryota > Metazoa > Chordata > Actinopteri > Perciformes > Sebastidae > Sebastolobus > Sebastolobus alascanus. The sequence continues at coordinate 1,148,638 of CAKAOJ020000077.1, read as the reverse complement.
TCAAGCAGCCTGCTTTGATATCCAGTGCCACTAATCTAAGTACGATCGGGTTCACCCGGGGCAAAGATCTGCCCCGATTCATTATAGAGTTTCATCAATTAACACTACCCACAGGGTTGCTCGGGAAACGCTCCGAGCAAACCACTACACTAGGCTACAGTCAGTGTCCCCTCTTCCTGCCGATTAGTTCTCTGCCCCTTTTAGGGCAACATATGAGACACTACTTGGATGTCTTTATGGGAAATACACCCTCCCTTCACTCAGTATTGACTGGAAAAAAATACATGTGAAAATGCACTTAAATAGCGTTTAAAAAGTATCTTTATCCTGCTTCACACACATTTATACACTGAGGACGGTGGATCTAATATACATGTTGGTGTGTTTTGGGGTTCAGTGACCTGTTCAAGGACACATTTGTGTTGGGAGGAGCTGGGAATCAAATCACCAACCATGAAAAAATATATAAACAAAAGGTATTCATTGAAATCTATGAACAAAATATTATGACTTCTGATTACTCAATCATGAAGTTATATTTTTACACTTTGAATTTACTTTTATTCTTTATTATGTCAATTCGGAGCCAGGTCAGTGTAAATGACTTCATAATTTGCACATCAATTTAGTCCAAGTCTGTGATTATTCAGATGTGATTCTGCAGTGGTGCCCATGAGCTAATAAATTGGAGAGAAAGAGAGCCCTCTGGTGTTAGCAACCGCCACAGAGCTCTCATCCTCCTGAGCTCTGCTAACAACAAAACAAAGCTCTTCCTCAGTAAATCTCTCACTCGAAAAAACCAGAAAGTGTCTGTCAACAAACATCCATCATCATCACTTTTTGTGTAATTTTTGATCGACTTTGCAAGCTGATCAAAACAGGAGGATTAGTTAAGGAGAATAAATAAGATATAGTGGCTTCTGGTATACATTTAGAAGAGGATTTGAGAGTAAAATGTTAAGAATAACAGCTACTATGACATTTTTTATTAAGTATGAGGCATCTAATAAGAATAGCCTAAAACATAATGAGGCAACAACCAAAGCTGGTGTTTCTTTTCTTTATTTCACACACTAATACTCGAAACACACACACACACGCAGGCCCTCTCCGCTGGCTTTGTGACCCTCTCTATTGTCATGTATACATGGTTGGGCAGGGCTGCTATATGCAGACAACATGCCAAGCTAAGTGTCGGGTGTGGTGAGGTCACAAAGATCACCATCTCCTTTAATTACCCGGGACCTGGCCAGCCACTGATATTTTGACTCACCTGTGTGTGTGTGGTTGTGTTAGATGGGGGGCTGGGACAGAAGTCTTTAATACAATAGGCCGTGTAGAGACCGACCTGCATTCCAGTAACAACCTGCCGCAGGTAAACTCTTACAAACATGCAGAATTGTTTTCCCTTTCTGAAGAAATGCGTCAGGCCAAAGAGGAGAAGTCAAAGTGTCCCCTGCCTAAGGGACCTGCTTTCACCAGGTCTTATAGCACCACAAGTGGTAACTTAATGGCTCTTCTTACCTAATACTTTCTCTTAGTGCTCAGAGGCAAAAACACACAGGGAACGTGCCGGCATTACCCTGGCTTGAAGCTCTGTGCTAATTATTATGTATGTAGTGCTTCAGGTGGATGTAACAAAACACAATGTAATGTTTTAATTATGGTGGTGTATTACAAATTGGAACCGCACTGTTTACATCTGATGCCGTAAACTGAATGTTTACTGTAGTTATCATGACTTTATATTTCATGCAGGTGATGAAAAAAAAAAAAAGTCGTATTGATCGTTGATTTTTGAGAGTAGAAAACAATATCACTCACCTTGTGTGCTTCTGTGGATGAAGTTTATTTTATGGCACCCCATTGATGTATTCAGCTCTCTCTTCAGCTCCCATTCTCCTCCTCTCCTCCCCGAGGGCTTCACCTGCAGAACCTGCTCTGTCATTAGGCCACATAGTAAGAGGATTTATGTGCAGTAGAAACACAATAAAAACTACACCCTCCAAGTCCCTCCCATCATCTTGCATGGTCAGCAGCTGCGACACTGCGAGCGGATATGAGATTGATTATGTGCATCCCTCTGTAACACTTTGGACTTATGTGGGTGACGTGCATGCTGGGAAGGAAAAAAAATAATAATAATCTGTCTTTTATGTTATGCTAACTTCGTGCATAATGCCCCCCCACCCCCCCCACCCCCCCAACCTCTATCCACGAGCAAAGCAAACTAAACAAGAGATGACAGAACACAATTGAAATCAGCCACTTTCTTTGTCTTCATGCATGGCCTCTCATGAGCGAATACTCATCTGGTAAGGATTGCTTTGAAATTTAAATACATAATTTGAAAATTAAAAAAAGCAATGCACAAGAAAGACTGCACTGTGCAAGAAAACAATAGCCTCCTATACACAGTTCGGGATTGTCACTGTTTTAAGTTTGCTCTTGCGGCAGTCGTATCTGTCCAAAACTGGTAGTGAAGTGGGGGCAGGAACGAAGAGGGTTCACCCATTTTGTTTTAATCAGAGAGAGAAAGCGAATAAAGACTAAAAAATACGCATTTCTTCTTCTTTGGAGATGCTCTCATGGAACCGTTCTTTTGTCTTCTTCTTTTTTATGTCATATGTAATCAGCATTTTCAAACGAACGCACCGCGGCTCAATACAATCCCTTTCAGCTTTTGTTTACCATAAACAACATAATAGGCATCACAGAGGAAAAAGCCCCGGGGCGGGAGAGTGTAGGGTTAACAAAGACCAAACCACTCCAAACATTGCTTAAATTACGACTAAATGACCTGTTGAATACCTGTGTGACTAACATCCAGAGTATGGATGCAGGGCTCATTCCCTGGGGGTGCAGATGGCTCTTTGTAGAGCATGTGGCGTTATATATTATGAGAAATATACATATTTCTTTTTATTGATCGTGTTTCCTTGCGATCTCACAATTCCTGCGATGGCAGAAAACCACTGAAACACTACACATGAATTATCAAATATAAAAAAAAATACTGTAAATAAATAAGTTAGGGTCCCCGTCATGAGTTCAGCCGTGCTGTAGGCCATCGCGTGACTGGCTAGGCTGCTGCAGAGGAGCTGATTGACAGGTTGACGACGCAGATGCTCTGTGTAGTCAGGAGATATTTACCATAAGTTGGATCTCTGTGAGAATCCCATCAGCCTGAGCCTCCTTATCTATCTGAGTGATTGGCAGCAGGGCCCCGAGGCGACCCAGGAAGAACACTGCATGACTCACCGAGCAGACAGCGCTGATTTACTGGCTGAGGGGTTACCGGTGACCATTTAAATTTGAAGATATGTGCTGTATAGGTAAACACACAGTTTACTGGTCAACGTGACGGTTATCTAAAAAAGCGTCAAGAAAATCATGAGAGGAAGGTAGAAGGTAGAAAAGAAAACATTTCTTATATGAATGAAAGAGAGAATAGAAAAGTACGAAAAGAGAATCTATTTTTGTGCTCATTCTGTGCCGTGTAAAATACTTTTCTCAAATGCTTTTGTACCAGGGGTGTAAGAAAATATCAAAAATATCGAGTATCGTGATATTATGTTTTGTGATACTGCATCGATTCTCAAAAACACGATATTATTTTTAATATGATTTTTAATTAATAATTTACATGCAACGATTAACTCAGTCAATACTTAATATTTAAATTGCAAAGAGATGCGTCCTCTCAGTGTATGTGCCCTCTCAAAGTAGAGCTACGATGTTGGATGTTACAGGGACTGTGATAAATGCAAATGCAGATCCAACTGTTCTGATTGCATAAAAAAGTCAACTTTTTTTTATTCAAATTTTATGAACATTTAGGTGTGTTCTTTATACTATGACAGATTTCCTAAAATTAGATTTAAAAAAAATTCGCTATATATCGCCTTGCTTACAGTATAGCAATATTTCGCAATATATTGAATGGTAACCCCCGTATCGGGATACGTATCATATCGCCAGATTCTTGCCAATACGCAGCCCTATTTTGTACACAACTTTCCAGTAAAGTCTACTACAATGAACACTAGTCTCAACTTATTTACATGAAAGAGCACATAACAAAGATCACCTTGGGACATACTCCATTCAACAAGCACACCGGTGACATACAATGATGGATGATGTTGTTACACAGGGGCGAGACAGTTGTATACTCGGGGCGTATAAATAAACTCATGACCGGAAGAAATCCTTCTGTGTGTTTTTGATTTGATATGTTCTGCGAGTAATGAATTCAGTGTCTCTCCGAAGAGTCTGAAAGAAAACAAATGTGCCACCTGTGGTGCCATACACTATTGTTCTCAGTCGATTAAAATCAACCAAAGACTTTGAGTGAAATCCCCCCCTCCTAAAAAAAAATAGAGTTGAAGGAAATTTAGCATAATGTACGTTGATGTTTTCGCCCCTAAACCATAATCATTGCTTTCTGGAGGTCAAACTGAGGGAGTGTTTGTGCCGTATGTTCACTCGTGACTGAATCTGTTCATACGTGCAGCGTTAGCGCCGTTACCATTTGACTATTTTTATTAACAAGGATGGCAGGTTAGTGTAACAGCTGTTGACAGAGTGCAGTGGTAAGCTATGCCAGACGATTCCCACTGAAAATGAGCTGGGCTGGTAAAAAGCCAAAACCTGAGTAGGGCGGTGAGGCTGAGGAAGGATGAAAACGATCTACGCCCCAAGGGCCTGCTGCTGCCATCTATGACTTATTCACTCACAGCAATTAACCGGCCCTGGATTCAGCGGCGGGAGTCACATTCTTCACTACACAGAGACAGAGAGAGAGAGAGAGAGAGAGAGAGAGACAGAGAGAGACAGAGAGAGACAGAGAGAGAGAGAGAGAGAGAGAGAGAGAGAGAACAAAACATTGCAACATGTCAAAACTAGACATCAAACTGAGGGAGAGCAGTTAAAAGGGACAGTCAGTAACCTGCTGCATGCATGACTTCTCTTTTATCAGAGTAATTTATTACTCAAGTATAAATACCATAACTCTGCCATGCACTTTGCATATAAACATAAAAGCATTTTTTAACTGTTGTTGTTTTAGTCAATAACCGTCATCGTTTGTCAGCATCGCAGGGTAACCTGAAAGGGCCGACCTGATGATGTTTCTGAACCAAGAGAAAATAAAATGTGAACTGAGAGGTTCCGCCAGCAAGTTTTATTCTGCGCTCAGTCCTTTGATGCAATGCTTTAATAATCTTTAATAAAGGCTCCTTACCAGTACTCAAAGGGCTGTTTTATTTATTTATTTTTTTACCTTTCATCATTCCGTTTTGGTCTATGTATTTTGCTTTTTGTCCCGTCTCTAGTCGGCAATGTCTTGAAAGGGACTGCCGTCCTCCTATTTTTGTAACATTTTTGCCAATTGCAGAAATGGCAGCATGGTACCTTCAGGATGGGAGAAAGGGCTTGAGGTAATGCCATAAAGAGACCTTGTTTCATTTTTTATATGTGCAAAAAATAGTTTTGTCATAGTTTTGCCATTTCAGCCATATATTCATACTCTTTCTTGATAACTATGTTTACAGTAAAGGCAGGGGTATGTTGTTTGTACCTGTTCTGAAGGGGCACACTGAAGCCTTTTGCACACCAAGTCCATATTTTTTTTGTCCGAAATTGTCTTATGTTTAAAAATAAATACGACCTCACGTTGTGGCAATTACGTTTATACACCAAAGCTTTAGTCGATCATTCAAGTTTTCGTTTTTTCGGTCAAAAGCCAGAAGAGGATTGTTTGACCACTCAGAGCCACCGTCCGTGCAAACATCATCATCTTAAATGGTATCTGATAAACTGATTCACTTTGTCCCCCAGCCCAAAGCACTTTACAATAAAGAAATAAAAGAATACAGAGATGCTGAATTTAAAGATAGATTGTGGCTGTTGTTTGCAGTACAACTTGGCATCGGGGACAAAATAAAGGATGTACGAAAGATAAGACCGTAGTGATTGAGCTCTAGGCAGCTAAACGATAGCTTCTTGCTAATGTCATTAATTTATTAGCCCTGTTTGAGACTAGCGCAATCCATCGCACGGCACCCACGTAATTAATTCAGTTTTGTCTCGCATTGCAAATTTTCGCGACAAAGAATAATAAAACAAATCGGACTCTGTGTGCAAGGTTTCTCTGCGTGTTTTAATCGGATGACGGATTAAAAAAAACGCATACGAAAAATGCGGACTTGGTGTGCAAAGACCTTAAGGCTGTAGAGGTGTTCAGTACATGTACCAATGAATCCTTATCAATGAATATTTTCAAAGTGAACTGAATCACCATAATCACTGACCGAATCCGTAGCCTCTTAGCCGTGCAGCTTTGTTTGGGTGTGAAATGTTTTTGTTTTCTTTAGTGCGTGTGTGTGTTTTGGTGGTTGCACACAATTGTATAGAGGATTCTGGCCTCCCTTCTGCTGGTCCAATGCCATGAGGTCCATCCACAAAACTCTTGTTTTTTAACCTAGAGATAACTGGTGTCAGTCTCTTGGTAGGATTTGAATTAATGTTGTTAAAGTTTTGTTTTGTTGTTTTCACAATAAATCCGCCCATCATAGACGGAAATCCACATCTGTCTTTATTTACAAGCTCACCTGGGTTCTCCCTAATTTCTCAGCTCGGTTACAAGCTGTAAACATATTTCTTTCTGAAATTGTATGCTATTGATGATTGTTATGATTGACTCATCTATGTTCAAACTCAAGTGAGTCACACAAACAACAAAGGAACAGAAATTCCTCATCTGTGGCATCTTCAGCGCTTTTTCTCAGCCTGTTACAGATCAAAAAAACCCAAATTAATACTTCAACGAACACTTAAACCCTCCGCAGCAACCAATAGATTCAGTTGAGAGATAGCACGGTGAGTTGTGAAACAATAAAATCCTCTTCACGCTTCTGAAAAAAAAAAAGCCGCACCCACCACAAATCATCTGTCTCACACCTTTCAGTCTTTTCTTTGACAAGGTCAACATTCAGCCCTGCGGGCAGAGAGGCATTTCGATCGCAGTACTGCTGTCAGCATGGGCCAACAGCACAGATGAGAATGTGGTGATTAGTTAATTTTATTATCGCCATTTAACTGTAAATCACATGACGCCTGACAGAAACCGTGTGAATCAATGTCCAAGCTGCTGTTATAGATACCACATCTGCCCCGAACAGATGGACCAGACTGTTTGCTGCTTGTACAGGATAGAATAATTTGCCTAATTAATCATTAGCAAATTGTTTACTGATATGATTTGATGTGTTTATATTTTATAGCATTTTTCTGCAGTTGAAAACACAGTGTCGGTAATGTTTCAACGCCTAAAAACACCTGTGCAATTAAATAATGAGATGAATAAATTGTACAATAAATTACAGCTTATGTAGAGCACATAATATTATCATAAAAAATCACATTTTTAATCAAAATGTTAATATTAAAAATTGAATATTAAGATTAAAGATTTAAGGCACAAAACAAGAGGTGACCCAGAGGGATGATAATTACAAAAGGGTGATGTTTTACCCAAAAAATATTCTTTTTAAATGGACGACATATCAGTGTGTTGACATGATTAGTGAACCTCTGTTTTTTTTTCTCAGACGCTTTGATGAGTGCTTCATGGTGTTGACACTGATGAATCTACCAGCAGATCACTGCAGGCCAGCTTTGAAATGTCACTCTGTCTCTGGCATGCCTAATCTCTCCCTCCTTCTCCCAGTCTCTCTCTGATGTCTGACATGGAATATGTGGAAATGTCAAAAAGGAGAGGATCTTACGATGACAAAGTCATGCCATTTTAAGATTTTCACGCTTGGGTTTAGTCAGTAGTCTTGAAAACATTATTAACACTGACGTGCTTTGAATGGGTGAAAAATTAAGGGAAATGTGAATGAGCAAAGACCCACTGAGTAAGTGCTGAGTTTGTTGTGACTCACAGAGAACAGCCTGGCTTACAAATGTTACAAGATATCCCCGTCAAGACTGAAAAAGTGGGAGTTTTCGTACAGTATAATATCCTCACAAGCATCTCACAAAGACCGCTTGAAAAACTGAAAATAAAATTACTATTTTTGTGTATAGTGAGTATGACCTCTGCGTATGCGTAAGCTACTTTACTTGTGGTATTGTGTCTTGTCTGGTTCTTATTTTCATAAAAAACATGTATATAAATACACACAACAACAACTTTCTATCTAACTAAGCCAATGAATGTCAAATCCTTACAACGGAGGTGGCCAGAGCAAATTTTGCATGACTCATGTTCAGAATGGCCACAATTATCAGAATATAACCCGGGTTAAAAATACAATAATTTCCCTTTTAATGCCGCCTTTGACACAATTGAAATACCATACTACCAGACAGACTGGTAAAAAAGGGTTGGACTTTCTGACACAATCCTAAAGTGGTTTAAGTCCTAAAGACAGTTCTCCAACTAACCGGAAGCCAGTAGTAGGAAAATAAAATCATGTTAAATGAAGAAAAGATGGGGACCCAGTATTGAACCTTGGGGGACACCGCAGGTAATGGGAGCTAAAGATGAAGAAGAGTTGCCAAGTGAGACGGTGAAGGATCTGTTGGATAATTATGAGCTGTTTCTTTTCCTGAAGTAGTGTCTTTATAAGGCTACACCCTAGATACTTAGCTGATATTTAGACTTTTGATGACTAAGTTCTTTTATCAAACTGTTTTTCTAATGTGGTTTTTAAATGCCCTAATGATTTAGGTAGCTATGTGCTCCTCCCGTAATTTGTTGATGTGAATGAGGGCACTCCTCCCCATGATTGAACACACCTGTGTCTATTTCATGCCTGTGGAGTTGTTTGTTGGCTCTCAATGCCCTGAAGAAGAAGTCATGTTAAAACATTGGTAAATTATTAAATCATTTTCTTTTGCATTGTGGCTACGGATGTGCGGCTATTTTCCTCTACACTTGGATAATTAGGAGGAAAACCCATCACACATCAATATAAGCCAACAAGCAACATGGCCTCTTCAATACATTAAGCTGATAAGCTTGTATTACTATGATACATACTACATGCAGAGTTAAGCTACTCGAGAGCATGAATTGTTGGGTTGTAGAGACAAAGTGTCACGGAGCTGCCCTTGTTTCCCAGAGAGAACAGGAAGCCCTTGGCTAACAGGGTTTGTGTACCAGTACAATGGAGGACTTGCTGCTTCTGTCAGGTCGGTGAGCTAAAGACTAACCGACAGAGTAAAGGCCTGAGGTTAGGATGCCAGGGGTCTGCCATGACACCCTCGCTGATGCTTCAGTAAACCACCCCTCAGGGTGCAGTGCTATCTCTTATTTGACCATTTGCCACTTATTGTATCCCCTTCTATCTTTCTTTCCATCTCTCACATGCTTTTTATATTTATCCTCTTCCTCACGAGTTTATTTCTTGTCATTCTCTCTTTTTCTCTCTTTCTTGATCCCTTTATGCTTTACGCCATGCAACATCATCTCTCTGTGTAAGGTCTGAGGTTGACCAGGGTCATGAAGCCTTTGCAAATCTTCATCTTGGGGGTCTCTCCGGTCTTTAGGGCCCAAAATGTGTCTAATTCGATTCAAAAAAGCCACAGGGGTCAGACCCCACAGCCTCCTCACAAATAATGAGAGACCAGTGTTGCCAGACAGAGAGACCAGACAGGCCTGTCTCTCTCTATCTTTATTAAATGTCATACTGCTAAGTACATTCACCAAAGGCTATTGTGCATACTGTGTGCATGTGCGTGTCTGTTGTACTGGTCTTACTTGCTGGTTTATAACTTGCTTTCTTCCCGAGTTTTGGTTTTCAAGTTCAAGTTACACACAATAGGTCAACAGTTCTCTCAACGTACATAATGTACACTCACTGTAGTATGAATTTTCTTGACAGTTCAGTAACACTTTTACTCATCTATGTTTTAACAATATTCCAGATAAGAAGCTCATCAGCGTCTTAGTAAGCTATTGAACAATGTGATGGGCATAGCACTCAACTATGTGTGTGTTGCTACATGTTTCACAATGTTGTGCTTATTGATAATCTAACTATAAAGCAAGGAATCTCTGTGTGTCTGTATGTCCTTCGCATATCTTCAGTACCGTTCATCCGATCTACTTCACACTTGGCAGGTGTATTGCTGGGGACTCAAGGGAGTGCAGTGTCTAACGTGGTGCAATTTGGCCAGAGACAAAATTATTTTCTTCATGGATTTTGTGGGTCCAGACGAATCCATTTAAGCCAAGCCCATTTGTGTCTAGACTGATTTTCCGCCATTTTTTTTTTTTGCTACTACTCCCTCAAATTTTGAGCAATCGTCACCAAATTTGAGTAACTTATTACACAAAATGTCTTATCTCCTGAACATTTGGTAGACGTGTAGATATGATGTCTAAGTAACCATGACAAATTCCCTGCCATTTGGCCAATACGTGGCGCTGTAGCAGCATCATCTAACTATAAAGGAAGGAATCTCAGTCTGTGTATGTGTACGCATGACTTTCCTTCACATACCTCGAGAACTGTTCTTCCAATCAACTTCACATTTGGGGGGTACAAGCAGCCATACTGCGGCTCTCGACAACGCTGCAAGCATAACTTCTAGGGGCCAAGCAATTGGCCCGTTCCGGACGGGCACACATTCCGAACAGGCACACGCTCCGAACGGGCACTGCACTAGTGATAATACAAGATAAATGCAAGGGTCCAGTATTGTTTTGCCTTCTAAATCTATGACGTACACCTCCAGGAAGGGTTGCACAACTTTTGAATCCTGCTAATAAAAGAACACAAAGTCACGTGTTCAATCTTTGCAACAGCCAAAGTGTGCACACCTGTCATTGCATCCCTGAACATGACATCTACGAATACGCAGACACATACAAACAGGCAGCTTTGGTGCTGAGACCAAAGTTATATATAGATGCAAATTATGCAAATTGGAAAAGATCCAAGATTGTGTCACTGAAATGAATCAATCTGCAGGCTTATTTGACTGGGAGTGATTGTTGGTGGCAGTAAACAACAGTGCAACAGGTTAAAGTGAGGGGAGTTAATTAAATGTGTGAGACGGAGACAGGCGTTGGGAGGTGGTGCCGTCAGATGCTTGACAGGTAATTGAAATACGATTTCTCAGGCACTTGGACATTTGAGAATTGAATGCAACTCATTAACACGCCACCTTAATAAGGATTCGTATGGGAACGATCAGGAGCTGCTCAGACTAGTTCTGAGGTTGGGAGGCTGTCTCTCCTACTTCTCTGGAAGAGGTGTGCATTTGTGTTGGCGTTGCCCTGTTTTATCACATTCTCCTCTCACCGCTTTGAAATACGCTCGCTTTATTTTTAGTTCCCGTTTTTTGTGCTTTGCATTTAAAAAGATCCTATGAATCATCCCATTTGTTTGGTTGTGAAAAGCAGATTAGACTATGATGTGCCTTTTCAAAACTTGTCCGGAAGCCAATATCAAAGATACAATCTAAAGCCACAGTGGATGTAGCCTGAAGGTTAGAGAAACACAAATGGAACCAAAATTGCTGGCTTCAATCCCTAGACTGGTTGGGACAATATGAGAAAATACGATTGTGGTGTTTGGAGCAACTCAGCCAGGATCACGATGATCTTGACACCCGAACCACCACAACACTGTCAAGCCCTCAAAACCAGCTCTATAGCTTCATACTCTTCAACTCCACATTTTCTAACCCCTTTCTTTTTCCCACAAATTCTCCACCTACCACCTCAACCCCTCCGGGGCTCTTCCACTTGCTGCTTTAGTATGAAAATTTGGCCTATGTGTTTCCAATAAATCTTCTAGAGTAATGATGCCTTAGCCAGGTGATTCATGAGCACACTGACAGCTCAAATTGCCGGTGTGAATCTCTGGCATGGCATGAGTCGGCCCCGAGCCGCCCTCTCTGCCTCCAGGCGCGCAGGGTGGAGAGGAGGAGGAGGGAGGAGCCGGGGCAGGAGCTGCAGGTTTAACCCTGTCACCTGCAGTCTGATATCTGACCTGCTGCACTGCAACTGGAGACGCAGGCAAATCATGTGTGTATCCACGTGTGTGAGCGGCCAATGAAGAGGGAAGAGGGGGTGTGTTTAAAATCAGCATTAGTGTACACCAAGAGTCTGAATGCTATTTTAGTTGCTTGACTTGCATTTGTTCATGACTTAACGAGTTTGTATAGTGTGGTTGAAATTACCACCCAACACCCAAAGTTCCCCTCAGCTCTATGGAGCTTTAGAGCAACTTTCAGCTCATTGTTTGGGTTTTACGACCCACAGATTTACTGTTTTGGTTCAGTCTCACTGCTCTGTGTCAAGCCACATATAGGCAGCTGTTTTCAGTGAAAAAGCTCTGATAAACCCACTTTATGCTGCCTGCTGCAACAAATAGCAGACAGCTATAGTGGAGCATTTAAGTGCTGAAGAACCAGATAAGATTCTCAGGAGTTGGTGGAGACCAAACCAGAGCTAAAAGAAGAGTTAATATTGGACTTATGCCATGTGACAAGAAAGATGACTTCAAATAAATTCTCATATTGCTCCATGTCCTCTGGATGTGTAAATAGGCAATTGTTTGCTAACACATTCGCCATAACTTTATAAGGTGAAGCCAAAATATTCCAGATACGATACGGGGGCTGCCATCTTGAGATTTTGATGTAATTTGGAGCCAGAGTCTGTGCAGTAGTGATCGGGGGTATTGAGGTCTCGCCCACACACAAGCCCGAGCCAATCACAAGTCGAGCACGGCCGCAGCTTGTTAGCGTGAGCCACTTAGCTGCTATGTTAGCACCACGGTAGCTGTTTGACTAGAAAGACACAACAACTAACCATAATATCTCTATAACTACATTCATGATCAAATTGACACATGTTCTATTACACAGACTCGTGACGGTTATGGAAAGTAAAAGTTACATCTCCTCTCTCGTATATTTCCCGAGCCTCCGGCTGCGACTACTTCACTCAGAGCGGCTGTAAATCATAGCCGTCAATCATGACGTCTCACCCCCTTATAATAGCATCAAATTGCTAATTATAGCCAAACTTATCAGAAAAATGAACACTTGAATATACACCAGCGTGACAATAACTACCTAAAATGTCAGAAATCTTTGGGAAAAATGTATTTGACGTGTATTTAAATTTTAATTTGGCACATGTCCCATCCGCTTACATGGAGGGGGTGGAATATGTGACCTATAGTGCAGCCAGCCACCAGGGGGCGATCCAGATGTTTTGGCTTCACTTTAAGGGAGCTGTCATGTCGTCCATCTTTATATACAGTCTATGGGTAATACATTCAATGTTTAGTTTACAGCTTGTTGTACTGTCCCCAAGTGATCAACAATCTATTAATGCAAGATTAAGATAACAAGATAACCCCCCCCTCCCCCCCACATACACACACACACACAGACTCCTATACATTACACAACTGTCCTCACAAGCCTTTAAGTAAACATTTTCTTGATTTCAATCTTGTAGCAACGTCACTTAAGCCGACCACACATTCCCTGTCTCACACCTGCCTTCTGCCGTTTCCATGGCTCCTTTTTCATCAAGGACTGACGGAGCAACACGTCACACAAAGACATGGGGTTTCACGCTCCGCTGGCCTTGGCCTTTGTTTACATGTAATAAATTGATGTGAAAATCATAGTCAGATGAGCCCTGGCCATTTGGAAGCCATTAGGGCAAACACTTACAATGAGGTGGCTTTACAACCTCGTAAGTGTCTCTTTGGTTGCACATTTAATGACCCCTGCTGCGTAAATGCGTCTGACGGCTGTTGCAGAAAGGTTTCTGTGGGATAAGTGGCAGGGACTGAATGATATAATGTGTCAGAAGCCTTGCAGGAGTCTGGTCCAATTGTTTGGCGTATATATAAAAGAAGCACAAGCTGGAGTAAAACTGCTTCTGTAGCTTTGGCCAAAATAATCCAATGTATGTGTAGTGAAAAACGAGAAGGAGAGGTCATGACATGTCATGTTTATAGACTGGCATAACCAGCACTTACAGGAAGTCTTAAACAAACCCGGCGTTTAAGTCATCTGAGCTGCGTAACAGAAAAGTTTTATGTTTTTCAAAATAACCCCACGTCAAAACAAATATATTACGCTGCAGCTGTGTAATGCTGTGCATTTAGTATTTGTGAGTATTTGTAAGGGACACACTAGCCATATAAAACGTTACTTTTATTAAAAGGAGAATACCAGTTTCAGCTACTTAAACAAGACATTTTGTCATGTTAAATTACATTAAAAATCCTCATATAAAGAGGGTTTTTCATAACCGGTTTTACAGATTCAGCTAAACATCACATCAACGCTTAGTAGCTGTGACAAAACAACTGAGCTGAGCTATATATAAAGCGCCACAGTACTTAGCATAAAATGGGAACACAGTCAATGCAGTGTTTGCATTTTCTCCCTAAAAGGAGGCAAACGTGGGCATCAGGAACTGAAGGAGCTGCATTTGTGACAGAAGAACAAAAAGGCTCTTATTGTTAAATCCACCATTTCCCCCTCATATTTTTCCAATTACTGATTGTTCAGAAGGATTTCAGGCTCATACTAAAAACATGTTTCCACTAAAATGCTTCTTCTACCCCCCCCCCCGCATCTACTCCCTTTCTCTACCATTCAGTTCTGTTTCTGTCTATGCCACTCTTCCCGTCTCTCTTGCTCTCTTTGACCCCCCCAACTACCTAAAATGTACTCACAACAGCGTTAAGGACTACAATCCCCCCAGGGGGTTCTTGTGGTCCACGTTCCCAGAGAGTAACAGAGACTTCACGGGGACATGCTGGAACAAATGACAGAGACAGACTGCAGGCGAGCCATCAGATACGCAGATGGGCACAGATCAAGGAATGGAGAAACCACCACAGTGGTGCAGCGACGTGGCTTTGGATGTCATGCCACCATGACTGCTGCCGCCTGCAAAATGCATACATTTTTGTATGGCTGGCAAGGAAGCTGTCTGAAGTCGTATCATGACGGACGTAAATGGCATGGGTGCACATGGTTTCGCTAAAACTGATCACACGGTAGTTAGGGCGGTGTAGAAGGACTCAGATTTCAAGCGTAATGTGTTTTATCTTTTAAAGGTACAGTGTGTAGGATTTGGCAGCATCTAGTGGTGTGGTTACAGATTGCAACCAACCGCTCACTCCTCCCTTTATAGACCGCGGTAACGTGAGCCGCAGTGTGCAAAACCGTGGTAACGCCGTTCGCCTCGCTCAGAGGCCATCTTTACCATAATAACACTACTTTGGGAGCAACGGAAGTCAGGCGGCGGCTGGCGGTACCACGGTTTTGCACTCTGCTTCTCACGTTACCGCAGTTTCACAAGCGTGATGGAGAACTACAGTGACCTTCAGGTAACTTAAAAAAGCAAAAGGCTCTCTCTAGAGCCAGTGTTTGGTTTGTATGTTCTGGGCTACTGTAGAAATATGGCGGGGCAACACGGCGGACTCCATGAAGAGGACCCGCTCCCTATGTAGTTATGAAGGGCTCATTCTAAGCTAACAAAGACACAACGATTCTTAGTTTCAGGTGATTATACACTAATGAAAACACAGTCATGAATATTATATTCCATTTCTGCCAAAAGATCCCCCAAAATGTTACACACCACTCCTTTAATATACAAATCAATAAGTTACTTTGCTTTCATAATAACGATAAAAGTGAAAATTCAGTCGTGTGTGACTCCCTGGGAATGAGAAACTGTAAAAATGACTCAGTGTGTTGACTTCTGATTCTTTCCACATTTCTCATTGCCAATAAATCTTAAGCACGCACATGCACAAACTCCGAACTTTATTAAGAATTTTTACAGTCACTGAAACTGACTTATTCACCCTCCACCCCCTAAAATGGCATCTGCCCCGCATGACAGTCAATCTCGATGACATTCAACTGCTGCCAACATTTCCAGTCATCTGCACTCACGCCTCTTATTCTGTCATTGGTTCTGACTGCATGATGGCATAATCAAACATGTAAAAATAGCACCAGAGTAAAGAGGAAAACCACTAAAAATGCACACACACTTGGCGCAGTGTGTGTTCCTCTCCTTCCGATCCTTTAATCTGCAGGAACTTAAGAGGCAAGGAGGCCACAGTGAGAGAGAGAGAGAGAGGAGAAAGAGAGAAACCACAAGCAACACAGAACTGTCAAAAAGCTTGGACTCTTGTCCAACATTTAACCATCAGAGCTCTGCTTGGAGACTAAATGGGGTGACAGTTGAAAGGAAGCCGGGGTGGTGAATTGTGAGTCATAGTTCTTTGTCTCTGCCTCCCATGAGGTAAGCAGACGCAGTGCACATGAGAGGAGAACAAGGCTTTTTCTGCTGCGTTTTGTTATTTGTTTCCCCATTTGGGAAAAAGGTCTGGCAACGTGTTTGGAGATTGAGACTCAACAGAACGGAGAGTGTCAGATAGGCAAGAGCGTGACAAACAAGTAACACATTTTTCATGCGAAAGCAAAAGCTCTTATTGAATCTTCTTATACCAGAATACAAAAGTTTGGTTTGTTATTTCTGTAGAAAAAGGGCGGGTCAATATCAGTTTTGATAATGTCACGCTCCATCATGCCTAATTTGAATTATAAGAATATTAATATAAATGGAATCTAGCTCGAACATAAAATGTTTATTGAATGGCCAACTTGTTTAAACACTCCACTCACACCAACCTTCTCAGATATTACTTTTGTTCTTTTGCAGATGCTTCTCTTTTTTTTTCTTCACATGATGCTCTTTTATCCTCTTTTTCCTGATTATCATCTGGTTACTCATTCTACAAAACCTTCTCCTCCTCCTCCTCCTCCTCTTCCTCCTTTTCTTTAAATGCAACTGTATAATTTAATCTGCTGCAATCTAAAACCACTGCATTAACAAATGTAGAGGCACACCTACAGTATGTGCATCAGCATCACCAAAGAACCAAACATCTAAGATTAGCAATGACGGCTTTCATACAATCATACAACCATTTGCAAATGCATGCACAAATAAGGAAACAAACAAAGAAACAGGGAAGAGCAATAATTCTCTCCCTGGATTGTTTACAGAAACACATTTTAAATCAGCAAAATATATTTGAAAAAAACAACAACTCTGACTACGCAATAATTTATTTCCCCCCACTTTTATGCATCTTTTTTCCTCCCTCAGGGTCTGGGGGGGAAAGTCCATGTTGCAACTGGACTCTGGGGTCAGATTCAGCCCCTCCCCTGCCTCAGGCCAAAAACATGACCTGTGACACCAGAGCTCTTCTTCTGGGCTAAACTCATTGTGGTGTTAGCTAATTAGATATCACCTGCCTGGCCACCATAAACATTTAAATCTCCCTAGCGATGGCCTCAGCTGTACAACGGGTCAGTTTGCAAAATGGTGACCTATGGTCAGAAGAGGAGTGGGCATTTTTTGGTCGGTCTGTTCCTGAAAAATGCACTGATCGGAAAATAATTCATCCCGTAATGGAAATGACACATTATGTATATTTTATATTTAAGAGTCTGCAAAATGTTTCAGGATAACCTGGGAGCACAGTACACTCAGGAACATAATGCACATAGTGTACTGCTCTGGAATCAACATGTAGCTCAGTGGGTAAAGCAGTCCCAGAGACAGAGTTTTGAGTCCCACACAGACCACCCATGTTGCAAAATATGGTATTCATAGTCCATTACATGTCATACAGTGTACAATATTACAAGTTCTGTCTTCTAAAACAATGTTCCTATTGCACAACTGCCTCATTGAAAACTGCGATTATGGTTTGTCAGGATATTTAACTACAAACTGCATGCCAAAATATTGCAGGCAAAATAAATCATGAACGCTAGACAGCTTCTTTGTCAGTTTATCCATAAAGCGCTTTCATTCCAGTTTTTCTCTCCATGTACAGATGTATCGGCAATATGGAGTTGACTGAATATATATGGACAGATGCACACACTCACACACACAATGATAGAACTTGGTTTCCCCTCGAAGATGTTTCTTTGCGACCACAAGAGGAACACATGATATGCATGTTTGCATGCACAAACAAACACACATTTGCGAACGCACACATATATATACTGCACATGAATACATTAAAAGAACAAGAGAGGCTGGGAGAAAGAGAGCGAAGCCACACACTGGCACATCTCCCTAAAATTTCACTTGTTGTGCCATTGTTTGACAAATTGTTCCACCTATAGTAAACACAGCTCTCAGCAGTTAGGCTCCAAATGGGGCCTTCACACACCATACAAGACCTTAGATCCCATGTTGAACTTTTTTAAAATTGCTGTTTCTGTTATTGCCTTTCTCCCTCTTCTCTCTCTTTCCCTAGCATGGTCTCAATTTATGTTTTTTTTTTTTTTTTTTTCCAGAACACACATCATCACAATAAACAAGGCTAAATTCTCAATTCATATCATTTTACCCATGATAATGAGCCACATTTCCACTACCAAACAGACCATCTGTGCATCTCTGATGAGTGTCTTCTGTGAGGCAATGGAGAGTATTGAAATGCTTTAAACTGACAGCGCGGGCATCATTATGTCATGTAAACAGGCCTGGCATCAAAGGACCCAACATCACGCAACCTTGTGGTTCAGCTATGGTCTCAGCCATGAGACCATAGCTGTGACTTTGCTCTTTTGCTGCTCTTGTCCTGTGTAGGCCACACTGGAATATTTTCCATAGTGTGTTAAAGCAGAGCCCACATGTTGCCAGCCATGGCACAGTCTTTTCTCAAGTGGGTACCAACATTTAAGAACCACATTGATTAACCTGCAGAGTCTTTCTTTCTTTCTTTCTTTATTCCTTCATTCATTTATTTATATTTATGCTGTGTCATACTTTGTGTTCTTCATGACTTCAAAGAAACTAGTATCCAAAACAGGGGAAGCAGACAACAACATTCACTTATAGTTCAGCCTGAACAAATTATGCAACAGCATGATTAAAACACATACTAAAATACATACTAATAATAACACACTATTGACGTATTGATCAAGATATTTTTTTGAATTTTTTAATTAATTAATACATGTCATTTTCTTTATTTTTTAGTTTAGTTTAGTTAATATTTTCTATCTTTTTCCTTTTTTTTTTTACAAAAAACTCTTAATTTCTTACTAATTAATACTAATAATTTTGACTCTTGAATTGATACGAGTGAAGCATGTTTCTCAGAGGAGTCGGTGCATTGACCTTTTAGTGCCCAACGCATTTATCAGGTTTATTTAACAGGTTGTTCCTTCACTAATCAAAACTTGTGAACCCTGACAACCAAGTTACAAGATGATATAAAGGCAATAAATAGTATATAATAGTATATATATATATATGTATATATATATACATATATATATATATATATATATATATATATATATATATATATATATATATATATGTATATATATATATATATATATATATATATATATATATATATATGTATATATATATATATATGTGTATATATATGTATATATATATATATATATATATATATATATATATGTCTATATATATATATGTAAAGTAACTCAAAAAAATCAAAGGATGTCAAATATATAGCTGATTGCAAAGCATGAATTAAATTATATAATAATAACACAACATCTTCTGCAGTTACAGTACATCACATTGGCTTTCATTGGATGTGTGTTATGATGTGAAAACATTGCTGCTGTTGCTTTGATTGTATGTATTTGTGTGCATGTATAGCTTAACACTAGAATACTGCTTTTTAAGTATGTTTACGCACACATTGTACTAATTGTGTTGTTACATCCTGAACATTAGAACTGCTGAGAGAGTGTTGTCAAGGTGTTACATCATTACACAGAGTTAACTGGAATTAAAGTTCTCAAAAAAAAATCTGAAGTTATAGAGCAAGAAAAAATCATCTTCTATCAAAGTCTTTTGGACTTAGCAGGCCTACACTTTTATGTGGAGTTCAGAAAATGTGGAAAGACTGGAACCTGGAATTAATGTATTGTCAATGGCGATCAGTTCAAAACGAGTAGGTGAAAGGACAGTTATATAGATAAATAAAAAAACATGAATGGAAGAAAAATGCACATACATACCGACAATTATCTGAGTGTACACACATTTTGCTGAATACATGCAGAGAAACAGAGCATTTTGATGTATTTCAATGAAAATCACAGCAGAGAAAAACAAATGAATGACTCTGGGACGACTGCTAGAGTGTAGCATTTCATTTTGCTTCCAGAACCAGAGTGTAAATTTGACTTGGTTTGGCTGAAGGCCTCCAACACTTTTCTTAACCTCTTTACTCTGATAGGCTGCAGCTTCGGGGCACGTTATACTCTCCAGGTGAGGGCCAGATGGATCTAGGGCTAGCCAATGTGCTCTCTCTTTCTCTCTCTCTCTGTCTCTCTCTCTCTCTCTGGCTCCAGGCTTGATTACAGTCACCACATAGTGGCCTGTTGGAGACAAAACAAAGCAAGTGGAAGTACAGTGGGCTGGAGATGGAACTATTTAATACAATTTACAGTGTGTTTCCCCTTGTTTGTGTGTATACTGTAATAAACTGCAATCATATCAACATTTACAGTTCACTTAACGATCAGTATGGGCATTTTTAAATGGATAATTGTGCCATTATTCAATAAATTTTAATTTTTTAATCATATAACCAATTCTTTGCTCCTGCATTTGCCCAATTGTCTCTAAATGATCCATATCAACAACGTTTTTACATAACATCCACTAATCAGAAGATGCCAGCAGCACCTCCAAGCATCCAATAGGTCAATGAGCTCTTCCTATTGTAAAATAAACATAGTATGTTTCCAAACATGAATCAAGTAGGAATATTAAAAAGAAATCGTGAAACCAGGTCAATATTGCCTAGGAATCTCACTGTAAAACAATCAATAATCAATAATCACAATAGGATCAATAACATAAAAAATAATAATAACAAAAACATCTCACACATCTCAAGGAAGAATTCATATTTTTTTAATGAATAAATAAATGAAAATAAAAACTGCATAATATAAATAAAAGTTTCACATTCACCATGGCCTGTACAGAAGCCATAACCTCCCTCAATAATATAAATTGGTGGTTGTGGCAGAGAATGAACCATGACCAAGACATCTTTGGTCAACGTTTTTTTTACACACTTTGTTCTTACAATCAAATTAAATAAATTAAGTGAGCAAACAAACTTTCTCAGGATTACGTAATGAAATAATAACCACCGACTGTATGAACAGGGCTCCAGTCACCTTGTTAGTCTAAATGCAGTTAGTTATGTAGTAAACACCTGTATGTTCTCTCACAGACTTTGTCTCTTCGCCTGGGGTTGATTTGGTGATTGCAGTGTGGAGGACAACAACAAAACTGATCCTCAGTTTGTGATTTTGAGTCTGTCTCCATATACTTTCATCGGTTTACTGTACTGAAGATGCAGGTGTACCTTCTACTACTGCCATGGGTTGAGTTAATGGTAGGCAGCGACATCTAGTGGCCACACTGACCTATTGTTGAAGTCAAATTCTGACCCTCTAATATTAAATGTCATGATTATTTACTCATTTCCTGCTCCACTAGAAGGACACATATACAACTGCAGCTGTAATGCAAATAGACCAGGTATTTCTGGGGCACACGTATCTCTCTGACCCATTTTGCACAAGCACATAATGGCAGACGCACATTGTGATTAATTCAACAGCTGGCTCTGGGAGTAACAAAAGGAGAAGAGGTGGCCTAATGGTGGTATTACTATAATGAGGATGATGATGATAATGATGATAACAAAATCCATAAGATCAAGAGATTGATGTAATAATGATGGTTGACCACTTGATGGCAGCATTGTTATGTTGTCCAAGTTCAAAAGGTGCCTTTCCATGACTTTGTGCTTCTCTGCAAAAATATAAATAAAAAAATCCCATGTTGCAACACTAAAGTTATTCATGTGAGATGACAACCATGAAATAAAATACACAAACAAGACTCACATCAGTATCTCGTATGTATTGGTATTTACTGTGCAATGCGATGCAGTTTGTATCCGAAGGCAAAATGTAGTTCAGCAACTGAAATTTAAGTTATGAATTTCGTCTGAAACTTTTTAGCCCTAGGGGGTTACATACATGCATGTGTGTGTATGTGTGTGTGTGTGTGTGTGTGTGTGTGCATAAATGGCCACACACACACACAGCAGCAGCAGCAGCTACTTTAACTCTTAAAAGACTCCCACATTAAAAGCTCCCAATTAAAGCAAACTTTTAGAAGTGTCAGGACAAATATTTTTAAGGCCATTTTGTTGTGGCTGCTTTTCATTTCATCAAAGCACCAACACCTGCACCCAGATGGTGTTTTTTTTTTTACCATCTGTGAGCGTAAAGTGTAAAAAAGATGATCGATATCAGTGGCTACAACACTTCCCTGCCTCCAGATGGCACGATCGTTAAGTTCTCTGAAGACTGTTGTATGGCGTCCAATCCTTCAGCTCCAAATGTTAAGAAGAAAAGAAAAAAAGAAAAAAGTCATGTATATGCCTTGGCGAGCTTATTTCGCTTTACTTTCAGTGCTCTTGTGAATAGGGAAAGAGGAGGTTGTGGGTATTCAAGAGCCTCTTGGGGTTGAGAATACATATCACTAGCCTACATTCTGCAGCCTATATTTGGCAATGCAGAGTACTGTAGTTTAGAGTACATGATTTTCAGATGGTGTGCACCATATGTCGCAATCTGTACGACACAGCTGAGGCCACTGCTTGTGTGATAGTGTGATGTTGTCTGTGACTCACACATGCACTTTTACGTTGATCACGAACCTGTTTGTGAAGTGTGTATATTTCTAGGGAAAGAGTTAATGTGTTGGAGTACATGGATATTACCTTTGTTTAGTGCTTTGTACTTTGTGCTTGTGAAGAAACTGGTGGAATTTGTAGTCAGTCAAGTTTCAGCAGGTTAACTGCATCACGAGTATCTGTTTTATGTGTGTATTTGGAGCTTGGTGTGTGTGCTATAGCTACAGTAGCCCCTTGCCAGTGTGTGTCCTGGATAACTATATGTGCCTGTATGCGTCTCCTGAGTATTTTTCACCCGTTAGGAAAGCACATCTGAAATAACAAAAAGTGGTGAAAGTAAATCTATATCACACGTACCACAAAGCAATCAGAGAGTCATCACAATAAAACTATAACACTCCTATTCTGGAGGACCATGAAGTGAAATCAATTGCTCATCTGGACTTAAAGATGAAGTAGGCGAGATTGGAGCAAATATGATTTAATAAAGTTATTTTATAAAACGGTCGCTATATCGTGACAGTAGTGCATGAAACAGGTAATCTGAAAAAAATCATGTGCCTCTGTGTCCTCCGGTGCTCCTAACGGCATCTGCAAGATTTCACAGACCGGGGTCTACTGTCCAGCTGCTGTCTATGAGAGCCGGCTGTCAATCACTTGGTCAAAGTCTCCCGTCACGGGCTAGATTTTTTAAAGACTGAAAACAGAGCCATGATGGGGTGCAGAAGTCTAGTATGAAGTACTCATCCATAGTAGGTGTATAACTATACAGTAGATGACCGTGGGCGTGCCCCCAGCATTGTGAAACAGACAGGAGCACCGGCATCGGAGCAAAGCAATACAGTGCTGTATTTATCTTGCCGTCAGACAGTTTGCTGTCGGAAAATATTCTAAATATAGCGTATGCTTAAACGGATATAATTTTTTTGGGTGAGCTTTTCATTTAGGTGGCTAAAATACGTTCCTCTGCTGTCCTCGTCCTCAGCACTGTATTGCTTTGCTCTGGTGTTTTTTGGAGGCGGGTCTGGCGCAACTTGGCCCGACTCCGGAGAAGCTCCAATTTGAACGCAGCTCGGCACAACTCGGCATGCTAAAACTGGTAATGGAAACACAAATCAGCGCGGTATGGTTTGACTCGGCACAACAAAAAAAAAGTGCAAATGGAAAAGCCCTAACACTCGCGCTGGCTCTGCTCCAAATGACCTACCGCAACTCAACTGGCTCTAGAGAAGGCCATTTGTATTTTCGTGTCGGACACTGTAGTTCTCCTACGTGCTTGGCACACGGGAGAGGTTGCAATTGGTTGCAATCTGCAACCTTACCACTAGATGCCGCCAGATTCTACACACTGCACCTTTAAAGGATATTGTTTTTATTTAGTTTCAGTTTACTAACAATATTTTTCACTGCTTATTTTCAGGGCTCCTGTATGCTTCTCCAAACTGGGGACACGCTGACTGTCATCTACTGTAAGTAATACACCTACTATGGATAAGTACCTCATACAACCCCACTTCAAAATGCCCAAACTATCACTTTAACAGGTTGGCTTAGCGGCAAATTATGAAAAGGAAGAATGGGGAAAAACCCTCTCAAAGAAAACACACACAATGTACTGTACGCTTGATTTGTTGGTTTTACATTTTGAGAGGTTGTGATGTGGATTTTTGACAAGGCAAGTGTTTCAAGTTTCTCTCCTGTCAAGACAGCAGCCAAACTCTCAGAGAGTATACTGTCAGCCAGGGAGACTGGCAACCGAACAGGTGGGGTTGTCATATGTTTGCGAAGGAGTCTGCTAAATGTTCTCTCCAATTAACAAACAGCTCAGACATTTTCCTCTCAGCAATTCCCTCTCTCCCTTCCCGCAGTTGTTGCTCGCTCCATTTGGGAGAGACACATGACTTGTTACACGTCTCTCTGGCTCCGCTGAGAAATGGCAGATTGAAACGCATTTAGCAGGTAGAGCTGCAAGACTGATGGCAGGCTACCAGCAACTGCCCTGGCTGATGGAGAAACTGAAGCGCTTGCAAAATGCTCTGCAGCTATCACCGTGATCCTACTTTGAAATATTCACGTGCTGCTTTCTCTCTGCAGATGTCGGCATTGTGATAACAGGTGACTGAGAGGCATGCAACTGGTGCTGTGCAACAGTCTGCCAATTAATTGTGTAGATTCCCACAGGAGTGCATTATAAATACAGAATGCATAATGGGGGAGTTCAGCAGTGGCACTGCATGTAATAGCAACATTTTCAGCTTTGAGAGACTGTGAGGCTAGTGTGTAATTAACCTGCTGTAAGTACTGCAGTGTACTGTGAGTACGGCGACAACATTAGTGAGGAGAGAGAGGAGTCTGCCGGGTACTTTAAGAGGTAGCTCACCAGAGTGGGAGCATTGACTTTACTCAAACACTGTGAAAAAAAATAGATAATTAATTAGCTGCCTTTGACATTAGTGCTGTGGTAACATTTTGTGAGAATTAGGAAGAAATAAAAGGGTACTGCTTAGTTTAACTTGCTCATTGGGTTTCCCTCTGGTAACATTTAAACAGGAATTACCTGAGTACTTTTTAAGTCTGTTGGGGAAGAGTCAAGTCTCAAGGCTTTCAGGGTAATGTGTCTACACAGGCTGCATAACGGCTCGCGTTTCACTCACGCTGTATTTGGGTAAATGCAACCCAATGCATGCTTAAATGCTTTGAGTCTATTTCCTTTACAGTTTTCGTAACGTAACTACAGTGATTTCATATTGGACTTGGAGCGCTGCCAATATCTCGGTGACCTACAAGTAAAGACTGTGCCTGAACGCATCTCGCCTGGTCTCGCCAAATGACGTATGAATGACAAGCCAATTTCTTATGTCATTTTGCGTGCTATCAGAACGCGGTTCTTGCTTTTGCCGTGTCATTTCATGCCATTTAGTCTGTACTGACTGCAATGTAAACCCATTCGTGTTAATATGCTTATTTTTAAGTTACGTTAGTGACGTGTTTTCCGTACTTATGTTATGTTGCTTACATACATAATTTACTTAGTTTACGTAGTTATTTTAAGCCCAACCCAAGTTTTTTTGTTGCGTAAGCCTAACCATTACTGTAATTTTGTTGACTAAACATAACCGTGACCGTTTCCCGTGGTGTTAAATGACACACGAAAAGCCACTTCACAACGTTAACCCCGTGGTGTGAAGTGACACGCGAAAAGCTTAAAATGCGTATCATGACACGCAGAATGCCTGTCAAATCTCATGTAAGTTGTCTCACAGCAGTCAAATCTCAAATCCCACATTTTGTAGCTTAAAGGAATGCTGTGGTACCAAACACAGTTGGTTACATTCAGCGTTTCTCACCAAAGTGCATTGTGTTTATATTCCTGAGGCCTAAGAAGCCTGTTGAATCCGTTTCTTTCTTAATAAAACATTTGAAAGACCTATTTTTGGGGGGATATTGCTCACTGCTTTCTCTGCGCATTACCGTCACGATCAGTGGAATAGCGTGAAGCCGTCGACAGGAAAGTGTGAGAAATAACCCGCTTTCAAATGTGCATGCAGTGCATCTGTCTCCTCATGCAAGTGAGAGTGGAGCATTGGATACACACAAAACGAGGATCCTCTCACCACAACATTTCTCCATAGCACCACTAGTGGTCAACAACTTCAAGTCTAAAGTCTACAATAGCAACGTATCCTCAGTCTTTTCAAAATAAACATCTGTCTTCACAGGAAACGACTTGGTTAGGTTTAGGCAAGAAAACTACTTAGTTAGGTTTAGGAAAAAGATCATGGTTTGGGTGAAAATAACACCGGAAGTGATATAACTTATGTACGGAAGTTACATGACAAAAACTACTTAGTTAGATTTAGGAAAAGATCGTGGTTTGAGTTAAAGGAACTCCGGAAGTGGCGTAACTTAACTACGGAAGTTCCGTGAGAAATCAATCAACGTTGACATCTGGTTTCACACGGGGTACGAACACCGGTCTCCTGGGCAAAAGTCCAGTGTTTTTGACCCACCCTGATCTCGTCATGATGCAGCATTTGCCACTTTTTATATTTCTTGGTTCATAATTAGATGGATTACATACAAATTGATTTTGTGGAATATATACTAATTACAGTGCACTACTTTTCGTAGTAAAATTCTTATGAATGTATAAATGGTAGTTAACTGGCAGTTAGAGTGAAAGATATACTGGTGCCAAATGCAGCAGCAAGTGTTTTTTTTGCTGGTTCAGATTATTTTAGCTATAATTGGTTTTATGTGCAGTGCTTTCAATCTGGTAACTGTAACATCCGGTGCAAACTCCTGTTGTTTGAATGGCAGATTGTACTATGGCACAAAGTGTATCATCATTGAAAGAATACGACTGTCCTTTGTATTTTCAAACAACTGCTTCCACCATGTGAATATTCAGTGGGTATATGCAGTGGATTTAGTTTCTGTTTGGCAGAGATGTAAATGTTAAGTTATGCAAGAGCACTTGTAAATGGATGTGCCTGGAAATGTTGTACATCTCAGCTGGTTATGTTTTAATCCAACTTGATGTTACATGAGCGCACATCCTCTCTTTTGTGAAAGGAGCGAAGCAGTCGTACATGTGGAAGGGGATAGACTACAGTACCGTGCTCTTTTCTGGAGAAACACCTGCCATTTGTAAGCAGGGTGAAATAACGGTGACACTGGCTGAAAAAATTGGGACCCTTCAATGGAAAATTTGATGGCTTGAAGAATAATACAGCCAGGAGAAGGAAAAAACATAATCATCCTCACCCTTTTCTTTCTTTTCATTCGTTTGTCTCTCTCACGCAAACTCATACACACAAACACATTTCAATCACGTATAGAGGCATGGCAGCAGATCACTGGGAGCATTCTCAACCTCATAAATGGAAATGACTCATCTGTCATTCATCTATCCTGGGTGGCATTTCTCTTTCTTTCACTCGCGGGGGGCTGGCAGAATGAACTCCATTTGGCTGGAGACCCAGTCTCCGGATGTCCAAACGCCCGGCGCCTGGAGAATATATATTGTGTCTGTGATAAGGCACGAAACCATTCTTTGTTTGTGACTGCTCTTTTTTTGTTTTTGACATTTATGTCGGATACAATGTTCCTAAATGGTTTCTTATTTTCTTTCACATTTTTAACAGACAACACCGCGCCCTCTAATTGATATGTCCAGCGAGAGAGATAGTCCGGGCCCCTGGAAACAAATCCTCTAAGTGAGAAAGATAAAATTGCACACATCCATTTTCTCTCCCCCTGCCTCCTTTCACCGGATGTCTGTCTAACTGTCTGATGGCAACCAGAGAACTCTTGTAGCCCATAGCTTATTCATGCACTCTAACACCTCAGAGAGCTGTACAAGAATAACAGATCAGATTCTCCTTGAGTCAGGTATAATGTAGCCTTACAGCCTAAAAGCCGCAGCTTTGAAAAGGGCCCTTTCGCTGCTCTCCAACTTCCCCAATCCGCTTGCTAAAAAACGGGAATCAATTATCTGTCTGAAAACCCCGTTGCCTCGGATCCTACCTGGCTGCTGGATCCCATATTGTAATGTAGATAGCGGGGGGATCACATTACTGAAAAGCTTAAGAAGTGAGAGATCCCCCCGGCTGATTCCATTGAGCTGTGTCCCTTGATGCTGTACAATACTTCGGGAGGGTCGGTTCTGTGCCATTGTTCGGTGAATGGGGAAGTTAACCGACATCGGCCTGGCCCTGATGGGGATTGTTATTTCAAATCTCTGCTAAACTGAGGATTGGGAATTCTGCTATCTGGTTGTTCTCCTTTTGTGAAGTGATGAGCTCCATCATTGGGCCTCCTTACAAGAGTAATTTGACAGGGGAAATGCATGTTAAAGCGAGCGGGAGTTCTCTGCACCAGCCCATTGTGACGGTTTCTTGAGTCCGCCATGCCTTTCATGGTGTGTTATTTTGGCACAGTTGCTCAGTTCTCACCAGAGACACCCGCTGATGTAGCCACTTAGACAGGGGACTACTGAGATGCCTTGCAAAGTTGTAAAATTTGAACAGGTTTGTAAGTTTGAAAACAAAAGTGATATTGAAGTGAAGGAGAACTGAAGCCCTGGAGTGTATAGGTACTTCAGTATACTCTGTGAACTGTATGCAGTTGGAATTTTTAATGCACACATACATTTATGGCAGATGCTATTAGCACCCAGGTGTCAGTAACCAACAATACTATTTGCACCCGACCCGGGCACACATTAGATACTGTATGTGTACTGTATGTATATTTTTCCTAAACCTAACCAAGTAGTTTTGGTGCCTAAACCCAATTAAGTAGTTTTGGTGCCTAAACCTAATTAAGTAGTTTTGGTGCCTAAACCTAATAAAGTAGTTTTGGTGCCAATACCTAACTAAGTAGTTTTGGTGCTTAAACCTAACTAAGTGGTTTTGGTGCCTAAACCTAATTAACTAGTTTTGGTGCCCAAACCTAACTAAGTAGTTTTGGTGCTTAAACCTAACTAAGTAGTTTTGGTGTCTAAACCTAACTAAGTAGTTTTGGGGCTTAAACCTAACTAAGTAGTTTTGGTGCCTAAACCTAACTAAGTGGTTCTGGTGCCTAAACCTGAAAATAGACACTCCGTAAGCTTTTGTGACAAACCAACCTTGACATGGCTGCAACAGCCGAGTATCTCTCTGCATTACATTGATAATGGATAATAGTTCATTTCACGATTTACGACCAATGCCAACATCCAATGCCATTGTGGAAAGTAGTTTGCCCTTTATGTAGCCAGGTGGAAATAAGGTTGTGGAGCACGCCCAGCCACCACAGATGTGTAATTAACATTTGCTCTTTACCTCCGCCAAGGCCGAAGGCCTAGGAAGGAGGTTATGTTTTCACCGGCGTTGGTTTGTTGGTTTGTTGGTTTGTTTGTCCGTTTGCAGGATTACTCCAAAAGTCCGCGATGGATTTGAATGAATTTTTTTGGAGGGGTGGGGTGTGGCAGAATGAACAATCTATTAGATTTTGGTGGCGATCCGGATCATGATCCAGATTCAGGAATATTTTTAAGGATTCCGATCCGCCTGAGCATTAAGACCGCAGGGTATAACACATGCGCAGTGTAACTGATGACACATTGATGACGAGTGACCCCGCCTCCTTCCTCCTTTTCAGAGCAGAGAGATACGTGTGTGGGTGTGTGTGCGGAAGCTGCTGGCCGTCCGCGGTGAGAAATAACTGTAGATTCGGCGTTTTTCCACATTAAACTCGGTGAAATTACAGTTGAGTTCGACCAAAGCACACTTGGTGATTGTTGGAAAGAGTAACAACGACGGTTGAGTTTTATTCTGTTTCTGTCCAGTTTGAATGAAGTGTTTTACGATGCTCCGCTACATACAGTTGATCCCATCATAAACAAAAATACACGTGGATGCAGGCGCAAGCTGAACGGAGAGGGGGGCGGAGGTCTGCGCTCTCCGAGTGCCATTCTAGTTTTAAAACTGTAACCACGATCTTTCCCTAACCATAGACAAGTAGTTGCCATCAACCTGAGACACGGAGAGAACAAAATAAATGCAGCCGCAATAATGCAAAATGCATGCCCTGGCAGTCTAGAGATTACTCTTTAAAGCATTTAGTCTATAATGTATATTATAAAGACAAGCCAAGGCATTTAACCTATGTACGGTTGATAGCAAGCAAAACACAGACAGCGCAATATGGATGATTTTTCTACAAACAAGAATTTGACCTATCAGATTAAAATATGCTAATAAGAAATTCTACACACACAGCGTCTTAACCTTGAAACTTAAATGATTCTGTAAACATTCAGTAATGATGGAATTGCTTTGCAGCACTTAGTCTACTTCATATTATTTACGCAAGAAATTAAAGGCTGAAAGCACTATCTGAAAGACGAGGCTCCATCTCAGAGACGGACAAATGACTAAGAGATACTTAATGCCTGAGATGCAAAGAGAAGACCCTCCAGGCCATTTGGTAAAATATTAAGGAGTTTATGAGAGAATCAGGGGAGAGATAGTGGCAGCAAAGAATGGAGACTGAGAGAAAGACCATCCAGAATTCAATGAGAGGACATTTCTGAGAATGAGCAGAGACATGCAGGAGCAGCCTGATATCACATCATGTCAACACACATAGTGTACAACACTGAATCCTCTCAGTAACTCATTTATTTGGCAGAAAAGCAACATCAGACACCGTAGTGCATGCAGGGAAGCTGTGATGTGCTTCTATAAATATAAAAATATTGAGCGTGTTTCATTTAATGGCCAATTTAAGCTCTTGATGTTCCTTGACATCTGTCCTATGATACTTATTGGGGATCCTGTGGTAATTACACCTCAGTACTCTCTTGAATTATGCTGTGAGAGAGAAGAGAAGAAATCTGGCGAGCAGAATGGCTTTGTGATTATATTAAAGATATGTCTGACACTTCCAACACACACACTCACACACAACTGCATGTTTTGATCCACTGAAAAGGTGCCATGTGAAGAAAGAGGAGACTCTCCATCTTAGAACAATTGACTGAAAAATAAAAATGATAATGGCAATGTGATACAAGCAGCGGGTTTTTCAAGGGACTTTGAAATATTCAGAAGATTGTGAGAGAATGAAAGAAAGAGGAAGGGTGGCCATCCGCATAAATGCTGTAAGAAGATATTGAAAGAGGTGTGTGTGTGTGTGTGTGTGTGGGGGGGGAACAGGCAGTTCAGGGCACCATTATATTTCTACTTGGAGCATAATTTATAGTGGTGAATTGAGTTCATTGACATTTATAAACACGCAGAGTCAACATGCTGCTAATAAGGATCATTAAAGTCTGTCTTGTATTAAGCCTGTGAAAACATGCAAATAAGAAACTGCAGTCTAACAATATATTGTTGATTAGGTTCATGCAAGGTAAAAGAAATTGCAACTGTGTTTATTATAGGGCTGTCAATTGATTAGAATATTTAATCTCAACTAATCGCATGATTGTCCATAGTTAATCGTGATTAATCACAAATTAATCGCATATTTTTTATCTATTCAAAATGTACCTTAAAGGGAAAATGTTTCTTTGTCAAGTATTTAATACTCTTATCAACATGGAAGTGGGCAAATACACTTGCTTTATGCAAATGTATATATATGTATATATAATTATTATTGTAAATCAATTAACAACACAAAACAATGACAAATATTGTCCAGAAACCCTGACAGGTACTGCATTTAGCATAGAAAATATGCTCAAATCATAAAATGGCAAACTGCAGCCCAACAGGCAACAACAGCTGTCAGTGTGTCAGTGTGCTGACTTGACTATGACTTGCCCCAAACTGCATGTGATTATCATAAAGTGGGTGACAAGCTAGTATAACACGGTTGGTACCAATGGATTCTTTAGGTTTTCTAGTTTCATATTATACCAGTTTCTTCACTAGCTTTAAATCAGAGCTACAGCTTAAAAGTCGCAAGATGTGTTAATGCGTTAAAGAAATTAGTGGCGTTAAAATTAATTTGTGCGTTATTGTTGCGTTAACGTTGACAGTCCTAGTTTATTATTATCATTTTCATTATTATTTTAATGGACAATATAAATTATCAAACTTTTACAAAGGGAGACAAAATGACTTCGTTGATATGGTTTGTGAATTCTGAAGGGTTTGAGAGCATAAGGTGAGGAGAAACGGAAGAAATGAAGAGAATGTTAAAAAGACAAGAAGGAAAAGACAGATATGAGAGTGGGTAAAGACTGAAATTAGAGTGGGTAAAGACAGATATTAGAGTGGGTAAAGACAGATATTAGAGTGGGTAAAGACAGATTAAGACTGAGAAAATGGGAAACACTTGATACAAACAGAAGAATATCAGAAAAATATCAAATTATCTTTAAAGTTAAAAGAAACTATCTAAATTCAGACTATTTTATATGTTTTACATAACATGTTATGTGACATCGTGCAACTGATTTGAAGTTACAAAAATACATTACATTCATTTAAAGTTAATTAATAAAGTCACACATTTTTGTATGTCTTTGGAGAAACAATTGCATATCGGCTAGGAAAAGTAGAGCTGTCAGCTCCAAGGTCATATACTTTTAAAATAATACAGACAGGAAACAATGCAAACAGAATATTAGAAAACAAATATGCTGTTGATGGTGTTGTGACACTGCCGAATGCCACCTGTCAGGATGTGGGTGGACATCGTTACTGTTATCATCAGCATCCTCCTCTCTTTTCTTTGAGAGACTGTTTCAATATGAACAGTAATAACATGCGACATTGCCAAGTTCAACTCTCTGCTGAAGTCAAATAGCCTATAACACCACTGTCTGTTTCTCCATCTGCTTCATTTGCCAAACAAATAATTAATGGGAAAACACTGCAACAATAATTACATACCACTTATGTGCAGAATATTTACCATTGATTCTCATGCCAAAGAATGACTCAACTTTTGCTTATTGTGTTCAAAGTTCATAACTGTCTTTTTCCTGTCTAAGAAGACACACAAATAAGTTACCCGCAATCTCTCAATAGTGCAGTAACAACCATTTTTCAAAGTAGTCTAGCTGCAACTTAGTTGACCTTTCGCTAAACCCGTCCCTCAAACAGCAATTGTCAATCACAACTTAGCAACCGTAAGAACAGCAGGCCTGTCAAGCTTTGCATTTCTCCATATGTCAAACACAGGGCTAGTAACAGTGATAAAAGTCGAAGATAGCATTTTTAACCAACTCACTGAGCTAATGTTAGCTTAATTAGCTATCTATCTATGGCTTATAAACCCTGCCAACAACAGTTGTCATTTCCACCTGATTCAACTGTTATCAGGCCATTAAATAGGCGTTATCGGTCACTATAAGCACTATAGATGTGGGTCATTAGGGGCCTACTACATTGTAAAAGTGAAAGCGAAAAATAAAAGCAACACATTCTAACATGTAAAACTGAATGAAGCGTTACGTTTTGAACACAAACGAAAAAGCTTCTTTAGGTTTAGGCAACAAAACCACAACTTCTTTAGGTTTTGGCAACAAAAACACTTAGTTAGGTTTAGCAAAAAACATTGAGTTTTGGTTTAAAATAACTACGTTTCAAAAGTGAAAGCGAAAGTTAACGCTTGTGAACACAAAGGCAACTACACCTTTTGGTTTCACACGGGATGCAAACATCAGTGTCCTGGATGAAAGCCCAGTGTTTTATGTCCCATCCATCGTCCCCGACGTCCACCCCATATGGAGTACATACAAAGTCTCACACTGTCTATACTACAGCGCCTGACTTCCACATGTTCTTTAGTACCTTCTATCAGTGATCTACCATGTGAATAGATGATAAAACCTAATATTGGGTGTAGTAGGCCCCTATTGACCCACATTTATGGCGCTTATAGCGATCGATAAAACCTATTTAATAGCCAGACAACAGTCTACTCTGCTGTCATTTCAGCAGGCTACAAATTGTCTCTCTCTGTCTGAAATCAAAGATTAAGAGAGCGAAGAAAATTTTGAGTGGTCAATCAATTTGCCACTGTTATCATTGTAAACTGCATAGGCCTACTGTATGTGCTGAACAGAAAGTTTGTAGCAACAGTAACTAAGGGAATGGTAGGCCTACTGTAAGCAAACAGCCAATTATGACAGTTGTGACTATAGGTTGGTAGGTAATCCAATGATCTGTATTATATTGTTTAAACTGTGGCAAATGTTAATACAATGTTAATACAAAGCACACACCTAAGCCATGGCATGCAGTGGTGCAGGAAACAGAACTATGTTGGAGCCAAAGAAATATGGCATATAATCTCGCACCTTGCTAAAATCACACAACATAGTAAAATAATTAGCTGTATCATGCAGATAAAGTAATGATGAGTCTGTCTTGGTGAGAGAACAGTGCCTGAAAATAAAAAGGCAGCTCTAAGACCTGTACCTGACGGAAATGTACTGTATTCTTTTAATCTGTATAATTTTTAGTCTCCCTTAGCTTTAAATATATATATAAAAAAAAAGTTATTGGTGTCACCTCATACTATAGAAATGACATCAAATGCAAATGCAAATTGTCTCACACACACACACTGCAGACATTTTCTCGTGGAAGCTGTCACATCAATATCTACGATGCACATAATTCTTTATGTACTCAGTCTTCTACCATCGGCGTCCTTCGGCAATTAAAACTGACATAGAGAGCACACCTTTAAGGGGAAGGTGTTGGAGCTATGCAGTGAAGAACATAGATCACCTCATTTTAATAATTCATCTGATGAATAATGGAATATGCATAATCACTTAATAAAGTAGATATTCATGAGATCCTTCGCCCCGGCCTTTTCTGCGTGCCACATGACAGCGAGATGTGTTTTCTTATATCACAGGACTGTGTACAGATATCAAAGATGGATCATAGAAATGGAGCCCCTTTGAGTGCTTTATGACTGGATAATACCTGCTTTCCTCCTATCTTGTATCCGAACTAATGCACATAGACACCATGTACCCACTGTAAGCCGCTCTCCCTCTCTTAAATCTGGTTTGACAATATTATAGACCCTCTCTCATGATATGCAAATGTGCTACATGTAGGAGGATTCACTTTTTGAGATTATTGAAATGTTTCACGGCTGGCTGGTTCGGGTTGATTCACTGCACATGTAAGCAGCAGAAAATCAGCCACATTTAAATGCTGTTTCACGGGAGCATGCGACAGAATGATGATAGGCATTATTTCTAAGAAAAGAATTGATATGAAGAAAGTAAAAGAAATGCATATATGTGTCTCTCTACAGTGTAAATTAGCCTTCAAAGCACACGGTCCAGGTCTATATTATATTATTATATTATAACCAAATATATTTAACCTATGAATGGTTGACAATGGTAGTGCATGATTCAAATAAATATTTATGAGGGATGTTTCTTTCAGAAAAAGAAGCACAAGGTCTAGGTCAATATTATATTATTATATTATAACCAAATATATTTAACCTATGAATGGTTGACAATGGTAGTGCATGATTCAAATAAATATTTAAGAGGGATGTTTCTTTCAGAAAAAGAGTAGGAAAAGAATAGCGATAAAGAGGAAATCAAACCATAAATCAAATATCATGCGTGTACTGTACATAGAAGCAGGTCAGCTTTATTCACAACTCGGATGCACACATGCTCACATTCCAGCCCAGCCGTGTGTAAGTGGCCCCAAAGGGACCTGCAGAGACGGGTGGTGTGTGTCTGTATGTGCACGCGCATGTTCGTTTATGTGCCTATGCAAGAGGTGGATAAAATAACCCAAACACCTAACGATATACATATCATACTGTTTGCCTTCAGCAACAGTTATGACAGCTTCAGTCCGAGTGTGAAAGGCTGCCATACAAATCCTGAAGTATATTTGTAGTGAGGTGGTATTGGACAATTCGTCAGGATGGAAGGCCTCCAGGTTAAAAGCAGTGGAGGAGGTGGAAATCTACCTCACACTGGTGATTTGGAAGGCCATGAAAGGCTTCGGTAATGCTGGTGCCCCTGACAACACGTATGTGAATGGGGGTGTTTTCATCTCAGAACGCAAGAAAATAATGAGAGAGCAGAGCGAACGCTGGTGTTTAACAGCTGGCAGCGTACATTGTGGGTCGAAGATAGGCTATGTACTGACTCTCTGGATGAAGGGAAAATAATTCATGGCAGTCATGTTTTTAGTGGTATTTATTGAGCTCTTTATATTGAGTTAAGTCTATTTTGGCCATTGGTGCAAGAAGCTTCCAAAGCAGTTCTTTCATAAATACAACTTTTGTAAAACTCACAATGTTTTAGGGCTGCACTATTAATCGAATATTGATCACAATCACGATTGTGTTTTCCCACAAATAAATGAACATGATCGACTGCGATATTGATGTTTAAAATGCGTGCTCCGCTCATACAAAAACTCTGCTGAATAAATCAAACGCTTCCTAAACTAACAGAGATGAACCGTCAATCAGCAGCCGATTGAAGCTGGAATGTTTTCAGCAGTCTCATATTCATATATCCAAGTTTTATGCCGGTCAGACACACATGTGCAGCCGCTACATGATGGTTTTTACATCGACACAGATCGTCACAGTCAGTAACGTCTCTCTCTCACACACACACACACACACACAACATGTCGTTGGTGTGGAAGTTCTTCAGCGTGACGAAGACATAAAACTGCAATTTGTCGCAACTACAAGTCCAAAATAAGCCGTGGAGGAAAAACCTTAAAACATCGAGAACAACTAACTTAATCAGACTCTTGTATTGCTCAGTCATCACAGTGACCGGCTCATCTGCTGACAGCACGGAGCACTTTATGGTGCGTTTAAGCTCTGCTCAGTAAAAATTAGTATTAGGCGGTAAATTATAACCCTATCATGATGCGTTCAAATGTAATCTTTAAAAATATAGTTTTTGGTGAGAAACTTGAATAAATCCAGTTGTTTGAAGGAGATGTTTTCACAGCAATATAAAATAGATATTAGAGAGAGAACACTAGCTCTAAACAGCTTATAATATATAATTAGAACTACTAATGCCAAGATTTGTTTTTAATCAAAGCAAATGTTTGACTAAAAATACAATCATTTATTTCCTAATCAATTGAATTGTGTGTTTTTATTCAAATAACCACGATAGATGACAGTAATAAAGTGAAAGGACATCATTTAGAATGTTTGACGGTTAGAATGAAGTACAACATGGAAGTGAAAGGAGTGCTCTGTTTATTTAAATGTGAAATTGCAATTAAAGTATTTTGTCCCTAAAATCTCTGAATAATCGTGATATTAATTGTGATGTCAATATTGATCAAAATAATCGTGATTATCATTTTGGCCATAATCGTGCAGCCCTACAATCTTTATTATTCTTCTTCTTCTGAATGAATCAGTGCTATTTTCTGCTGTGTCTTCATTTTTGTGCTTGTGGATTATGGCAACAATTCTATCAATTGTCTGTCTTTGCTCTAGTGAACCAAAAATGCTAAATAGGCAGCACCTAAATGGCAGGTGCATCAGTCCCCAAAACAAGTTGTTTTGAGAACTAACAGAGGTGTTTGTTTCTCTCAAAACTGGCTTAAATGACAATAAGATGGCAGCCAGAGGCAAGTCATCTCATTGTGGTTTAGTTACTTTAGCTTTGACGCCAATTTCTATGTTGTAATTCTATTATTTTGTCCACGTCTGTATATATGTATGCGCTTTGGTCTCTGTGAATGTGCATGTACGTCTGTTTATAACGAGAGCAAGCTAAGGGTGTGTGTGCAGCAGTGGGGCAAGGCAGCGCACTCGAATAGACCGCCTTTGGGAGCTGCAGTCTCCCTGATGGATGGCCTACCCCACCGCGCAATGTGCACCCCCATGTAATACTGTACCACCAACCCAGCTGCTTCTCACCCATGTTCCACTGGTCTTCTTTGGCACAAAGCACACTCTCAACTCTAAACCTGGGACAATAACACATTTGAGTTTGGATATAGATACTATCTTTACTGCTGCAAAGGCAATAGAAGTGATACAGTTCCAACTGAAATGGAATTGTATCACTGTGGACTAAACCACCTATGAATGGGGTTAAAATCTGATGTAGTAAGATTGGTTTCCATGGAGCTGGGGACACACCAAGCTGACATCAAGAAACTAGCCACAAAGCCCACTAGCTGCGTCACCTCACGTCGCCTTTGTTTGGCCGACAAGTTGCACTCGAACACGCAGCATAGACTACAGCCGACGGCCAGTTAACACAGACGTTCTGCGCCTGAGTGAGATTAGATAACTCCACACGAGCAGGTCGCGGTAGCCTGTATTCGTCATTCAAAAAGGAAAACCGGCAGACCGAGGACTGAGGATATACAGTAGAAGATGGTTATGATACGTACATGAAACTAAGCAGCGTTTGCCGACCACTTCCACACCACTTTCGCTCACCTCTTTGCTTCATTCCAGATGGCCATGTCGTTGTGAATATATCCGTGTATTGGAATGATCAGATGAGATGAAGATGAAAAATGAGAAGAGCCTTCTGTGTTTTTCCTCTTGACTTTACTCGTTGGTTCGCCTTCCTCACTTCCATTTCTCTTCTCGTGCACTGATTCGTTCCACCAATCAGATCTCTCACCAACAGGCTCCAAACCTCCACACGGGGAGACTAGAGCCGACGGTGCGGGACACACCAAAAAAAAAACGAGGCTGACGGACACTAACCGATGGTCCCAAACTGTCTGACGGCAGACCGTCGGCTTGATGTGTCAGGGCCCTTAAGGTGCCAACCATGAACCGCAATGTCCCCAGTTTGAGTCCGGTTGGGGACCTTTGTTGCATGTCGCTCTCTCCGCTAGCATCTTAAGTACTATACACACCTCAGCCACTCTTGAAGGATCCACAATATTTCTGCTAAGGAGATTCTGCAAAGAAGGCAACCACAAGCTGCAAGAAGGCAAGTGAAGATCTCCAGGCTAGAGGTCAGTGAGGGCGGATATGTCGATGTTGCACATCTATAGAGGTTGAGAGAGTTGGTTGTATTGAATGTTCTTGAGGAAAATAAATGCTGAATGCTGAATCTAAAATGTTGGCCTACTTAAAAGATATACTGTATTGCTCTTACGTTTCATTGAGGCGGTGCATCATGGTACCTGTGCCAAGGATGTTGTTGAAATGTTTGAATAGACGTAGCAGTTCATTCATAGTGATGAGCTGTCTGTGGTCAAGGGCAACAGCGGTGATAGAGGTATACCACTCTCCAGAGCATTAGTCTTATCTTGTCTCCACCGGGAAGTGCTTATTAAAGCCCTCAGTCTCTCAATCCCTCTCGTTCCCATTTTATGAATTGCAGTGCTATCCTATTAATCTTGTTTTGATAATTTTGATGTTGTGCATCACTTGACTTTCAAGGAGACAAAGATCAGTGTTTATTATACAAGTTCTGCCCTGATTAAGAAGCTAGATGTAAAATACTCACAATTCAAACATTACGTAGCTGTGCTATGAGTCACTGAAAATGGGACCATTAGAACATAGATTTTTGGTCCAGAGCTGGTCAACTGATGTACAGCAATTACTCCAATAAGTGCTGTGGCTACATCATTATTGAAGCACAGTGAGCTTCAGTTTTCCTTTATGTTCAAGATAAAATTGTATAACTGTGCGACACAGCTCTAACTTATCAACATAAGCTGCTTTAGCATTAATGCATCAATGATAATAATCCAAAAATAATAATATTTGATAAAATAACACTGACAGGAGCCATTCTGCCCCATAATGAGTACTTTTAATAATACAAGACAATAACACTTACGTAGGCTTCTTTCTTACAATTACAAAGATGAAACATAGGGAGTAAAACAGTCAAATAGAGGTGAAAAGAAAGGAACGTCTTAGAGGTGTAACCCCTTTGAAAGACATATAGAAGACTGAATTTGAGCTACGCCCATTTCAAAATTCATACATGTTATTCCTATGGTATAAGACAGTCCAAAAATATTAGTAAACATGAACATGGAAACTCAAACTTGTGATGTCATAGGGTATAAAGTGTGGTGCTGCTCCATAGACTATGAATAGGGAGAGATGTTCTAGATGACACTGAGAGCACCCATGGGAATGATCCGAGTATATGGGAACATTTTCTGTGTCACAACTGAGAACACTACAGTAGAATAAAGCTCATTTGGGAGTAAAAAAGAAAACACAACATCAGTCTCCCATTCATTGTCTATGGAGCAGCTCCAGACTTTATACGTGATGACATCACAAGTTTGAGACTTACTTCTCTGGTTTCTGGCTTTTAGTGAGAGTAGCTCATGTTCACAAATATTGATTGTACTTTCCTAGACCATGGAAATAACATATTGGAATTCTTAATTTGGGTGGGGTTCCCTTTTAAAATCAGTTCATCTACTGGGTTCAGAATTTGTGCAGAAGTTTGATAAGTAAGGGATAATGTACAGCGAGCCGGTCGTTGTTGTGAAAGAAACCCCGACAGGGCGATGCCGCACGTCTCTCATCACCCTGAAGGGGTTTCTTTCACAACAATGACCCGCTAGCTGTACATTATCCCGCTTATTACACGTCTTACTGAAGAAATCAATATTTTGACACAAAAACGGTCCGCCAGAGCCCGACATCAGAACTGCGCCCATAGCAACGGTCTGCTATACATAGCAACAGTCTGCTATAAAGAAATAACAGACCTTAGAACGCTGTGATTGACCAATCGAGTATTCAACACAGCCGTGTAATAAATAATCTGTAAAAATGACTTCAATTTGATCTACTCTAACAAGTCACAGTGAAAGGTTTGTCACTGAGATGCCACATTTACTTCTAAATGATGGAAAATGCAGCCAGCTTACAGAGACGGATGTTGCTAGGCGAAGTGCGTGAGGAGCAAAGTTTCATCTTGAAATCCCACATCATTATCTAACAGTGAAATGTATTTACCTCACTGAACATTAATTTGACTGAAACTGCTCTACTTTGTAGGTTAATGAGGAAGAAAAGAAATGTGATGCTGTGTAATGATTTACAGAAACTTTTTTGAAGTTTGCTGGAGAACTTCCGGTTGATTCGGATACGTACACAGAGCTATGTGGAAACGAGGCGTTAGTGTAGCAATCTACTGCGCATGTTTGGAATGCGTCCTCCAAGCGAACAGTATAAACAGAACTACTACACATCCGCGATGTCTGCAGTTGTCTGTGTACGTGTCCGTTTGGGAGTATAACCGAGGCTTAAGATTACAGCCAACATTTAAAGTCATCACCAACACAGACACCCTTTAAGACAATGGACAACACCAGACATGTATTTGGTATCAAAGGGCCCATTTATTTTTTAATTATTTGGTAGCTGATTTGTTTGATGCTCATATTCATGCTCAAGTTTACAGCTGACTAAATTACGTGTTTCCCATATTCTGTTTATGGTTACTAGACTCAATTCCTTAGGTCCTTTGAACCTAGTAAGGTGCAATTACCCACTTGACAGAAGCATCAGTAGAAATGAATGTTGTTTCACTGAGTAGAAACAGTCTCTGAAATTGAACGGTTTGATTTGTAAAGTGTTACTTTGAAGACATTCAAAACATGGAGGACAAAGAGATTTTGTTTCGCCAAGCTTACAAGCTTTTTTGTTAATGAAGTCGCACAGGTGCTAGGAGGGTTGAACATTTAGTCACACAAATAAAAGTGCTGATATGATGGGTGGAAGTAACACAAATTAATTGATAAAAATGGAGGTGATGAAGATGCATGTGAAATGAAAAAATGGAGTGATAAATTATCAAGTGATTTGATTAACTTAAAGCCGATTTGACTAAAACAGTTGAAAACGGAGCCATGTTTCATCATTTTCACCATCGTTACGTAACAAAAATTGCGTGCTGTAAACGATAAATGTCAGTTGGGTGTTGTGAATGATGAATTGTCGACAGTTGATTATCAGAGCAACACTGTTTCAAATAAAATGTCAATCAAGTTCATCAAATCAACTGACAATTAATCACTCTATTTTTCAATTCACATACATTTTCACCACTTCCCTTTTCTTCAGTTATTTTTTGTTACTTCCACCCTTGAGGTCAGTTTCCTGAAATGATTAATGGCAATTTTGTGTTGTGAATGATGAATGATGAATGTAAGATGGTGAAAATGATGAAACATGGCTCAGTTTTCATCATATCACGACTGTTTTAGTCAAATCAGCTTTAAATTAATCAAATCACTTG
Organism: Sebastolobus alascanus; assembly: GCA_916701645.2. NCBI lineage: Eukaryota > Metazoa > Chordata > Actinopteri > Perciformes > Sebastidae > Sebastolobus > Sebastolobus alascanus. The sequence continues at coordinate 1,106,065 of CAKAOJ020000077.1, read as the reverse complement.
ATCATTTATCACTCCTTTTCTCATTTCACATCCATTTTTACGGCTCCATTTCTCAGTTCACATGCATCTTCATCACCTCCATTTTTTATCAATTAGTATTTGTTACTTCCATCCCTCATATACTGAGGCATTGAGATCTTAATATTTATAATGTATAATGTATGAATATTAGACTGGCAATTGTATGCTGGTATAGGCTCCAGCCACCGTGTCCCTGTGTGTTTCATTTGATTTATATTGTTTTATAATTTAACCATGAGATGTCAAATTTAATATGAGCAAGAGTTTAAAGATATGTAACATGACAACTTGTCACAACATCACAGAATGCTCTTTATTGTCTTTTCCCAGGTCCGCCTACAGATTCAGCGGCTGTGACTCAGAGGGTAGAGCAGGTCGTCCACCGATCGGAAGGTCGGTGGTTCGATCCCCCCGGCTGTCGGTTCAAGTGTCCTTGAGCAAGATACTGAACCCCAAATCGCTCCCGAAGGCTGTGCCATCGGTGTGTGAATGAGTATTTAGATTAGATCCTGATGGGCAAAGTTGGCACCTTGCATGGCAGCCTCTGCCATCAGTGTGTGAATGGGTGCGTGAATGGGTGAATAATGACATAGTGTAAAGCGCTTTGAGTGGTCGGAAGACTAGAAAAGACTAGCACTATATAAATGCAAGACTATTTACCAATTACTATTCACAGACGTGTAAAGTGTTGCTCTAGAGCTCTTTAAGTGCAAAGCTTCTAAATCAAGTCACAACAGTCAAGTGTTTTCTTCTGCATTTCCAGCCTGATATCTTTAACTACTCCTTTGAAATCTAAAGGAAGCTCCTTTTGAAACAGTTTACATGCTGATGACTGATGTTTTACTTCCCTAGCAAACACCACATACTGTATCTCTGTTGCCCTTCCTTTAGAGTAATTTGATTCCCACAACCTCACTTTGTAGGGAGTGCATTGCTCAAGTCTTAAAATATCTAATCAGAGCTTGACAAAGTGGGAGGGGGAGAGTGTGCAAAAAGGAATGAAATCTAATTCATTAAAGTCACTGACCCAAATAGAATTAACCGGTGGCCCAGAGTAACCAAGTGTGCGTGAACCTTCAAATATTAGCAAGGTGCTCAGTACTCTAAAGGTGGCAGAAGGGGAAAAGGTTGAAACAGCTCAACGGTATTATAGGACATGAATCAGAATGTTTTTGTCCTTTTAGCTTATGACTTTGCAACTTGTAGAACGCTGTAGTAACAGGCTTAAGAGTAACGCAGATACAGGTAAATGATGGACTGTTAAGGCCCTTATTGTAACATGCGGTAAAATGCTAATATTGAACCATGTAGAGCCAATTGGCCATGAGACTATTCCCTTTAATATTCTGCTCGACCTTTTGGTAGAGCACATTTTGAGTCACTATATCTTATTGAAAAGTGTGTTGAACTTAACCTGATCGAGCCTTCGCGACCACTCGGTTTAGGCATGTTATGCTAAAAAAATCCACTAGATGTCACTGTGTCTTTAAATAGCATGGCTTTTCAGTACACCTCCTTACAGGAAGTTAACGACAAAAAAGTCACTCCAGACATGAGGAATCTGGTCTAATTGTCAAAGGTAGGCATATTCTTTCATAGTCTCAGAGGTCTTGCTGAACAGAATTGTGTAATTTGATACTAAAATAAAAAGTCTAAGAATGGTCAAATAATTTTCCTAAAAACATGCTCTACCAAACGGTTCAGTTGTCCTTTTATGGTAAATTTAGTAAAGATAATGATGTAAAATGTACTATTTTCTACTAAATTAATCAACTTTTGATTATTCGTTGATGTTAATATGGTGCATTTCATGCTATTCCACTATATATAGGCAGAAATAACTTACGTATGATTTTTTAATGTCTCGGTTTTTACTGTCTAAACAAAAGTAGTGATGCTAAGATAATAAATTTTCATTTTTTATGAAATAAAAAGACGTATCAACATTCACTGTTGTTAATATCATATATTTAATGTTATTCCATTATATATTTGATAAAAAAAAAATCTGTATGATTTTTCACCATTTCTGAGATATTTTCAAAGCAGCCTGCTGTAAATATGGTAAATATCTAAAATAAATACTTGGAAATAATACTAGTCCTGGCAATACTACTAATCCCATGGCAACAAATTGTTGTATGTTGGTATATTAAGTATTAACCTATTACTGCATAATAATAGTACATGGTTTGCATTTTTCGTTTACCATGAGGCGTCCTCTCAACCGTTTGGTAGAGGCTTATATTAAAAAACCTGTGGGGTCTGTTGTTAGAGATTGCTGCTATCATTGCCCCATGGACATAGAAGATGCAAAGATAATTTTTTTCAATTGTTTTTTTTTCTACTCAGTGAGGACATTAAAGGGCTATCAATACATACTTCAGTGCAAAATGAGCAAAAACACAAATATAATCTAACAAATCAAACAAATCTGTATCTAAATACACACAGAAACACACACAAAGAGTGCCAACTGCAAGTAAATGACAAATGAATTGTGGAACATATTTGGACTAAGAAGCTGAAAATAGAGCTGAAGTACATTAATTTCCATTTAATCAACTCAAAAAACATATTAATCATTTATCTGTCATGGATAAGTCGCTCCTTCATCAAAACTATTCAGTTAAAACACTGCAGCTTGCTTTTCGCCATGAAAACATATGCATTACGATCAGTATCGTGTAGAAAGTACAAACCACTTATACATTTTACACGGCTATTATTTTGCATATGATAACATTGTGTACCAGCCTCTCTCTCTCTCTTTCTCCTCCCACCGCTCCCTCTGTGTGTTAATTGATGACCTTGGCGTGTCTGTCTTCTTAGCCACTGACTGATCAGCGTAATCGGCGAGATCATTATTAGCGAGATCAGTAGCTCCTCCACTCCTATTCACCGCTATTCATCACATCAAGACTTAATTGGATTGCTAATTGATGTGTAGAAACCCATGTAATTGCACTAAAAGGCACTTTCTGCTACCCTGCCATGCAGGAGGTGGGGGCGGAGTACGCTCAAGCTGTCAGACACACAGTCTGCCCAGCACGGTCACATGGTCAAACATGCGACATGTCTGACCGAACGTGAACCTGATCCAAAGGTGTAACGATGTTTACTACTATCACAATGTACCACACAACAGGAAAGGAAAAACATCTACACTTTGCAAACACACACACACGCATATACACAGCGACTCTGGCTGACCTCTAAATGTGAAAGAAATGAAAAATATGTATTTTCTCTGCCTCCTGACACTCAACACTTAATACCAAAGGGGCGCTGCACTGAAGTCTACGAGAATTATACCAGCTAACTGATGGCATGCAGTTTAAATTAACATGGTCGATCAACCACGTAATGGAGCACAATGAGACGCCATTCAGACTGGAACTAAAGGATCCTTGATGTGGCAGCTAGATAAAACAGAAATCTAATCTCAATTAAGAACAAGTCCTCTTCATTAAAGTCATTACTGTGTTCTCATGGCCCCACTGGCACCACCCCAGACTCTGAGGAAAAACCTACAGCGCTCTGTTTTAATGTTTTTCCCTTTCTTTCTCTCTTTTCTGCCCTCCCTTCATTCTGTCGAACACAGATTGTAGTGTGTTTGTGCATCTCACTACAGGGACTGATTTTGCATTCAATTCCTTTTTTTAAACATCTGGCTGGTTTCATACTTTGTCCCCTCTGTGACACCTTATATCTCTTGCACAGAAATCGTTGGTTCAAAGTCTTTTAGAGGTTTTCCTAAAGATATGGTGAATAATACATTCTGTCATATGTTCCCTGTTGGCATTTAAATGTTTATACTTCCTGCATGATTCTTAAACACAGTTGTTTGTGCACAAATGGAAGTTGACTTTATTTTTTTTTTTTTTTTAATTCTTATCTCAACGTGGAGAGACATCATGTATGCTTTAGGGCAGCATGTGGTGGCATGTAAAGCTGTTTGTATTGACAATCAGCAGTGGCAAGTTTATGAAGATGCCAGGTGAAATGTACCTGGCATTTACCTGGCACTCATCACCTCACGCCCTCTGTAGAAAACATAGACGGTATCCAAGTCAATCCTCCACTTCTCGACTGAAGAATAGCAGGCCTGTAACTCCCTGTCCATCTTCTTTCCTCTTGACCATACTGGGACCTCTGATACCCAAATTCTTCCTTTGCCTATTACTGATCTCACTGTATACCTTGACCTTAAACTTATGCTTTTTGTTATATTTAAAATAAATATAATAGTAAGTTTCTTTTTTATTTATTAATATTATTATTACTGGGCGGCACGGTGGTGCAGTGGTTTGCACTCACTGTCCCCTCACAGCAAGAGGGTCGCAGGTTCAAACCCGGCTTGGGTCCCCTTCTGTGTGGAGTTTGCATGTTCTCCCCGTGTTAGAGTGGGTTTTCTCCGGGTTCTCCGGGTTCCTCCCACAGTCCAAAGACATGCAGGTTAGGTTCATTGTTGACTCTAAATTACCCGTAGGTGTGAATGTGAGCGTGAATGGTTGTCTGTCTCTATGTATCAGCCCTGTGATAGTCTGGTGACCTGTCCAGGGTGTACCCAATGTCCCAATGTCAGCTGGTTAAGTGGTTACGGACAATGAATGAATGAATGAATGAATTATTATTACTATTTATTTCTAATTACTTTTTTAATTTTATTTTTAATAATTTTTTTTATTTTATGTGTTGTAGATGTATGTGCATGTATGTATGTATTGTATTTTAGTCAATTGGTCGACTAATTGGTCGTTTTGGTCGACTAGGATTTCTTGAGTCGATTACTCGTTCTCTTTGTCTTTTCTTCTTGCTGGGTGACCTGTCTCCAAGAGACTTGTGAGCTCAACTATCGTAAACACAAGACTTGGAGTTGAGCCTCTGTGTGATTCTTTGGGGAAGAACTCAGTTTTACAGACGTGTCGAACTAACTGAGCAATTGGGCGACAGGATGGTGTACATGTTGGTCGACTCGACTGAGAGTTTCTTTGGTCGGTTACAGCCCTGGTATGTATGTATGTACTGTATGTGTTTATATGTGTGCGATTGTATGTGTGTGTCTATATGTATGTATGTATATGTGTATGTGCATATGTGTATGCATGTGTGTGTTTGTATATATTTATATATGTTTGTGTGTTTATGCATGCATGTACATTATGTACAGTATGTAATCGGACAATGTTTAATATTCTATTAAGTATTTCACTGTATAAACCTAAAAAATCCCATAAATAAATACAAAAAAAAACCCTCATGGGGGTGTCATCTAATTAGATTAGATTAGATTTTTCCTTTCACACAACAATGTTGCATTTTCACCCTCAAATTGGAGTAAAATTCCTTTTAAACAAAAGAGTGTCCTCACTACACTAGTACAAAAAAGAGAGATTTTGCCTGGTAGCATTACTGCTGTGGAAATGTGTAGAGAGAGAGAGAGAGGCAGAGAGAGGAGAGAGATACGACTAGGGAGAGAGGCAGACTCCGACGACCAGACTGTGCAGATGTTACGCAAATGTCAACATCAGCTTCCATCTCCAATCCAGCGAAAATCACATCATCAAATATTTGCTGTAGCCGTGGATTTTTTCCTCTGTGTGTCGAGTTCTCACCCAGTCGCTTCTTGTCAGTGTCAGACTTAACAAGGCAGGCAAACTGCGCAGAGCCAGCGGCCTGTCAGGTGCAGCATATCGACACCTCGTGGGGCAAAAAAAGCCTGTGCTGACAAACGCTCACCATCGCACTGCCAGTCTGGTCGTAAACCAGGCATCTGAGATGGGAGGGAGGGGAAACCACCAGTCAGCGGAGGGAAATTAGAACAAACTGTCAGACTCACTCTGAAACTGAGTCTGAGGAGGAGTATGAGAAGGTGACCTCATGCTTGTACGGTGTAGGCATTTTGTCGTGACCTCTGTCTTTTTTTTTTTTTTTTACTTTTTTTTCGTATGCCATGGATCGTGGACCAAGGGCCTCTCGACCCACCGGTTAGGGGTGCAACTAATGATTATTTTCATTTTCGATTAATCTGCTGATTATTTTATAGATTAATCGATTAATCATTTGGTATAAAATATCAGAAGAGAGTGAAAAATGACAATCCCAGTTTCTCAAAGTCCAAGGTGATATCTTAAAATGTCTTGTTTTGTCAGTCCAAAACCCAAAGATATAACAGCGAAAAGCAGGAAATCTGATTCGAGAGGCTGAAAAAAGCATTTTCTGCCATTTTTGCATGACAAACTACCTAAGAGATGAACCGATTTTCGAAATAGTTAGTGATTATTTTGCAGTCGATCGGCTAATCGATTAGTCGACTAATCGTTGCAGGCTTGGATTTTGGCTGCATGGTGCAATTCAGACGGTGTATGAGGCTGTGAGTCACAGTCCTTTGGAGCACACGCCACAAGGGGCGCTGCCTCACCAGCTTTATACGTAGCTTCCAGTGTCACAGTAGAAACATCTGTCTGTGGTCTTCCTCCTGCACCTTTGCTGTGGCTCACTCGGTGCAGTGCCCCTTTAGTGAGAACACCATCTGGCTGAGTGCTGCCTTTTTGCTCTCTGGCACAGGGGTGGGTAGTAGGACAGCATGCCACGGGTGGGTCTGATCACCATTTCAACCCAATCAGGGGCTGGGTTTGAATATGTCATTGCATATATTATATAGGCCCAGCTAGGAGAACAGCTCATCCCTAAAGCCTGCTAGAGGGTGCAACACATATAAAATAGGAATCAAAGTAACCTGGATAAAACTCCAGCTCTATGAGTGTGTGCGTAGTCCTCCTGCTGCATGCCTGGCTCGTCCCTTGTTCTCGGTTCAATGATTTGAGGCAGACGAGTGAAAGGAGGGCTTTGCGCTCATTTGTGGTGCATGCTACTCCCTGATTGGGCAGCGGATTGATCTTTGTTCAGGTGCTAAGCAGGAGCGTCCTCGGAGTAAACCAAAGGCGAAGTCTGTTAGTGGGCTACACACATCAAACTGTAGTTACATCCAGGTAACCTCTATTAATCTAAATAGATCATTTTAGAAGTGAACCAAAATGTTATCATGTTATCAATTAGTAATTGCAGCAGGTTAACAAGATTTGTACATTAGTCGACAAAATAAATGTGTGTTACATACAACTTTAAAGGTACAGTGTATAGGATTTGGTGAAATCTAGTGGTGTGGTTGCAGATTGCAACCAATTGAGTAACCATCCGCTCACTCCTCCCTTTCCAAGACTGCGGTAACGTGACCACCACGGTTTTACACTCGGCGGCTCACGTTACCGCAGTTTCACAAATGTGTCGAAGAACTACTGTGGCCTTCAGGTAACGTAAAAACGTGAAAGGCTCTCTCTAGAGCCAGTGTTTGGTTTGTCCGTTACTGTAGAAACATGACGGAGCAACATGGCGGACTCTGTGAAGAGGACCCGCTCCTTATGTAGATATGAAGAGCTCATTCTAAGCTAACGAAAACACAACGATCCTTAGTTTTAGGTGATTGTACACTAATGAAAACATAGTTATGAATATTATATTCCATTTCTGCTAAGAGATCCCCGAACACACTGTTCCTTTAAACAGCATTGGTGTCAGTTGAACTGCCTGTCCAGAGTCTCATATTAGAACCTAAGGGAATACTAACCAAAACAACAAGAATAAAACCCAGGGTGTGAAGAAATTTGTTTTTTTTCTGTAAAGTATAATGATTCGATGGTGTTCTATCACGACCATGTGATGGGAGCAGATGTGGCGCCCGACAAGAGACACTGAGAGGGAGGGGCGCCGCCGCCTTATGGGAGATTGTAACTGAGGAGAAACGGGTGCTGTGACTTTGCATTCTCGGCTTACATTAGCGTACACCTACGCATGCCATTCACTTTGGGACAAAGCGACGCACACATAGAACATTCACTTTTACACAATGGGACTGCGCGTCCCTTCTCTCATCTCGTCCTTCTCTCCCTCCCTCTTTTTTCCTCCCTCTGCCTGCCACATCCTCTTGTTTCCTCTTTTGCTCAACCTTTGCTATCGCTAATGTGACAGTGGCAGACAATAGTTTGTGGTGCATTTAAAAAGGATTCCCACCTACTAATTAGCAAGAGCTCTCCGGCCCTTTGATCCTATGTCCCTGTGTTCTGGATGGCTTCCTGGTCTTTGAAGGTAGCTGTGACGAAAAAAGCTGCTTTCAACTACCCAGAATCCTTTGGCTCTGGCTGTGCGACTTGGCTTAGCTCACCACAGGCCTCTTTGGGAAAGAGCTGCCCCTGCAATCGTACGCTGTGCCTGGCAGCAGTGGCTGAGGGTGTGTGAGCTGGATTGTAGGCAGGGAATCTTGTGGAGCGGTGGCACATTTGAAAGGATGTGCCTATTACCCGGGGCCTTTCAACACAGGCAAGGGGTCAGAGGTCAAGTCTTCCAGTTTGATATGGACATTATGACCCTCTTGTAATATGCAGCAATGGGTCTAATCATTTTTCTCTAATATTACAGGGTATACCTCTAAGCCCCCTACCCCCTGTCACCCTCACAGCCTGTGTCGCCAAGACAACGCCGTGGGAGTGCTGTGGTTTATACCTGTGATTAATATGCTATGATACTCTTGAGATGGGGTTTAGGCCTAAGTCTGATTAATCACTTAACGAGATCAATATAAAAGTGGATGAACAATTGATAGATGAATGAATAAACATTCAGGGTTATAATGAGCTTTACCTCTGACATTCATCTGTAAGTCATAATGCAAAATAGCATCTTTAGCATGAGTCAAAGTATATGTGTGACTGAAAATATCAGGCAAAACACTTTAGAGTGTGCTCTAAGTCTGCAACACCGAAGGGAGGGGAGAGGAAAATATTGAAATATTGAATTCAGGCGGCTTCTCTTTCAATATTCCTCTTATCATGCAAGTGCTACACTTCCCCAGGTGCACTGAGTGGCACAATGCAGGATAAAAGGGAATAGAAGTTATTATTTTTTTCTCTATTTTTCAAAGGCACATTGTAACCAGCACAAAAGGGGCGAACTGCGCCATTTGCAAATCAGTTAAGCCCTGGGGGAAATCTACTGGTGGATGACATTGAAGTTAAAAGTGCACAGCGAGTTGGCTACATCGCTCCGCAAATCATACATCTGAGCAGTCTTACTGCGTATGAATTTGACTGGGAGTAAGGGCCCGAGCACAAAGCTGGCACAGCAGAAGAAGCTGTGGTGGGGCTGCTGCTCTGTGATAGACATCATCTTTTTATTTGAATCCAGCGAGGGTGACAAGAGATACAGGGAATGCAAACACACTCCATTGCTAGTTTAGAAGTATTGCATCGATTCTGTCTGTTTTATCCCCCGTCAAAAAGCAGTTCTGCCCACTAAGCTCTTTTGAGATGATGGCACTCACACACAATACGGCTTGCGTGTTCTGTCTGCTGCAAAATCAAAGCAGATTAAATTCAATGCTCAAGCTGACAAAAGTGAGTTTGTTAACGTGGAACGCGATGAACCTATGCGAGCGCGGGCGTATGGCGGGCTGTGCACATGGGTTTTGTTTGTGTTTTGAGAGGTGAATGCAATAGTGCCAAATTTCCATGACAATGGAACATTGTGCTTTGTGCAGAGTTGCAATACGCAAGGCGGAATGACACCAAATCAGTTTCGTCATTGCACTTGTTTTGCTTGATTCAACCATTTTTCTGACTGACTTTGACCTTGTGTCTGTTCTTCTTCTTGCTAAACAATTCAAAACATTCTAAGCAAAGCACAGATTATTTTATAACATATTACGTTGATTTCAGTGGTAAACTATGCTATACTGTAAATGGAGGAAAAAAAAAAAACTTGTTCTTCTGATACTTTGTTTTTTTCCCCCCTTTAATATTTTAGCCATTGTATCACATGCAGCCTCTGGATTGCATAATATGTTATACCCCTCGTTCCACCCTTGCATACTAAGTCAACTGTAGCAGTAGCCATGGCAATAATGATAGCACATAATTAGGGTCTCATATCCCTTAGCTTCTTCCATAATTGCACTCTCCAAACCAGAAATCTCCATTTGCATGTTTCTCAATAAGAGAGAAACTCATTAATTGTAGACAATAAGGATTAGGAGTATGCAAAGCTTAACTGTAATGTGGGAGCTAAAACTGAATATGCCTTTCTGTACCAGAGACATCCTCATCAGCTCCACCTCCTCGCGGCTAATTGTGAGGAAGAATGTCTGTGTGCAGATGCAGATGTAGCTTGGATGTCTCTATCCATACAGCAGAATATGTTCAGTGTAGCCTTTTATACAGTGTATCATGTTCATTTTTGATTATGTGACCTCTTTCGATGACCTTTTTTTACTTTACAACCATTACATGTAGCATGGAGGTGCACAAATACAATATATTATTCAAATGTTTAACATAAGCGCCGTGTCCCTCCCATGCTTGCAAGAGCAGTGACTTAATATGACACCATGTATGCACACACACACACACACACACACACGTGTAAACAGCACTGGTAGGTAGAGGGGGTTGCAGTTGCACAAAGATGGATGTCGCCTGTACCAACCAGTGTCCCAGAGGACGAAACATTTATTACCCTGAGTTTTTCTTTCAGATTGTTTCTCAAATTAAATAAGTAGAGTGCTGCTGCAGTACCGGCTGTAGAGTAAAATGGGTGAAAGATTAATCAGGGAAAACTCTATTACCACGACAGGAATTCAAGTTTTGGCATGATGAATGGATAAATGAAACATGGACTAAAGAAAAAGGACAAAAGAAAAAGGAAAAAAAAAAAATGCAAAACTAAGTCTACCATGACAAAACTAGTCAGCAAATCCCAGTGTGCGTGTCCCCATACTCCCTCAGGAGTTACTCCTTCTTCATTTATTTACAGCTGTCTGCAGTAGCACAAGCAGATAAACAACTGCGGTGCTCCTATGAGATGCCACTGCCAGGGCCTCACCTAATGATTATGAAATGCATGATCAAATATGGTGTATAGCACTCTCTATTGCGTGGAAGTACACAACGCGCACACACAAACCGGGCAGGCACAACAAACCGAACTCCCCTCCCATCTAACCCTTCATTTCCACACTGACAAATATGCTCACTCAGCCTTCTAGAAAGCCTCCCCCCTATATATACAGATGGAAATAACGCTTTCCTCTCTGAATTATGCCAGCAACATCTGTCAGTGGCAAAGTAGTCATTTTTGGTGGCCTTCCGTCAGGAAATATCTACACTGGATCGAAAATGTGATAAAGTCAGTACAAGGTTTGTTTTTTGTGGGAATTATGAGCACCGGTTGTGAGACTTAATTTACAGGCAGCAAAAAAAAAAAAAAGCTCAAGAGTAGTTGTTAGTTTCCTGGTGTTTTTTACCACAAGGACAAAGCAGAAGAGGCAGCATCTGTATCCTACCTTTTTGCAAGGTTTGAACATGAAAACACTTTTGCAGTTACTTTTGAGAAGAAGCCTATTGCTCTAACCTTCACGGTTTCTGCTCTTGTGTGTTCCCATCATAACCCACAGCACCACAGTTCAATCGTGTCGCACAAAAGCTTCAAACACATATTTGTTCCGTACCCCGGGGCTGCCTGCACTGTTCCTAAACAAATGGCTATGTTCCCCTACAGACTACTACTCCTATTATACACTGCCAATTCATGATCTGATATTGCTATTTCGTGTGTCCCACAACTTAACATGGGAAACATGCACACTATTGGATTAAAGCGATAATCTAGAAGCCTGTTTAGCATGCATTGAGGGATAGTATTCAAGAAGGGGCCTGTAGATTGTTCAAACAGATGAACTGGCTCGTGTGAATGTGCCTTTCGTTCCACTCTTCAAATTCTGAGATAGAAATCAGACAATATGGAAATCATGTTAAATTTGTTCTGTGTGAATCCATGGATGAAAGATTGCACATCACCAGCGGTGCAGTAGCTGACAGCAGGAGCTATGTAATTAGAAAATGACACATATACAGTAATATATGTAATATGCAGTTATGATAAAGTGTCCTTTAGCAGAAGAACACATCTGGTCATAGCTGCTAGCAGCATATACTGTATATTGGATAAATGACCTATTATTTATTGATCACTGGCACTAATTATTCTGACAGTGAGCACAACATGCAATAAATATAGAACCATTTACAAAAGGTCAACATGAGCTGGAAGTAAAAGATGAAGGAAAAAAAAAAATCCCATCGAGTAAAGTCTAGACGGCACGCAGAGAAGACTCTTCTCATTTTTCATCTTCATCTCATCTGATCATTCCAATACACGGATATTTTCACAGCGACATGGTCATCTGGAATGAAGCTAAGTGGTGAGTGAGAGTGGTGTGAAAATGGTCGGCATACACGGCTTTATTTCATGTATGTATCATAACAACAGCTTGTTTATCCGACGTCCTCGGTCTTCCAGTTTCCCTTTTTGAATGACGAATACAGACTATTGCGACCTGCTGGTACGGAGAGTAATTTCGTACGTGGTAGTCGGCCGTCGGCTGTAGTCTTTGCGGTGTGTTCGAGTTCAACTTTTTGGCAAAGACAAAGGCAACGTGAGGCAACGCAACAGGCGGCCTTCGTCGCCGCTAGTTCTTTGATGTCGGGTTGGTGTGTCCCCAGCTTTAGAATATGTTCAAAAGACTGTTGGATGATAGCGTGACAGCAAGACACTGACACCATGTATGTTTAGAGTAACAACTCACGGACAAATTGATGCTATGGAATACAGTATTTTATGCTGATCACAGATGCCAACAGTCCAAGGGCACATCACAAGCAGTCGCCACAAACTGCATGTGCAAAAATAAGCACAGAAGTGTGTGATTCATCAATTTGTATCCTTGAATGAATGTATATAATAATCACAACTCTGACCATGCTGTTCAGCTCGTTGTTGAAAGGGAGACGTGCAGTAGATACAGTATACCATTTAGAAAAATATAAAAGAGAAGGGATGAATAAAGGACCAATCGAGCAGACTTTTAAGAAAAAGAAAGACAGCACTCTGTCTGTCTGACGTCAATTAGAGCGTCCAAGCATGACTAAATAACTGATAATTATGTCAATTAGAAACGCAGTGGAAATTATGGCTGCGGGCGATTTTGACCAGGATTTAAGTCATGTTCCATAGAGCTCTTAAATGCAAGCCCTAAACTACGATAAGTGATGTGGATTATGTTGTTCAAACCAGTTTTAATGAGCACAAACTCTTTACCGTGACATCTGAATATCTAATGCAATTGCAGAGTGGAATTCACTGTCTGTGTCCCCAAAGACTGTATTTAGTATGATAAGGAAAAAATGCCACAACATTTGTTCTGATTGATCAAAAGACTTTGGTACGGACATACAAGTACAACTTTGACATTTTTAGATCACATGAAAAATCACACTCTTATTAATAGTAACAGTCAGGATTTTTGTGTTTATTGTTTTCCATATGAAATATTGTTTTACACTGCATTTCTTGGATATTAAACTTGTTATGAGTTCATAGATACCAAATACTTGATTGTGCTCATTGTAGTTTCTGATGCAGCCATTTTCTTATCATACTATATTTAGTATTTGGGCACATGGGACTACTGTTCCTAAAATATAATGGCGTCTATTGCAAAAACAGTCCAATGTGCCCAAAGACTAGATGTAGTATGATAAGAAAAACTCAGTTTTCAGCCAAATGGTTTGAATGATTTTAAAAATGTCTCCTAATTTCTGCTTAGGCAAACCCAGAGATCACCTCCACTAAAGAAAATTTAAAAACTTCATTTGCGGACACAAATGGGTTAACACACAGTAGCTCGTCAATGCTAAAAATAATGTTCATGTTGTTTCATAACTCAGACTTTCCCTAAATTCTTGAGATGCTAATTTCTTCTGTACTTTCATCCATTTTGTGGTACATTTACACAGAGGTGTGGACTTGTGTTCAGATTTGAGTTAAGAATTGGATGACTTAGGACTGAGCAAGCCAAAAACAACAACAACAAAAACACTTACAAACCAACTTTGGCTTTTACACCAATGACTCACTGTGACTTCATTTGGACTCGAGCCTAATGACTTCACTCTGCCCAAGCCCAAAGCAGAAGGATCTTGGTTGGCAAGAGCAGCATGTTCAGAGAAAGAGCTGACATTGAGACCCATTTTGAGATTGTAGGTCTGCTTGCACTTTTGATGCGCTTTTAAATGGATGATCGTAACTTTCTGGCAGGATTTCTTGTACAGTAGCCATCTAGAGACTGTAGATCTTGCATTTACACCCTGTGTATAAAAACATTTTACTTAATGGGTATAAGATACATAGTACATATATTACACTACTTTTCATTAAGTCTAAGTGACATTGGCCTTCATATGTTTTGAAAATAGACACACTCACACTGCTGTAATTCATTCATTCAACCTTTATTTACATCTCGAGGAATCATTGAGCGCATGCCCTCATTTTCAATGATGTCGAGAGTACTATTAAAACAGAATAAATACACACAAAAAAGTAATTAACAAGAAAACAAACAACCAGTCAACAAAACAACACAGTTACAGTTACAGTTACAGTTACATTCAAGAGCGGAGTAGCTTGTAATCGTTTTAAATTGACCTTTAGGTACAATTGTGTTAAGTTTTAAAGTGTGCTGTAAAATGTCCCAAGTTTGTGCAGCACAAACAATTCCCCAAATGTTGTGTTTGCACGTGGGACTTCAAATATTAGCCAATCATTTAAATGAGTCAAAATAATGACTCCAGGACCAATTTAATAAGGACGTGATATATGACGGCAAGTTGCCATTAAAGAGGACCTATTATTCTTATTTTCAGGTTCATACTTGTATTTTGGGTTTCTACTAGAAAATGTTCAAAAAACGCTTTATTTTTCTCATACCGGCTGTGCTGCAGCACCTCTTTTCACCCTCTGTCTGAAACACTCTGTTTGAGCTCTGCACCCCCCCTCCCAAAAAGCCCAGTCTGCTCTAATTGGTCAGCTGGCCCACTGTTGTGATTATCAACTGAACCAATCTCTTTGGACTCCGCTCCAGTTCCGCTCCAGCTCTGTTCGAGGGCGTGCCAAACTAGCCACTAGGCAGGTATTATGCAAATGTGTTGCTTGGTGACATCACCATGTTACAGACGAAAAGTCAGGACTTCAAGCGAGGCGTTTCAGGCAGTTCAGGAGCAGTATTTCTGTGGGGGAGAGTAACTCCTTTTGGCGTGGACTTTGGGCTTTATAACTTTGCAGACCTTTTACATGCACAAAAAAACTATATAACACACTAAAGGAAAGGCAAAAAGCACAAAAGCATAATATGTCCTCTTTAAGGGCTTTATATATAAATAGAAACCGATATCACATCTTACTGTTAGAGAGGCCCACCCGACCTTTTCATACAAGATGCAATGATGAGTAGAATAACTACACCCGTAATAAATATTAGGGCACAGTGATAAACTGAATCTAACAGTTTACAGTAAGAGTAATAAATAATGTAAGTACCGGGGAAAGCATGGTTATCCAACACACTGTACAGGCGCAGGTCAAGTCAATTTTATTTGTATAGCCCTAAATCACAAATCACAAATTTGCCTCATGCAGGGGCTTTACAATCTGTACAGGATACGACACCCTCTGTCGTTTACAGTACAGCCCTCTCATCGGATAAGGAAAAACGTAACCAAAAAAAACCCTTATAACAGGGAAAAAAATGGAAGAAACCTCAGGAAGAGCAACAGAGGAGGGATCCCCCTTCAAGGCTGGACAAAAGTGCAACAGATGTCGAGTAACAACATAATGAAAATACAACATAGACAATCCATATGACAAAAAATAATACATGTAATGTGAACATATGTGAGAAGGTGGATCCAGGAGGATGTCAAGCAGCTTCCCGGCCTCGTCTTTTGATAAGAAATGGACTGAGAGTTTTGTTAAGTGCTGCAGTATGAGTTGGTCTCGTTTGTTAGTGCTGGAGTTCGGTGCTTCACTTGAATAACATTAGTTAGTTTCTGGGGGATAGGGTACAACGTTTCCACACTTTTGTGAAGTATTTGTGAAGTACATGCAAAGCTAATTATTAAGTTGTTAAATCCAAGATGCTCCTAAACGCTTGTCTTTTTTGAAGATCCGGGTGCTGAACTATGCTGTTGAGCTTCACTTATTTTGTTCCGCCAACTTTTACATAATTTATGGCATTTGTGAATTAATTCAGAATCATAGAGGGTAAGTATGGAGATGTGATTTGATCCCCCCCCCCCCACCCCCACCCAATCCTAGTTCTAACCTGTAATCATATTTGTCTGTCAAAAACAACCAAAGCTTCAGGTTGTGAGCCCTGTAAAGTAAAAACTGAAAGGATCCCCTTTTACAAACCTCAAACAAGGTGGTAGCTTACATCTTCTCACAGGGGAATTGTCCAAAGGAATGAGGTGAAGCAGGGTGCAGAGGAATTATCCTCCCTGCTGTCTTTTTTATGAAGAGGAGATATAAGTGTTGACATGGAGAGAGGAGAGACCTAAGTAGTCTGGTGGTAAAGCTGAAAAACAAATGCCGAAAAATGTGTGCACCCCTGAGAGACAGTAAAAATGAAAAAGGAGGAAGAGGAGGAGTAAAAAGACTCAAAGTTAAAAAACATTTTTTTATAAATAAGCATCCTGTTGGGCCCTTTAAACTCACCTTTGCCATTCTAAGTTTGTTTACCTCGATGTCTGTGCATGTCAAACTATTCCAGAGCTGCAGGACTAGACAGTTGTGAAGTGAAGCAGTAAAAGAGGGCCTTATTGATCATTCCTGTCTATGCTAGGGGACTGCTGAGCTGAAAACATCCAATGTGTAGTGGATGAGTGCATCTTGACTGGGCGGCATAGGTCACATAGCAATAACAGTCCAATTTCTCGTGGTAGAACCCTGGAAGCTTCCTCATGCTATTGTTTTCATATGTTTCCAATACCATATTGTGTTTGGATGAAGTGTATATAACACAGGCTCATACTGTATGAACACCCACATCTCTTTGCATGCAGCATTGCTGCCTAACACAATTGGTATTGTTTGTGATTCCTAGCTTCATTCAATGCTTTAAAATCACTGTAATAATAAGGCCTATAAGCTGAGTATTTGTAATCACTGCATGTTGCGGTACCACCACCTGCAATTATAGTGCAAATGCAGCGAGACAGCAGCTTGTTTAAATGTGTTTTGTTATTGTGTTACTGTCGTTATTGGTGAGCCATCCATCAACCGGAATATATGCTTGTTCCATACATTTCATTCACTGCCTTACTAAGAATACTATTAATAATACCAGGAAACCCTGAACTCAGGAAAACAGCATTATCACAGAACAACAAAAACAAATACAAACAAACAAAAAAACTGTGAAAACATGTGTAGTATATTATTATGCATTCATTGGTTTAAACCAGATGGGCACTCGGGGAGCGCTGACCTCTCCTAACAATCCGCTCTGAACTTTTTTTTTTGTACTTCAAAAGATACAGCTTTGTCAAACATACACACACACAGAAACTGAATACTAGGTTCTACGCCTGGCAGACATGGCAACATTGAACACAATGGCTCTGCCTCAGACCTTGGATCAATAACACTCAATCAATAATGTGTCTAGTTCACAGTGGCCTTAAGAAACTGGCAAAAAATTCTTCTGCGTGCATGGGCAGTGCAACGAATACAAGAACAAATCCTGAAACTTTATATTGTTCCTGTCAAGGTTATCTTGAAGGAATTTGCACTATGTGATGGATTTCCTTTGATACATCACAAAACGTATAATAATTACCCGAAAGATACATTGTACATTATATTATTATGCTACACATAATGCATGATGTTGTTGGAGTTGTATCCTGTTAACATGGAGTCTTCATTCTGAGGTACCCAATATGTAGAGCAAGCTCTCTTATCGTGGACACAAGGGACCAAGACAGGACATGACACACACAATAGCTACCAAATGGTGCAAACCCCTAATTCAGTCACACAAGGGAACCACATTAAGCAGAACTGAATATAAAAGGAGTTCCTGCTATCATTTTTTGCGGGGCTATAGACTGTAAACACATGGATATATAGCATACGTGATGTCATCCCTATTCTTGGAACAGAACATTTTGAACCTCAATTTTTTACTTGCGAATATGTTTTTTTCAGTTACTGAACATGATTTGAAACAGGCAAACATCAAACATCTCACTGTTTGGAACACACTGAGAAATGGGGAATGGAGAAGGGTATTATGCTGCAGGAGTCGTATGAAATAAGGGTTTTCTTTACACATTTTGAGTGAGTGTTTGATCTTTGCTGGTTGGAGTACTACCTTCATACATTACTGACCTCAAGGCAACACTGCAACACTAGGCCATAGCTATCACAGTGATAGTTGATGCTAAGCCTCTGACCAGACAAATAACTTTATTAGTCACTATGGAGAGAAGTAAGTCAAAGAAGTAGAAATAAAAGAAAACAGCCTGAAATAAAAAAAATTAAAAAAAAATGACATCAAAATCAAAAGTAAATTCTGTTTTTTTGATGGATTTCAAAATTTGTTTTACTGTCAGATCGTAATTGTTTCACATTTGTTACATTATGCATGTTAATGTAGCTTAGCTGAAAAGTTAGCTTATATCAACTTGATATGGGGATTTACCCAGTGCAATATTGAGCAAAGTGTTAGTTTACTTTAGAAAGTATTAGGTTGCGTCCAAAATTCCATACTAGCATGCTATTTATTACGCTTAAACAGTATGTGAGATTTTTTTAGTGAGTCCGAAACCTTAGTATGAAACCAATAGTACGCGAATTGCATACTATTTCTGGTAAAATATTACAGTATGCAGCGCTGGACACTACGGCAGCATAAATATCCCACAATGCAATGCGGTAGCGACGATAACGTTGATAACAGACATTGACGGACAGCTCTGTAACATCAATAACGCTTCAAATTAAGTGCAAGTATAAGATTTCACTTTGCTAGGTGTAATATATATTTTAAAATAATTCAGACTTTGATTCTCACAAACCGTCGTTTTGGTCACGAGGTTGGTACGGGTTACCATGGTTACACGTCTCCAACCGGCAAGGAAGTTGGAACAGGAAGTGACAATGTAAATTACTGCTCAGTTCATCTGAAAAGATACACACTACTGTTTATTCACACAAAAGTATGTTGAACGAGTACACATATTGAGTATGTAGTGCATAGTATGCGATTTCGGACGAAGCCATATCTCTCATCTCATGTTGAGGTGAATTGGATATTCTGTTGCTAGAAGCAACCGGCCTTCCCTGCACAGCTCCATAGTAGTTGCAATTTAACTGACATTGTCTAAAGCCTTTTTGTCAGATCTGTGACCAAGTAAATATCAACAGGGATCTTTTATTTACTCTCCTAATACCTTTGTTACCTGATTATTTGTTGTTTATCATAGCTAATATTATGTAATTTTACATACTAATGACTTTTTATGTGACGCGTCTGTGTTGCTAATGCAGAATTCCAGTACAATAACTTATTGTTGGGCTAATGATGATGTCATGTATTTTCTCTTGTGGACTCTATGTTCATGTTTACTATATTAATTACTGCATTCTGCCACTAGTTTCAGTTGAACATTGTTGAACATTAATCTGTCACCAAATATTGATAGGCATCTTTTATCTACTTGTTCTTATGTTCTAGTAGGACCATAATCTGTAGGTGCTTCCTTCATTCTAGAGATTTTGTAACTGTAGTTTGAGATATTAAATTAGCTTTTGCTATTCTGCAGTTTAGTGCTGAGTCAGCAAGCCATAGATGTCAGAGGTTGGTGTATTGCTGATACAACATTCTGGAAAATTGTTATATTACATGTGGGAGACATAATGTTGTTCTTTTACTGGTGACCTTTAATGTTCCATGATAGAAGGACAATGTAACTCATCTTACAGTTACATGCTTTTGTAAATTCACTTCCTGTTTCTGTACAAATGTATTATCACAATACATTTGGCCTACATCTTGTTTATTGCAACACATCTTTTTTTTCTGATTTGTAACCAATATCAGTTAACGTGCTTTGTTTTATCCAATACTGTTTTCAGATTTCCACTTTTGATTGCATTATAAATTTCAAAGGCCAGCTCCCGTCTTGAATCCTTCTTGGAAGTGTGTTTATGTCACTGCATAGCAGCTGTGCACCTACACAGAAACACGACAGCTTGGTAAAGTGTATCAGGTACTGAGAGAGATAATCTGCTTCAGTATTTGATAGGATCAAGGTCAGTAACAACTCAAATTGTGTAAGTTTGCCATTCTAATTTATAACGTTACTGCTGGCAAAATAACTCCACTAATTAAATCCTCTACTTTGTAACCGCGGCGGTTATGTCGAAGCAAGCCACTAATAAGCCTATTTGACAATTAATATATCCGCTATGTGTATTTCACTGTTTTTTCTGAGGGACTGGGGTGTGTTTTTTCGCCGTGAACCAGACTGTATTTCACGCAACTATGTCATAGCAAGATTATTGCCGAGAAACCAAAGAAAGCGCAGTGTGGAGTGTGACGGGAGGCGTTGTTTGTATGAGCCGCTCTCGTGAAAGCTGCAAGCATGTTTTGCGCGGGAACTGCATCGGTTTCTAACAGAAAATAGAAAAAAACAGTTACGTCAGGTGTCTGGCACACACACACACACACACACACACACACACACACACACACACACACACACACACACACACACACACACACACAGTAGCAATAAAAAAAGAACAACAACTGGTCAAGTAGACCTTGTTCTCTTTTAATAGTCCACAAATTGTCAATATTTGAACAACTTTGAATAAGTTTCTTCTTGCAACATATTATACAGTATGGTATTTCATATTTCAAGTTATGTTGATCTTTTTAAGTATTCAGCTAAGCCTGGTCCAACATCAGTTTTATGAACAGTTGATACCTCACTCGCTTGACTGGATGTACGACTAGACAGTTGCTGTCCTATCAGGTGTCCACAGCTTACTCATACAGTAGGCTCGGTGACGCATCCTCACAGGTTTTATTGATGGCTGCAGAAACACCTTTTACTGTCAGCAGTGTGTCAGAAAAGACAGCCAGATTTAAGGACACGTACAGCCCCTCCAGTGTCCAAAATGCCCGGAGCTACGGAAAGGCAAACAGTACCCTATTCAGATTATACATAATGCTTTAATTTATTTGTAAAGGCAGATGCAATTTTGTGCAAGTGAGAAAAATTGACACCAATTTGGCCATCTTTCTCTTAAATTCCAAGCTAGAAGCTCATATTGCTATTGATTTCTTTTTTAAGTATTGTGAAATTTGACTAGTTTCTTTCCACTGTTTTGTTTCCGTCTTGTTTTATTTGCATAATGCTTGACACAATTGAGTCAGCAATTATTTTTGATGTTTTGTCCTACCAAATTGAGAAAAAGAATGCAGTTGAAATACAGTAAGCTAGTGTGTTGTAATGTGTACTTATTTACTGTAGAATATTATCAATATATAAAAAAGGAGGTATTGGGTTTTTTTTAAAAGCGAATACCAAATTTCAATAAAGCACACTGTACTGAGTACCAACTTTTATTGCTAATGATTTTGCAAACGGAGCCAATATATCATCCTCCAGACTTATGTTGACCAGATACTCAATGCTCCTTTTTGAATGCTGTGGAACTGGCGGAGGCAGCCAACGCACTGACCATCCTGCTATCTCCGCCGCCCACACTTCTTCTGTCTGGAGAGTATTTTTGTAATGGAAGATGACCGCAGTGGCTCTGAAAGAGGACATGGTGTTATTAGGAGTGGTAATACAACACTCTTGACATGCACATAATTGTCTTTGGCATAATGTGAAATCATCACAACCCAATGTCAGGGGTTCTCATTTCCGGCAAATCGAAAGTTGGGTTCAATTAGAAAAAGTAAAACTTTGATTAATTACCGTCTGTTAATATCGTTGGAGGGGGTGAAGTGGAGAAGCCGGCAGCTCTCAGAGCGGCCATCAATTTGCCTTCAAATGGAAGTTTTAAATTCAAAGATTTTTTTTTTTCACTTCATGCCCTCGTCAGCGAAGGAATGCGTCTCCTCGTGCAGGGGAGTGTGTGATATTACTCTGTCACTCTGAGCTCTGGTTATCATTTCCTCTGAAGTGTCTGCACTGGAAGAGCATAATGGCCCTTGTCTCCACTCCTCAGCCTCCGATCCGCCTGATTATGCCCTCCTTCTCACCAGACAAATGCCAATCTGCTTTTTTTTCTGCTTCACAATTAACAAAATGCCCTTATTTAAACAGGAGGGCATCTCAGTCTAGTTGTGAATACCAAGATCACTCTGTCATAAAGGGAATGTCACTCCACAATTGAATTTCAATCCGCTTCTATGTGGGAAGGGCAGGCGGGCTTATCCCAATGGGAGGGCCTTCTCTTTAGGGCAAATACTGTTAGCTCCACCATTGATAATCTTAACTGCTTGAGCCAAGTTTAAATGGTCCATAAAATGTACTCACTAATTGATGCAGTGTAAAGGGCATACAGCACTGGCTGGGAGTCAGACAGACTGGGAATGGGCTGTTCTCATTTATACAACCATATTTAGGGAGAGGGTGGCAAAGACTATGATAACGATTAAATCTTACACGGCAGGATTCTTAAGTTACAAGAGTATTTAATTGATTATACAATAAAGGCATCCCTGAGTCTGTGTTCCCAGTGGTTAAGTTGTTAAGCCAGATATTTATATATTATTCTGTGGTATTAACTGCAACACAAAATGCAATTTAGTATCAAATTAACAAAGACGTGTGAGAGCCTTTGTAGTGTTCTGAAACTGCTGGCTGATCAGCCAGTTACGTCTTACGACTTTACTGATGGTCAAGTATCTAACACCCATATGCTAACGTTTAGTTTTCTTTCAGCTGCAAGCACTTGTATTCTATTTGAGTGTTTCAGTAGTCTTGTTTCGCACACAAAGTTATGTAATTTTATTTTAGCCAAACACACACACAAACAAACACACACACACACACACACACACACACACACACACACACACACACACACACACACACAAACACACACACGAAAGCAGTAGCAATAAAAAAAGAACAACAAGAAAGGGTGCTGTAACACCCATTCCCTGTAGGAGGCAAAATAGCTAAATTTGCAGCAGCATTTACCACCATAGCCTTCAGGTGGTAACACTGATATGTCTACATCTGCAGGTAGAAACTGCTGATATTACTTGTGTTTCATAAAAGTGGTGAAGATTACCACATGTAGAATTGTTCTAACAATCACCAAAAAGCTCCATGTAGAGATTCTGCAGCCTGCTAAACATAACTCGACGAAGCAAGTCTATTTCACCTAGACTGTGTCCTCAACCCTTGACCCTTGTCCATAAATGGTATTGGAACCTCTTTTAATGTTGCTTCCACAGGAAACCATCTTCCTACATTTAGAAATTAAGCAACAATTTTAGAATGCTGGGTAATGCCCACTGCTCTGAATCAGGTGTTGTGGCATGACATTGAATTGAATTCCACATTGCACATATGGGCTATGCAGTACTTAACAGACAATGTGATATCATGAACAGTAAGTCACACACACTGCATGCCACCTCTCTTTATAGCATAATGCAAGGGCATAATTTCAGGGGGTGGGGCGATGAAGTTAGTTAGTTAGTTAGTTAATTAGTTAGTTAGTTTGTTATCATTGTCATTTGTTTTGCATTTTAAAACAGGTGATTTTATTTGTCACACACTTGTAGATAGGCAGCCTCAATGGATTACAAATGGAAAGAAGCGGAACGTTATGCAGACCAACTGAGACAATATCTTCTTTGTGTTGAAGCTCTGAGGTAGGATATCTTTTCTCATTTTCAGCTGTGTTGTTTTAATGTTGTGTTGAATATTGAAAGCTTACAACATATTTTAAATTCAGTGGCCTCTTTAGCTTTTTTATGAACTTCTTGAAAATTCAGGAAATTATATGATATGGTCTGTAATAGACATGGACATTCAGACATCATTCAGTGTGATTTATACTGCCAGAGAGTATCATTGTCCCTGATGTCCAGAACTTCAGAATAGGCTACCTAAAGCTGAAATTGCAGCCCTTTTAAGGAGCTCATTTGTCTTCTTTGTTGGTTCTCAGAGAAAAGACGCAAGGTGTTGGGGAAGGAGCAGCAGACTGGGTGAGGTGAAATGGACCTGAAAAACGCTACTGCCTGTACACAACTGAAAATTGCAACAGTCAAATGGCATGATTTTTAAATTTGAATGATTGTGTGTCTGTAATGGGTTTTTTTGTGTCTCCATCCTCCAGAAATTGTTGGTGGAGCAGCTGTAGAACCACAGGGAGGCTCATCAGAAGCAGCTCAGCCACCTCCGAGACAAGAATCGATGCTGGACGAACTCACAGAGTAAGGAAACATCAGTAAAGAAAAAATATTCTCTCGATATATCGATTATTGTTTCAGATTTTTATTTGTTTTTTTAAAGATATTTATCTGGCATTTTAACATTTTTTATTGATAGTAGATGGTGTAGAATTGAACCTGGGGAAATACATAGTACGTGTTGAAAGCACTTGACTACCTGGACATGCATAAAAAATATCATAGTATAGTTTAAAAAATAGAATAATATGTCATAGTATAGTATACAATAACAAAATGATCTAGTATGTCTGTAAAAAATGTCAAAGTTTAGTGTGTCGTAAAAAAAAGTAATACAAAATCTCATAGTATAGTATGCTTTAAAAATGTCATAAAAATATCATTGTATAGTATGCCATGAAATAGTGTCATAAAGAAATGTCATAGTATAGTATGCCATAAAAATGTCATAAATAATGTCATAGTCTAGTATGCCGTAAAAATGCCATAACAAATGTCATAGTATAGTATGCCATAAAAATGTCATTGTATGGTATACCATGAAGGAATAATAATATAGTTTGTCATAAAAATGTCATAGCATAGTGTGCCATAAAAATTAATAATATAGTATGTTATAAATTATGGCATAGTATAGTATGTCATAATAAAGTTCTATAAATGTCATAGTGTAGTATGCCATCAAAATAATATGGTATGTCATAAAAAAGTCATAGTATGGTATGCCATTAATAATGATAATTTATATGTTATGACATTTTTGATGGCATACTATATTATCATTAATATTGATAATATAGTATAGTATGTCATCAAAAATGTCATAACATAGTGTGTCATATAAAAGTCAAAGTATGGTACGCCATAAAAATGTGATAAATAATGTCATAGTGTAGTATGCCATAACAAAATGTTACAAAAATGTCATAGCATAGTATGACATAAAAAATATAGTATGTAATACAAAAATGTATAGTATAGTATGTCATAAACAATAATAATATAGTACTTCATAAAATGTCATAGTATAGTATGCTATAAAGATAATAATATGGTATGTTATAGAAAAATGTCTTAGTATAATATGTCATAAAAATGTCATTAAAAATGTCATAGAATAGTACGCCATAAAAAGTCATAGTATAGAATGCCATAAAATAATTATAATGTAGTAAGTCATAAAAATATCATAGAAGCCATAAAAAATTTCATAGCATAGTATGTCATAAAAGTGTTATATAAAACTCATAGTATAGTATTTCATAAAAAAAAACTTTATATAGTACACTTTTCCTGTGCAACTCTCAATCATATGCTTGCTCCCTAAATTGGCACTTATTCAGCAAAACTTTGAGATCTCTGTTGTACTAGTTGTTGTAGTAGCTGTTACAGTTTTAGTCGTAGTACCAGTTATTGTAGTAATTGTGTTTGATGTTGTAGTAGGCAGAATGTATCTGAATAAGAGGCAAATTCTTATGTCGTCCTTCTCTTCTTTTCTTCCTAGATGAGTGCAGAGCTTCCGGACCCAAACTGAGGATGTCCCTAACTTCATCGTCTTCTTGTTCTTCTACTGTTTGAATGTACATGTAGAAGGGGTCACAAGGACTCATTCAGGGTCATGTCTGCCGCATAATTTGTGGTTTTCTGTTCCATAACCCTCTCCTTCTATCTCCCCGAAACAACAGGAGGAGACACAGTTTCATACTCCCTTGTTGTCCTCCACGGTGGTGCTCTTGACACTAGTGTCCTCACAACGGTGAGGACTCGAACCCAGCCCTGGTGCCTTCCATACTGGGATCTAACCAACCATGCCACCAATGACATGCCCACTTAGAACTGTTCTCTTTGTGTATTTGACTTCTTCACTTTGGGTGGTAGACCTCAAAAATCATTGCACCACATAAGGATTGAACCCACAACCCCCAGTCTTCAGACGAGTTTTCTGTCACCCTGAGCTAATCTGACACAATGCTGTTTCGTAGCATGACTTCTTCACATTGGGTGTTGGACCTTAAAATTCAATGCACCACATAAGGATGGGACCCACAACCTCAGGTCTTCTGAGCAGTCCACTAACTATCCGAGCTACTTGGTCATACCACTATTACTCAACTCAAACACACAAAACCTCTTTAAAAAACTAAACATCTGCTCAACCTTTCTGCATTACAGATTCTTCTGCACAATACAGATATAAAAATGAGCAATCAATCTTTTTCGTTACATTTTTCGACACACTATACTATGTCTATTTTTATATTTTTCGACATACTATACCATGACTTTTTATGACATATAACGCTTGGACTTTTTTCACGACATTTTTCAACATACTATACTATACTATAACTTTTTCATGATGTTTTTCAACTTACTATACTATGACTTTTTTTCATTACATTTTTCGACATATGCTTTGACTTTTTTTGGTCATTTTTCAAGATATTATACTATGAATTTTTTTTTTTTTACATTTTTTGTTGTACTTTACTATGACTTTTTTCATCACTTTTTTTGACATAATATAATATGACTTTTTTTCATTGAATTTTTCGACACTACACTATGACTTTTCTTACATTTTTCGACAAACTAAACTATGATTTTTTTATCACTTTTTTCAACATACTATACTATGACTTTTTTTACATAGTATACTATGACTTTTTCATCACTTTTTTCGTAAAAAACTATGCTGTGACTTTTTTCAACATACTACACTATGACTTTATCAATTTTTTCGACATACTATATTATGACTTTTTTCGAAATACTATACTATGACTTCTTTATCACTTTTTTCACTATACTATACTATGACTTTTTTACAACTTTTTTGATATACTATTCTATGGCTTTTTTTATGACTTTTTCCGACTTGCTTTACTATGAAATTTCATAGACTTTTTTCCGACATACTATGCTATGACTTTTTCATAACTTTTTTCAACATATTATACTATGACTTTTTTATGACTTTTTTTGGTGAAATTTTTCGACATACTATACTATTACTATTTTTTGGTGCAATTTTTCGACTTTTATTTGTATTGCTATATTATGATTTTTTTTGTGAAATTTTTTGACTTGCTGTACTGTGACTATTTTTTCATTAATTTTTCGACATACTATACTATGACTATTTTTTCATGAAATTTTTCGACATACTATACTATGACTTTTTTTCATGAAATTTTTCGCCATGCTTTACTATGACTTCTTTTCATAAAGATTTGTGGAATACTATACTATGACTGTTTTTTGTGAAATTTTTCGACATGCTATACTATGACTTTTTTTGGTGACATTTTTCAACATACTATACTCTGACTTTTTTTAGAGAAATATTTCAACGTACTATACTATGACTTTTTTTGGTGAAATTTTTCGACATACTATACTATGACTTTTTTATAACTTTTTTTGACATACTTTACTATGACTTTTTTTCATGAAATTTTCGACATACTATACTATGAAGTTTTTTCATAAAGATTTTCGACATACTATACTGTGATTTTTTTGGTGAAATTTTCAACATACAGTATTATGACGTTTTTTCATGGAATTTTTCGACATACTGTAGTACGAGTTTTTTTCATGAAATTTTTCGACATGCTATACTATGGTTTTTTTCATGATACTTTTCGACATACTATACTATGACTTTTTTAATGAAATTTTACGACATACTATTCTATGACTTTTTTTCATAAAATTTTCGACATACTATACTATGACTTTTTTTATAAAAATTTTTGACATACTATACTATGACTTTTTTTCATGAAATATTGCGACATACTATACTATGACTTTTTTTCATGAAATATTGTGACATACTTTACTATGACTTTTTTATAATTTTTTTTGACATACTATACTATGACATTTTTTCATGAAATTTTTCGACATCTATACTATGAAATTTTTTTCATTAATTATCGACATACTATACTTTAACTTTTGCATACCATACTATGACTTTTTTTACAAAATGTTTCGATATACTATGCTATGACGTTTTTCATAATTTTTTTGTCATACTTTACTATGACTTTTTTTTCATGAAATATTGCGACACACTATACTATGACTTTTTTTCATGAAATTTTTCGACATACTATACTATTTATTTTTTTGGTGAAATTTTTCGATATACTATAATATGACTTCTTTTCATGAAATTTTACGACATACTATACTATGACTTTTTTCATGAAATTTTTCAACATACAATACTATGACGTTTTTCATGGAATTTCTTCGACATACTATATTATGACTTTTTTCTAATTTTTTTTTTACATACTATACTATGACTTTTTTTCATGAAATATTGCGACATACTATACTATGACTTTTTTCATGAGATATTGCGTCATACTATACTCTGACTTTTTTTCATGAAATTTTTCCACATTCTATACCATGATTTTTTTTTGGTGAAATTTTTCAACATACAATACTATGATGTTTTTTCATGGAATTTCTTCGACATACTATATTATGACTTTTTGT
Source organism: Sebastolobus alascanus (assembly GCA_916701645.2). Lineage (NCBI taxonomy): Eukaryota > Metazoa > Chordata > Actinopteri > Perciformes > Sebastidae > Sebastolobus > Sebastolobus alascanus. Next base: position 1,077,117 of record CAKAOJ020000077.1, on the reverse strand, counting down.
TGGTGACATTTTTTGACATGCTATACTATGACTTTTTTCATGAAATATTGCGACATACTATACTATGACTTTTTTCTAATTTTTTTTTGACATACTATACTATGACTTTTTTTCATGTAATATTGCGACATACTATACTAAGACTTTTTTCATGTAATTTTTTCGACATACTATAGTATGACATTTTTTCATGAAATTTTTCAACATTCTATACTATGAAATTTTATATATACATTTTTTCGACATACTATACTATGACTTTTTTTGGTAACATTTTTCGACATACTATACTATGACTTTTTTTGGTAAAATTTTTCAACATACTATACAATGACTTCTTTGGTGAAATTTTTCAACATACTATACTATGATTTTTGTTCATATAATTTTTCGACGTACTACACTGATGTGATTTCATAAAGATTTTCTACATACTATACTATTTATTTTTTTGGTGAAATTTTTCGACATACTATTCTATGACTTTTTTTCATAAAATTTTCGACATACTATACTATGACGTTTTTCATAAATTTTTTTGACATGCTATACTATGACTTTTTTTCATGAAATTTTTCGACATACTATACTTTGGTTTTCTTCATGAAACTTTTCAATTTACTATATTATGACTTTTCTTTGTGAAATTTTTCGACATACCATACTATGAGTTTTTTATCACTGTTTCCGACATACTATGCTGTGAATTTTTATCACTTTTTTCGGCATACTATATGACTTTTTTATAACTTTTTTTGACATGCTATACTATGACTTTTCTATGACTTTTTTATACCTTCTATACTGGGACTTTTTTATCAATTTTTTCGACATACTATAGTATGACTTTGTTATCACTTTTTTCCGACATACTATAGTATGCCTTTTTTTTATCACTTTTTTGACATACTTTATATGACTTTTTCATCACTTTTTTCGCAATACTATACTATCACTTTTTCGACATACTGTAGTATGACTTTTATATCACTTTTTTCGACACAGTATACTATGACTTTTTTTACCTTTTTTTTCGACATACTATACTAACACATTTTTATCACTCTTTTCCGCCATACTATACTATGACTTTTTTTATAAAAAATTTTGACATACTATACTATGACTTTTTTTCATGAAATATTGCGACATACTATACTATGACTTTTTTATAATTTTTTTTGACATACTATACTATGACATTTTTTCATGAAATTTTTCGACATCTATACTATGAAATTTTTTTCATTAATTATCGACATACTATACTTTAACTTTTGCATACCATACTATGACTTTTTTTACAAAATGTTTCGATATACTATGCTATGACGTTTTTCATAATTTTTTTTGTCATACTTTACTATGACTTTTTTTCCATGAAATATTGCGACACACTATACTATGACTTTTTTTCATGAAATTTTTCGACATACTATACTATGACGTTTTTCATGGAATTTCTTCGACATACTATATTATGACTTTTTTCTAATTTTTTTTTTACATACTATACTATGACTTTTTTTCATGAAATATTGCGACATACTATACTATGACTTTTTTCATGAGATATTGCGACATACTATACTCTGACTTTTTTTCATGAAATTTTTCCACATTCTATACCATGATTTTTTTTTGGTGAAATTTTTCAACATACAATACTATGATGTTTTTTCATGGAATTTCTTCGACATACTATATTATGACTTTTTTTGGTGACATTTTTTGACATGCTATACTATGACTTTTTTTCATGAAATATTGCGACATACTATACTAAGACTTTTTTCATGTAATTTTTTCGACATACTATAGTATGACATTTTTTTCATGAAATTTTTCAACATTCTATACTATGAAATTTTATATATAAATTTTTTCGACATACTATACTGACTTTTTTTGGTAACATTTTTCGACATACTATACTATGACTTTTTTTGGTAAAATTTTTCAACATACTATAATATGACTTTTTTTGGTAACATTTTTCAACATACTATACAATGACTTCTTTCAGTGAAATTTTTCAACATACTATACTATGATTTTTGTTCATATAATTTTTCGACGTACTACACTGATGTTTTTTCATAAAGATTTTCTACATACTATACTATTTATTTTTTTGGTGAAATTTTTCGATATACTATAATATGACTTCTTTTCATGAAATTTTACGACATACTATACTATGACTTTTTTCATGAAATTTTTCAACATACAATACTATGACGTTTTTCATGGAATTTCTTCGACATACTATATTATGACTTTTTTCTAATTTTTTTTTTACATACTATACTATGACTTTTTTTCATGAAATATTGCGACATACTATACTATGACTTTTTTCATGAGATATTGCGTCATACTATACTCTGACTTTTTTTCATGAAATTTTTCCACATTCTATACCATGATTTTTTTTTGGTGAAATTTTTCAACATACAATACTATGATGTTTTTTCATGGAATTTCTTCGACATACTATATTATGACTTTTTGTTGGTGACATTTTTTGACATGCTATACTATGACTTTTTTCATGAAATATTGCGACATACTATACTATGACTTTTTTCTAATTTTTTTTTGACATACTATACTATGACTTTTTTTCATGTAATATTGCGACATACTATACGAAGACTTTTTTCATGTAATTTTTTCGACATACTATAGTATGACATTTTTTCATGAAATTTTTCAACATTCTATACTATGAAATTTTATATATACATTTTTTCGACATACTATACTATGACTTTTTTTGGTAACATTTTTCGACATACTATACTATGACTTTTTTTGGTAAAATTTTTCAACATACTATAATATGACTTATTTTGGTAAAATTTTTCAACATACTATACAATGACTTCTTTGGTGAAATTTTTCAACAAAATATACTATGATTTTTGTTCATATAATTTTTCGACGTACTACACTGATGTGATTTCATAAAGATTTTCTACATACTATACTATTTATTTTTTTGGTGAAATTTTTCGACATACTATTCTATGACTTTTTTTCATAAAATTTTCGACATACTATACTATGACGTTTTTCATAAATTTTTTTGACATGCTATACTATGACTTTTTTTCATGAAATTTTTCGACATACTATACTTTGGTTTTCTTCATGAAACTTTTCAATTTACTATATTATGACTTTTCTTTGTGAAATTTTTCGACATACCATACTATGAGTTTTTTATCACTGTTTCCGACATACTATGCTGTGAATTTTTATCACTTTTTTCGGCATACTATATGACTTTTTTATAACTTTTTTTGACATGCTATACTATGACTTTTCTATGACATTTTTATACCTTCTATACTGGGACTTTTTTATCAATTTTTTCGACATACTATAGTATGACTTTGTTATCACTTTTTTCCGACATACTATAGTATGCCTTTTTTTTATCACTTTTTTGACATACTTTATATGACTTTTTCATCACTTTTTTCGCAATACTATACTATCACTTTTTCGACATACTATAGTATGACTTTTATATCACTTTTTTCGACACAGTATACTATGACTTTTTTTACCTTTTTTTTCGACATACTATACTAACACATTTTTATCACTTTTCCGCCATACTATACTATGACTTTTTTTATAAAAAATTTTGACATACTATACTATGACTTTTTTTCATGAAATATTGCGACATACTATACTATGACTTTTTTATAATTTTTTTTGACATACTATACTATGACATTTTTTCATGAAATTTTTCGACATCTATACTATGAAATTTTTTTCATTAATTATCGACATACTATACTTTAACTTTTGCATACCATACTATGACTTTTTTTACAAAATGTTTCGATATACTATGCTATGACGTTTTTCATAATTTTTTTTGTCATACTTTACTATGACTTTTTTTCCATGAAATATTGCGACACACTATACTATGACTTTTTTTCATGAAATTTTTCGACATACTATACTATGACGTTTTTCATGGAATTTCTTCGACATACTATATTATGACTTTTTTCTAATTTTTTTTTTACATACTATACTATGACTTTTTTTCATGAAATATTGCGACATACTATACTATGACTTTTTTCATGAGATATTGCGACATACTATACTCTGACTTTTTTTCATGAAATTTTTCCACATTCTATACCATGATTTTTTTTTGGTGAAATTTTTCAACATACAATACTATGATGTTTTTTCATGGAATTTCTTCGACATACTATATTATGACTTTTTTTGGTGACATTTTTTGACATGCTATACTATGACTTTTTTTCATGAAATATTGCGACATACTATACTAAGACTTTTTTCATGTAATTTTTTCGACATACTATAGTATGACATTTTTTTCATGAAATTTTTCAACATTCTATACTATGAAATTTTATATATAAATTTTTTCGACATACTATACTGACTTTTTTTGGTAACATTTTTCGACATACTATACTATGACTTTTTTTGGTAAAATTTTTCAACATACTATAATATGACTTTTTTTGGTAACATTTTTCAACATACTATACAATGACTTCTTTCAGTGAAATTTTTCAACATACTATACTATGATTTTTGTTCATATAATTTTTCGACGTACTACACTGATGTTTTTTCATAAAGATTTTCTACATACTATACTATTTATTTTTTTGGTGAAATTTTTCGACATGCTATACTATGACTTTTTTTCATAAAGATTTTCGACATACTATACTATGATGTTTTTTCATAAAGATTTTCGACATACTATACTATGCTTTTTTTCCACGAAATTTTTCGACATACTATACTATGACATTTTTCATGAAATTTTTCGACATACTATACTCTGACTTTTTTTCATGAAATTTTTCGACATACTATACTATGACATTTTTTCATGAAATTTTTCGACATGCTTTACTATGCCTTTTTGTGAAATTTTTTGACATACTATACTCTGACTTTTTTTTAAGAAATTTTTCGACATGCTATACTATGACTTTTTTCATGAAATTTTTTGACATACTATACTATGCCTTTTTGGTGAAATTTTTTGATATACTATACGATGACGTTTTTTCATGAAATTTTTCGACATTCTATTCTATGAAATTTTCTTCATACATTTTTTCGACATACTATACTATGACTTTTTTTGGTAACATTTTTCGACATACTATACTATGACTTTTTTTGGTAACATCTTTCAACATACTATACTATGACTTTTTTTGGTGAAATTTTTCAACATACTATACTATGACTTTTGTTCATATAATTTTTCGACATACTATACTATGATGTTTTTTCATAAAGATTTTCAACATACTATTCTATTTATTTTTTTGGTGAAATTTTTCGACATACTATACTATGACTTTTTTTCATGAAATTTTTCGACATACTTTACTAAGACTTTTTTGGTGACATTTTTCAACATACTTTACTATGACTTTTTTTCATGAAATTTTTCAACATACTATCCTATGACTTTTATTCATATAATTTTTCGACATACTATACTATGATTTTTTTTCATAGAGTTTTTCGACATACTGTAGTATGACTTTTTTTCATTAAATGTCTTCGACATAATATATTATAACTTTATTTGGTGACATTTTTTGACATACTATACTGTGAATTTTTTCATGAAATATTGCGACATACTATACTATGACTTTTTTTATAATTTTTTTTTACATACTATAATATGACTTTTTTCATGAAATATTGCGACATACTATACTCTGACTGTTTTTCATGAAATTTTTCAACATACTATAATATGCCTTTTTGGTGAAATTTTTTGACATACTATACGATGACGTTTTTTCATGAAATTTTTCGACATTCTATTCTATGAAATTTTATTCATACATTTTTTCGACATACTATACTATGACTTTTTTTGGTAACATTTTTCGACATACTATACTATGACTTTTTTTGGTAACAACTTTCAACATACTATAATATGACTTTTTTTGGTGAAATTTTTCAACATACTATCCTATGATTTTTATTCATATAATTTTTCGACATACTATACTATGATGTTTTTTCATAAAGATTTTCGACATACTATACTATTTATTTTCTTGGTGAAATTTTTCGATATACTATAATATGACTTCTTTTCATGAAATTTTACGACATACTATACTATGACTTTTTTCATGAAATTTTTCAACATACAATACTATGACGTTTTTCATGGAATTTCTTCGACATACTATATTATGACTTTTTTCTAATTTTTTTTTTACATACTATACTATGACTTTTTTTCATGAAATATTGCGACATACTATACTATGACTTTTTTCATGAGATATTGCGTCATACTATACTCTGACTTTTTTTCATGAAATTTTTCCACATTCTATACCATGATTTTTTTTTGGTGAAATTTTTCAACATACAATACTATGATGTTTTTTCATGGAATTTCTTCGACATACTATATTATGACTTTTTGTTGGTGACATTTTTTGACATGCTATACTATGACTTTTTTCATGAAATATTGCGACATACTATACTATGACTTTTTTCTAATTTTTTTTTGACATACTATACTATGACTTTTTTTCATGTAATATTGCGACATACTATACGAAGACTTTTTTCATGTAATTTTTTCGACATACTATAGTATGACATTTTTTCATGAAATTTTTCAACATTCTATACTATGAAATTTTATATATACATTTTTTCGACATACTATACTATGACTTTTTTTGGTAACATTTTTCGACATACTATACTATGACTTTTTTTGGTAAAATTTTTCAACATACTATAATATGACTTATTTTGGTAAAATTTTTCAACATACTATACAATGACTTCTTTGGTGAAATTTTTCAACAAAATATACTATGATTTTTGTTCATATAATTTTTCGACGTACTACACTGATGTGATTTCATAAAGATTTTCTACATACTATACTATTTATTTTTTTGGTGAAATTTTTCGACATACTATTCTATGACTTTTTTTCATAAAATTTTCGACATACTATACTATGACGTTTTTCATAAATTTTTTTGACATGCTATACTATGACTTTTTTTCATGAAATTTTTCGACATACTATACTTTGGTTTTCTTCATGAAACTTTTCAATTTACTATATTATGACTTTTCTTTGTGAAATTTTTCGACATACCATACTATGAGTTTTTTATCACTGTTTCCGACATACTATGCTGTGAATTTTTATCACTTTTTTCGGCATACTATATGACTTTTTTATAACTTTTTTTGACATGCTATACTATGACTTTTCTATGACATTTTTATACCTTCTATACTGGGACTTTTTTATCAATTTTTTCGACATACTATAGTATGACTTTGTTATCACTTTTTTCCGACATACTATAGTATGCCTTTTTTTTATCACTTTTTTGACATACTTTATATGACTTTTTCATCACTTTTTTCGCAATACTATACTATCACTTTTTCGACATACTATAGTATGACTTTTATATCACTTTTTTCGACACAGTATACTATGACTTTTTTTACCTTTTTTTTCGACATACTATACTAACACATTTTTATCACTTTTCCGCCATACTATACTATGACTTTTTTTATAAAAAATTTTGACATACTATACTATGACTTTTTTTCATGAAATATTGCGACATACTATACTATGACTTTTTTATAATTTTTTTTGACATACTATACTATGACATTTTTTCATGAAATTTTTCGACATCTATACTATGAAATTTTTTTCATTAATTATCGACATACTATACTTTAACTTTTGCATACCATACTATGACTTTTTTTACAAAATGTTTCGATATACTATGCTATGACGTTTTTCATAATTTTTTTTGTCATACTTTACTATGACTTTTTTTCCATGAAATATTGCGACACACTATACTATGACTTTTTTTCATGAAATTTTTCGACATACTATACTATGACGTTTTTCATGGAATTTCTTCGACATACTATATTATGACTTTTTTCTAATTTTTTTTTTACATACTATACTATGACTTTTTTTCATGAAATATTGCGACATACTATACTATGACTTTTTTCATGAGATATTGCGACATACTATACTCTGACTTTTTTTCATGAAATTTTTCCACATTCTATACCATGATTTTTTTTTGGTGAAATTTTTCAACATACAATACTATGATGTTTTTTCATGGAATTTCTTCGACATACTATATTATGACTTTTTTTGGTGACATTTTTTGACATGCTATACTATGACTTTTTTTCATGAAATATTGCGACATACTATACTAAGACTTTTTTCATGTAATTTTTTCGACATACTATAGTATGACATTTTTTTCATGAAATTTTTCAACATTCTATACTATGAAATTTTATATATAAATTTTTTCGACATACTATACTGACTTTTTTTGGTAACATTTTTCGACATACTATACTATGACTTTTTTTGGTAAAATTTTTCAACATACTATAATATGACTTTTTTTGGTAACATTTTTCAACATACTATACAATGACTTCTTTCAGTGAAATTTTTCAACATACTATACTATGATTTTTGTTCATATAATTTTTCGACGTACTACACTGATGTTTTTTCATAAAGATTTTCTACATACTATACTATTTATTTTTTTGGTGAAATTTTTCGACATGCTATACTATGACTTTTTTTCATAAAGATTTTCGACATACTATACTATGATGTTTTTTCATAAAGATTTTCGACATACTATACTATGCTTTTTTTCCACGAAATTTTTCGACATACTATACTATGACATTTTTCATGAAATTTTTCGACATACTATACTCTGACTTTTTTTCATGAAATTTTTCGACATACTATACTATGACATTTTTTCATGAAATTTTTCGACATGCTTTACTATGCCTTTTTGTGAAATTTTTTGACATACTATACTCTGACTTTTTTTTAAGAAATTTTTCGACATGCTATACTATGACTTTTTTCATGAAATTTTTTGACATACTATACTATGCCTTTTTGGTGAAATTTTTTGATATACTATACGATGACGTTTTTTCATGAAATTTTTCGACATTCTATTCTATGAAATTTTCTTCATACATTTTTTCGACATACTATACTATGACTTTTTTTGGTAACATTTTTCGACATACTATACTATGACTTTTTTTGGTAACATCTTTCAACATACTATACTATGACTTTTTTTGGTGAAATTTTTCAACATACTATACTATGACTTTTGTTCATATAATTTTTCGACATACTATACTATGATGTTTTTTCATAAAGATTTTCAACATACTATTCTATTTATTTTTTTGGTGAAATTTTTCAACATACTAAACTATACGTTTTTTCATAAAATTTTTCGACATACTTTACTATTACTTTTGTCGTAACATTTTTCAACAAACTATACTATGACTTTTTTTCATGAAATTTTTCAACATACTATCCTATGACTTTTATTCATATAATTTTTCGACATACTATACTATGATTTTTTTTCATAGAGTTTTTCGACATACTGTAGTATGACTTTTTTTCATTAAATGTCTTCGACATAATATATTATAACTTTATTTGGTGACATTTTTTGACATACTATACTGTGAATTTTTTCATGAAATATTGCGACATACTATACTATGACTTTTTTTATAATTTTTTTTTACATACTATAATATGACTTTTTTCATGAAATATTGCGACATACTATACTCTGACTGTTTTTCATGAAATTTTTCAACATACTATAATATGCCTTTTTGGTGAAATTTTTTGACATACTATACGATGACGTTTTTTCATGAAATTTTTCGACATTCTATTCTATGAAATTTTATTCATACATTTTTTCGACATACTATACTATGACTTTTTTTGGTAACATTTTTCGACATACTATACTATGACTTTTTTTGGTAACAACTTTCAACATACTATAATATGACTTTTTTTGGTGAAATTTTTCAACATACTATCCTATGATTTTTATTCATATAATTTTTCGACATACTATACTATGATGTTTTTTCATAAAGATTTTCGACATACTATTCTATTTATTTTCTTGGTGAAATTTTTCGACATACTATACTATGAAATCTTTTTCATAAATTATCGACATAATATACTATGACTTTTTTCATGAAATTTTTCAACATAGTATATTATGTTTTTTTTCATGAAACTTTTCAACATACTATATTATGACTTTTTTGCTGAAATTTTTCCACATACTATACTATTACATTTTTATAACTTTTTTTGACATACTATACTATGAAATCTTTTTCATAAATTATCGACATAATATACTATGACTTTTTTCACGAAATTTTTCAACATAGTATATTATGTTTTTTTTCATGAAACTTTTCAAAATACTATATTATGACTTTTTTGCTGAAATTTTTCGACATACTATACTATGACTTTTTTATAACTTTTTTTGACATACTATACTATGACTTTTTTCATTAAATTTTTCAACATACTATATTATGTTTTTTTCATGAAACTTTTCAACATACTATATTATGACTCTTTGGTGTAATTTTTCGACATACTATACTATGACTTTTTTTTGGTGAAATTTTTCAACATACTATACTATGATGTTTTTCCTTGGAATTTCTTCGACATACTATATTATGACTTTTTTCATGAAATATTGCGACATACTATACTATGACTTTTTTCTAATTTTTTTTTGCCATACTATACTATGACTTTTTTTCATGAAATATTGCGACATACTATACTATGACTTTTTTTCATGAAATTTTTTGACATACTATACTATGACTTTTTTCTTGAAATTTTTCGACATACTATATTATGATGTTTTTTCATAAAGATTTTTGACACACTATTCTATTTATTTTTTTGGTGAAATTTTTCGACCTACTATAATATGACTTTTTTATGGTGAAATTTTTCAACATACTATACTATGATGTTTTTTCTTGGAATTTCTTCGACATACTATATTATGACTTTTTTTATGAAATATTGCGACATACTATACTATGACTTTTTTCTAAATCTTTTTTGACATACTATACTATGACTTTTTTCATGAAATATTGCGAAATACTATACTATGACTTTTTTTCATGAAATTTTTCGACATACTATACTATGACTTTTTTCATGAAATTTTTCGACATACTATATGATGACTTTTTTCATGAAATATTGCGACATACTATACTATGACTTTTTTTCATGAAATTTTTCGACATACTATACTATGACTTTTTTTGGTAACATCTTTCAACATACTATAATATGACTTTTTTTGGTGAAATTTTTCAACATACTATACAATGACTTTTGTTCATATAATTTTTCGACATACTATACTATGATGTTTTTTCATAAAGATTTTCGACATACTATTCTATTTATTTTTTTGGTGAAATTTTTCGACATACTATACTATTACTTTTTTTCATGAAATTTTTGACATACTATACTAAGACTTTTTTGGTGACATTTTTCAACATACTATACTATGACTTTTTTCATGAAATTTTTCGACATACTGTACTATGTTGTTTTTCATGAAACTTTTCAACATACTATATGATGACTTTTTTGGTGAATATTTTCCACATACTATACTATTACATTTTTATAACTTTTTTTGACATACTATACTATGACTTTTTTGCTGAAATTTTTCGACATACTATACTATGACTTTTTTATAACTTTTTTTGACATACTATATTATGACTTTTTTCATGAAATTTTGCGACATACTATACTATGACTTTTTACTATTTTTTTTTTTACATACTATACTATGACTTTTTTTCATGAAATATTGCGACATACTATACTATGACTTTTTACTATTTTTTTTTTTACATACTATACTATGACTTTTTTTCATGAAATATTGCGACATACTATACTATGACTTTTTTTCATGAAATTTTTCGACATACTATACTATGACTCTTCTCACGAAATTTTTCGACATACTATACTATGACTTTTTTCATGAAATATTTCGACATACTACACTATGACTTTTTTCATGAAATATTGCGACATACTATACTATGACTTTTTCATGAAATTTTTCGACATACTATATTATGACTTTTTTCATGAAATATTGCGACATACTATACTATGACTTTTTTTCATGAAATTTTTCGACATACTATACTATGACTTTTTTTGGTAACATCTTTCAACATACTATAATATGACTTTTTTTGGTGAAATTTTTCAACATACTATACTATGACTTTTGTTCATATAATTTTTCGACATACTATACTATGATGTTTTTTCATAAAGATTTTCGACATAATATTCTATTTATTTTTTTGGTGAAATTTTTCGACCTACTACACTATTACTTTTTTTCATGAAATTTTTGACATACTATACTAAGACTTTTTTGGTGACATTTTTCAATATACTTTACTATGACTTTTTTTCATGAAATTTTTCGACATACTGTACTATGTTGTTTTTTCATAAAGATTATCGACATACTATATTATGAGTTCTTTTCATAGAATTTTTCGACATACTGTAGTATGACTTTTTTTGGTGAAATTTTTCGACATACTATACTATGACTTTTTTTGGTGACATTTTTTGACATACTATACTGTGACTTTTTTCATGAAATATTGCGACATACTATACTGTGACTTTTTTTATAATTTTTTTTTTACATACTACAATATGACTTTTTTCATGAAATATTGCGACATACTATACTCTGACTGTTTTTCATGAAATTTTTTGACATACTATACTATGACATTTTTTCATGAAATTTTTCGACATACTATACTATGAAATCTTTTTCATAAATTATTGACATAATATACTATGACTTTTTTCACGAAATTTTTCAACATAGTATATTATGTTTTTTTTCATGAAACTTTTCAAAAGACTATATTATGACTTTTTGCTGAAATTTTTCGACATACTATACTATGACTTTTTTATGACTTTTTTTGACATACTATACTATGACTTTTTTCATGAAATTTTTCAACATACTATATTATGTTTTTTTCATGAAACTTTTCAACATACTATATTATGACTCTTTGGTGTAATTTTTCGACATACTATACTATGACTTTTTTTGGTGAAATTTTTCAACATACTATACTATGATGTTTTTTCATGGAATTTCTTCGACATACTATATTATGACTTTTTTCATGAAATATTGCGACATACTATACTATGACTTTTTTCTAAATCTTTTTTGACATACTATACTATGACATTTTTTCATGAAATATTGCGACATACTATACTATGACTTTTTTCATGAAATTTTTCGACATACTATACTATGACTTTTTTCATGAAATTTTTCGACATACTATATTATGACTTTTTTCATGAAATATTTTCGACATACTATATATGATTTTTTTTCATGAAATTTTTCGACATACTATACTTGATTTTTTTTAAAAACATTTTTTTAACTTTTAAAATAATATGATTTTTTTTGGTGAAATTTTTAAACATACTATACTATGACTTTTTTCATAAAATTTTTCGACATACTATACTATGATTTTTTTCATAAAATTTTCGACATACTATTCTTTTTTTTTTTTGGTAAAATTTTTTCGCCCTACTACATATTACTTTTTTTCATAAAATTTTTTTGACATACTATACTAGACTTTTTTTTAAATTTTTTTAATACTTACTATGACTTTTTTCATGAAATTTCGACATACTATATTGTTTTTTATAATTTTTTTTTTAAATTTTTTTTCTTTTTTTAAATTTTATTATTTTCTTTTTTTAAATTTTTTAAATTCTTTTTTTTAATTTTTAATACTTATTAAAATTTTTTCAAAAATTTTTACAAAATATATATGTTTTTTTTTTAAAATTTTAACATATAAATTATTTTTTTTTTCATAAAATTTTTTAAAAAACATATTTGACTTTTTTCTGAAATTTTTTAATACTATACTATGACTTTTTTTTTTTTTGACATACTATACTATGATTTTTTCATAAATTTTCACATACAAATTATGACTTTTTTTGAATTTTTTCACATATATATTTTTTTTTTATGAAATTTTTCAAAAACATATATTTTTTTTTTTTTGGGAATTTTTCGACATATTTTTAATGACTTTTTTCTAAAATTTTTTGAAATTTTTAAAATTTTTTTTTTTTTTTAAAAATTTTTTTTTGACTTTCTTTTTTTTTTTAAATTTAAATACAAACTTTTTTTTATTTTTTTTTAAAAATTTTCTTTTTTTTTTAATTTAAAATTGACTTTTTTCTAAATTTGACATACTATACTATACTTTTTTCATGAAATTTTTAAAAAATTTTTTTTTTTAAATTTTCAACATACTAAAATATTTTTTTTTTGGGAAATTTTTAAAAAATTAATTTTTTTAAATTTTTTCCCCCCTTTTTTTTTTTTTTTTTAATACTATTTTATGATTTTTTCGAAATTTTTTCACATATTTAAATATGATTTTTTTTAAAATTTTTCACATACTATTATGATTTTTTTTCATAAATTTTTTCGACATACTTATAGACTTTTTTTTAAAATTTTTTCGACATACTATTATGATTTTTTTTGGGGAAATTTTTTTGACATACTTACTTGATTTTTTCATAAATTTCGACATACTATATTGTTTTTTTTAAAATTTTTTTTTTTTTTTAAATTAAATTTTTTTTTAAAAAAATTTTTGGACTTTTTAAACTCTATTTTTTTCATAAAATTTTTCGACATACTATACTTAAATTTTTTTTATAATTTTTTTACATACTTTTTAAAATTTTTAAAATTTTTAAAAAAAAACCCCTTTTTTTTTTTTAAAATTTTTAAATTAAAAATTTTTTTTTTTTAAAATTTTAAAAACTATATATGATTTTTTCTAAATTTTTTCGACATAAATATATGTTTTTAAAATTTTTTTTTAATATATATATGTTTTTTTTTGAAATTTTTCAAAAAACTATACATGATTTTTTTCTTTTTTTTCGAATTTTTTTTTTTTTTATTATTGCGACATACTATACTATGACTTTTTTCCAATTTTTTTTCTGACATACTATTACCATGACTTTTTTTCATGAAATATTGCGACATACTATACTATGACTTTTTTACATGAAATTTTCGACATACTATACTATGACTTTTTTCATGAAATTTTTTCGACATACTATATTAAGACCTTTTCATGAAATATTGCGACATACTATACTATGACTTTTTTTTCATGAAATTTTTCGACATACTATACTATGACTTTTTTCATGAAATTTTTCGACATACTATACAATGGTTTTTTTCATGAAACTTTTCAACATACTATACTATTACTTTTTTATAACTTTTTTTGACATACTATACTATGACTTTTTTTTATGAAATTTTTCCAAATACTATACTATGATGCTTTTTTCATTAAGATTTCGACATACTAAACTATGATTTTTTTTTGATGAAATTTTTCAACATACAATACAATGACGTTTTTCATGGAATTTTTTCGACATACTATACTATGACTTTTTTCTGTGACATTTTTTGACATACTATACTATGACTTTTTTCATGAAATATTGCGACATACTATACTATGACTTTTTTCTAATTTTTTTTTGACATACTATACTATGACTTTTTTTCATGAAATATTGCGATACACTATACTATGACTTTTTTTTCATGAAATTTTTCGACATACTATACTATGACTTTTCATGAAATTTTTTCGACATACTATACTATGTTTTTTTTCATGAAACTTTTCAACATACTATATTATGACTTTTTTGGTGAAATTTTTCCACATACTATCCTATTACTTTTTTAATAACTTTTTTTTGACATACTATACTATTACTTTTTTCATGAAATTTTTCAACATAGAATATTATGTTTTTTTTCATGAAATTTTTGGACATACTATACTATGACTTTTTTCATGAAATTTTTCCTCATACTATACTATGATGTTTTTTCTTGGAATTCTTCGACATACTATATTATGACTTTTTTCATGAATATTGCGATATACTATACTATGACTTTTTTCCAATTTTTTTTCTGACATACTATACCATGACTTTTTTTCATGAAATATTGCGACATACTATACTATGACTTTTTTACATGAAATTTTTCGACATACTATACTATGACTTTTTTCATGAAATTTTTCGACATACTATATATGACTCTTTTCATGAAATATTGCGACATACTATACTATGACTTTTTTTCATGAAATTTTTCGACATACTATACTATGACTTTTTTCATGAAATTTTTCGACATACTATACAATGGTTTTTTTCATGAAACTTTTCAACATACTATACTATTACTTTTTTATAACTTTTTTTGACATACTATACTATGACTTTTTTTTATGAAATTTTTTCCTAATACTATACTATGATGCTTTTTTCAGTAAGATTTTCGACATACTAAACTATGATTTTTTTTTGAAGAAATTTTTCAACATACAATACAATGCTATACTATGACATTTTTTTCTAATTTTTTTTTTGACATACTTACTATGACTTTTTTTCTATTGACATATTGCGATACTATTTTTTTTTACTATGACTTTTTTTCATGAAAATTTTTCGACATACCTTACTATGACTTTAATGAAACTTTTCAACATATTTATTATGACTTTTTTGGTGAATTTTTTCCACAAAAAATATCTATTACTTTTTTATAACTTTTTTTTGACTACTATACTATTACTTTGTTCATGAAATTTTTTCAACATACTATACTATGACTTTTTTTCATGAAATTTTTCCTCATACTATACTATGATGCTTTTTTCATTAAGATTTTCGACCTTCTATATATGATTTCTTTTCATAGAATTTTTCGACATACTGTAGTACGACTTTTTTTGGTGAATTTTTCGACATTACCTATACTATAACTTTTTTGGGTGACAATTTTTGACATACTATACTATGACTTTTTTCATGAAATATTGCGACATACTATACTGTGACTTTTTTTATAATTTTTTTTTTACATACTATAATATGACTTTTTCATGAAATATTGCGACATACTATACTCTGTCTGTTTTTCATGAAATTTTTCGACATACTATGCTATGACATTTTTTCATGAAATTTTTCGACATACTATACTATGAAATCTTTTTCATAAATTATCGACATAATATACTGTGACTTTTTTCACGAAATTTTTCAACATAGTATATTATGTTTTTTTTCATGAAACTTTTCAAAAGACTATATTATGACTTTTTTGCTGAAATTTTTCGACATACTATACTATGATCTTTTTATAACTTTTTTTGACATACTATACTATGACTTTTTTCTAATTTTTTTTTGACATACTATACTATGACTTTTTTTCATGAAATATTGCGACATACTATACTATGACTTTTTTCTAATTTTTTTTTGACATACTATACTATGACTTTTTTTCATGAAATATTGCGACATACTATACTATGACTTTTTTTCATGAAATTTTTCGACATACTATACTATGACTTTTTTCATGAAATTTTTCGACATACTATATTATGACTTTTTTCATGAAATATTGCGACATAGTATACCATGACTTTTTTTCATGACATTTTTCGACATACTATACTATGACTTTTTTCATTAAATTTTTCGACATACTATACAATGTTTTTTTTCATGAAACTTTTCAACATACTATACTATGACTTTTTTCATGAAATTTTTCGACATACTATATTATGACTTTTTTCATGAAATATTGCGACATACTATACTATGACTTTTTTTCATGACATTTTTCGACATACTTTACTATGACTTTTTTCATGAAATATTGCGACATACTATACTATGACTTTTTTCTAATTTTTTTTTGACATACTATAATATGACTTATTTTCATGAAATATTGCGACATACTATACTATGACTTTTTTTCATGAAATTTTTCGTCATACTATACTATGACTTTTTTCATGAAATTTTTCGACATACTATACTATGTTTTTTTTCATGAAACTTTTCAACATACTATATTATGACTTTTTTGGTGAAATTTTTCCACACACTATCCTATTACTTTTTTAATAACTTTTTTTGACATACTATACTATGACTTTTTTCATGAAATTTTTCAACATAGTATATTATGTTTTTTTTCATGAAATTTTTCGACATACTATACTATGACTTTTTTTCATGAAATTTTTCCTCATACTATACTATGATGCTTTTTTCATTAAGATTTTCGACATACTAAACTATGATTTTTTTTTTATGAAATTTTTCAACATACAATACTATGACGTTTTTTCATGGAATTTCTTCGACATACTATACTATGACTTTTTTCTAATTTTTTTTTGACATACTATACTATGACTTTTTTTCATGAAATATTGCGACATACTATACTATGACTTTTTTTCATGAAATTTTTCGACATACTATACTATGACTTTTTTCATGAAATTTTTCGACATACTATATTATGACTTTTTTCATGAAATATTGCGACATAGTATACCATGACTTTTTTTCATGACATTTTTCGACATACTATACTATGACTTTTTTCATTAAATTTTTCGACATACTATACAATGTTTTTTTTCATGAAACTTTTCAACATACTATACTATGACTTTTTTCATGAAATTTTTCGACATACTATATTATGACTTTTTTCATGAAATATTGCGACATACTATACCATGACTTTTTTTCATGACATTTTTCGACATACTTTACTATGACTTTTTTCATGAAATATTGCGACATACTATACTATGACTTTTTTCTAATTTTTTTTTGACATACTATAATATGACTTATTTTCATGAAATATTGCGACATACTATACTATGACTTTTTTTCATGAAATTTTTCGTCATACTATACTATGACTTTTTTCATGAAATTTTTCGACATACTATACTATGTTTTTTTTCATGAAACTTTTCAACATACTATATTATGACTTTTTTGGTGAAATTTTTCCACACACTATCCTATTACTTTTTTAATAACTTTTTTTGACATACTATACTATGACTTTTTTCATGAAATTTTTCAACATAGTATATTATGTTTTTTTTCATGAAATTTTTCGACATACTATACTATGACTTTTTTTCATGAAATTTTTCCTCATACTATACTATGATGCTTTTTTCATTAAGATTTTCGACATACTAAACTATGATTTTTTTTTTATGAAATTTTTCAACATACAATACTATGACTATGACGTTTTTTCATGGAATTTCTTCGACATACTATACTATGACTTTTTTCTAATTTTTTTTTGACATACTATACTATGACTTTTTTTCATGAAATATTGCGACATACTATACTATGACATTGTTTCATTAAATTTTTCGACATACTATAATATGACTTTTTCAGGAAATTTTTCAACATACTATACTATGCCTTTTTGGTGAAATTTTTCGACATACTATACTATGACGTTTTTTCATGAAATTTTTCGACATTCTATACTATGAAAATTTATTCATAAATTTTTTCGACATACTATACTATGACTTTTTTTGGTAAAATTTTTCGACATACTATACTATGACTTTTTTTGGTAACATTTTTCAACATACTATAATATGACTTTTTTTGGTAACATTTTTCAACATACTATAGAATGACTTCTTTTGGTGAAATTTTTCAACATACTATACTATGACTTTTGTTCATATAATTTTTCGACATACTATACTATGACTGTTTTACATGAAATGTTTCATGCATACCATACTATGACCATTTTTACAAAATGTTTCGATATACTATGCTATGACGTTTTTCATAATTTTTTTTGACATACTATACTATGACTGTTTTATAACTTTTTTCGACATACTATACAATTACTTTTTTATCACTTTTTTCCACACAATATACTTTGACTTTTCCATCTCTTTTGTCAACACACTTTATTATGAGATTTTTGAAATACTTTACTTGCACTTTTTATTCACTTTCTTCGACATGCTATACGATGAGTTTTTTTTTATCACTTTTTTCGGCATACTATACTATGACTTTTTATCACTTTTGTCAACGCGCTTTATTATGACTTTTTTGACATACTTTACTAGCACTTTTAAATCACTTTTTTCGACACGCTGTTCTATGAGTTTTTTTTGTCACTTTTTTCAGCATACTACAATAAGACTATAATAAGATAATAAGACTTTTATCGATATACTATGCTATGACTTTTTATCACTCTTTTTGACATACTATAATATGACTTCTTTTTGACATACTATACTATGACTTTTAAAGATACTTTTGACATACTATATGACTTTTTTCATTAAATTTTTCGAAACACTATACTATGATGCTTTTTTCATTAAGATTTTCGACATACTAAACTATGATTTTTTTTTGATGAAATTTTTCAACATACAATACGATGACGTTTTTTCATGGAATTTTTTCGACATACTATATTATGACTTTTTTCTGTGACATTTTTTGACATACTATACTATGACTTTTTTCATGAAATATTGCGACAAACTATACTATGACTTTTTTCTAATTTTTTTTTGACATACTATACTATGACTTTTTTTCATGAAATATTGCGATACACTATACTATGACTTTTTTTCATGAAATTTTTCGACATACTATACTATGACTTTTCATGAAATTTTTCGACATACTATACTATGTTTTTTTTCATGAAACTTTTCAACATACTATATTATGACTTTTTTGGTGAAATTTTTCCACATACTATCCTATTACTTTTTTAATAACTTTTTTTGACATACTATACTATTACTTTTTTCATGAAATTTTTCAACATAGAATATTATGTTTTTTTTCATGAAATTTTTCGACATACTATACTATGACTTTTTTTCATGAAACTTTTCCTCATACTATACTATGATGCTTTTTTCATTAAGATTTTCGACATACTATATTATGATTTCTTTTCATAGAATTTTTCGACATACTGTAGTGCGACTTTTTTTGGTGAAATTTTTCGACATACTATACTATAACTTTTTTTGGTGACATTTTTTGACATACTATACTGTGACTTTTTTCATGAAATATTGCGACATACTATACTGTGACTTTTTTTATAATTTTTTTTTTACATACTATAATATGACTTTTTTCATGAAATATTGCGACATACTATACTCTGACTGTTTTTCATGAAATTTTTCGACATACTATGCTATGACATTTTTTCATGACATTTTTCGACATACTATACTATGAAATCTTTTTCATAAATTATCGACATAATATACTGTGACTTTTTTCACGAAATTTTTCAACATAGTATATTATGTTTTTTTTCATGAAACTTTTCAAAAGACTATATCATGACTTTTTTGCTGAAATTTTTCGACATACTATACTATGACTTTTTTATAACTTTTTTTGACATACTATACTATGACTTTTTTTTGGTGAAATTTTTCAACATACTATACTATGATGTTTTTTCTTGGAATTTCTTTGACATACTATATTATGACTTTTTTCATGAAATATTGCGACATACTATACTATGACTTTTTTCCAATTTTTTTTCTGACATACTATACCATAACTTTTTTTCATGAAATATTGCGACATACTATACTATGACTTTTTTACATGAAATTTTTCGACATACTATACTATGACTTTTTTCATGAAATTTTTCGACATACTATATTATGACTCTTTTCATGAAATATTGCGACATACTATACTATGACTTTTTTTCATGAAATTTTTCGACATACTATACTATGACTTTTTTCATGAAATTTTTCGACATACTATACAATGGTTTTTTTCATGAAACTTTTCAACATACTATACTATTACTTTTTTAAAACTTTTTTTGACATACTATACTATGACTTTTTTTTATGAAATTTTTCCTAATACTATACTATGATGCTTTTTTCATTAAGATTTTCGACATACTAAACTATGATTTTTTTTTGATGAAATTTTTCAACATACAATACAATGACGTTTTTTCATGGAATTTTTTTGACATACTATATTATGACTTTTTTCTGTGACATTTTTTGACATACTATACTATGACTTTTTTCATGAAATATTGCGACATACTATACTATGACTTTTTTCTAATTTTTTTTTGACATACTATACTATGACTTTTTTTCATGAAATATTGCGATACACTATACTATGACTTTTTTTCATGAAATTTTTCGACATACTATACTATGACTTTTCATGAAATTTTTAGACATACTATACTATGTTTTTTTTAATGAAACTTTTCAACATACTATATTATGACTTTTTTGGTGAAATTTTTCCACATACTATCATATTACTTTTTTAATAACTTTTTTTTGACATACTATACTATTACTTTTTTCATGAAATTTTTCAACATAGAATATTATGTTTTTTTTCATGAACTTTTTCAACATACTATACTATGACTTTTCTCATGAAATTTTTCGACATACTATACTATGTTTTTTTCATGAAACTTTTCAACATACTATATTATGATTTCTTTTCATAGAATTTTTCGACATACTGTAGTACGACTTTTTTTGGTGAAATTTTTCGACATACTATACTATGACTTTTTTCATGAAATATTGCGACATACTATACTCTGACTGTTTTTCATGAAATTTTTTGACATACTATACTATGACATTTTTTCATGAAATTTTTCGACATACTATACTATGAAATCTTTTTCATAAATTATCGACATAATATACTATGACTTTTTTCACGAAATTTTTCAACATAGTATATTATGTTTTTTTTCATGAAACTTTTCAAAAGACTATATTATGACTTTTTTGCTGAAATTTTTCGACATACTATACTATGACTTTTTTATGACTTTTTTTGACATACTATACTATGACTTTTTTTGGTGAAATTTTTCAACATACTATACTATGATGTTTTTTCATGGAATTTCTTCGACATACTATATTATGACTTTTTTCATGAAATATTGCGACATACTATACTATGACTTTTTTCTAAATCTTTTTTGACATACTATACTATGACATTTTTTCATGAAATATTGCGACATACTATACTATGACTTTTTTCATGAAATTTTTCGACATACTATACTATGACTTTTTTCATGAAATTTTTCGACATACTATATTATGACTTTTTTCATGAAATATTGCGACATACTATACTATGACTTTTTTTCATGAAATTTTTCGACATACTATACTATGACTTTTTTTGGTAACATCTTTCAACATACTATAATATGACTTTTTTTGGTGAAATTTTTCAACATACTATACTATGACTTTTGTTCATATAATTTTTCGACATACTATACTATGATGTTTTTTCATAAAGATTTTCGACATACTATTCTATTTATTTTTTTGGTGAAATTTTTCGACCTACTACACTATTACTTTTTTTCATGAAATTTTTGACATACTATACTAAGACTTTTTTGGTGACATTTTTCAATATACTTTACTATGACTTTTTTTCATGAAATTTTTCGACATACTGTACTATGTTGTTTTTTCATAAAGATTTTCGACATACTATATTATGAGTTCTTTTCATAGAATTTTTCGACATACTGTAGTATGACTTTTTTTGGTGAAATTTTTCGACATACTATACTATGACTTTTTTTGGTGACATTTTTTGACATACTATACGATTTTCGACAACTAAACTATGATTTTTTTTTGATGAAATTTTTCAACATACAATACTATGACGTTTTTTCATGGAATTTCTTCGACATACTATACTATGACTTTTTTCTAATTTTTTTTTGACATACTATACTATGACTTTTTTTCATGAAATATTGCGACATACTATACTATGAAATCTTTTTCATAAATTATCGACATAATATACTATGACTTTTTTCACGAAATTTTTTGACATACTATACTATGACATTTTTTCATGAAATTTTTCGACATACTATACTATGAAATCTTTTTCATAAATTATCGCCATAATATACTATGACTTTTTTCACGAAATTTTTCAACATAGTATATTATGTTTTTTTTCATGAAACTTTTCAAAAGACTATACTATGACTTTTTTTGGTGAAATTTTTCGACATACTATACTATGACTTTTTTATGACTTTTTCGACATACTCTATTATGACTTTTTTCATGAAATATTGCGACATACTATACTATGACTTTTTTCTAAATCTTTTTTGACATACTATACTATGACTTTTTTTCATGAAATATTGCGACATACTATACTATGACTTTTTTTCATGAAATTTTTCGACATACTATACTATGACTTTTTTCATGAAATTTTTCGACATACTATATTATGACTTTTTTCATGAAATATTGCGACATACTATACTATGACTATTTTTCATGAAATTTTTCGACATACTATACTATGACTTTTTCTGGTAACATCTTTCAACATACTATAATATGACTTTTTTTGGTGAAATTTTTCAACATACTGTACTATGACTTTTGTTCATATAATTTTTCGACATACTATACTATGATGTTTTTTCATGAAATTTTTCGACATACTATTTTATGACTTTTTTTCATGAAATTTTTCGACATACTGTACTATGATGTTTTTTCATAAAGATTTTCGACATACTATATTATGATTTATTTTCATAGAATTTTTCGACATACTGTAGTACGACTTTTTTTGGTGAAATTTTTCGACATACTATACTATGACTTTTTTTGGTGACATTTTTTGACATACTATACTGTGACTTTTTTCATGAAATATTGCGACATACTATACTGTGATTTTTTTTATAATTTTTTTTTTACATACTATAATATGACTTTTTTCATGAAATATTGCGACATACTATACTCTGATTGTTTTTCATGACATTTTTCGACATACTATACAATGACATTTTTTCATGAAATTTTTCGACATACTATACTATGAAATCTTTTTCATAAATTATCGACATAATATACTATGACTTTTTTCACGAAATTTTTCAATATAGTATATTATGTTTTTTTTTCATGAAACTTTTCAAAAGACTATATCATGACTTTTTTGCTGAAATTTTTCGACATACCATACTATGACTTTTTTATAACTTTTTTTGACATACTATACTATGACTTTTTTTTGGTGAAATTTTTCAACATACTATACTATGATGTTTTTTCTTGGAATTTCTTCGACATACTATATTATGACTTTTTTCATGAAATATTGCGACATACTATACTATGACTTTTTTCCAATTTTTTTTCTGACATACTATACCATGACTTTTTTTCATGAAATATTGCGACATACTATACTATGACTTTTTTACATGAAATTTTTCGACATACTATACTATGACTTTTTTCATGAAATTTTTCGACATACTATATTATGACTCTTTTCATGAAATATTGCGACATACTATACTATGACTTTTTTTCATGAAATTTTTCGACATACTATACTATGACTTTTTTCATGAAATTTTTCGACATACTATACAATGGTTTTTTTCATGAAACTTTTCAACATACTATACTATTACTTTTTTATAACTTTTTTTGACATACTATACTATGACTTTTTTTTATGAAATTTTTCCAAATACTATATTATGATGCTTTTTTCATTAAGATTTTCGACATACTAAACTATGATTTTTTTTTGATGAAATTTTTCAACATACAATACAATGACGTTTTTTCATGGAATTTTTTCGACATACTATATTATGACTTTTTTCTGTGACATTTTTTGACATACTATACTATGACTTTTTTCATGAAATATTGCGACATACTATACTATGACTTTTTTCTAATTTTTTTTTGACATACTATACTATGACTTTTTTTCATGAAATATTGCGATACACTATACTATGACTTTTTTTCATGAAATTTTTCGACATACTATACTATGACTTTTCATGAAATTTTTCGACATACTATACTATGTTTTTTTTCATGAAACTTTTCAACATACTATATTATGACTTTTTTGGTGAAATTTTTCCACATACTATCCTATTACTTTTTTAATAACTTTTTTTTGACATACTATACTATTACTTTTTTCATGAAATTTTTCAACATAGAATATTATGTTTTTTTTCATGAAATTTTTGGACATACTATACTATGACTTTTTTTCATGAAATTTTTCCTCATACTATACTATGATGTTTTTTCTTGGAATTTCTTCGACATACTATATTATGACTTTTTTCATGAAATATTGCGAAATACTATACTATGACTTTTTTCCAATTTTTTTTCTGACATACTATACCATGACTTTTTTTCATGAAATATTGCGACATACTATACTATGACTTTTTTACATGAAATTTTTCGACATACTATACTATGACTTTTTTCATGAAATTTTTCGACATACTATATTATGACTCTTTTCATGAAATATTGCGACATACTATACTATGACTTTTTTTCATGAAATTTTTCGACATACTATACTATGACTTTTTTCATGAAATTTTTCGACATACTATACAATGGTTTTTTTCATGAAACTTTTCAACATACTATACTATTACTTTTTTATAACTTTTTTTGACATACTATACTATGACTTTTTTTTATGAAATTTTTCCTAATACTATACTATGATGCTTTTTTCAGTAAGATTTTCGACATACTAAACTATGATTTTTTTTTGAAGAAATTTTTCAACATACAATACAATGACGTTTTTTCATGGAATTTTTTCGACATACTATATTATGACTTTTTTCTGTGACATTTTTTGACATACTATACTATGACTTTTTTCATGAAATATTGCGACATACTATACTATGACTTTTTTCTAATTTTTTTTTGACATACTATACTATGACTTTTTTTCATGAAATATTGCGATACACTATACTATGACTTTTTTTCATGAAATTTTTCGACATACTATACTATGACTTTTCATGAAACTTTTCAACATACTATATTATGACTTTTTTGGTGAAATTTTTCCACAAAATATCCTATTACTTTTTTAATAACTTTTTTTTGACATACTATACTATTACTTTTTTCATGAAATTTTTCAACATACTATACTATGACTTTTTTTCATGAAATTTTTCCTCATACTATACTATGATGCTTTTTTCATTAAGATTTTCGACATACTATATTATGATTTCTTTTCATAGAATTTTTCGACATACTGTAGTACGACTTTTTTTGGTGAAATTTTTCGACATACTATACTATAACTTTTTTGGGTGACATTTTTTGACATACTATACTATGACTTTTTTCATGAAATATTGCGACATACTATACTGTGACTTTTTTTATAATTTTTTTTTTACATACTATAATATGACTTTTTCATGAAATATTGCGACATACTATACTCTGTCTGTTTTTCATGAAATTTTTCGACATACTATGCTATGACATTTTTTCATGAAATTTTTCGACATACTATACTATGAAATCTTTTTCATAAATTATCGACATAATATACTGTGACTTTTTTCACGAAATTTTTCAACATAGTATATTATGTTTTTTTTCATGAAACTTTTCAAAAGACTATATTATGACTTTTTTGCTGAAATTTTTCGACATACTATACTATGATCTTTTTATAACTTTTTTTGACATACTATACTATGACTTTTTTCTAATTTTTTTTTGACATACTATACTATGACTTTTTTTCATGAAATATTGCGACATACTATACTATGACTTTTTTCTAATTTTTTTTTGACATACTATACTATGACTTTTTTTCATGAAATATTGCGACATACTATACTATGACTTTTTTTCATGAAATTTTTCGACATACTATACTATGACTTTTTATCACTAAATTTTTCGACATACTATATTATGACTTTTTTCATGAAATATTGCGACATAGTATACCATGACTTTTTTTCATGACATTTTTCGACATACTATACTATGACTTTTTTCATTAAATTTTTCGACATACTATACAATGTTTTTTTTCATGAAACTTTTCAACATACTATACTATGACTTTTTTCATGAAATTTTTCGACATACTATATTATGACTTTTTTCATGAAATATTGCGACATACTATACCATGACTTTTTTTCATGACATTTTTCGACATACTTTACTATGACTTTTTTCATTAAATATTGCGACATACTATACTATGACTTTTTTCTAATTTTTTTTTGACATACTATAATATGACTTATTTTCATGAAATATTGCGACATACTATACTATGACTTTTTTTCATGAAATTTTTCGTCATACTATACTATGACTTTTTTCATGAAATTTTTCGACATACTATACTATGTTTTTTTTCATGAAACTTTTCAACATACTATATTATGACTTTTTTGGTGAAATTTTTCCACACACTATCCTATTACTTTTTTAATAACTTTTTTTGACATACTATACTATGACTTTTTTCATGAAATTTTTCAACATAGTATATTATGTTTTTTTTCATGAAATTTTTCGACATACTATACTATGACTTTTTTTCATGAAATTTTTCCTCATACTATACTATGATGCTTTTTTCATTAAGATTTTCGACATACTAAACTATGATTTTTTTTTTATGAAATTTTTCAACATACAATACTATGACGTTTTTTCATGGAATTTCTTCGACATACTATACTATGACTTTTTTCTAATTTTTTTTTGACATACTATACTATGACTTTTTTTCATGAAATATTGCGACATACTATACTATGACTTTTTTTCATGAAATTTTTCGACATGCTATACTATGACTTTTTTCATGAAATTTTTCGACATACTATATTATGACTTTTTTCATGAAATATTGCGACATAGTATACCATGACTTTTTTTCATGACATTTTTCGACATACTATACTATGACTTTTTTCATTAAATTTTTCGACATACTATACAATGTTTTTTTTCATGAAACTTTTCAACATACTATACTATGACTTTTTTCATGAAATTTTTCGACATACTATATTATGACTTTTTTCATGAAATATTGCGACATACTATACCATGACTTTTTTTCATGACATTTTTCGACATACTTTACTATGACTTTTTTCATGAAATATTGCGACATACTATACTATGACTTTTTTCTAATTTTTTTTTGACATACTATAATATGACTTATTTTCATGAAATATTGCGACATACTATACTATGACTTTTTTTCATGAAATTTTTCGTCATACTATACTATGACTTTTTTCATGAAATTTTTCGACATACTATACTATGTTTTTTTTCATGAAACTTTTCAACATACTATATTATGACTTTTTTGGTGAAATTTTTCCACACACTATCCTATTACTTTTTTAATAACTTTTTTTGACATACTATACTATGACTTTTTTCATGAAATTTTTCAACATACTATATTATGTTTTTTTCAAGAAACTTTTCGACATGCTATATTATGACTTTTTTCATGAAATTTTTCCTCATACTATACTATGATGCTTTTTTCATTAAGATTTTCGACATACTAAACTATGATTTTTTTTTAATGAAATTTTTCAACATACAATACTATGACGTTTTTTCATGGAATTTCTTCGACATACTATACTATGACTTTTTTCTAATTTTTTTTTGACATACTATACTATGACTTTTTTTCATGAAATATTGCGACATACTATACTATGACATTGTTTCATTAAATTTTTCGACATACTATAATATGACTTTTTCAGGAAATTTTTCAACATACTATACTATGCCTTTTTGGTGAAATTTTTCGACATACTATACTATGACGTTTTTTCATGAAATTTTTCGACATTCTATACTATGAAAATTTATTCATAAATTTTTTCGACATACTATACTATGACTTTTTTTGGTAAAATTTTTCGACATACTATACTATGACTTTTTTTGGTAACATTTTTCAACATACTATAATATGACTTTTTTTGGTAACATTTTTCAACATACTATAGAATGACTTCTTTTGGTGAAATTTTTCAACATACTATACTATGACTTTTGTTCATATAATTTTTCGACATACTATACTATGACTGTTTTACATGAAATGTTTCATGCATACCATACTATGACCATTTTTACAAAATGTTTCGATATACTATGCTATGACGTTTTTCATAATTTTTTTTGACATACTATACTATGACTGTTTTATAACTTTTTTCGACATACTATACAATTACTTTTTTATCACTTTTTTCCACACAATATACTTTGACTTTTCCATCTCTTTTGTCAACACACTTTATTATGAGATTTTTGAAATACTTTACTTGCACTTTTTATTCACTTTCTTCGACATGCTATACGATGAGTTTTTTTTTATCACTTTTTTCGGCATACTATACTATGACTTTTTATCACTTTTGTCAACGCGCTTTATTATGACTTTTTTGACATACTTTACTAGCACTTTTAAATCACTTTTTTCGACACGCTGTTCTATGAGTTTTTTTTGTCACTTTTTTCAGCATACTACAATAAGACTATAATAAGATAATAAGACTTTTATCGATATACTATGCTATGACTTTTTATCACTCTTTTTGACATACTATAATATGACTTCTTTTTGACATACTATACTATGACTTTTAAAGATACTTTTGACATACTATAATATGACTTTTTTCATTAAATTTTTCGAAA
Organism: Sebastolobus alascanus; assembly: GCA_916701645.2. NCBI lineage: Eukaryota > Metazoa > Chordata > Actinopteri > Perciformes > Sebastidae > Sebastolobus > Sebastolobus alascanus. Next base: position 1,046,352 of record CAKAOJ020000077.1, on the reverse strand, counting down.
CACTATACTATGATGCTTTTTTCATTAAGATTTTCGACATACTAAACTATGATTTTTTTTTGATGAAATTTTTCAACATACAATACGATGACGTTTTTTCATGGAATTTTTTCGACATACTATATTATGACTTTTTTCTGTGACATTTTTTGACATACTATACTATGACTTTTTTCATGAAATATTGCGACAAACTATACTATGACTTTTTTCTAATTTTTTTTTGACATACTATACTATGACTTTTTTTCATGAAATATTGCGATACACTATACTATGACTTTTTTTCATGAAATTTTTCGACATACTATACTATGACTTTTCATGAAATTTTTCGACATACTATACTATGTTTTTTTTCATGAAACTTTTCAACATACTATATTATGACTTTTTTGGTGAAATTTTTCCACATACTATCCTATTACTTTTTTAATAACTTTTTTTGACATACTATACTATTACTTTTTTCATGAAATTTTTCAACATAGAATATTATGTTTTTTTTCATGAAATTTTTCGACATACTATACTATGACTTTTTTTCATGAAACTTTTCCTCATACTATACTATGATGCTTTTTTCATTAAGATTTTCGACATACTATATTATGATTTCTTTTCATAGAATTTTTCGACATACTGTAGTGCGACTTTTTTTGGTGAAATTTTTCGACATACTATACTATAACTTTTTTTGGTGACATTTTTTGACATACTATACTGTGACTTTTTTCATGAAATATTGCGACATACTATACTGTGACTTTTTTTATAATTTTTTTTTTACATACTATAATATGACTTTTTTCATGAAATATTGCGACATACTATACTCTGTCTGTTTTTCATGAAATTTTTCGACATACTATGCTATGACATTTTTTCATGACATTTTTCGACATACTATACTATGAAATCTTTTTCATAAATTATCGACATAATATACTGTGACTTTTTTCACGAAATTTTTCAACATAGTATATTATGTTTTTTTTCATGAAACTTTTCAAAAGACTATATCATGACTTTTTTGCTGAAATTTTTCGACATACTATACTATGACTTTTTTATAACTTTTTTTGACATACTATACTATGACTTTTTTTTGGTGAAATTTTTCAACATACTATACTATGATGTTTTTTCTTGGAATTTCTTTGACATACTATATTATGACTTTTTTCATGAAATATTGCGACATACTATACTATGACTTTTTTCCAATTTTTTTTCTGACATACTATACCATAACTTTTTTTCATGAAATATTGCGACATACTATACTATGACTTTTTTACATGAAATTTTTCGACATACTATACTATGACTTTTTTCATGAAATTTTTCGACATACTATATTATGACTCTTTTCATGAAATATTGCGACATACTATACTATGACTTTTTTTCATGAAATTTTTCGACATACTATACTATGACTTTTTTCATGAAATTTTTCGACATACTATACAATGGTTTTTTTCATGAAACTTTTCAACATACTATACTATTACTTTTTTAAAACTTTTTTTGACATACTATACTATGACTTTTTTTTATGAAATTTTTCCTAATACTATACTATGATGCTTTTTTCATTAAGATTTTCGACATACTAAACTATGATTTTTTTTTGATGAAATTTTTCAACATACAATACAATGACGTTTTTTCATGGAATTTTTTTGACATACTATATTATGACTTTTTTCTGTGACATTTTTTGACATACTATACTATGACTTTTTTCATGAAATATTGCGACATACTATACTATGACTTTTTTCTAATTTTTTTTTGACATACTATACTATGACTTTTTTTCATGAAATATTGCGATACACTATACTATGACTTTTTTTCATGAAATTTTTCGACATACTATACTATGACTTTTCATGAAATTTTTCGACATACTATACTATGTTTTTTTCATGAAACTTTTCAACATACTATATTATGACTTTTTTGGTGAAATTTTTCCACATACTATCCTATTACTTTTTTAATAACTTTTTTTTGACATACTATACTATTACTTTTTTCATGAAATTTTTCAACATAGAATATTATGTTTTTTTTCATGACATTTTTCGACATACTATACTATGACTTTTTTTCATGAAATTTTTCCTCATACTATACTATGATGCTTTTTTCATTAAGATTTTCGACATACTATATTATGATTTCTTTTCATAGAATTTTTCGACATACTGTAGTACGACTTTTTTTGGTGAAATTTTTCGACATACTATACTATAACTTTTTTGGGTGACATTTTTTGACATACTATACTATGACTTTTTTCATGAAATATTGCGACATACTATACTGTGACTTTTTTTATAATTTTTTTTTTACATACTATAATATGACTTTTTTATGAAATTTTTCGACATACTATACTATGACTTTTTTATGAAATTTTTGACATACTATATTATACTTTTTTCATGAAATTTTTCGACATATATATGATTTTTTCATGAATTTTTCGACATACTATACTATGACTTTTTTCATAAATTTTTCACATTATACATGATTTTTTTCATAAATTTTCACATTTATAACTTTTCTTATAAATTTTTTCTTATATGATTTTTCCTAAATTTGACTTTACATATTTTTCGACATTTACATACTTTACTATTTTTTCGAAATTTGGACATTTATATGACTTTTTTCAATTTTTTTTTACATACTATATATACTTTTTTCATAATTTTGACTACTATACTATGACTTTTTTCGAAATTTTGCATACTATACTATGACTTTTTTTGAAATTTTTCGACATAGTTTTTTTTCATGAAATTTTCACATACTATATATGTTTTTTTGAAATTTTTCAACATACTATTACTTTTTTATAAATTTTTCACATACTATACTATACTTTTTCATAAATTTTTCAACATATATTTATGTTTTTTTCATGAAATTTTTCAACATATATTATGACTTTTTTTTGAAATTTTTCTACTATACTATACTATGAATTTTTTCATAATATTTTACATACTAACTATGATTTTTTTAAATTTTTACATACATACTATACTTTTTTTTTTTACATACTATACTATGACTTTTTTTAATTTTTTTGACATACTATACTATACTTATTTTTTTGAATATTCAATTTTTATTTTTCGAAACTATCATACTTTTTTATGAACTTTTTTACAACTTATTGACTTTTTATTAAATTTTTCACATACATATTGACTTTTTTCATGAATTTTTCGACATATATATGACTTTTTTTTTAAATTTTTCGACATACTATATATGATTTTTTCATTAAATTTTCGACAATATAATTTCTTTTCATAAATTTTTTCAAATTATACATACTTTTTTGATAATTTTTCAATACATATTAGATTTTTTCATGACTTTTTCATGACATTATATGACTTTTTTTTGACATTTTTCACATATTGACATACTTTTTTTACATTTTCAACTTTTTTTTTTCGACATACTATATTTGATTTTTATGAAATTTTTCGATAATATTATGACATTTTTTCATGAAATTTTTCGCATACTATATATGAATTTTTTCATAAATTATTCGAATATTTGTTTTTTTCAGAAATTTTACTACTATATTTGTTTTTTTCATGAAATTTTCAAATATCATTATGACTTTTTTGTGAAATTTTTCACTTTATCATACTTTTTAAATTTTTTACGAATTATTCAATATTTTATTTTTTTTTCAATATATTATTTTTTTTCATAAATTTTTTCAAAATTTTGCTTTTTTCTAATTTTTCTTTCATTATGACTTTTTTACTAAATATTTCTACTTAATAATTTTTTTCATAAATTTTTGACATACTATACATGATTTTTTCGAATTTTTGACATACTTATTATGACTTTTTTTTGAATACTATTATATACTTTTTTTCATGACATTTTTCGACATACTATACTATGACTTTTTTCATGAAATTTTTCGACATACTATACAATGTTTTTTTCATGAAATTTTTCAACATAGTATATTATGTTTTTTTTCATAAAACTTTTCGACATACTATATTATGACTTTTTTCATGAAATATTGCGACATACTATACCATGACTTTTTTTCATGACATTTTTCGACATACTTTACTATGACTTTTTTCATGAAATATTGCGACATACTATACTATGACTTTTTTCTAATTTTTTTTTGACATACTATAATATGACTTATTTTCATGAAATATTGCGACATACTATACTATGACTTTTTTTCATGAAATTTTTCGTCATACTATACTATGACTTTTTTCATGAAATTTTTCGACATACTATACTATGTTTTTTTTCATGAAACTTTTCAACATACTATATTATGACTTTTTTGGTGAAATTTTTCCACACACTATCCTATTACTTTTTTAATAACTTTTTTTGACATACTATACTATGACTTTTTTCATGAAATTTTTCAACATAGTATATTATGTTTTTTTTCAAGAAATTTTTCGACATACTATACTATGACTTTTTTTCATGAAATTTTTCCTCATACTATACTATGATGCTTTTTTCATTAAGATTTTCGACATACTAAACTATGATTTTTTTTTAATGAAATTTTTCAACATACAATACTATGACGTTTTTTCATGGAATTTCTTCGACATACTATACTATGACTTTTTTCTAATTTTTTTTTGACATACTATACTATGACTTTTTTTCATGAAATATTGCGACATACTATACTATGACATTGTTTCATTAAATTTTTCGACATACTATAATATGACTTTTTCAGGAAATTTTTCAACATACTATACTATGCCTTTTTGGTGAAATTTTTCGACATACTATACTATGACGTTTTTTCATGAAATTTTTCGACATTCTATACTATGAAAATTTATTCATAAATTTTTTCGACATACTATACTATGACTTTTTTTGGTAAAATTTTTCGACATACTATACTATGACTTTTTTTGGTAACATTTTTCAACATACTATAATATGACTTTTTTTGGTAACATTTTTCAACATACTATAGAATGACTTCTTTTGGTGAAATTTTTCAACATACTATACTATGACTTTTGTTCATATAATTTTTCGACATACTATACTATGACTGTTTTACATGAAATGTTTCATGCATACCATACTATGACCATTTTTACAAAATGTTTCGATATACTATGCTATGACGTTTTTCATAATTTTTTTTGACATACTATACTATGACTGTTTTATAACTTTTTTCGACATACTATACAATTACTTTTTTATCACTTTTTTCCACACAATATACTTTGACTTTTCCATCTCTTTTGTCAACACACTTTATTATGAGATTTTTGAAATACTTTACTTGCACTTTTTATTCACTTTCTTCGACATGCTATACGATGAGTTTTTTTTTATCACTTTTTTCGGCATACTATACTATGACTTTTTATCACTTTTGTCAACGCGCTTTATTATGACTTTTTTGACATACTTTACTAGCACTTTTAAATCACTTTTTTCGACACGCTGTTCTATGAGTTTTTTTTGTCACTTTTTTCAGCATACTACAATAAGACTATAATAAGATAATAAGACTTTTATCGATATACTATGCTATGACTTTTTATCACTCTTTTTGACATACTATAATATGACTTCTTTTTGACATACTATACTATGACTTTTAAAGATACTTTTGACATACTATAATATGACTTTTTTCATTAAATTTTTCGAAACACTATACTATGATGCTTTTTTCATTAAGATTTTCGACATACTAAACTATGATTTTTTTTTGATGAAATTTTTCAACATACAATACGATGACGTTTTTTCATGGAATTTTTTCGACATACTATATTATGACTTTTTTCTGTGACATTTTTTGACATACTATACTATGACTTTTTTCATGAAATATTGCGACAAACTATACTATGACTTTTTTCTAATTTTTTTTTGACATACTATACTATGACTTTTTTTCATGAAATATTGCGATACACTATACTATGACTTTTTTTCATGAAATTTTTCGACATACTATACTATGACTTTTCATGAAATTTTTCGACATACTATACTATGTTTTTTTTCATGAAACTTTTCAACATACTATATTATGACTTTTTTGGTGAAATTTTTCCACATACTATCCTATTACTTTTTTAATAACTTTTTTTGACATACTATACTATTACTTTTTTCATGAAATTTTTCAACATAGAATATTATGTTTTTTTTCATGAAATTTTTCGACATACTATACTATGACTTTTTTTCATGAAACTTTTCCTCATACTATACTATGATGCTTTTTTCATTAAGATTTTCGACATACTATATTATGATTTCTTTTCATAGAATTTTTCGACATACTGTAGTGCGACTTTTTTTGGTGAAATTTTTCGACATACTATACTATAACTTTTTTTGGTGACATTTTTTGACATACTATACTGTGACTTTTTTCATGAAATATTGCGACATACTATACTGTGACTTTTTTTATAATTTTTTTTTTACATACTATAATATGACTTTTTTCATGAAATATTGCGACATACTATACTCTGACTGTTTTTCATGAAATTTTTCGACATACTATGCTATGACATTTTTTCATGACATTTTTCGACATACTATACTATGAAATCTTTTTCATAAATTATCGACATAATATACTGTGACTTTTTTCACGAAATTTTTCAACATAGTATATTATGTTTTTTTTCATGAAACTTTTCAAAAGACTATATCATGACTTTTTTGCTGAAATTTTTCGACATACTATACTATGACTTTTTTATAACTTTTTTTGACATACTATACTATGACTTTTTTTTGGTGAAATTTTTCAACATACTATACTATGATGTTTTTTCTTGGAATTTCTTTGACATACTATATTATGACTTTTTTCATGAAATATTGCGACATACTATACTATGACTTTTTTCCAATTTTTTTTCTGACATACTATACCATAACTTTTTTTCATGAAATATTGCGACATACTATACTATGACTTTTTTACATGAAATTTTTCGACATACTATACTATGACTTTTTTCATGAAATTTTTCGACATACTATATTATGACTCTTTTCATGAAATATTGCGACATACTATACTATGACTTTTTTTCATGAAATTTTTCGACATACTATACTATGACTTTTTTCATGAAATTTTTCGACATACTATACAATGGTTTTTTTCATGAAACTTTTCAACATACTATACTATTACTTTTTTAAAACTTTTTTTGACATACTATACTATGACTTTTTTTTATGAAATTTTTCCTAATACTATACTATGATGCTTTTTTCATTAAGATTTTCGACATACTAAACTATGATTTTTTTTTGATGAAATTTTTCAACATACAATACAATGACGTTTTTTCATGGAATTTTTTTGACATACTATATTATGACTTTTTTCTGTGACATTTTTTGACATACTATACTATGACTTTTTTCATGAAATATTGCGACATACTATACTATGACTTTTTTCTAATTTTTTTTTGACATACTATACTATGACTTTTTTTCATGAAATATTGCGATACACTATACTATGACTTTTTTTCATGAAATTTTTCGACATACTATACTATGACTTTTCATGAAATTTTTCGACATACTATACTATGTTTTTTTTCATGAAACTTTTCAACATACTATATTATGACTTTTTTGGTGAAATTTTTCCACATACTATCCTATTACTTTTTTAATAACTTTTTTTTGACATACTATACTATTACTTTTTTCATGAAATTTTTCAACATAGAATATTATGTTTTTTTTCATGACATTTTTCGACATACTATACTATGACTTTTTTTCATGAAATTTTTCCTCATACTATACTATGATGCTTTTTTCATTAAGATTTTCGACATACTATATTATGATTTCTTTTCATAGAATTTTTCGACATACTGTAGTACGACTTTTTTTGGTGAAATTTTTCGACATACTATACTATAACTTTTTTGGGTGACATTTTTTGACATACTATACTGTGACTTTTTTCATGAAATATTGCGACATACTATACTGTGACTTTTTTTATAATTTTTTTTTTACATACTATAATATGACTTTTTTCATGAAATATTGCGACATACTATACTCTGTCTGTTTTTCATGAAATTTTTCGACATACTATGCTATGACATTTTTTCATGAAATTTTTCGACATACTATACTATGAAATCTTTTTCATAAATTATCGACATAATATACTGTGACTTTTTTCATGAAATTTTTCAACATAGTATATTATGTTTTTTTTCATGAAACTTTTCAAAAGACTATATTATGACTTTTTTGCTGAAATTTTTCGACATACTATACTATGATCTTTTTATAACTTTTTTTGACATACTATACTATGACTTTTCTCTAATTTTTTTTTGACATACTATACTATGACTTTTTTTCATGAAATATTGCGACATACTATACTATGACTTTTTTCTAATTTTTTTTTGACATACTATACTATGACTTTTTTTCATGAAATATTGCGACATACTATACTATGACTTTTTTTCATGAAATTTTTCGACATACTATACTATGACTTTTTTCATGAAATTTTTCGACATACTATATTATGACTTTTTTCATGAAATATTGCGACATACTATACCATGACTTTTTTTCATGACATTTTTCGACATACTATACTATGACTTTTTTCATTAAATTTTTCGACATACTATACAATGTTTTTTTTCATGAAACTTTTCAACATACTATACTATGACTTTTTTCATGAAATTTTTCAACATACTATATTATGACTTTTTTCATGAAATATTGCGACATACTATACCATGACTTTTTTTCATGACATTTTTCGACATACTACACTATGACTTTTTTCATGAAATATTGCGACATACTATACTATGACTTTTTTCTAATTTTTTTTTGACATACTATAATATGACTTTTTTTCATGAAATATTGCGACATACTATACTATGACTTTTTTTCATGAAATTTTTCGTCATACTATACTATGACTTTTTTCATGAAATTTTTCGACATACTATACTATGTTTTTTTTCATGAAACTTTTCAACATACTATATTATGACTTTTTTGGTGAAATTTTTCCACACACTATCCTATTACTTTTTTAATAACTTTTTTTTGACATACTATACTATGACTTTTTCATGAAATTTTTCAACATAGTATATTATGTTTTTTTTCATGAAATTTTTCGACATACTATACTATGACTTTTTTTCATGAAATTTTTCCTCATACTATACTATGATGCTTTTTTCATTAAGATTTTCGACAACTAAACTATGATTTTTTTTTGATGAAATTTTTCAACATACAATACTATGACGTTTTTTCATGGAATTTCTTCGACATACTATACTATGACTTTTTTCTAATTTTTTTTTGACATACTATACTATGACTTTTTTTCATGAAATATTGCGACATACTATACTATGAAATCTTTTTCATAAATTATCGACATAATATACTATGACTTTTTTCACGAAATTTTTTGACATACTATACTATGACGTTTTTTCATGGAATTTCTTCGACATACTATACTATGACTTTTTTCTAATTTTTTTTTGACATACTATACTATGACTTTTTTTCATGAAATATTGCGACATACTATACTATGACATTTTTTCATTAAATTTTTCGACAATCTATACTATGACATTGTTTCATTAAATTTTTCGACATACTATAATATGACTTTTTTCAGGAAATTTTTCAACATACTATACTATGCCTTTTTGGTGAAATTTTTCGACATACTATACTATGACGTTTTTTCATGAAATTTTTCGACATTCTATACTATTAAAATTTATTCATAAATTTTTTCGACATACTATACTATGACTTTTTTTGGTAACATTTTTCAACATACTATAATATGACTTTTTTTGGTAACATTTTTCAACATACTATAGAATGACTTCTTTTGGTGAAATTTTTCAACATACTATACTATGACTTTTGTTCATATAATTTTTCGACATACTATACTATGACTGTTTTACATGAAATGTTTCATGCATACCATACTATGACCATTTTTACAAAATGTTTCGATATACTATGCTATGACGTTTTTCATAATTTTTTTTGACATACTATACTATGACTGTTTTATAACTTTTTTCGACATACTATACAATTACTTTTTTATCACTTTTTTCCACACAATATACTTTGACTTTTCCATCTCTTTTGTCAACACACTTTATTATGAGATTTTTGAAATACTTTACTTGCACTTTTTATTCACTTTCTTCGACATGCTATACGATGAGTTTTTTTTTATCACTTTTTTCGGCATACTATACTATGACTTTTTATCACTTTTGTCAACGCGCTTTATTATGACTTTTTTGACATACTTTACTAGCACTTTTAAATCACTTTTTTCGACACGCTGTTCTATGAGTTTTTTTTGTCACTTTTTTCAGCATACTACAATAAGACTATAATAAGATAATAAGACTTTTATCGATATACTATGCTATGACTTTTTATCACTCTTTTTGACATACTATAATATGACTTCTTTTTGACATACTATACTATGACTTTTAAAGATACTTTTGACATACTATAATATGACTTTTTTCATTAAATTTTTCGAAACACTATACTATGATGCTTTTTTCATTAAGATTTTCGACATACTAAACTATGATTTTTTTTTGATGAAATTTTTCAACATACAATACGATGACGTTTTTTCATGGAATTTTTTCGACATACTATATTATGACTTTTTTCTGTGACATTTTTTGACATACTATACTATGACTTTTTTCATGAAATATTGCGACAAACTATACTATGACTTTTTTCTAATTTTTTTTTGACATACTATACTATGACTTTTTTTCATGAAATATTGCGATACACTATACTATGACTTTTTTTCATGAAATTTTTCGACATACTATACTATGACTTTTCATGAAATTTTTCGACATACTATACTATGTTTTTTTTCATGAAACTTTTCAACATACTATATTATGACTTTTTTGGTGAAATTTTTCCACATACTATCCTATTACTTTTTTAATAACTTTTTTTGACATACTATACTATTACTTTTTTCATGAAATTTTTCAACATAGAATATTATGTTTTTTTTCATGAAATTTTTCGACATACTATACTATGACTTTTTTTCATGAAACTTTTCCTCATACTATACTATGATGCTTTTTTCATTAAGATTTTCGACATACTATATTATGATTTCTTTTCATAGAATTTTTCGACATACTGTAGTGCGACTTTTTTTGGTGAAATTTTTCGACATACTATACTATAACTTTTTTTGGTGACATTTTTTGACATACTATACTGTGACTTTTTTCATGAAATATTGCGACATACTATACTGTGACTTTTTTTATAATTTTTTTTTTACATACTATAATATGACTTTTTTCATGAAATATTGCGACATACTATACTATGACTTTTTTTCATGAAATTTTTCGTCATACTATACTATGACTTTTTTCATGAAATTTTTCGACATACTATACTATGTTTTTTTTCATGAAACTTTTCAACATACTATATTATGACTTTTTTGGTGAAATTTTTCCACACACTATCCTATTACTTTTTTAATAACTTTTTTTTGACATACTATACTATGACTTTTTCATGAAATTTTTCAACATAGGATATTATGTTTTTTTTCATGAAATTTTTCGACATACTATACTATGACTTTTTTTCATGAAATTTTTCCTCATACTATACTATGATGCTTTTTTCATTAAGATTTTCGACAACTAAACTATGATTTTTTTTTGATGAAATTTTTCAACATACAATACTATGACGTTTTTTCATGGAATTTCTTCGACATACTATACTATGACTTTTTTCTAATTTTTTTTTGACATACTATACTATGACTTTTTTTCATGAAATATTGCGACATACTATACTATGACATTTTTTCATTAAATTTTTCGACAATCTATACTATGACATTGTTTCATTAAATTTTTCGACATACTATAATATGACTTTTTTCAGGAAATTTTTCAACATACTATACTATGCCTTTTTGGTGAAATTTTTCGACATACTATACTATGACGTTTTTTCATGAAATTTTTCGACATTATATACTATTAAAATTTATTCATAAATTTTTTCGACATACTATACTATGACTTTTTTTGGTAAAATTTTTCAACATACTATACTATGACTTTTTTTGGTAACATTTTTCAACATACTATAATATGACTTTTTTTGGTAACATTTTTCAACATACTATAGAATGACTTCTTTTGGTGAAATTTTTCAACATACTATACTATGACTTTTGTTCATATAATTTTTCGACATACTATACTATGACTGTTTTACATGAAATGTTTCATGCATACCATACTATGACCATTTTTACAAAATGTTTCGATATACTATGCTATGACGTTTTTCATAATTTTTTTTGACATACTATACTATGACTGTTTTATAACTTTTTTCGACATACTATACAATTACTTTTTTATCACTTTTTTCCACACAATATACTTTGACTTTTCCATCTCTTTTGTCAACACACTTTATTATGAGATTTTTGAAATACTTTACTTGCACTTTTTATTCACTTTCTTCGACATGCTATACGATGAGTTTTTTTTTATCACTTTTTTCGGCATACTATACTATGACTTTTTATCACTTTTGTCAACGCGTTTATTATGACTTTTTTGACATACTTTACTAGCACTTTTAAATCACTTTTTTCGACACGCTGTTCTATGAGTTTTTTTTGTCACTTTTTTCAGCATACTACAATAAGACTATAATAAGATAATAAGACTTTTATCGATATACTATGCTATGACTTTTTATCACTCTTTTTGACATACTATAATATGACTTCTTTTTGACATACTATACTATGACTTTTAAAGATACTTTTGACATACTATAATATGACTTTTTTCATTAAATTTTTCGAAACACTATACTACTATATACAGTACATACTATACCATGACTTTTTATGACATACTACTGTATACTTGGAATTTTTTTCACAAAATATTTCGACATACTATACAATGACTTTTATTTTTATTTTTACATACGACTACATACTCTAAATTCTTTGATACCATTTTCGACACTGAATTTTTTTTGATGACATTTTTCGACAGAGTACACTATGAATTTAGGTTAAGTATGTGAAACTTATCACTCCCATCTTTCCTGTCATGTTCACTCACAGTGACACTATAGAAATAACTTGAGGCAGCTAAGTATGGATAAAAAAAAAAAAAAAACAGTGACACAATTGCATGTTGGCCTTCACCCCTTCCCAAATACTGGTATGTGCAATTTATAGGTCCTGTCATTTGCCAACACACGTTTGCCATGCACTAGACATATTGCACAAACTCATTAAATATAGGGCTGTATTCTAATGGCAGTGCAAAGACTGGTGCTGGCATCTTCACTACATGTTGATATTTTCCTGACCTTTAAAATGTGCTTTTCCCTGTTTGTCACAACAAAGTCTTGCTGTTTGGTAAAAATGGGATCTTTGTCATTCCAAAGACCATTGGCCAGATATACCTCTAGAAATAAATACTACTTCACAAGTTAAATGTACAGTATAACTTAGTCATTACTAATTTCCTGATAGAAAGATATAGAAAGCCAAAAGTTACTCCTCTCACTGTGACATGAGACGATTTACTGTGTTTACTGTATGTTGCACACCTGAATAAACAACGAAGACACATGTGTTTTCCATTAAGATGTTTCTTCTCTCCTTAATAACAGTAGATAGTATAAAAAAGTTAATAGAACTTTTCCAGTATTGTAGGTATGTTTAGAGGGTCATTATTTCAATCAGTCACTCAATGAAAACAGAAGCGAATAAATTGTCTTTAATTCACTACCAGTCACTGTGTAACCAGTGCCAATGTAACCAAAGATGTAGAACACAGCAAAGACTATTTTATGCAAGCATATTTTAAGTTTTCTTTAGAAGTGCAGTTGTGAAAATCTTTCTCTACAGTCCAGAGTCAAGGGTATTTCAGTGACTGAGTTTCCACTGAAACTGTATTAATGCAGAGAACCTTTGTAAAAATGTTACTCTTTTATCAGTGCTACAGTTGAGTTCTTTGACCACTGGAAGTTTTCAATTATTTTGTGCTAACATTTAAAACCATTGAAAAAGAAGGATGAAGTTCCCTTTGTCATTTTCATGTTTATTAATTCAATACATTCTTCAACTAGTCATGTTGCCTTTGTGACTCAGAAAATTCAGTCAAGTAAACTTAAAATAAGTTTGACCAACCTACCGTGTGTCTTGTGATGCAAGGTGTCAAGGGCCCAAAAATGAATAGTGTAGAAATTATATTCTCTTTTACCTGCCCTCTAGCATATAACATATCCAACATTATTAATTGGAATGAACTTATGAATGTATTCCACAGACTTTCTGTTTCCCAGTGAGAAACGGTGTTACCGAGACACAAAGGCAATGGTGCATCATTTACATGTGAAAAATGTAAACAGCTCACTTTCATCTCAGTTTGAATTATACACTGGACCACAGAGAAACTGCTGTTGAGATGAGATTTCTTCCATGGCTACAATACCTCAAATTGAGCTTGTTTCGGTTGATTCAGGCAGGCTACTGAAGGTCATCACTCCTCATTTCCATTTTGATTCAAATACAAAAAAAAAGACTCTCATCCTGCAATTGGGCTCTTCTTAGTGAAATCCATTTCTAATAGCCACTTGGTTCAATAGATTTTGTCTTGGGCGATGATAATAAAAAACAATGTCTCCGAGGAGTTTCTTGTGGAGTTACCCCAACACAGGTAGAGATGTGACAATTCTGAGCCACCATACATGAATTGTTACTCATTAGGTTTTGAAACAGTCATTACACACACACACACACACACACACACACACACACACACACACATACGTGTTTATAGGAAATATCAGGACTTTTGACAAAAACGTGAAAAATGGGGACGTGCCTTTCCCAAGGTCCTAGAGACCTGGGAATCAAAGTATGTTCGACCCATGCTTCTACGAATACATCCATCTGTTGAGATTTTGACTAAGGCTATATTTTGGTCAGACCTGATTTTAATGTGACTTGTGAGGCCATTGTCAGGTTTATGTGACTTATGAGTCCCATAGCAACACACACTGATATTTCATGTTTAAGTGAATTGTGAAGCCCATACATACACACTAAATTTTCTGGTTTATGTGACTTCTAAAGACCTGGTAATACACAAAATATAGTCTGTATTTGCAACTTGGCTCCTGTTACATATGTTTGAAATATCTGCATAAGAAGCACAAGTGTACAATAAAGAACTAAAACTTTAAAAATAGTAATGTAACAGTAATGTTCACCAGTCAGGTAGCCTCTGACAGAAATGCCTATTCATATTCACATGTTGATACAAAATAGTAAAACTGAATGTTCAGAAACTCGAAAAAGCTAACTTAAAAAGGGACATAGCTCATAAATATGGTCAGTCTACTGTTTAAGTCTTATTATTGTCTATTTATGAATTCTGTAGTAAATGTTCATGTGAAAAAAAGAATGAACACTTTATGCCATTCATACTTTAAAAATTGCTAGCAAAATATGTAAATTACAATATAAACCAAAATAGGAGCAAGTATGAAAATGATTAACTATCAGAGGGTGCTCTCATGACTATTCCTTAAATTGTCAATAAAGATATTTTACTTGACTAATGCTGTATTACGATGGAACCATCGTAACTAGGCTGCCTAGATGAACGAATCCTTACTTGAGTAATCCTTACACTAGTCACAGAATACTGTCAACCAATACCTTGATTTGATCTACAAATCAGTTTTTATATTCAATGTCTAATATTACAATCTCTCTGAAGATTAATGCAGTCATGCAGAGGAATCTCTCAAAATATAGTGCTTTTTAAAGGCCAAAACATGATTGTCAGTATTACTGTTGCCAGAGCTGGGCTTCAATCAACTGGGCTACCAGTTATGACTAATGACTAATAGCAACAACTAAAAAAACATTATTAGTCGACTTGGAACCTAACGACCAATTAGTTGACTAAAATAAGAAAGGGCAGCCCTAATCATATGCAAAATAACTTTTTTTTCATTTTTTTACAACATTGAACACCCAGAATAGACCACCCACAACCCAAGAACTTTGCCTCCTTTCCTCCACTGCATAAGACATTGCAGAACACATGGCATATTTGAAATGAACGGGCAACTGTCTCTTTAGTATCTTTCTATAAAAAAAAGAACACAATTAACCTTCTATTAGAGCTTCCAGCTTCTATGAAACATGACAGTGTACAGTATGTTCAGCTAACCAGTCTAAATAAAGTTGGAATTTGCCATGGTTTACCAAAGTTACCAAAAATGAGGCCTGTTACAAGAAGCACCCACTCCAATGGGTTTTTTAATAGTGAACAAAGAACAAATCAATGCTGATTCAAGCGTATGTGGTATGCTTGTACAAGAACCAAACAATAGAAATCATTCAAGGGAAACAAGGCAAAAGTGAGCATGGCTCACATACCCCCGCTCACTGCTTGACCCCAACTAAAGTAGGCCCAAAGGTTTTGCCCTTTTGGAACTAATGGAACTAGTTCTACTCTGGAAACGAAATTGAAGTCGAAAAAAAATCACATTTTTTGGACAAAATTTCAAAACATTTGGGCACCCTGGACTTCTAACCCCCAAAATGCACAACTACACTATGTAGCCGCGACTACGTTGTCGCGGGGGTATAATAACAGAGTATCAAAATGAAACCCATTACACACAGAAACACTAGATATCTGAGGTGAAGCTCATTATTATATCCCTGCCAAAAATGCACTGAACAACTTAGCACAATTATTTACAAGAGGCAGAGAATGAAACACAAATATTCTTAAATTCAATTGAAATTGAATTGTACCTGAGACACAGTTGGTATGTTCTCATCCTATCTACTCATCTTCCTTTTTAATGCTATGATTCTGTTGTGAATGTAGTATTTGACCGCAACCCAGTCTCTGTCTTTCAGAGCTACTGGCTCTGCCTTGAGACAAGAGTCACAGTCCTTTTTACCTGGTACTCTGCAGCTTGTTATGAAATGAAACATGTGCCGCTCAACGGCCTTCACTTCTTCACCTGTCCACTTGCTTCTCACCTTCCCAGCTGTCATAAATGGAAACAAAATAAAATATATTAACAATGGAACAATGGCTCTACTAAAGTGAAAATAGAGGATATGATAGAAAAGTTTCTAGTTAGTAGTTATATGATAGTATCAGGCATTGTGCAGTAATGTGAACACAAAATGCTAATTTACCATGCTTTCCATTGGAGCACTTTGAGGAAGCTTGGGGTGTAACCACTTGAAGTGCTGTGTTCTGCTGGGAATCTGAAAGGATGAATTAGAGTATATTTTATGATAAAAGCACACATTCACATACTGCAATCCCTATGAGGGCAAGAATACAGATTTGTTTTCATCACAAGTACATTAACTTCAATTATTTTGTTTTTGGCTGCCTTTTATATTTTACCATGTCTTGGTTGAGTGTTGCTGATGTTAATGTTGTCCAGGTTAGTTAAGTCAGGTGTGTGCCTCAAAAGTGTTCGGTCCCCAGATGTCTCAGTTCTTGAGCCTTTGAAAAGTAACAATGGAGCGTTAATGACAATAACTTTGTTTGCTTGTATTACTCATTGTAAACAACCTCAATGTCAGGCAATATGCAATTGTACATTAGATATAAATCAATCTTTTAGATGTAAACATAATCTGACTGCAAATTCATGAATGTAGAATTCATATTCATAGGTATGTCTCCCATCTTCTCTAATTTATTTACCACTGTTCCTTAAAGCCCATCTAAAACTATTATCAGATCCCAATTAACTGCATCCTGTCTCATAACTTAAAGATATTACCACATACTGTACGAGTCAGCATACCTTTGTGTTGATGTAGGTCGGCAATGGTTTCTTCGCCAATTTCATCATCACTCATGCTTATTTCATCTGGTTGGGAAAAAAACAGTTAGGACCAAGTATTTAAATTAAAGAAGCACTATGTAAGATCTGGCCAGAATTTTGGTTTAGAAATTATATATTTGAAGTGCTTATAAACTATATTTCAAACTAAATTTCACCTTCAGGATTGATCTCAATGTCATCCAGCCCTTTCCCCTGCAGGTCAGACAGTCTTCCTTTTTCCATTGCTATCAACAGTTTGCTGACTTTTGCAAGCTGCAGGGTACTCTCTGGAAGCCGGTAGAATTCTCTGTGGACACGGATGTCATGTCCTAGAAAGGTGGCAAGTTGATCCATTTCATTTTCTTTAAGGTTTAGTACTGTGGACAACGTGGCAACTTGTTTCCGCAGTCTTGTTGAGGTGAGTGCTTCTGGGTTCTTGGCACCACATTGGTTTGCATACTTGCGAAAGCAGTCAGAGCCTCTGTAATGGGAAAGGACAACAGGGCGTGCAAACAAGTAAACATTCTCTGTGTGGACTTGACACTCATTCCTGTTTTTCACAAGGAGGTCCATCGCAGCAATCATATCAGGTGTGAGAAGCACAGGCACCATTCTTGACCTTTTACCTCGAATCTCAACTCTGTCAAAGTGCTTTGCAAGCTTCTTCTCGAACTCCGTAAGGCCCATCATAATGTCAGGATTCAACTCTGTACGATTCCTGGATGCGAAAGTCTGGAGCTCCATTTTTTAAACTTCCCCTTGCCTCTTCCTGTTAAATAGTACTATCTGAGTCAAAGTCACTTTAGCAAGATTTCCAAAGCTTGTGGTATTGGGTTCTTCCTCAAGGTCCTTCATGCACTTAGCACGCTCAGTAGCAAGAAACTTGTGCAGCAGCGACACATCCTGTGTAAAGGGTAAAACCTGTGGTTTATTCCATTTGGCTTGTTGAAGTGTACCCAATGCGGCACCTGAAATGGACTCCGTCCACCTTTTTTCATATAGAGTGGCAAATTGCTTGGCAGACTCGGCAACGGCATGGCGATTTGCAATGATGGCATTGCATTGCACAATGCCTGCAACTTTGGCCAAACTGTGCCCCAATTTCAAAGCCAAGGATGGGATTTTATATGAGTTGCTTTCCAAATCATAGCCAGCAACAGCTCTAACTGCCTGTATCACATAGGGAAAGTTCCTGGGCATAACAAGGTCTTCGGTGATCTTCAAAGGTGTTATAGCTCTTGCCGTTATCAATAGTCTTGCCATCTCTCTCATTTTTTGGCGTATGTAATCATTTCTTCTCTCATGCGGTTTCCTAGCATTGTACAGTGACTCGCCAAGACTAAGGATGTCTCTTTCACTCTTTACAACCAAGGAAATGTCATCCTGGTTCATTTCACAAGCAATCTTCCAAACAGCTTCATGAACTGTATCAGGTTTTGGTAAGTCAAAGCGGATCCGTTTTCGCCCAACGTGAGACTCTTCCTCAACAGACTTCTGAGGGCAGTTTCTCACATGTCTCCATAGGCTGTCTTTTGCATAAAGTCCTTGACAAAATTTGCAGTGATGGTAGTCATCAGATTGGCCTGCTGTAGTTGGTCTTCGACATGCAACCATTTCTCCAGCACCACAGCTTGCCACAGTAGCATTATGGACAAAGTTTCCCCTCTTCTTAAGGGAGCGTAACATCTCTCTTCTTTCGCGGGTTCTTTTATGAAAACTGAAAGCCAGTGCAACATCAGGCTGTCCATTGTGGGCGGATTCGAGGTGTCTTGCCAATTTAGAAATGGCCTTTTTACAATACAGACAATATTGCTTCTTGTTGTGCTTGCTTCGTTTTGCTGTGTTTGGCAATGGTGTGACTTGTATGGAGCTGTTCTTGGGTGATGTGTTCTCTGATGAATTGGCACTGCAACTTATCACTGAAGTACAATGACTGCTGCTCATCTTTGAAGAACTAAAACTTGTTGGCTTCTCTGAACTAGTGGTACTATCCCCACTGTGTGCTGTAGTAATCCCCAATACCATGTCCTTTAACTCTTTGTGGGGAAGATGATTTTCTGTGATTTTGAGTTCCCTACTACATGTTCTTGTGTCTGAGGAATTGCCACTTGAGTCTGGAACAAAGTCGCCATCATCATAGTCCGAAGCATCTGAAGATTCATCAGTCATGTCATTAGAGATCTGAAGGAAAATGGAGAAAAAAAAACATCTTATTCTATCAATTAATTAAACATGTATTAATGGTTAGAGTATCATTCTCCCTATAGAACTATCACATTGTGCATACAACTTTTGAAGGTGATGAGTCATTATAAACTAACACTAAAACTAACATTTGAATTCCTTAATACGATTTTTGTTTTTCAATTTCATTAGTGTTGTCTATTCATATTTATTACCTGGTCACTTGAGCTTTCGGAATTTCCATTATGAAATCCGCCATAATCGACATTCATTCTGGTGGTCAGACTCAGAGTCCTCTGTCTCTCTCTCTCTATTATCTCTTTCCTAGCCTCATCACAACGATCCTCGCATTGACCATGATGCCGCTTCAGATTTTGCAGACGACGCCTTGCTCTAAGCTGTCAAAATCAAAATCATGTGTAAAAAACCTTAGTCTTACTTGAAATTCCACAATGTTTCATCACATAGTAAATATCCCCAGTTGTTAACAAAGAACAGGAACTATTTGAATGAAAAGAATGCAGCTGTATTACCTGCTCTGCAGTAGGTACCTTATCGAAGGGTACAATTCCAGTGGACTTGCTGGCCTTAAATGAAACGATGAAGAACAAATATTTCTTTGTAATTACATAGTACTTGTAAAGGCAAATTATGACAGAATACATTATATTGCATGTGAAAACAACTTTAGTTAAGAATTTAAAAACAATATTTTATACTTGACCCAACACTGAGGACATTTAACATACAGGTAACACACTTTGTGCCATATCATATTGAGATGAAATCTCAAGACATTCAAGATTTACACAACTTAAATTTTTAGATTAGATTGATTAATTTTATGTTTTGAGAGGTAGTGAGTTCTGTCAAGCAGTACAGGTAATTTATTTTACTTTTAAAATTAAAAAAGATAAGGGATAGTTTAACTTGTGAAGGTTTTACACTAAATGTTTGTTGTAGTACAGTAAAAAGAAATTTAATGTATTATGTGTTTGGATGAACTGAGACATCTATTTATTTTCAGTCCTCAATTACAACAATCCACAATAAATGTGTAATAACCTGGTGGAAGGATGAAGTGGATCTCTCGCTCCCTTCTGATTCGGCTGAAGGTTGAGTGGGGATCTTGCCACTTGGTGTCTGCAATGAAATACAACAATAACCTGTCAGAAATATTCTGTTAAATAATATAGACTCTATAGAAATGGTTAAAACTGTACAATATCTGCTACCCAACAATATGAGGACAATGTAACACACATTCTACACTCGTTGGGTCATACCATATGGGGACGTCATCTGAAACACACTCAAGACTAACACAACCTAAAACAATATGAGGACAATGTAACACACACTCTACACTCGTTGGGTCATACCATATGGGGACGTCATCTGAAACACACTCAAGACTAACACAACCTAAAACAAAATGAGGACAATGTAACACACACTCTACACTCGTTGGGTCATACCATATGGGGACGTCATCTGAAACACACTCAAGACTAACACAACCTAAAACAATATGAGGACAATGTAACACACACTCTACACTCGTTGGGTCATACCATATGGGGACGTCATCTGAAACACACTCAAGACTAACACAACCTAAAACAAAATGAGGACATGACGACTGAACACATATAGAGTCAGTGTTCCTGACTTCTAAGTTATCCTGTTGTTGTCAAAGAAAGCTCAAAAGCCCCAAAGTAATGTAAATGGCTCTACTTCCCTAAAATTAAATCGTGTAAATTGATAAGCAGTAGGTTAAATGGGCAAAAACATTAGCAAAATGAGTAAAAAACATAGAATTTAGTGAGAAAAAAGATCAAATTTATGTTTTAAGGAGTCGTTCGTGCTATTAAATGTTAGGAGTGATTTCTTCCTACTATGGTATTCAGAAACAAGTAATGGTAATGTTGACATTTTGAACATTTTACACAAGATGTTTGTTTTAATGCAGTGAAAAAGGCAATTTGTTCATGTATTGGACTTAACTGAGACTTCTATTTGATTTAAATAGAAAGAATCCACAATAAATGTGTAATAACCTGTTGGAAGGATGAAGTAGATCTCTCGCTCCCTTCTGATTCGGCTGAAGGTTGAGTCGGGATCTTGCCACTTGGTGTCTGCAATGAAACACAACAATAACCTGTCAGAAATATTCTGTTAAATAATATAGACTCTATAGAAATGGTTAAAACTGTACAATATCTGCTACCCAACAATATGAGGACAATGTAACACACACTCTACACTCGTTGGGTCATACCATATGGGGACGTCATCTGAAACACACTCAAGACTAACACAACCTAAAACAATATGAGGACAATGTAACACACACTCTACACTCGTTGGGTCATACCATATGGGGACGTCATCTGAAACACACTCAAGACTAACACAACCTAAAACAAAATGAGGACATGACGACTGAACACATATAGAGTCAGTGTTCCCTGACTTCTAAGATATCCTGTTGTTGTCAAAGAAAGCTCAAAAGCCCCAAAGTAATGTAAATGGATCTACTTCCCTAAAATTAAATCATGTAAATTGATAAGCAGTAGGTTAAATGGGCAAAAACATTAGCAAAATGAGTAAAAAACATAGAATTTAGTGAGAAAAAAGATCAATTTTATGTTTTAAGGAGTCGTTCGTGCTATTAAATGGTAGGAGTGATTTCTTCCTATGGTATTCATAAACAAGTAATGGTAATGTTGACATGTGAACATTTTACACAAGATGTTTGTTTTAATGCAGTGAAAAAGGCAATTTATTCATGTATTGGACTTAACTGAGACTTCTATTTGATTTAAATAGAAAGAATCCACAATAAATGTGTAATAACCTGTTGGAAGGATGAAGTAGATCTCTCGCTCCCTTCTGATTCGGCTGAAGGTTGAGTCGGGATCTTGCCACTTGGTGTCTGCAATGAAACACAACAATAACCTGTCAGAAATATTCTGTTAAATAATATAGACTCTATAGAAATGTTTAAAACTGTACAATATCTGCTACCCAACAATATGAGGACAATGTAACACACACTCTACACTCGTTGGGTCATACCATATGGGGACGTCATCTGAAACACACTCAAGACTAACACAACCTAAAACAATATGAGGACAATGTAACACACACTCTACACTCGTTGGGTCATACCATATGGGGACGTCATCTGAAACACACTCAAGACTAACACAACCTAAAACAAAATGAGGACATGACGACTGAACACATATAGAGTCAGTGTTACTGACTTCTAAGTTATCCTGTTGTTGTCAAAGAAAGCTCAAAACCCCCACAGTAATGTAAATGGATCTACTTCCCTAAAATTGAAGCATGTAAATTGATAAGCAGTAGCTTAAATGGGCAAACATATTAGCAAAATGAAAAAAAAAACATAGAATTTAGTGAGAATAAAGATCAATTTTATGTTTTAAGGAGTCGTTCGTGCTATTAAATGGTAGGGGGGATTTCTTCCTATTATGGTATTCAGAAACAAGTAATGGTAATGTTGACATTGTGAACATTTTACACAAGATGTTTGTTTTAATGCAGTGAAAAAGGCAATTTATTCATGTATTGGACTTAACTGAGACTTCTATTTGATTTAAATAGAAAGAATCCACAATAAATGTGTAATAACCTGTTGGAAGGATGAAGTAGATCTCTCGCTCCCTTCTGATTCGGCTGAAGGTTGAGTCGGGATCTTGCCACTTGGTGTCTGCAATGAAACACAACAATAACCTGTCAGAAATATTCTGTTAAATAATATAGACTCTATAGAAATGGTTAAAACTGTACAATATCTGCTACCCAACAATATGAGGACAATGTAACACACACTCTACACTCGTTGGGTCATACCATATGGGGACGTCATCTGAAACACACTCAAGACTAACACAACCTAAAACAATATGAGGACAATGTAACACACACTCTACACTCGTTGGGTCATACCATATGGGGACGTCATCTGAAACACACTCAAGACTAACACAACCTAAAACAATATGAGGACAATGTAACACACACTCTACACTCGTTGGGTCATACCATATGGGGACGTCATCTGAAACACACTCAAGACTAACACAACCTAAAACAAAATGAGGACATGACGACTGAACACATATAGAGTCAGTGTTCCTGACTTCTAAGTTATCCTGTTGTTGTCAAAGAAAGCTCAAAAGCCCCAAAGTAATGTAAATGGATCTACTTCCCTAAAATTAAATCATGTAAATTGATAAGCAGTAGTTTAAATGGGCAAAAACATTAGCAAAATGAGTAAAAAACATAGAATTTAGTGAGAAAAAAGATCAATTTTATGTTTTAAGGAGTCGTTCGTGCTATTAAATGGTAGGAGTGATTTCTTCCTACTATGGTATTCAGAAACAAGTAATGGTAATGTTGACATGTGAACATTTTACACAAGATGTTTGTTTTAATGCAGTGAAAAAGGCAATTTATTCATGCATTGGACTTAACTGAGACTTCTATTTGATTTAAATAGAAAGAATCCACAATAAATGTGTAATAACCTGTTGGAAGGATGAAGTAGATCTCTCGCTCCCTTCTGATTCGGCTGAAGGTTGAGTCGGGATCTTGCCACTTGGTGTCTGCAATGAAATACAACAATTATTAACAATAACCTTTAATTAAAACACAGAATATCATCAATGTATAATAGAAAGAGACCCTTCTCAGTGTTACATATTTTAATCAATTAATTGGTATTTTACATTTTTTCAAAAGAGTCTTTTCTTTGTTGTTGAACAACAAGAAAACATTTCTTTCTTTCAGGTCATGCAAACACACCTCATGTTTCATAATCCTAATATTACCTAAATATAGTGTATACAATCTTATCTCTAAAGTAATGGACGGGGAGATGTGGAGGGGTAACATACACTCAAGAAGGGAAATGTACAAGTATTTATTCATCTAATAATACTTTAACATCCTATACAGTATAATCTATAAAGTTTACTTACCAGAGCACGCCATGGCCACTGTGATTCTCCATAATCATAGGTTATTTCACTCTCTGCTTGGATGTTTTCAATAGCAAACAAGCAAAGATGAGGTTTACCCTGGACTGTCAACTTTTTCATTTTGCAATTTGGGGACCTATGGTCATCATTGACCAGCCGGCCCAGTGAGCCATCTTCGTGGAACGCATCTATGCTGAAATTGAAGAAGGAAACATATCTAAGCTTTTCTTCACAAAAAACATAATGTTGTAGAGAACATCTTTTATAGGCCTTTACTTACAACCATGCATCATTGTTCCATTCAAAATCAAACAAGAAAGCATTTTGCTTTTCTGTGTACTTCTCCTGCCTCTTGTCCCGTTCATATTGTGATATAAACTCTACACGGTACTCGACAACAAAGGATCCTTTTTCAATTGGCTCACAGGCAAATACACCACGTCCTGATACAACAAAGTTAACAAATTAGTGTCAAGTAATGAATTGCAGTTGATTAGATATTGACAACAACTAGAAAAAAAAAAAACATACAACTTTTTTCAGGGTAGGAAAAAGATACGACTGGTAATGTTACACTAACAGATTAAGGCAACTAACACTGAAACTACTTAGGTCAGAAAATAGCTCAACAGAAAAGGCCTCATTCTATAGGACAAACCTTTATCATATAGTGTGTATCTGATAGTGAGGGAACTATTTAGCCAAGGAAACATCAAACCATTAAGTTAAGAAACAGTATCAAATGACACCATCAAAAACATTTCTATGTCGCAAGAAACAACAGTGCAGTCAACAACGCAGCTAAGTGGCAATAATTTCTCTATCCAGTTACTTTGCATATGCCCATGAATGGGAACATGAGATAGAGGAGTAGTTCTTGTTTTGCAAAAACTGACAACAGCTTAACATGTTTTCAAAGCACTGGACAGGGCTGTACGTTAACTTTTTTTGCACATAGCATAGGTGCTACAGAGGTTGAAGGCTTTGTAGCACAGGCAACAAAATTTAAGCTCAAGTATAAAAGTAATTCCATTGTAGCTTGAGACTATTTAAAATCTGTGTCTGGGGAGTTTAAAAAGTCTTTTTCCATGTACTTTCAAATGATTATAGTAGGCTACTGAAAAAATGCAGACATTGTTAAATAAATTTAACAAATATCTGTTTTTATTTATAATTATTGTTTTTGCTGAGGGGGTTTCAGCACCTCCTACAACCAGGTTAGCTGAGCTGCATTTTCATAAACATGAACGGGAGGCTCACGTTCTCTGGAAGACAGCTGAGTACCCCGCCGAGGCGGAGGAGGGCAAGCTAGGTCCCCCCAATCTCCGAAACTGCTCTCAATAGTTAGAAATTCCAACCATAGGTGAAGGAATGATATATAACATACCTTTATAGCCATTGATCCATTTGACCTTAAAACAAGGCTTGTCACCTCCGGATGAAATAAACTGAATAGCCTCAGCCTCAGGATTAAGTCTGGCTCTCCTTTTTGACATGCTCTTCACTTTGCCATGTGCTCCTCAACCAGCAAACACCTACATGGGAAGATGACAAAATGTCAGCAGGACAAATACGAAAGAAGATCAATAGCCTACTTGATTTGAATCAAATAGAATTTATAAAATGGTAGCCTATTATTCTGCCTTTAAACACAGGCTAACTTATCTTACTGATGTTATCACTAATGCAGTATCTCATTAGCTTATTAGGCTCAGTGCAAACCCTCTGCAACTGCAATTACAATAATGTAATATGAAGTTACCTTAACCTCTTACCATTTGGGTCAAGGGACTCCTTTAAAATGGCCATATTCCTCGCCAAAATTAGCGCGACTTTGGAGCGATATTTTCCGTATTTCCCGACAATCTAGCTAGCATAACTTGGTACCAATGGATTCCTTAGGTTTTCTAGTTTCATATGATACCAGTATCTTCACTCTAGCATTAAAATTGAGCCCGCTACAACCTCTGAAAGACAGAATAGCGGCCAGGCCCGCCGGTGAAGCGTCTGATTTTTAAGAGGTTAACACCTTAACAAATAAAGTTAACTTACCAAAGCACCAGAAAAGCATTTTCAAAGATAAATACTGTTATAAATAATTGTCTCTATTGTTGAAAATGAAGAAAAAGTAATGAATTACCTCCATTTATCATGCAGTCCTTCCAGTTCTGTTTGGAGAGTCTTCCATGTGGCACGAGTCCTTTGCATGTCCTTTACAGTACTGTTAGCTAATTAGCTAACATTAGCTAATTAGCTAACATTAGCTTATCTGGCTAATCGATGTAAATTTAAGTAATTAATTGAGGAATTGGTTCTCTAGATTAGTAGGTTGGTGTCTTAAATCAGCATTGATAATTGGGGATGTTTTTTATCTGACTGATTACAAGAATTATGTGTATTGCAGTAGGCTAATACTAAAACTAGCTTAAAAGCTGGAGAGTGTGTTTAACAAAATGAAATATATGAGACATATGAGGACGGTTGAGTCACGTGACCAAAGTGTGTTAAAAGTGTGTTAAGTTCCAGAAGTGACCACTAGTTGGCGTTTTCGCAGATGAGCAAATTCCATAAACACACTTACACACTTCATGTCATACAATTGTGATATTTCAGGACATGGTAGATTTTGGTCCAGGGGCATTCTGGGAGGCTCTAGAACACTGCGGTGAGCTCGGAAAAATGAGGACGCGAAAAATGTCCTCATATTTCCGAGCGTCTTCATATTGAAGGTGTGTTATCATAAAATTGTCCTCATATGTCATGAAAACAAGTACACACACACACACACACACACACACACGACTTGTTCCATGTGCACACATGCCAAGCTGTAGATAATGCCAAGCTTCTGTCATGCCATGACACTACCACTGTGGCTTGATACAGTAGGTTAGCCAAATGACAAAATACCACTGTGTTTCATAGACAAGCGTACAAATTTGTTTGGTTCCTAAACAATTAGTATTTTGTGTGTGCCAGCCAAATACAGCATGTTGTTCCAAATTGATGTGTGGGTCCAGTAATCATGTTTGGATAGGCATTCATTTGGTCTCTGTATGAAGATAGCATTTGGCATTGTTTCTTGTTGTGTCTCCAATTCCGTATAGCTCATACTGTATATAAGCGCCACTGGGAACAAAACGAATAAAAATAAATACAGCTGTTGCATGCATGAACAGGATCCTACATCCCAGAAGAACTTTAGCTTTCTCGATGGTCTTTCAAGGACACCCAGGGGGTCCCTAGCAAAGCTTTGCAGAAGCTTAATTTCACCATTTCATTTCCTGGAGGCTAGAATAACAAGACAATCTATGAGTATGGTTATTTTGCTAACAATTTTCCCAATTATCTTTAATGGGGAGTGTTCTGTACTGTAAATGGCTTTCCAGGTGATCAGTTTGAATTGTGTTGTAGGCCAAAACCATGTACAGCTTTTCAGGCTTATTTTACGCTAATTTAAAATGATGCTAAAGATACGTTTAGCTGTTATGTTTATTACGTTGCTTGAAACTATAACATGTAATATTAAAGCTGCAGTTGTCAACACTTTTATATAAACAATGGATCAAATGATAATGTGAAATGTATTGCTGCCCATAGTGATGAACCCGTAGAGGTTTATCACCTAACACAGCTCTGTGCAGTTTTTTTAGCATGTTGTTGTTGCTCCTCCTCCAATCACAAGCACGCATTCGCCAAGGAGAGTGAAAAGAGGAGATGTCACGGGTCATCAACTCATCATATCTTTGGGGTACAACTCATGCGCAGTAAAATTTGATCCGCACTTGCCAAAATTGAGCCAATAGCAATACATGACCGCAGCTCCAGTTACACTGTATATGTGTCATACCCCAGAGTTCAAAACCGTGTTCTAGCCTCTTTCAATAGGCCCTGTCATTCGCCAACTGAAAGTTTTTGTAAGCGTAGCCGGCCAGGATGTGCCTTCCAGAATAAGTGCAGACCCCACAGTATATAAGGTAGCACACACCACTGTCTGCGATCCTACACCCTCTTCAACCAGTTGCTTAGGACCGACAGGGCCTCCTTGGTAGAGGGCTCTTGTAACAGGCAATGGTGGATCTTGATCCTGCCGCCGGGCTGGTCTGCACAACCTGTACAGACAGTCCAGCCCTCCTCAGCCTGTTCCTCTCAGGAGTCAAGCCTTGAGAGGATAGCCCAGACTGGGCAACGCACCTATCGCACCCGCCTCCTGAGACAGAGCCACCCAAAACTGGGTCCAGGGCTGGGCTGCTATCATCTGAGTCATTTCTGCATACCACGGCGCCGAGCAACGACCTGGGGCTACCATTATGATCGACAACTGCTCCTGCCTCACTCTCTCCAACAGGGGAGATGGCCCTCACGTCGGGACGTTCCCTCACGTCGGCTCTCACGTCGGGACACTCCCTCCCATAGAGAGTAATTTCTGCGCTGTCAGTCCGCTCCAATCAGGAGCCTTCTGTTGACGCAGAGCCCTCCCTGCGCTCAGTTGCACCCGTTGACCTCGGCCGCGAGGGGGGCGGAGCTGGGGTCCCTCTGCCGAGGCAGTCCGAGAAGTGGAGGCAGCCAGAGGCATGGGTGCTCTATCCCGCCAATGCTCCCTCCTCCTCACCATTGCGTTGTTATGTTTCGTCTCAGCTTTCCTCTGAGGGTGAGCGAGTGGTAGGTGGCGACTGAGCTGCTATTTCTCTTCATCCAGATGTTTAAAGCGCTGAATGACAGATGAAATCGATCCGAAGACGATTGGAGCTCCCAGGAGTTATCTCGGTCCTCCCTCTGGAGCACGGTGAGTCCAAGCCACACATGGAGAGAGCCTGCAGTGGCTATAGACATCACGTGGCCCGCGGCCTTTGCAACTCCCTGAATCAGATTATTCGTTTGGCCGATGTTACGATCCCAAATGTTAGTCTGAGACGGTGGGTTGGGGGGAGCCAACACACCCAAATTGTTAGCAGCTGCAGCCCATGATGGGCGTACTTGTGGAGGAGAGTATAATTCATAGAGTCCAGTAGAGGGCGGAGCCTGTGTGAGTTAGGACATGTGATTATTGGCTATTTAAAAAAGCCTAACTTGACTTGAATTTGACAGTTTTAGTAAGTACACTACAAAATAAGTACCAAACTGCAAGTATAATTCTTCAGTGGGTGAATATGGGCAATAAATATTTGTAAATTGCTAATATTCATTATTTATGACTGAAAAGGTCAATTTAAAATGTGGCCATGATTTCACTGTGTCTGATTTACTGTCTTGATTATTAGGCCTCTGCGATTTAGACAAAGTAGCAGACCGAGTGCCCATTTATCACCACTAATTCACCACTAAATTCTTTTGAATTTAGAAACAATTGGCATTTAATGCTGAACTGCTAACACAACATTGTTGGATGTGAAATTGTAGGAGACAGCAGGGGAAATCTAGCAAGAAAGTTGTGTCAGTTGTAAACTTGTCAAGACTGCGCTTGCAGAGTGAATCAGTAATCAGAAGCTCCTGGCTGATATGGCATTTACATGAAATAGAGTTGGTGTTTTCTGGGGAGAAAAACAATTCTTTATTTACGTATCTGCTGAGGAAAGAAAGCACTCTCTGCAAGGACAGCATCATTATTAGATTTCCATAACCCTCAAGACAGGCTTTGTGTAGTAAGACAAAGGTTGATTGATTGCCTCTAAATTTGTGTCGTCACGGCAGTACAAGTTTTCTAGGCGATATCGCAGGTAACCTTCACTAGGCTGGGAGCAACAATGAACAGTTGTCAAGCAGGACAAAAATAATGAAGTGCCCTTTGCAGCAAGATTCTCCAACAATCTTATTTGCAATTTGTTGAGCTTTTATTTACACTGTTCAGACATGTATAATGGGTTCCTCATTTCTTATCACAGATTGCTGTTTTTCTTTAACATGGCATGTCTTTATCTCTGTTCCATACATAGAAAATTATTGTATTTCATGTGACCCTGCCTGTACATCTAATTACAGTAACACTGTGACCATGCAATTTGCTGGCATTGCGTTTACATGAATGTGCATGCTCTACCTGGGGAAACAGTATGACTTTTTATATATTTTTTTTGTAATATTATAGACAAAGTGTTAGAAGTGTGTGACTTTACAATTCAGCCTTTTTATGAGCTTTTGTACAGTAAATATACAAATGCAAAGATGTAATCTTTTAGTTATCTCCACTGAGCAGTAGAAACAGGTTTTCATTTCTTTGCTCTCCAAATCTAAACGTGTTTTTCCCTTGTCCATACAAAATTTCATCATACGTCTTGTTGCTGCTCGTGGCATGCTGAGACTTGTGTGTGCTGGAAAACCATGTGATGACACATGGTGAGGAACAGAATAGAAATATGATGTTTTTTTTCTAGAAGCCACACACTACTGCCAATATTCAAACTGCTTTTGTCAAGTTCTTTCAAAAGGCTTTGGCATGAATTGTAAGGCCCGATGGGAAACTAAACAGTAGGTGAAGTTTGAGTATTTGTCAGATGATGCTGCAGTGGAAGAACTTTTTGGAGGCCTCCAATTAGTATAGGTTTCTAGCCCCTACAGTGTGTCAAATATCCAATGTGGGAAATTCAGCTTGTTATATTGTCTCTTCCTTAATTATACTGCCCAGACTGAAGCACACCACATTGTTACGCAAAAAAAGGGAACTGGAACTCTGTTCTATTGAGGCGGAGACAGACTGTGTCAAAATGGCAGGGGTATAGGACAATTGCCACAGCAACACTTTTCTCTTCTCAACAACCCCTGAAGCAGTGGCTCATGGAAAAAGTTGAAATGGAATTCCATATCACGCCAGGACAGTGTCAGTGCTTTCTAAAGCCTCTCATGAAACACTCACTCACTCTCTCTCTCTCTCACACAGAATTGTAGACCTGCATCCCAAATGAGTCCAGCAAGTTCACACTTCTGGATGAAGATGAAACAGATTTTCAAAACATAGACTTAGGTTTTGTTGTTTTCTTTACTTCTTTCTAGTCCTCTATAGCCTTACTGTAAAATACCTGTCAATAAATGATCAGCTGATAGCACGATCCAAACTTTTTTTTTTTCTTTTCTATTTTGGTGGTTGTGCTGCCTTATTCATTTGGATTGTGGTTATAAGATTGTAAGTATGTGGCTGTTCTCAGCACAGTACAATTAAATTCTCAAATCCTACAGTTTTGAAGAGCTCTGGTTCAGCTGAAGGGACATGGAAGTGTCAGAATTTAGCCTTCATAAACAAACAGGGAAAACACTTAAATTGGCCAGAATGCAAACAAAAGAGAACCATTGCTGCACTTTCTAGCTTTGCTTTGGCTTTAGAAAACTACAGTTTCCTTCACAAGTAGATACTACAGGTAGTAGTCGTTTGTTTGTGAGCCATCTGTGTAACAATATCCATTTAATTAGCACTATAATGGAGGAAAAAAAATGTATTTACTTTTCCTTCTTTGTTAGTGGCTGGAAGTCTATACCAGCATATACTGGATATTTTATGCTGACTCAGACACAGTCAAATTTGCATTCATTAATAACCCTAAAATGTCTCATCCTTTTGACTTGCATGACTTGACTTTGAATTGAACCTGCAAATTGTGCTTACAAAGACACTAAGCTAAGGCGTATGTTTATTGTTTTCTCTATCTTTCTCTGTTACCTCTCACAAGCTCCTCCTACTTATGATGTAAGCGACAGATGCAAAGATGAATTGTGAAACGATAGACTTATAAGCATTGCATTTATTACCCAAATTGGACTCTTTGGTGAAAGTGTCAATTATTTAAGATGCGTTATTATTGGTCTGAATGGTTTTGTTTTATGGCTGGCTCTGGCTGGTGTTGTATTTAATACTAGACCTGCAACAATTAGTTGATTAATCGACTAATATATAGTTGATTAGTCTTCAACTATTTTGATAGTTTATTTATAAAAAAAAAGCCCAAATTGTCTGGTTCCAGCTTTGTAAATGTTGGTTTCCTCAGTCCTCTACAATTACCAAATATCTTTGGGTTTTGGACTATATTTTCTAATATTTAATAGACAAAAGTGATTAATCTATTACTCAAGAACATATTCAATAGATTAATCGATTATGAAAATAATTGTTGATTGCAGCTCCATTTGATGCTGTAATTCTCTGTAAAGTTTTGCTTGTCACAGTCCAGTTTTGTATTATTTCACAAAAAATTACAGCTCGATGTGCTCATAAAATGCAGTGTTATTAATATTGTCTTTTAAATCAACACTTTTCCCATAGACCCACACATACAATACAAAAAAAACTCAACTGAACAGATCAATCAAATATAATTAAATTTGTAAGTGTATCTCACATACTCAAACATTCGGAATATAATGTATTACACTTTGTGCCAGCCATTCATCACTAGCCTTTCCAAATAGGCATGTTGTTTTATTAGAGTCGTCCTTGGTGCTGCGCTAATGATTCATAAAGTTTAATTTTCTGTGTGTGCAGAGGTTGGTGGGATCTGGGGCAGATAATGTGAATGTGTGCATGCTCTTTGCTGGCAGGTGGAAACAAGCAGCTGGTGACTCCATGTGTTTAAGAGGAGACACATGACTGACTGCAACCCAGGCCAACTGTGGGAGATGGCGACAACAACGATAAAATAGGGAATTGGTCATTTCAGACTGGGGGTAAGAAATTAAAACAAGTTAATTTTAGACCCTTGAAATTATTGATTTGTTCAATGCATTTGCAAAGAAAAGAGTTCTTGAGTTCTCAAAGAGTTGAGCTTTGTACATTTTGGTGTCTGCATAATTTCAATAGGTGATTTTTTTGTTTTGCATAATTTGGCCCAATATAAAGCTATCTCTAAGACAGGAAAAAGTTCCTGTCTTAGAGATAGGATTTTGTCAAAAACTTCAACACAGTTTTATAGTGTGTTAATGGTCTCTATGGTCCCACTAATGCAAAATGGATAGGGAAGAAATCACAGCTCACATCTGAAAAACAATCAAATAAAGGATGGGGTTGAGGCAACTCCAGGAAATCTTTGCTGCCATTTTAAATTGGCTGTAGATTTCCAAAATAGCATTTTGATTTTGATCAATGCACGTCTTGTATTCATTCTTGACAGTTAAAAATGGTACACTGATTTTTTGTAGTAACTTATAGGTGCAAACACCTTCATGCAGCCAACTCAAGAAATACAATTGTGTAATACCCACAAACGTAGTACTGTACAACATGAATAATAGTTTGTAGTACATACTATAAGCTATTAGAATGCAGTTTGCCATACACAAAAGGCTAATTGAGAAATGGGGTATAGGTGTACTGGATCCTGTGATGCACTGAGGCAGGAAACTCAATAGTGATAGATGGTGGGCAAGTAAAGAATGACTGAATTCCTCATAACACTCACTGCGGCCGAGAGTGAGAAATAGAGAGACAGAGTAGGTGTCACAGTGACAAGCTATTAAACCAACAATATACTGTAGTATCCATTACCCTCTCACTCTGCTTGTATCACACTCTGAAGCCAACCCCCCCAGGGGTCCCAACATTGGCACCATCTTCAATACTCAAAGAGCACCTCAGTTACAAACGCTGGCATGTGTTAATTCAGAGAAGCCCTTTTCCCTGTCAGAGCTCTGTTTTGCCAGCCAAACTCCCCTGTGAGGTAAGTTGGCAAAGACTTGTGGTACAAATGTCAACACCAGCCTCATGATAGAGTTAACTCTCTGGACTTATGGACCTATTGCATATAAGATGTATGTACAGAATTATAGACACCAAGACAACCAAAAAGACATAGATGATAAAAGTCAGGTGATAGAGGGTTGTATTTGTTCTGCATAGTCAGGAAAAAATGTGAGCACGAAGCATGTACTAGATACCACTATCTGTGAAACAAACTGCAGTTATTTTCTTAGTTGAACTGATGATATTTGTCGTAGCAAACATCCATCTATCCATCCATTATCTGTAACTGCTTATCTTATTGTGGGTTGCAGGGGGGCTGGATCCATTCAGTGTTAATTTTGGCAGCTATTTTAGATTTAGTCTTACTCTTAGTCGAAAGACGAACATGCTTATTAGTTTAGTCACATTTTAGTCATTTTCATAGTTTTAGTCATTGACAACTCAAAACGTTTTAGTCCAGTTTTAGTCACCGAAAACTCATTTGATTTTCGGCAAAATGTTTTCTCTCTTAATTTTATCAGCTATTTTTTTTTTATTTAATCTTTCTACTGTTTAGTCATCAGATTATATTGAACATTTCTGTCATTTAAGTCAAACTTATTTCACATAATATTGTATCTTATTGTGATCTGATGAAAAACACAGGTTGAATGATTAAGAATGCAGCTTTGCAGTTCGTTTGATTCCTCCTGTCTGCCCTCATTAATGATGTGCAGTTCAGTTGCACCCACTGGTCTGTTATAAGAGCCAATCTGCCCACCCAACATGTAAAAATACGCGTTACTCAACCACCCGAACCTGACCCGCAAACCGCCAACTTTATGCATTATAGTAGCACAATTGTCAGGACTGAGGTGTAAGACAAGGAGGACATAGTGTGTTTGTGTGTGTGTGTGTGTGTGTGTGTGTGTGTGTGTGTGGGCATGTATTACCCACGTTGTGGGGACATAAACCTGTGGGGACTCGCCTTCCAAATGGGGACAAAATGCACGTCCCCATAACGTAAATCATTTAATTTTAGGGTGAGGACTTGGTTTAGGGTTAGGGTAAGGTTAGGTTTAGGTTAAGGTTAGGGTTAGGGTTAAGGTTAGGGTAATGGCTAAGATTAGGCAAGTAGCAGTTACAGTTAGGGTTAAGGTAAGTCTCCAGGAAATGAATGTAAGTCAATGTAATGTCCTCAAAAGTCATGAAAACAGAACTGTGTGTGTGTGTGTGTGTGTGTGTGTGTGGGGGGGGGGGGGTGTGTGTGTGTGTGTGTGTGTGTGTGTGTGTGTGTGTGTGTGTGTGTGTGTGTATGTATGTCTGTCTGTGTGTGTCTGTCTGTCTGTGTGTGTATTTGAGACAGAAAGAGTGACAGAGAGAGGGGAAGAGAAGGTTTAAGGGGACAAGAGATTTTGAAGCTTTTTTGTTTTTAAACTACATTTTAGTCTCGTCTTTTTTCGTCAATGATATTGCATGTTTGAAATAGTCACTGTTAGTGTTTAATGATGTTAGTGCCGTCTCGTCATCGCCTCGTCTTAGTCATGGAAAAAAAGGCCGTTGACGAACATATTTTGTCATAGTGTTCATTAATGAAATTAACACATGGAGTCGATCCCAGCTGACATTGGGCAAAGGCGGGGTACACCCTGGACAGGTCGCCAGTCGATCACAGGGCTGACAGAGAGACAGACAACCATTCACGCTCACATACACACCTGCGGGCAATTAAGAGTCAACAGTTAACCTGCATGTCTGTGGACTGTGGGAGGAAACCCACGCTAACACGGGGAGAACATGCAAACTCCACACAGATTGGCCCGAGACGATAGCAAATATTATAAACATTTTGTTAATATCCATTTTTTTTTATAAGAAATTATTATTCTTGTCAGTTTTTCACCTTTGTGAAAACTGACACGTATTTTAAAATATTAAGAGGAAAAAAAATGTATAAGCTTAAAAGTGTATTTCTGTATTTTTATTTTTCATAGACAGAATAATAAAACCCAATAAATATTGGTAAAGTTTGACGAACTACCTTAGCCAGATAACTGACAGTGGTGCTGTGCTCTGCAGCAGCTAATTTGTCAGCTGACTGAGTTGTGAGTTGCCATCACTAACTGGGTGGTCTATTAAAGCTGGCAGACTCTCTTTGCTGCTGCTAAACCTGTTGCTGTAGCTCTCTGTATGCATTCACATCCAAACGCCCACCCAGCGTCCACCTGGCTTGTTTCTTAATGTGATCCCAGCAGGCTGTAATCACTAGTTTGAGAACTCTCCATTCATTGAGACACTGAGCAAAAGCTTTTATTGGGGCTCATAATTACAGTATTTTAGGATTGCTTTGATTCATATTTCAGTATAGTTTTAAAAGTTGAAACTCTTTAATGCAAAGAGTCAAACCACCTTGCTAAATTCCAGACTTAAACACAAAATCCTTTCCTTATACAACATGCAACATCAGTCTGAATCACATGCTCTCAGCATACAGCCACCTAAGTATGCTTCAATGCTTATTACCAGACATACAGATCATTAAACCGTTTAACATACGTTTTGCAAACATGTCTCCTTCATCATTTCCATGTGAGCATCATTGCAACATAAGTGTTAATCACTTCACCACTACATAAGAGGCTGTTAGTTAGCGTTGTAAATTATGGTTTACTCTGTTGTCCTAATGATCTAATTACAGTGTCTGTGATTGCTTTATGTTGTCTCAATAAGTAGGAGACAATGACCATTTCATACCCTGTATATGAGACTTACTTACTGTTTGACAGCATCATTTCAGAATGGCCTGAAAAAAATAATGTACCGTGCATTACCTCATCTGTTGTATCTGTACCTGAAAATGGGAGAGAGACCAGTTGTGCTAACTTTTGCACATTGAAATTGTAAAAAAAAAAGAGAGCCAGGAAACTGGTGTAAAGAATCTGGGCATCTTAGCAGACTTCTGCTGAGAATCAAAGAAAAAGAAGAAAGCAAATAAAATTAATGTCTTGTAGTTTTTATTTGATGGAAAATGCACCAACATTATAAAACATGATTAAATCAACCTACAAACTTATTTTATCAGATCTATTCCATGGCAATGGGGAGATTTTCAATGAACAGAGTTCATAACAGAGGCATGAGGAATTCAACCAAAATAGCTAAACTGCAAAATGGTAAAAACATGACCTGTGAGAATGGACGTCTATGTATCCACTCTAATGGTACTCTGCAATGTGAACAAGGGGCATTAACAGCTGTGGCAGAGGCCTTGGCAGTTTTCCCACATGAAAAAAAAAGCATTTTGGACTGTGTCGAGTATAGAAAAGCGAGTTTTCTGAGAACTTTGATAACTGCAGGATATTGTTCTCCCTTGGCAAAAGCCTATTCTTCAACAAGAGACCGACGATTCCTTAGCGAATTGAAAGCCTCTCCTTCACATGTGCAAAGCTGTTTATTTGTGTTTTGGAGGGAAAGAAGGTAAAGGTCATCTTTACCACATCTCTATAACAGAAAGGTTCTGCAGGAGAGAGACACAGAAAAAAGGAGATACAGAGCGGGAGAGAGGTTCTGTGTAATGTAGATTGTCAGCTAGTTGCACAAGAGGAATGAAAACAGCGGACAACTCTACATTTTTCAGTTTTCACATTCCATCATCAAGGATATGTGGGCATATTTTATGGCTTTTCATTGTAGCAATTCACCACACAGTGTTTTATGTGTACCCTGATATCATTTCTCATAGTCTCAATTGCCAGCTGGCTTACCATGAGTAACTTCTGAGGTCAGTTGGGGGTCATGAGTGTAGGAGGCCCAGTATAACTAGTATCGCCACTAAGGGAAGGGGGCTTAGTTATCTGGGATGCCTTGAGTGAAATAAAGCATCAAATAACAGAGGCTGCATTAGTTAGAAATACTGTATATGTTTCTTTATACGTGGGTTTTACAAAACTTCTTAATAGTACTGTCCTGTTTGGCCCATAATCTAATGTGCCATTCAACAATATGATCAAGAGTATTTGGGATTTGGAAATGTTTATTTTGCACTTATTATAACAAAACATACTTAAATATAAATTACATTACATCACAGGGTTATAGTTAATGTACAGGGAGTCATTGTATTCATGAATACGGAAGCCCTGAGAGCCAAGTGAGAAAAAATAATTGTAGTGATCCATTTTCTAAGTCTAAGTCCTTAATTGTTTTCTCTCCTGTATTTATGACTTAGAACAGGTGAAAAAAATGTTTTGCCAGCATAATCTTTCTAAGTTCCTTATTTTTTTTTCATCTGCGAAACAGGTGTAAAAAGGTCAAATAAATAAATACATTTATTAATTCATGTTTTCACTAACGGTAGATTAGCGCAGATTAAAATACATTTGTAGCCAACACAAAGACAAGACAGCAATGTGACATAACTTGCTAACACACAATATATGTACCCTAGAGTGCATGGAGGAATTAAAACTCACCTGGAAGAAAACATGAATGCTTTTAGTCCTATTCAGAACATGGTAGTGGTGCACTTCAGCCTCCTGTGACCGAAACAAGTATTACAACAACAAACACTGACAAAATGACAAAAAAAAAAAAACCTACCAAAACTTTTTTCTCTTGTTTTCACAGATGAAAACAAAAAGGACCTTTGAAAGATAATAATTTTTTTCACCCTTTCTTAAGTCATAAACACAGGAGAGAAGTTTTTTTTGTTTTTTTTCTTCTCACTTACCTCTCAGGACTTCCGGATATTAACCAACTAACATACTGGAAATATAATTCTTTCTTGACGTTATACAGTAGAACCAAAACCTGTCAACAAAGAGGTCAGCATACCTTCTTTGTGACTTCCTTCAGCAACTTTTTTGTTTGAAAATAGTTCTGAGATGGTGTGAAAATACAGAAAATATTCCGTAAAAAAAGAGGAACACCAACAATATAAAGTTAAATAAAAGTTCTCATTCTTATTCACCTTAGCTTGGAAATGATACTTGCACTGAGATATTCAGATATATTTACATCTATTTTTTGAGTGTGTGATTTTAGTCAATGTGTGAATCCTTTAGAGCATCTGTACGCTCCTCATTCATGAATGTAGACGATTGAATGGGTATGCATGATCATTTCGATTTGTCTACTTTTGCTTTTGTTCCTCTCACTGGTGTTTTTGAACATGTCTAGTGAGGTTTGTGCAGTTGCCATGACACCGCTGCTGAGGTAGTTCTGAACATTGCTGATGGTATACACAGTCACGCCGGATGGGAAAAGCCAAAGAATGATTCCCCTTTGTTCACTCTCTCAGCATGGCCTTAGTTCTTTATTCAGAACCACTTGTTTCCTCAGGCAACCTATTCATATAATAAAAGATGAAAGAATAGAGAAATTGCCGATTTTTATAACTGCAAGGGTGTTGAAATACACCATTGTTTGTATGAGCAACTTGAAAAGTTATTACAATCTGTCAGCTTGGCAGAAAGTACAAAGACAAGTGATTGTCTAAATCACAGAACCTTCATGAGAACAAACTTTGCAAAATGTATTGTGCTTTTGCAAACTAGGTAATTAAAGCCAGCCGCCTTCATGTCAGGGCAGAGGTTTTGTTTCATATCGCCACCTGCAAAAGCAATCACGCACACCTTAATATCTGCTCTTCTTCACAGCTAATCACACACAGCTACTGTAGGAGACGGAAGAGAGAGGAAGGGGACGACATGAACTGAGATGCTGAGAATGTGTCACTTCTCCAGTTTTTCACACTTTGCTGAAATAGGGGTGACAAACCGACGAGTGCCATTTATGAGCAGGCGGATTGTGGCAGGATTTCTGTCAGGGTTGGCAACTCTAATTAGAAGAGCGAAGCAAGCAGGCTGAGAGAGAGCATCACTTAAGCTGGAAGGGTTTAAAGGTTCAGGTACACACACACACACACACACACACACACACACACACACACAGTACATAACTATACATCAAACTATTATAGGGAGTGCAAAGGTCACAATACAACATATGACCTCCGGGTGACTTTTGATGTTTGCAGTTGTGATGCAGCTGTAGAGAGAACATGAATAGAAAAATATTACCACCATGTTGTGTAGTGTTGAAACAGTGCAGATTAAAATAAATCTCAATAAAAGTCCATCATTTTGCTCAGAGCAAATATCCACAATATTGTTTTAATCCTGTGGTTTTCCTTTTGTGATCTGACCATAATTTAATGTTAATTCACACTTTAAAAAAGGCCAAAACTCAACATTATGCTTCCAGTCTAACACCTGTGACAATTTACCTTGTATAATCCTTGAGTTCCGCTGCGTGTAATTATACCCACACAGCTTTCTGTCATCTGAATATCCCACTTTTCACCTGTCTTATGATAGAGAAAACAACAGTTATACACTGTTCTTTATGCTGAAGCTGCTGCTGTGGCTGAAGGTTGAGTCATGCACAAACATACACACATGTTACCATAGTGCACACATACATAATACACATACAGATACACATCACATGTCCCCATCTGGGGAATAGAAACTGAAAAAGGTCCACATGAGTCAACAAGAACACATAACGCTGGAGCTTGAACCTGAGGGACTGTGCTCAATCTGGGGGACGTAATACCCCGCCACACTCCAACCCTGCCCCTCACTCCCCACACAACTGCTCGCTCAGCGGGGCCTGCATCCCCGCCTCCCCTCACTCTCCAACAAACTGATATCTTTTAAAGGCTGCCGCAGGCTAGGCCAGTTTACATATATCCAACTTGACAGGCGAGCCAGGAGGAAACAAGACCAATGACCCGCATGGATCCATTCACATGCAAAGACTGGAGAAAATGAGACACTATAAGTCTCTTTCTCTGTTTCTCTGTTTGTCACACAGTCTTCTTTTTCACTAATTTGACAATATAAAATAAAATAAATTATTTTAAGATTTCTTGTTTCGTTGCATCACACTGTCTGCTCAAAATCCTCTCATTGGTGAAGTTTATGAAATATCTTGTTTATTTTTCCTGGACAGTGTTTTAAAGACCTTTTTTTCCATTGAAGATATTATATGTTGTACAATTTTATACTATGTTATTTATTATGATCTAACCTTATATGGCACTGCCATTATCCATTATTAGCTTACTGTATATCTTTTCTTCCACTGTAGTGTCACATAGAGTCAGCCAGTTGAGCTGCATTTTGAATATTTTGATTTTTTTTTAAATTTTTTAATTGTGTATATACAGTATATATATAATGCTCTAAAGGACATTCACAGTGACATAAAACACACCCACCCACCCACCCACCCAGTCAAATGATAGATGGAAATATATATATATATATAATATATAAAAAACGTCACCCGGACTGCTTTCCTCCACCTACGCAACATATTCAGACTCCGCCCATCCCTGTCTCATTCCAGCACAGAAATCTTGGTTAACACATTTGTCACATCCTGGATTGATTACTGCAATGCTCTCCTCTCTGGCCTTCCCACCAAACTGCTCAACAGCCTTCAAATCATTTAGAACTCTGTCGCCCGGATCATCACCCGCACCAGATCCTCCTACCACATCACCCCCATTCTCATCCAACTACACTGGCTCCCTGTTCAATAACGGATTGACTTCAAAAACCTTCTGCTCACCTACAAAGCCCTCAACCTACCTCACTGACCTCCTTCATGAGTATACCCCCTCCCGTTCCCTGCGCTCATCGTCAGCTGGTGTTCTGACCACCCCCACCTCACGCCTCTGCACCATGGGAGCTAGGGCTTCAGCTGCACTGCTCCCAGGCTCTGGAACTCCCTCCCTCCACACATCCGGCAGTCTGACACTATCACAACATTCAAATCCCACCTCAAAACTCACCTGTTCAAACTGGCCTATTCATTGTAGTGTGTCCATCAGTTCATCATATGTCTGCCTAAATGTGTCTCTGTCATGTCTGGCTGTTTTTATCTGTTTGAGTGCAATTTTATCTTTGTAAGGTGTCCTTGGGTGTCTTGAAAGGCGCCACCAAATAAAATGTAATATTATTATTATTGTAATGAACCACGTCCGTAGATGCAAGTAGCTCCTCACAGGCTGCTGATTGGTCCGAACCACCAAACCTCTGACACAAACGTATTACTTGAAGCCTGACGAGATGGATTTTTGTGTAGCGTTAACCACTCTACATGTAATTATTGATTTGCACTCGTTAAATAAAGAAATACTCAATTCGGGGCACCACCACTTTTTATAGGAAAAGCAGAAACTATTGTGATAGAAGTATTGATCATTAATCAATCTCAAGTCTGAAGTATAAGTTCTGAATTCATTGATCTACAGTTCTGCTTTGAAATACACACACAGACATGACGTAGTGATAAAGTGAAACATTTATTTACCATAAATCGTGATAATTGAATAAATGAAGTGATGAATATACAAATGACTAATTAACACTGGTAATTAATTAATTAATGAATGAATGAATGAAATGAAAATTCAATGAAGCAATTCTGATTGGAACTTTAGTAGTGAGGGAAAGTCTGATTATTCTCTCTAAGCTATAAAAGTTGCAGTTAATAATTTGGAAGATTAGGAAATTTAGAAGATATGTCTGACAAACAACTATTGATCATAAAGCCACGGTGAATTCACTTATCGCTGCAGTTGGTTCTGATGGGTCCAGAGGCCGTTTCCTCACACGTTGTCTGGATAGACAAGCCCCTTGGATGGGTTGGATGAGATCGGTTCAGCTGGCCCGGGATACCAAACAGCAAAGCGTGGAGAACATTCAACTTTCTCGTCAGAACATTGAATGTGGGAGTTGAAGTCCGTTGGCTGATTACTCGTTGAAAGAGATCAAAAAGCTGAAGTCGGATTATCTTCTGAAGCTTTAGAATTTATCTATTTCACGGAAAAACTGGAAATGCTGGCGGAGCACTTAGCATTTAAATCACGCGAGATAAACAAAAGATCTTTAAAAATTTG
This sequence comes from Sebastolobus alascanus, assembly GCA_916701645.2. Classification (NCBI taxonomy): domain Eukaryota; kingdom Metazoa; phylum Chordata; class Actinopteri; order Perciformes; family Sebastidae; genus Sebastolobus; species Sebastolobus alascanus. The sequence continues at coordinate 1,002,452 of CAKAOJ020000077.1, read as the reverse complement.
CTGTCCTTTAGAAGTCACTTGACTCAGAAAAATGAACATGAGGTAGAAAATAAACATACAAATGAAATGTATGTATGTAAATTCTGGAGAGCTCCCGCTGGAGTAATCTCCCTGCGGACAACTTTCTCAACTTCTTCCAACAACAGCACTTCTGATTCTGTGTCATCACTTCTTTAACCCTCTCTGGGAGGGAGGGGTCGAGACCCTCTCTTTCTCTGATCGATTCATTATTGAAAAACCTTTACACGCGCAAAATCAGAATTCCCTCTTTACTAATTTTTCCTTTCTTTTGCACGAGACAGATACATATCAAAAACTATAAAACCACTAATGTTTTAATCAAACATTAGTATCAAGATTGTAAAAATGTAATTCTAAGTTCAAGTTATAACTCCTTTTTAACATCTTTAAACTTAAGGTATTACATCTATTGAACATCACTGATAAAACATTAAAACGTATTACAATACCATTAATGATTATACACAAAGAAGTCAATAATCTAACTCATGATGACTTCTAAACACTTTAATTATTGGTCACATTACCACAGATGAAAACTAGGTGGGGTTCACGCTTCACCGCTGGAGTGAATCTCTGGGTCACCGAAAGGTTAAGAAACCTAGGCTGTGGAATGTAAGATGGACAGGGGAGTGTGTGTGTGTGTGTGTGTTTTTGACCAAACGGATCACTTTGAAGTCAGGAAAAGTTATCAGTTCTTGTTGGTTTAAGTGGGGAGAAAACCCTTCCCACAGTTTTAAAAGTTATTATCCTCCTGGACAGTGTCAAAACTGACACTCGATGGTCGATAAAAGAGTTTATGGCCCTTTATCCAAACAAATTGTTCTTTCTTTGGGAGAATTCCATCTGTAAATGATCAAATCTTGTTGGACACAAGAATGTGTTTTTCTCATCCCAGTAGATGCAGGATGAGATAAGATGCTTCTCAAAGTAGCAGGCACCATTCACGCTACATTTGTATGATCTTGTGATCCCGTGATTCTCGCATGATCTTGTGATATCGCCAGAATCCAGCTGCCGTGCAAGGTAAGCCAATAACAGAGTGAACAAAACATTGACCCAAAGTCAGTATTTTAATATTGCAAGTCATGTGCCATTGTGTCATTTTTACTTCCTTTATCTGAGTTCAGGATGCTCATAAATATTAACTGGACTTCTCTAAGAAATATGAGTGACACAAATATAGAACATTTGTAAATTCAGTGGTATTTTTTCTTTTTTTTTACTGTGAGACTATAAAAAGCATGCCAACACATTGCCGGAAATGCAAACAGGGCAGTCCAGAAAAACTGGCCTGCACATCAGAGGGTTACATCTGTCCCATATTCTGTCCAGTGTGTGTGTTCCAGGAAATTTCCTTCATAAGCTATCTGTCACACTCACCAGACCCCACAAAATCCCAGCACCACGTTCATTTCTCCACAACCGTTACACAACAAGTGAAGTAAGCATTAGGTAAGTAAGAACTTATTTCAAAAAGTATCTCTAAGTTAGTTGTGCAATGTGCTGGTATCTAATTTACCTGATCACAGCCATCCAATATGAAAAACAATGGTAGATGGTACCCTAACAAGCACTTTATCCACCTACCCAGTGTGGACTTTATTCCACAGGGGCATCGTGAGGTTTGTATATGATAATCTAACAGTGTAGCCCGGGGCTACGCTTTCAAGATGATATCTTAATTACTGAAGTTAAACCACAGTCTCGATGCCATTATCAGGTAGACACAGCTTCCTGGGCATGTGTTGATTGAGGAGGGCTGATCTGAGAGACAGTTTATCTCTTGCTTTAATTAGGGGCAGATTTGTGGAGAGACGTTACAGGTTAATTACAGTCACATTCATTAAGATCCACATGTGTATTATAATTCTTGTTCAGTGTCGTTATCCTCACAGATATAGAGTAATTAATTGGATTTCACCTTTGGCTTTATGACCTGTCTACAAGAGGTTTTATTTGGGCTTGCAGCTCCAGACACTGCTGTCTGGTTGCAGCCAATCTCCCATTAATGTTTGTGCTTTGTCACTGTGGTAATTGGCAATACCTCCAGCACACAAACACCTATCTAATTAGGAGAGCTGAGAGACAGCTTGGAGAGACATCTGAGAGAATCTAAAATGTGATGCTGTACTCTTTTAAAGCTTAGGAGAATCATTAAACCCTATTAATTTAATATATAAAAACCAGTTGCCTTAATGGCATTCGTAATCACAAGATTGGGACAGAGGCTATATATTCATTACAATATATTACCAGTCTAATGTCCAGTAATTGAGCCTTGCCTGCAGGTGTAAATTGTTGCTGTACAGGGTGAACACCACTATTGAAACAATGACTTTAAATATATATATAAATAAGTCTTTATTCAGGAAATCACCCACTCCATTTCTTCTCCCCTTCCTTGTGTGTATCACTTTATTTTTGTCTTATCCTCACAGAACACAGGATATATATAAAGATGATTGTAATGAAATCACATTTTCATGATATGTTTTTGACTCCAAAAATGCCCTAGCATCATGTATTCAGAGGAAGTCTAAATTTAAAGGACACTCCACCCAAAAAATATTTTTTTTTTTGTATCAAACACACACCAGCTGCTCCTGGACAAAGAATGGCCCTTATAGTCAGCTTAGATTTACAGCAGTTACAATGGATTCCAAAAGCAAATCATGGCAAAACAAAATTATATCAAAACATATCAAAACATCGATAGAAACCTCTCAAACCGGTCCTGTAGGTTAGTGCACTTCTCCACCATAGATCCATATGTTCTCTTGTAATACAGGAAGAATTTTCTTACAAAGAAAAGACCACTACTCCATCTTTTCAATACCCTTGGATCTCTCACTGAAGAATGTGTGTTCATTATGTCCAGGGGACACTTGTTGCCTGGGGCTTCAATTATAAAAGCCTTATGTACTCAATATGTGAGCTTACTACCAAAACATAAAGCATTCTGAGTGAAACTGTAGAGTTGAGGTTTAATGAAAATGTGAAAAATCAACAGATGAATTCAGTGCTCACTGGGAGTTTATGTTAGGTTGGTTATTTCTGTTTTCTTAGTATTCCATCTGTTTTTGACTTTTGATATAGAAATAGAGAGTTTGTTGGTGTATATGTGAGACCATGATGGATATGGTGGTGTACAGTATGTGTGCATGTAGACTTGAAAAATGGATGGTCAATATAGTTAAGATAATATCTAGAAGGAAACATGATGAATGATAAGCTCTTAAATACAGTACATGATAAATGTTGATGTGATTGTGATGTGATTTTGAATAGAATCACAGTCCAGGGTCATTGTGATTCAACCATACAGTAGTCTCACATAGCCAGACCTATCTCCACAGTGCTGTGTCAGCACTAAAGAAAGGTTTAGCTGCATCCATTATATTCTGGTTTAGGGGGAAAAAACGCTCTGGCGTGCTTGTATTGTACTTTAAACCAATCACAATCATCTTGGGCGGCACTAAGCACAGGATGCAGCGAAGGTTCCCATGCAAAATAGATGGACATGTGATACTCGGCAAATGACTTAGGCTGTATTCACATGACATCAGGTGTTACGACGATTCTCAGAAGGCTTGTGCGAAGGTCTGGGCAAGTCACTTTAATGGCTCATTACCTGCGATGATTACAGTCTTTTGTTCCCTTATGGCTGGGTTATACAGCTCTACATGACCACCACAGTGTGACGTCGGGTTGCGTTTCTCCAAAAGTTTATTCTGTTTCTACTTTTTCATCTACTTTTTTCGGCAACCCATGCGGCCACCGCAGCCCAAACACACTACCGCCATTCAAAAAGAATGGAAAAACTAGTGTTTTCGCTGCACTGCCTGATCTCGTGTGAATGCAGCCTTATACCCACAGTCTACATCCGGTGAGTCAGACTAACCATACAGCAATGATCCACAAACCAAAGTATTGAGCTGAAAGCTGCAAATGGATGGTAAACGGTAATGGTAAATGGACTTGCATTTATATAGCGCCTTTCTAGTCTTCTGACCACTGAAGGCGCTTTACACTACATGTCAGCATTCACCCATTCACACACACATTCATACACTGATGGCAGAGGCTGCCTTACAAGGTGCCACCCTGATCTAATCTAAATACTCATTCACACATGAGTAAAACTCTGGAGCATTTTGGGGTTCAGTATCTTGCCCAAGTACACTTTGACATGGAGGAGCCAGGGATTGAACCACCGATCTTCCGATTGGTAGATTACGTGCTCTACATCTGGGCCACAGCCGCCTGGGTTGCTGATTCTCAGTGGGAGCAGCAGTAGGCTACACGGAACAAAGCGGCACACATTGGTTTGCACAATACTCACATAATTCGTGACATCTATTAACAAACTAACGGCGGTCGATCTGTCATCATTAATTGATTTAACTTCCTAATCACTGGCATGGAAATTGCTTTGCATATTCACTTCCCCAATCAAGCCATTAGTTTTTGAAATACAGCATAATGGTCACAAACTGACCGAGCTCAGGCTGGACCATTCTTATTTTCTCCAGTATCTGTGATAAAGTAAGTGCCCCAAGACATTTTGTGCATGTTCATCCATGTATGTTATCAATCATGATGAATAATATAAGATGCAAGTGCCATGTGTCATTTTATTATTATTTGCCTCCTCAGAAAGAAGTCCTTGTACTTTAAATCAGGGTTACTCAGACCTTCATCTGTGTACAATACACAGCAAAGAATTGATGATGGTGAACAGGCCCGAGCTGAGAGAGGTAATGTCAGTAATGACTCAATGTCATGAACCAGAGTGGAGAGGGGTTTTCTTCTTCATATTGTCAGATGGTATCAGAGTAACATCTACTTATGCACTGCCACAGAAAAGTATGCACACACAGATAGGTAGATAACATTAGCCTTAGGTACTGCCTCTGGTAATATCCTAAAGCCTTTCCATTAAAAGCGAGACATTTACAGAAGAGTGAGAGGGGGGGATGAATGATCTACAAAATTTCATGTTGAGACGGTCTTCACCAGAAAAACTACTGCACCGGTCATTCTTTAACAATTAAAATGATATATGTTATTATATGTATTTTCCTGACATGAAACCTGTTGTGGACATGCAAATAATTACTCTCAGAAGAAAAGCCAGAAGAGGTGTGATGTTGTTAAAGCACTGCGAAATCTCTAGGGAAGCAGGTGTTTTTTGGCTGGACCGCAGAGGGCCAGCCCTACAGATGCAAAAGTCTGTCCCTGACTGACTGACTGACTGACTGACTGATGAAGTTACAGGATTGGTCGGCAGACTACTGGAGTCTCCTCATTGGTCGTTGCTCTTTCAAAATGAAAAGGCGGAGAACAATTCTGTGTTTACGTTTTCTGGGGAGCGTGTCAGCGGCTTAACGTAACATTATATAGTGCTGTTATTGTGCATGTGCTATTGTTTATGTTCGTTTAAGTTAAGTTATGTTCGCAAATTTTCGCCTCGCTTTCCTCCATTTCCGCCATGAACTGACTGTCTAGCAGCCACACGTTGCTACTGCGGTATGAACCCAAAATAAACAGACTGTGCTGTGATTTAATTGCAATAAACGGATCAAAATGATGCCGAAATAACAACATAAATATATCGATTTGTAAAAAGTCTGAATTCATGCTTTGTCAAGTCTGTCGGTAACACAACAAGCAAACAACTTTTAAAATGCTTGTTTTCTGAACGGAGGTCGGATCGATCAATGTCAGGCTATGAAAACATTGAAGCTGCTCCATCAACACTCAACATAACGTCATCTAGGCATAAATACGGCAGCGACGTTGTTGTAAACGGATCAAAGTGTGCCGTAATAACTACATAATGATGCTGATTAGTAAATTCACAGACTTGACCATACGGTCCAGCCATATACTCGGTTTTGACCGAGTCTTGTTTCAATTTGAGACCATCTTTTGCATCTCGTCTTTCAGCAACAGTTAGCGCTGGTGTCTTCCAGCCATTACCATGATCTTTCCCAAATTTTTCCCGAGCAGTTTAAGTTGTTTTAAATGAGCAAACCTTATTAGAATACGCTCATATGGAGGACTTGTTGTCCATCTTAAACATGTTTAATATTCTCTGTTGTGAGAGTTAAACCTCTTCCTAACTGGATGCGATGCAAACGAGCAACCCAATGAAGATATCCTAACCTGCTCCGTATACGTTAGCGTACAGGCTAAGCGACGTGTCGCTTGTTTGAAAAAACGCTCACCCTGACTCTATTTATGCAAAGTTTCACGCACCTGCTCCACCTTCAACTTATTTTCAGTGATCAAAATTGACGCTGACAGTGATAGAGAGTGACACAGCTCGTAGTATATTTGGACAATTTTTTGTGCTCCATTCGCCAGAGTTCGCTCACTCGCTGTAGTAAAGTGTTAGAGTGACAGCTGTATCTGTACCATTGGTTTAAAGCTCAGTTGGATCTAAATTGATCCTACAATGCGGCATATGAAGTAGAGATGGAGAGCCTCAAACTAGCAAAGAGCTGAAGGCTTATCTCAAGTGATATATATTATTTTACAGATGGTAATGAATCACTTGGGGGAAGAGACCAGACAAGTCTGTCAGCCTTGCACCTTCATCAGTGTCAGAATGAACTTAAATTAACTTGAAAGAAGTTTGTCTGGTCTCATTTAGTTTGACACACCAGACCTGGCCACAGATGACTAGTTATCTAGAATACTGGACTTTAAACATTTCTTCTCTCTTGTATTTGCTTGTTAAACGTGAAAGTTTGAGTTTTCTGCAGTGATTTACTCTGTGGAGGCAGTTTGAGATCACTCGCACTATAAGCACTTTGACAGAATTTGCCTTTTGGTGAGTTGAATGCAGTTGGCCGTTGTATATATGTACCAGTGTTAAAGCTGAAGTTGGCAAGATTGGAGCAAATAAAAAAATATGATCACTATATCCTGACAGCAGTGCATGAGACAGGTAGTCTGAAAAAAAATCATGTGCCTCTGTGTCCTCCAGTGCTCTGGCGGTCTGCCGTCCAGCTTCCGTCTATGAGATCCACAAGTCAATCACTCGCAAACTCCGATCAAACGGTCACACTAGGCAGCGCTGATCAAATATGAATCAATATTCTGTTATTGTAATATATTTCTCACCTCAAATGTTTTCAGAAACATCTTGTAGTGACTCTTTAGCTGTAAAATGAGAAAGTCTGTGACAGCCACGTTGAGAACGGTTGAGGAAATACCAAGCACTACTCACATGGCCGGAGCACAGCTAATAGGAACGCTCTCTCTCTGAAATGACCTGTGATTGGTCAAAGCCTCCCGAGCTAGATTTTTTAAAGCCTGAAAACAGAGCCATGATGAGGTGCAGAAGTCTAGTTTTCTCTCAGAACACTTGAATTGCAATATGCTGAAAGGTTATTATGGAATTTTTGCCCAATGATGCCAAAAAAGCTTTAAAGCTGGGGTCTGCGATTTATCCAGTATACACTTTTTGTTATATTGGTTGAAATGGTCTTTACACCCCGACAGCAATCCGTTTCTTATGAGCACTGAAAAAAGACTGGAAAAGATCCGTCATCTGTAGCTGCTGTAATCCTGTAAAAACGTCTACCAGTCAGTAAAAATGGTCCCGGTTGTAAGGAACCAATCAGAAGCCTCCCTGCCTCCCTGCTCGTACTCTAGCCTCAGCGTGCACCAGCGTGAACTCAAAGCGCGTGTCCGCCGCACGTTCACTGGAGAGAGGAAGAGAAAACTCAGCTCTTAAAACACCGGACAACGACAACGAACCCGTACCACTATTACCATATTATCGAAAAATACAACTTTGATTTAGTTGTTTATGTTCTGTTAGTTTACTTTATAAAATACTGCAGATTTAAACTATTTATTCTAACAGCTCAAAGTGAAGTCAGACAAACAGGATTATCAACGAGGGGAGACGGCGGATAGAAAACATTGCCGAACAAAATTTACGTTACTCAAACTGCTTTTTCAGTTACAGAAACAAACGAGTGGACTGATCTCCCTCCAGATATTAGAGTAATGTTAAAAAGGGTCGTGTTGTCTCAGCAGGTATCTCTCTCTTTCCCTCCCCTCTCTGCTGCTCTGTGGCCGGCTCTCCAGCGAGCTACCCCCCCCCTCCCCTCTCCGTCAACCAGGAAATAAAAGCCCCTCGTCTACGAGACCGGTCTCTTGAGAGAGCTCCAGCTCATAGCGGGGTCTGTGTGAGTGAATGCCCGGGTGGAGAGGTGGCGATCCCGGCAGGAGCTAGCTAGCTGTGCCGGCAGTTTGTGGAGCTTCTAAACTCCGACAACAGTTGAGAAAATGTTTGATTCGCCATCTAACATCGTAAAACTGTCAATATTCTAAATCTACACCGTTGATTTCTCGCCTCAACATTTTTCAGAAGTGAATTTAGTGATGAAATAGCTACGAAAAATGTGAAGTAGTTAAGATGCGGCGGTGCTCGTGCATGTGTGTGGGGGGCGTTGCCTTATAAGGAGTTTCGAGGGGAGGGGGGGGTTTAGACGGAGCTCCTGAGGCGATGCGACTTTCAAATTATGCTAGTTTTCCAAGATCGCAGACCCCAGCTTTAAAGGGACTCAAAACTACTGGAACTGATCCAAAATGGTGTGGGATGAGGACAGAAATGTCATTAATGAAGGTGAGAGTGAATTCAGAGAGTTGCTTCAAATTTAAAAAATTAAAGGGTTAATAGGTAATACTTTGTTTGTCTACCTGTCTGTTAACAGGATTACTCCAAAAGTTCGCGATGGATTTGAATGAAATCTTTTGGAGGGGTGGGATGTAGCACAATGAACAATCCATTAGATTTTAGTGGCAATCCGGATCATGATCCGGATTCAGGAATTTTTTCAAGGATTCCAATCAGCCTGTGCATTAAGACCACAGGGTATAACACATGCGCAGTGTAACTGATGACGCATTGATGACGCGTGACCCCGCCCCCTTCTTAGAGCAGAGAGATACGTGTGTGGATGTGTGGCGAGACTCCGAGGTGCGGCGGCAGCTGCTGGCCGTCCGCGGTGAGAAAGAAAAAAGCTGTAGATGACGGGATGACAGACAACGTAGTGTAACGTTATACAGACATAACAAGGCTGCTGAATGAGAGAGGCATCCGCCGATACATTACACGGAAACACACCGTGTTAATAATAAGCTGACCACCTCACGGTACCGCCAGCTGTGAGCTGTGATCTGTTTTTAAAGTCACGCACCTTGGTGGAGGTCCTGCGCTCTCCGAGTGCACTTCTAGTTGTTAAAGATAATAGTAAATCTTATCTTATTATGTAACATTAGAAGAAATGATGCAATGATGAAATAAATTATCGTGAAAACCTCAATAGAGTGAAATCAAAACATTGGTTCTGAAATATGCTGCATTTCTACAAGTCTCTGCCTTTATTCTGTGATTCAATTCCACCTTCATATTTGAAACTGCGAAGATCAGTCACCTTTAGTCAAGGTTAGAAAATTCTGACCTCAAACTATTCTTCAGACAAGGATGATTGAGTAATTAAAAGTAGATTAATCACCATATATCCTTACTCTTTAATCATGAATTCACTGTCAGCGTGATGTACGAGCAATGTAATGAGGTTAGGTAGGGGAGTTTTCTATACTGGGCTGCTACAAACTCACATTTCAAGACTTACTTTCATACAGAAAAAGTGAAATGTGGAGCAAAAAGAGAGAGAACAAATACAAATGTTGGACGCTAATGCAAAGGACTCAAACACTGTGAGACTTGTACTGATTGAAATTGACCCAAGTAACCCCATCAAGATCTCCTACATCGAGAAAACTCAGAGCCAACCCTCTGGTTTTAATTCAAGTAGCTCTCATGTGGTTAGCAAGCGTGGAATTCAACAGAGAGCATTTCATTTTGATCCAAAGGAACGAATGAAAAGGCATTAATATATGGCTGTCAATCAATATGGCAGATTGAGCAAAGATGGAAGAGGATCTGCTGGAGCTGAATTAAATTCATTTGCATTTGCCATTGAAATGTTGCATGAATGTTCTGATCACACAACAGAAGTACTGTAATGATGACACGGTGCAAAACACTGAAACAAATGAGGAAAAAGGACAAACAGTCACATTTCACTGCTTTTTCTGTTGTTCCCTTGGCTATCAGAATTAAATCTGTACGGACACAAGTGGGTTTGCATATAAATGATAATTTATATGCCAGTGTGTAAGACGTGTTTACTTCTCATTCATTTCACTCTGTATGTTTAATACAGCACGTTAATCATATCAGTAGACACAAATTCAATCAATGATGCTTTCAACCTTTCAGGCAACTAAAGAGATTCACACAGACTTCTGTGAATATTTCATGAACAAAAACACTTTGCATTAGAAACTTTTACAAGTTTTATTTATTTTACCTTTATTTTACCAGATAAGTCAATTCAGAAACAATTCTCATTTACAATGACGACCTGGCCAAGAGGCAGCAACAGAAGGCAAGGTGATAAAAATTAGAACAAAGAACGTATAGAGACAAAGAACAATAGATATAGTTGTATATTTTACACATATAGTTTTACTCTTAAAGCAATAGAGAACAACTGCTTTGATTTATTGTTGACTGAATTAGGTTACTTTGTGTATTTTGCACACGTGAACACATTTAATAGAAAATGAAGAAAAGCAATAACAGCAAAGAAAACAAAATGCAAGGCAGTAGAGAGTGTACAAGCACTGTTAAAAATTAAAAAAAGACACACCAAAGTCTGCAATTACCTTATAACACAATAACTAGAGCATCCAGCCTTTGTGCCAGAAAAAAATCTCATTATTCTACAAGTCAAAATCTTTGATAAAGTTTTTATTCAGTGTTGTCTGTAGTCCTCTGTATTTGCCTTTTCTTGAATAATGTAAGTTATCACGGGAATTCAGATCTTGACATAACCAATTTTTCAACCCACACAGCCTGTAATTTGCAATTCGTAAACTCTGTAATGTGAAGCTGCTCCTCATATCATGCGCACTAAAAGAAAAGAAAAAAAAGTCATAGTTTGCATGTTCATAAACATATAAACATCCCTCAAGTGATGTGTGCACCTTTCGGTCAAAGTAATTTCTCTGCAGAAGCTCTGGGGTGCTATGGTAGGCCTATGGTGCAAAACAAAATGTACAAACTGGAAAACACGATGGCATTTCAGAAAGCACAATATGATTGAATGTCAATGATGTCACTTTCAGGTGGCAGAAACAAATAAGAAGTAGCTGTCTTCAAAAAAAAGAGAAGTAGGTGCCTTTGCTCAAGCCAACCTGGTATTATCCGCCTTCAAACACATACTGCATCTCTTTGTGTGGTTATGAAATTAAGAGAAGACGAGACAGGCTTGATTTTGTCTGTTATTCTACATTGCAATCAGCCTCAGCAGAATGACCCATGAGGGAAGCAGTATGGAAGGACCCTCAACTAGTCTCACATAGCCGACTTATCTCCACAGCGCAGTGTCAGTGCTGGAGAATGGTCGGGTTGCACCCATTATCATTCTGCTATAGGGAGAAAAAAGCACTCTGCCTTGTTTATATATCTTTCAACTAATCATAATCGTCATGGGTGGCGCTAAGCACAGGATGCAGCGACGGTGTGCCAAGCCCCCAGGAAGAGCGCCGGGCTTTGAAGCAAATTTTTCTAGTGGCCAAACAGTGGACAACTTCCGTGTCTGTCACGTGATGCCATTGGGCCCGAAAAGACTTTTTCCCATAGACTTACATTGAGAGAGAGACACCTGTAAATCAGTGGATATGTTTTTTTGAGGTAAATCAAGTTTCCCAGTACAAACACTTGAATAGCCCCAAGTTGTAAAATGCACTAAAAGCCGAAACCAAAGTTATTTCCCTTCCACCGGTCATGTGAATGAGCCCGAGACTGAGGGCCGGGAGGCGGGGGTTAAAGGAAACGCTAGTGCGCCTGCTCTATGGGCCCAATGGATGCGGAAGATACCCGGAAGATTTGGGTACTTTATCACTCTGCAGTTGAGCCAATTTGGCTTCCTGCGCCACTGAGAATGAATGGGAGCCTGCTTCCGATGCTGTATCCAGTTCTCTTCATACATCCATGCGGTGCCCTTATAAAACACGCAGACAGAGGAAGGGGAGAAGAATACCGAGTGAAATACACAGCCAACGGCAGGCTTATAACCACAGTCTACATCCGACTAACCCTCAATTTACTCAGAGAAGCAAAGACTTCAGTTTTGCTGAATTATAAATATGAATGTATGCACATACACTCCTCTGAACTGTGATCAGAAGAGTGAAGTGAATATTGAATAATTAAAAGGAAATTGGACTGATATCCCTGATCTCCATGTCTGTCTGTGCTAATGTCACTTCTAAATCATATCAGTTTTGTAATATTTCTATGCAGCAGTCTTATTTAATACTAATAATCATAGCTGAAACAAATTGTCTTGCCAAATATCTTTTCCGTTGACAATATATTGATGTGATTAGTGTTTTGTTGGCTTCGCTAACAGCCAACAGTCTTTAATACAGTTTATTTACAGGAAAATGTCTGTTTTACAAATTGTAATAGTTGCAACAATAGGAAAAGTCTATTTTCAATCCAAAAATATGATAATTCTTTATTCTCTACATACATGTATTATTAATTACCTCATATTGTTCTTAGTCTTACCAATGTTTCCCCATTGACACATGTTACGTGGCTCAAGAGTACTTCTATGGCTTGAATCAGACTCTCATGGTTAAATCATAACTCCAAACAACACATTCTCATCCTAACTCGTCACATACGGCAGATTTGTCACGCCCCTTGGCGTCACTTTATTTTTGGCATCAAAACCACTATAGTTAGGTTGAGGAGCTGGGCTTAAAATTATTACGTTTGTAAAGTGAAAATAAACTGAACGTTGTGAACACGGGACATGAACAGGTCAGAGGCCTGTTTCACCAAACCAAGATAAGGGATTAAGCCGGGGTTTTCCGGTTATCCTGGCTCAGTTTAGCCTTGACTCGGTTTCATGAAAGCAGTGGCACATAAGTTACCATGGAGATTTATTCTGTGCAGCTAGCCTGCTCCAGACCAGGCTAACAGCCAGGCTTAGTTTATCCTGGTGCCTTATCTGTTCAGTCAGCAGTCACTCCGATCGGAAAACAATGTGTTTTTTACAGTTAGTCCATGATCTTATGCATGTATTTTACCTTATTTTTATTAGCCTGCATTAAAATACCATATTTTAATGCAGGCTGATAAAAATAAGTACTTAACTGAATACATACCACTATTCAGTTCAGTACTGTTATTTTAACATTGTGATCATCATTAATTTTTATTTTTATAATCATTCATGTGACAGTCATTATTACGGTTATATTGTGTTTATGAAGACTGTTGTTCATATTGTTGTTAGAGGTTTGATGAATATATTAATGATTAGAAATGGCTGATAAAGTTCACTGGACCAGTAACTATATAGTGTTCTGTATATTCATGAAACAACAGGGAGAGGACACCACAATGCTTTTTGACCTTTTATTTTTCTTGGATCACTTGTCTGCTGGGGGAGAAAGAAATAGCAATGATTAATACATTGTGTTACTGTGTATACTTACAGTGTACATTGAAATGATCACTTACTTCTCTTTCTAATCCCCTCAGTATGTATTGTTAAGTGTGTGCTGTACAGACATCTGACAGTTTGTGAATTCTGTAAAACACATATCACTTCTTAATTCTGCATGGTGTGTGGATGTCCTACACTCACTACGATGCCAGGCTGCTCTCAGGCTGTACAGTATCTGAGTCCTGTTAAAATGATGTTTTCCATGAGCACCACATCACTGACTTCGTATCCATTATGGACTAAATAAGTATTTCCACTAGACTGACATGTAGGCTACATCCAGCCTTGTTTCATCCTTTCTTTCTATATAAATAATGGTCGTAATAGGGCACACCATGCACAATTCCTGCTGTGCTGATTAAGGTGTTTTAAAGAATTCACAAACTGTCAGATGTCTGTAGGCATACAGCACACACTTAAAAAAAGCAAATAAAGTTTGCAGAGGTACAAATATCAATGAAAAAAGTGATTTATTCAAAAAGAGTTGACTTTTAAAACCACAAAAAACGTGCAAGACTTGGACCTGGATGTGAAGATAAAAAGACATTGAGGAAATTAGAAAGTGAAATAAGTGATCATTCCAGTGCACACTGTAAGCATGTATGTAACATGGTATTGTCGTATTCTATCTTTGTGGATTAGTGGTTGTAATTAATCTTCATGGTAAATTTCCTAAATAATATATTAACTTCCACCACTCACTTTTAAGGTGAAGTGACAGTAACTCCTTCAATGGTTTAATGATGTTTCAGTTAACAGCAGTGGTGAGTGAATGTAACGTTATCGGCTATTTTTAGACTACTTACGCGTTGAGTCGCTCCGCTATCGTCTGCCACATTGTTTTCTCGCTGTTTTATTACAGCGGCCGATGGCCGTGTCTCCTTTTCTACATATTATATGTTTTATTTCCTCCTAATCTTCAATTCAAAGCTGTTTCTCGTTGGGTTTGAAGTACGCGGAACGCGTTTACTTCATTTCAGCATCAGTAAATCTGTGATCGATCTCGTGGTCTATTGAGGAAAGCAGTGAATTCTATCAGAATTACTTACACCTGGTTCAACCTAGTCGCTCCCCCTCAGCCTGGCTTGGCCTTCGTGAAACCAATCAAGCCAGGATAAATTGACTAGACTAGGTCAAGCCTCGCTTTCTCTCTTATCCCGGATATTTTTATTCTGCTTTGGTGAAACAGGCCTCTGGTCTCCTGGATGAAAGCCTTGTGTTTGTTGTGTGTTGTGTCTTTTCGCTCTTTAAACTACATCACCACACTTCCGACGCACTTTCTCGGAGCGTTTACTGTTGCAGAGGATGAGTTTACAATGTAGTTAATGATACGCCCAGTGCATTTCATATCGGTCCTAAATGGTGCCTTGTGCGGCGGTATCAAACGCTGACGGCCAAAGCCTCGGTATATTTACTCCCTGGGAATGACAACGAGCTTGCCCAAAAGATTTACAGCTAAATGACATGTAAGTAAAAGTCAATCTTAAAAGCTACATAAAAACTTTGGGGAGAATTTAACTACGAGTCCCAAGCTTCTCCATAGCAACCGTGGCTGAGGCTCATGGGTATAGTATATTTAGAGCCATCCGTCAAGGCAAACTGACAGACAAAACCTAATTTCTCAGAAATTAAGATAAAATAATGAAGTTATCGCATTTGCTGAGACAACGGATACTCTCATTTTTCCTGGGACTTTATCCCATAGTGTGTTTGTAAGTTTCCATATTTGGTGTGTAAAGTAAAGACATTGAAACAATTGCCCACATACTTAATTGCTCACAACCTGTTTCATTTTGACACTGTAGATCAAATTAAGCACCAGACATTTACACATTCATATCTTCCTTCGATCGGATGTGGATTCAGGAGTCCAGCATTTCAAACCAGTGAGGGTATCTGGGCCCCACTGCCGATGTGAAGGAGAGAGTTACCAGGTGACTGTGAAAGTGAAGAAGGTGACCATTTCTCAGTGCTTAAGGATGCATCTCATCTTCAGGCAGAGTTGATAACCTCTGCTTTAATGATCCTGTCAGGGTCATTCAAATTAGAGACCCGCAGGAAAGTAAATGAGAATAAATCGAGATATAATCCTAAAACACTGCAGACTTCATCAGTAGGACGCCAGCGATATATCTCTTTTAAAAGGTTCTTTATGTGGGAAGGAGGAAGCTATCCAATGACAAACCTATTATCTGCCACCGTTCAAGGTTAAAGCCGGTAGATCCATAGAAATCAGAATTGGAAAAGAGGGCATTTCTACATGAGCTTGGGTTTTTTATCATATCTGAAACCGTTATAGATGATCAGTGTCATTATGAATGATGATGTCCCACTCTCGTTATTCAAAATGCTAGTAAGAGGTGAGAATGACTTTCATTTCCTCTCCAGATAGCATCTTTTGTGTAGCTTGCACATGTAGATGAGTTGGACAGAGACTCTTGGGTAATAGGTGACCTGCAGCCAAGTTCACCATGAACAGCTGCACTGTTTGAAATAAGGTGAAAATAACTCATATAATGGCAGGACAACGTGGGGCTAAGTAAATTAATTATGTAGTAGTTAGTTGATAATAAATATCCTGCTGAACGCGCTATTGTTATGCTCTGATGATCCAGTATTTACAGTACTTTTATTGCTTTGACCCAGCAGATTTTATCGGGCCAAAATTAAAATAAATCTCTCATGTGGTAATGTATCATGCATCAAGTTTATGAGAGCATCAGAAGTTTGTACTTTGTATGGTGCATTTATCCATGGTTACATTGATTTTATTAATAGCCATGAGAAAAAGTACAAAAGTATCTGAGATAATATTGAGTAAGTATTTCTTATGATATTACTGAATATATTATAAAATATTCTGTACTATAGATATAGCAAATGTAAGCTGTCTAACTGTAGCCTGTCAACTACAGTATATTGTACAAATACTGAAGGAAAAATCATGCCAATGTGATTTTACCCCTTTAAAGGTTGCATATCATGCTCATTTTTAGGTTCATACTTTACATACACTATTTTGTCTTTCTACTAGAACAAGTTTACATGCTTAAATGTAAAACAGAATTTCCTCATACTATCTGAATGAATATGCCTGTATTTACCCTCTGTCTGAAAACCTCAGTTTTAGCTAATTTTAACGGAATTTGCAACGGAATTGCGTTGCTAGGCAACAGCTTCCTGTGAGCTGATGTCATTCACATACACTGCAACAGTAAATAAACTGGGACACATTTAGAACGTTTACATTTAAAACTATATTATATCGTACATCTGTGACATCACAAGGCACAGTTTCTGAATACAGGATGTGTATTTCTCCGTGGATTGAGCGTTTTGACACTTTCACAGTATTTATATAGCACTTAAACCTGCTTTATAATAAAAAAAAAAAAGACATGAAAATCTCACAATTTACAATATGGAACCTTTAAGTTGAATTACCATATATAAAGTAAACAAATATTGCAATAATGACAAACATAGAGCAATCATGAATAGACATTCAATAGATAGGGCACTGGCCCTCTTTTGTGTTGTCAGAAGCTGACATGCAGATTTTCTAACAGCTTTTTGGAGTGCTGAAGGGATTGGTAATTATGACGCTCATCTGGACAATGCTTTTAAAGTAAGACAACATGTTTGCAAATGTGTTAAATGGGTTAAGTGACATGCAGTGATGTCCATGTACTAAGGATTTTAACACTGCTAATATAGCTGTACTCAGAAAACTGAGCATGTGATTTTAAATTTGTAATTAAGCTAATCATTTTGTAGTCAATGGTAAGATCTTGGCAAGGCAGATTGTCTCTTTGCTCAAAAAATTTTGCTCTATGAAGTGAAGGCAATTGTAAAAATACAGTCACAGTTGTATGTCTACACATGGCAGATTGGGGAGGCAGATTACATATTAAACACGTTTCTAACTTACTTTGATTGCAAGGGTTGAACTGACGCAGTGTATTTCAAAAATATTTCCCTACTCAGTGCTTTCTCCACTCAACTGTGATTTTTTTCAAATTTATTTTCAGCTGTGGCTGACTAAGCAATACAGTGGAAGCACTAATAGATTCTGTCAAGAGAGATCAGTTAGTTCTATTTAATATGCTATACCATAGATTAGAAATGTCTTTTATTTAGCATACATATTCTCACAACAAGTGCAGTTCATGATACTTGTATCCCACAGACGTAAAATTTCAAGAGCAGATTTTTTCTGCAGTGAGATTGCAGAAGGTGCATATGGTATGGACAATCATACCAACCTTGAGACCTCAAAAATAGGGTGGATTTTGAAATCAGAGAGTCTAGGGGTTTTCCCCAAGAAAAATTTGAGTTTCAGAGACTTTTAAAGAATGAAAATTGCAAAATAATACAGTACACTGCAACAGCAATTTTAATCTTAAATACTTTTAATTTTACTTTTAATTCTCAAGAAAGATTACAGAAGATTTTGCCCCTCTGGCATGAACTTAACGCAAATTGTGAATCTTTGGCATACTAATATTCATCAGTTTTCAATTATTCATTCATTAATTTTTTGCCCCTGCTTGAGTATTTCTTTCTCTTAGTACTCTCCATTTCTCTCTCCTTCTCTCACTCACTGAAGGTCCTTTCAGATACAACACAACAATGGCACCACTGTGCTCTGAAACACATTACTTCCAATGGCTTGCGCCGCGCCACAACGGCTTTGCACTCCCAACTTCGGGCGCTGCACGTTGTGATGTGTGGTGAGCGCAGCTCAAACTGACTTGTGTCGCGAGCAGCTCTTTTCTGCCAGTAAACAACATTAGGTGTAGATGTATTGTTGTCTGGATGGAAACAGTAGGGCCTATACATGCTGTACAGTGCCAGAAACAGGTTGTGATCACGAAAAGGAAAAAAAAAAAAGGTTTGAACAATTGCCATAAATCGGGAGAAATACGGGAGAATTGTGACCCCGGGAGGAAACTGGGAGAGGGCAATGAAAAACGTGAGTCCCCTGGAAAAATTGGGAGGGTTAGCAAGTATGTGGACAATATGTTCACATTTAGTATGCAGATAGCAAATACTGTACCGGACACAGTCACCATCAGACAGTGATTGACTGACACCATAGTGGACAGACGTGACAGAAAGAACACAATAGAAAGGTGAATAGAAAACATATTCCATGAAGACATGACCCCATGAACATATAAAAAAACAGTTAGTGTCACATTCACACAACAAACTATCACCAATTGCCTGCTCCAGCTCAGAGAGTTGGAAGCGAGAGGAACTATGGCTGACACCTAATTGGATGCCTTTTGCGAGTGGGCACGGAGAAAGAAAATTAAATCAAGACTAATGAGCGCTGAACAACAAAAAGAGGAAGATAAATGGTTTGATGGCAGCAAGACAGGCAAGGTTGAGGAACTCAAATAACTTTCTGCCTTCGTTATTTTCCCTATTCAACAGAGCACCCGCACTCGGAGGGGAAAGCTGACTTGAATGTCATCTCTTTAGAGATATAATGATAGCTATGAAATCAGGGACATTTCAATTTCCTGACTATTTTTCAGGTATTTGATGCTTCAATCGCTCTTCACTGTGGTTTTGATTTTTGTTGAATACTAGTAATTATTCAAATAAATTTATATATTAAAATACATTATGCTTTAAACAATTTTATCCTTGTAATGCAAACATCCCTTATGTATGAACACTTATGCAATCATGCCTTGTTACAACTGAATGTTGAGTGAACTGCAACTTAGTGTGTTTGTCATTTTGAAAGAATAATAGCCCCAGCCAAGCGCCGACTGGGTCCAGCATAGCGACCGACTGGGTCTAGCATAGCGGCCGACTGGGTCTAGCATAGCGGCCGGCTGGGTCAAGCATAGAAACCGACTGGGTCTAGCATAGCGACCGACCGGGACTGGGTCTAGCATAGCGGCCGACTAGGACTGGGTCTAGCATAGCGGCCGACTAGGACTGGGTCTAGCATAGCGACTGACTAGGACTGGGTCTAGCATAGCAGCCGACTGGGTCTAGCATAGCGACTGACTGGGTCTAGCATAGCGGCCGACTGGGACTGGGTCTAGCATAGTATTATGTTATATGTTGTTAAATAGGTTGTGTTGGATGGATGAGGGTTAAAGACATCAGACTCTCTTGTCTCTTGTGAAATGTAGTAGTTCAGACCTGTTTCGTATCTGTAATATTGGCGAGCAGCGGGGCCTTTAATCAACAACATTATTACTAACACAGTGTAAGACTAGATATACAGTAGTTAAATGAGGAAATTGCTGCCTCTCATATTTTTAGCATTGGACTAACACACAGTGAATTGTAATCTCTGTGTGATATATTTCCTCACAACTAACATTAAATTACATCTTCAGGTTTTGTTGGACAAAAACGTTTACAGACCATTTATCATAATGCTATTGACATCAAACGCATTCAGCATATAGACATTCTTGGTGATTGAGGACCAATCAGAAGTTTGTCACTGTGCTGTTTCACAGTGTCTTGTTTGTGCTGACAAACAAATGAATCATACACTAAACAATGGGTCGCGTTACATGCCGGTGAATGGTAATTGCCAATTATGCCAATCAAAATCCAATTGTCCGAGCACAGATCTTGCATTATTGAATTTATATCTAATGTTCTCACCCAGGCTTGCAGACCTATTATCAGATTACATTATACTCTGACGCTACACTTCTTACCCCCTGTGTAAATCGGAAAATGACAATTACATAATTAAGACAGGCTAATTCATTTGATAAAAGGAAAAAAGCTGATTGAGAATTAACAGCCTTAGTTATGACACAGACGGTCCTGACCGACCAGTGAGCATTTTTACAGAGGTCAGCTCAAGCGGCTCGGTAAACAGTTTTCAGGGATGCACGGCCACGCTCGTGTGCGTTCTGTCCCAATGAAAACACTTTTTTTTTTTTCCCCCGTTGGTACAGGCTTGCCAAAAGAAATGACTTTGACGTCAGTGTCAATGTCAAAAGCTTGGATGAAATGATATCCACAAATATCTTTATTTATAAACAAGACACTCAGCACTCAGAAGCTGACAAGACACTGGGGCCGGCAGGCTGTGGCCTAATCAGCCAAGCAGAAAAGTCACTCTTCTCAATTGCCTGCAGATTAAGCCTCCACCCGGGAGTCATGTTTAAAGATTTATCCAACTGCATGGCAAGTGCTACTAGATTAATATCTATATACTGCACATCATAACCTTAGCTTTGTGAATATACTGTACGTGAAGCTTTCCAGTGGGTTCTATAGGCTGTCATCACTCCACTCCACAGTAGCACAATACTATTTACAAATGTACTTGTCAGCTATTTGGGATGAGCTACCAACATTCAAGACTATAAGGCCATTAAAACTCACTAGTGCATCATCAGTCTTCAGTGACAATGTATTGGCGAGACTGTCCTTCCAAGACAAATAACGACATCAGTCGTGTCAGCGAGTGACCCAAAACGACACATCGTATGTTTACAATACGTTCATGTGACAAAGTCCTCTAGTGGCCATAACAATTAGGACTCTTGTCCATTGGGAGCAAAGGATTAAGTAGTGTGAAGTCAACTAAGAGGACCCGCTTCCTATGTAGATATGAAGGGCTCATTCTTAGCTAACGAAAACATAACAATTCTTACTTTTAGGTGATTATTCACTGATGAAAACATAGTTATGAATATTATATTCCATTTCTGCCAATAGATCTCCCCGAAATGTTACACACTATTCCTTTAACCAAGTAGTTATTTAAACCTCAACCACAATATTTCTGTAGCTCTAACCTTAGCCTTTACCTAACCAAACCTTTTTAAATAGTGGTGTCAGATCAGGAAAAAAAAAAGGTTTATTTTTGTTGCAACAGTGATTTGTAAATGGTTTTGGCATTGACAAATGATGTCATCCAGGTTTTAGGTGGTAGGGAGTATAGGAGGTGTAGCTGTTCCTGCTGCCATGACACTGAAAAACAATGTGCTTGTAATGAGAACCAAAGCTTCATGCTGCAATTTAGACCAACCCTGAGTTTGTACTTTTTAACCTCTTCTGAGATTATTCTTTTTTTTTGTTTTTTTAAGGAAATGGATTACATCAGAACTGGCTGGTTGCATGGATGTAAACCACTTACAATCACAACAGTGTGATTTATTTGTTTGCACAATAAAACAAAGCAGCAAAGCCACAACAACAAAAGAAAAGAAGCAAGTTATGCAGGGGAGAATTAAAAACTCCTAGAGACTTATAAGGACCTCAATAAGCATTATAAGCAAATACAAAAGTCATGTAATCAACAAAAATAAACAAACAAGCAAACATAGAATCCAAAAGAAAAAATAAATGAAGCAACATAATTCAACCAAGCAAAAAACATAAAATATATATAATAATTTTGTGAGAGTGTGTTTGTGTTTACGTATGTGTCAGTTTGAATAGTTTGGTTCATCAGACAGGTCCTATGCCTATATTTGAAATTATTGAGTTAGGTAGACTGAAATGCAATTTGAATGTATAACTGTTCCGTAGCTGAGCCCCCATATATCTAATGGAGAATTGACAGAGCCCAGTACGAAACATTGGAAGCATTTGGCATTTTGCATGTCTCATATTATACATCACAGTTAGGCTGTAAAAATACTTCACAAGGCAGTGAAATAGGCTGATGCAAACAATTTTAATGTAAATACAAGTTTGATATATATATATATATTTATGTTAAAATTTGTCTATTTAAGTGATTGACGAGAGCGGCTGAGTGGTCTGCCCTGCTGCAAAACGTGGCAATTCTGTAAAATCTTTTATTGTAAAATATAAAGCTTACGAAGGTGAGTGGGATAAGTAGCTCCCCAAATAATATAGCAGTATATGAGGTAAGAGTAATAAACACTTATGATGAACCAAACCTTGAATTTTGCAAATGATGCCAATAGATTTAGACATTTTATTGCAAACAAACCGAATATGACTCTTCCAGCTTAGAGTTTCATCAATCAGGGCTCTAAGGAAACTCATGGATAAGACCTGGGTGACCTGGTAATTGGGTTATTTCCAAAGGAGAGACAAGAGTTAGATTTAGGATATTTTTGTGTTTTTTGATGTGAACAAGATGAAATTGTTTTTAACATTGAGAGGTAATTTGTTTAATGAATTTCATTTGGAAATTCTTCCTAAATTGGAGTTAGCTTTAGCCATAAGTAAGAAATAATTTGGTATCATTGGCTAAAAGTACTGGGAACATGAGGGATGATGCTGCGGCCAGGTCACTGATATAAATAAGGAATAGGAGTGGTCCTGGAATAGATCCCTGTGAGACTCTGCATGTTATAGTTGCCGTATCAGATGTCCATTCTCACATATATGACTAACCACACTAACAACACCTGTGGTGTGGCCCTATCCTCTCTGCACGTAGCCTCCAATAGCTCTGACATCTCCCTACCCCCCCGAAGATCTGGATCATTAAATGAGCATTCTCTTACACTTACTTCAAACATACCCTCCATTATCTCAGCCAGACTTTTACTGTCCGCTATCAATTTAAGATTGGCTCATTAGGGAATTAACACTGCAAGTATCATTTATGTTCCCTTGAGACTCACAGCATAAACAGATTAACAATGTAACTGAGCTCATTATGGTACTTTATAATGTAATGTCTTTGTCAAGCAAGTTGTTTACGCTGAATTATAATATTTCAGATTTAAGAAAAAAAAAATGAGCCGTATTGAGACCTGGCCTGGTACAAATGGCCAGGCAATATTTACAGATGCTTCACTATTTCATTTTAACTTCTCACACTCATACAGAGAGGATAATAATCTGCATTATTACATATCTTTTTTATGATGAAACGCTAATACCGGCCTGCCTTTTAGGTTTAGTGACAAATGACTGAAGTAAACCTCATCCACTTATTTGTACTGCCTAGTAAATCCTCACCAATTTGGCGACCATGACCTTCTCATCCTACAACTGTGATGTCTTTGTAGCTGTTTTCAGAGAAAAGACAACTAACATCAAGTCGGTTGGGTTCTTTGTCTGCAGAACTACTTCTGAACAAAGCATGCCAGTAACACGAGTAACTCTTCTTGTTAATACCAGTGGAAAAGAAATGCCAATCAGGGTGGCTCAAGAACTAGCGTTCAACAGTGACAAAAGTGATAACACTGCATGAGCTCCGAGACACGCTTGCTAACGAGGAGGATAGAACAGCAGCGACACAATATTGTTAGGGCAAAATCTAAAAGACACATATTCTAGCTGGCCAAGAGAAGAGTGAGGGAGTGAAGCAAATCGACAATCACAAGCAAGAGAGACACAATGTTGAAAGATACTCCGGTTGGAACACATGCGTCAGCTAATCATGTTTAGCCACCTTCACACACAGGCATGTGAAGAATCTAGGACATGGATTATAAGGGGCTGGGGATATAGTGGATCTGTGATAGTCAGCTGTCCATGTATGTGGAACAGACTCATTGAACTTTGCTGATAAGGGGGCAAACATGTTGAGAAGTGACAAAGACACCGCAACATCAATATTCCTACTGAGGAGAAAGACCAGAGAGGAATATCTCAGATATCGTGCCAGTCTGGTTCTTCTCAGAATAGGGGTCTTATACTTTAACAGGTCCTAACCATACAACAACACCCCCAGTCTAAAACATAATGTTGTGGGTTAAGGACAGAGCAGGCAAGCAGAGAGCCATCATGCAGCAGCACAGGCTGGCAAATGACATGCCTGTGTCTGACGACGGGTCAGATCTTCCACAGAGAGGCTTAGCGAAGTAAGATTGGAAAGTTGCACCCTCCCCATCTCTAGGTTTATGTTGTCATGCGAAGGCTGGGGAAGCTACAAACCACTGTGGGAGCAGCAGTGCCAGAAAAGGCCTGACACTGACCCAGTAAAGCTGCTTTAGGGTATGTTTTTCATATACAGACATACAGCCAGTACTGGGAGAGTTTGGTGGGTCCATTCTGATTAACTGTATAGCCTGATTCAACACCTCTGAATCGCCCCCATTTCCAATTTATTTAAATAGATCTGTTTACGCCAGTTGCTGAAGCAACTGGCCAATGAAAGCTTTGTATGCAAGATGGAGATGTCATCTTTCCAAATAGCTAGCAACATCAATGACAAAAATGACAGACAAATTGCCACAAAAATGGCAAAAACCATTGATGCAGCTATACAGGTTGCTGTTATTTGACTTACAGAAAAACAACTCTTATGATATTAGCTGCTCCTAGCATATGCTACTGTAGGTCTGTGTCGCCTGAAAATGACAATGGCAGGACGTACATGTCACTCACTAATTATTGGTTAGGACAAACCAGTACATCCACACTCTATGCATTGTTTCACAGGTTCAGTGGAAAAGCCGAGCCTGTTAGACGCACAGCGAAATTAATTATCACCAAAAAAGCCTCTCTCTCCTTAGCTGTATACCTATACAGTTGAACAAAGATAACTCCCTCTCTGATTACTTCACCAGTTTGCAATTGGTTATCCTTGGCGTGTCAATGTTAGATAATTGGATAAAGTGGATTGAAATTAATGTACTTCAGCAAAACAATCTGCGGGCATTCAGGTGCCTTCCTCTAGGATTAATAGTGTTATTAGAGTTGAGACGACACACAATCAACAACAACAAAATAACTCTCTCTTTCACTCAGCTCGCAAAATCACCGCTGATATTTCCAAAGCATCACACTTCAGCTCATTCTTTCATCTTTCAGATTTTAGACAAGCTGTTTAGACTAACTTTAGACAACCCAAAATGAATGTTCACTTTAAAAATGCCATTTACTGTGTATCATATTGCATATTGGAAGGGTATAATCATGCTTTTATGTGCCACCTCAGTCCACTATTGATAAAAAGCAGCAGTACAGCTCACATCGCTGTGGCTATGGCCTGGCAGCACCACCACTAGCTGAGACGATAAAGATACAGATGCTGAGAGCCAGTAGT
This sequence comes from Sebastolobus alascanus, assembly GCA_916701645.2. Lineage (NCBI taxonomy): Eukaryota > Metazoa > Chordata > Actinopteri > Perciformes > Sebastidae > Sebastolobus > Sebastolobus alascanus. The sequence continues at coordinate 976,829 of CAKAOJ020000077.1, read as the reverse complement.
TATGGTAGCATTTGTGCTCCACCTGCACCCATTTCACTTAGTTGTGGTTGGATTTTGCAGATGCCAGCAGCGAAGGATTAGGTGACAAGGGGGTTATTTTCTTCAAAAATAAACTTCACAAAACGGTGCCTTTCCACCATAAACAAGTCAGGAGTTCCTCTTCTGCGATGACATTTCTGTAACCTTCTATAACGCTTTGTTTGTGTATGATTGATCATATATCATTTGCTGTTAATATAATAACTTATATTGCCAATGTGGTTCCTAATGGTAGCTATTTAGTAAAGCAAAAATGAGGATGTAACCATTTTAACCACCAAAAGTAGTCAGTGTTTCATTGTAGCATATTGCATTGCCCATTTTAAAAAAGACAACTACTCCTCCAAACTACATGGCATATAACAACACCATGCTACTTCCATCTTTGTTCCTGACAGACAACATTCATTACTCGCACAGCCATAAAAAGGTCTAACAAATGTTGGTTGTTTCAAATGTTTGAACAAACTATCAGTGCTGTCATTTTTTGTGAAGACAGTCTTTTTAAAAGTCATTATAGGAGCTTACACTAGCCACTGCTTGTACCCTCAAATGCAGTCTGTTCTGTCTCTGACTTTCATATTGACCAAGACTGAATATCCACATAATCAGCAGTGAGATTTCCCTTAAATCACCACCTGTCAAAATGGGTCTTAAAACCATATGATGCATACTGTGTCACATTGAATCATTAATACATTACCTAGATTTAGAAATGTTTGGTGGATTTACAATACAGGATGCTCCTGTATGAGGTCAGTAAAGAGTTTGGCAGTATGGTGTTTCATGCAGGGGTACTCTACCTAACAAAATACCCAAACTAATGAGCCATGGCTGCTCTCCAGTCTTTGAACATCTTGCGCAAACATCCAACTGCAGCCAGTGCTTCTACCACAGCTGGAGAGGAGGGGTACATTATAATTTGCCATTTAAATACAGTGGGGAGAGGGAGGAAGTCCTAATTGCTTTGTGAGATTACCCCTCTGAAGCAGATCGGCAGAAGACAGATCGCTGGGCTGATAGGGACCAAAGGTGTAATGACAGGTGCTGTTGACTGAGCTAGGCAAGTCCCCCATCCCATTCACATTATCAGCCCATCAAGATAGGAAAGCAATTTCCCAGCCTTTCATTTCATACGCTATGCATATCAATGCTCCATTAATCAAATGATAAAGTTCCCAAAAACCTGCCCTGAAACACATCCTTCTCCTGCCCTTTCAGGTACTGTATACTATCGGGATTATCTAAAGGAACTCACCTTTATTGGACTAAACTGATAATGCAAGTTACCTTAATTGATACAGCCAAAAGAGAGAGCGTTCCTTTTGTGGAGAATTGACTCTACTGTATACAAAATTAATACATGAAGGTGTCATAAATATAATTTTTTTACATCTTTCAATGAATACCAGCCCGTTTTAATTTCCAGGACGTCAAATATCAAGGCTTTGACATGACCGTCGGCGTGTGATACCGCTGCACAAGGCACCCTGTAGCACCAGAATGAGATGCACCAGGCTTTCCATTAACTACAATGTAAACCTATCCACCGCAACAGTAAACGCTTCGAGAAAGTGGGCCTGGGAGTGACTGTGGTGACGTAGTTTAAAGAGCAACAAGACTCGGTCAAAACCGAGTATATGGCTGGACCGTATTTGGTCAGTATGTCAATTTGTGGCTAAATTGTTACACAAATAGTCAGTGGTCATGTCTATAGTTTTGTGAACTGTTTTTTTTCCACTCATATCTTAATGTTTGATTGAAAGACAACTTATAATGAAGCAAATGACATTCAGTAATAGTAAATGGTAACATTTACTAGTCAGTATATTATACATTTTATACAAGGTGAAAATGTATTAGTATGACAAACAGTATGCAAGGTTAAAGTTTCAGTTTTTTATTGAAGCAATTCATCATATAAGTGTCGAGAGGTCGATCCGAACTCAATTCAGAAAACAAGCATTTTAAAAGTTGTTTGCTTGTCGTCATGGTAACAGACCCAACAAAGCATGAATTCAGACTTTTTACTAATCAGCATCATTATTTAGTTATTTTAGCACACTTTTTATCCTTTTACAACAACGTTGCTGCCGTATTTATGCCTAGATGACGTTATGTTGAGTGTGGATGGAATAGCTACCATGTTGGCATAGCCTGGCATTGATCAATCCGAACTCCGTTCAGAAAACAGGCATTTTAAAAGTTGTTTGCTTGTTGTGTTGCGGACAGACTTGACAAAGCATGAATTCTGTCTTTTTACAAATCGACATCATTATGTTGTTATTAAAAATACATAATAAGGGCGGGAGGGAGATTAGGTGGCTGGGTCCAACAAACACAAGGCTTTCATCCAGGAGACCGCTGTTCATGTCCAGTGTGTTAAAGTGGCAGAAGGCAGTATATATTTGGCATCATTGGGCAAACATTCCATAATAACCTTTCAGCATATTGTAATTCAAGTGTTCTGAGAGATAACTAGACTTCTGCACCTCCTCATGGCTCTGTTTTCAGACTTTAGGAAATCTAGCCCGTGACGGGAGACTTTGACCAATCACAGATCATTTCAGAGAGAGAGAGCATTCCTATTGGCTGTGCTCCGGTCATGCTTCATTCAACAGATTTTACAATGGCGGCGGCGTCACAAACTTTCTCATTTTACAGCTAAACAGTAACTACAAGATGATTCTGAAAACATTTGCGGCGAGAAATAGGCATTACAGTAGCATAATATTGATTCATATTTGATCAGTGCTTCCTAGTTTGACCGTTTGGTTGGAGTTCGCGAGTGATTGACAGCCGACTCTCATAGACAGCAGACCTCAGATCAGCTCTTACTGCTTGTCTTCCTCCGGTCTGTGAAATCTTGCAGATGCCCTTAGGAGCACCGGAGGACACAGAGGCACATGATTTTTTTCAGATTACCTGTTTCATGCACTACTGTCAGGATATAGCGACCGTTTTATAAAAATAACCTTTTTTTAATCATATTTGCTCCAATCTCGCCTACTTCAGCTTTATGTTTCACTTTCACGTTTCAATCAGCCTTTTTTGTTCTTGTCCCATTTTCACAATGTTCAGTCTCATTTTCACTTTACAAACGTAGTAGTTTTAAGCCCAATCATGTAGTTTTTTCCTAAACCTAACTATAGTTGTTGCCAAAAATAAAGTGACGCCAAGGGGCATCACAAAGCGGCCGTATGTGACGAATTGGGATGAGAACGTGTTGTGAATACTGATTTAGTTTAATCTGCATATGTTTTGTAGCGAAATGACTCATTGATTATTCAGTAATTTTCAATCTACTATGAATGATCAATTGAGAGTGAACAGTGAAAAAGCACAAAATGAAGATTGACAGATTATAAAATCACCACATTATGAAAGATCCCCACATTTTCTCGTCTTCACAGACTGTAAAAGATAGTTGAGGCAGGGGAAAAGTGCTTCGGTTGAAAGAAAAGATGGAATGGTGTCCCTCATCTATTTCACGGCTGGACAGTATGACAGGTAACTAGTGAATGGTATGATTGATTGCCACTTTGTTAAACAAAGCAATTAAGTAGGAGAGTAGAGGAGTTGTTGCTGTGGAACGCAGAATGACTTAAATAACAGCAACCACTGGAAAGACCCTGAAACAGCCACTAATTAAAATGGATGATAGAAGAATTTGCTGCAAAGAGTTTGACATCATATAATACGTGTTTGCCAATGACCAAAAAGTATATATATATATAGAAAGCCATTTTATGTGTGTAGTATTTATACCTTACTGAACACTATTTAAAACATCTACATCATAATATAGCAAAAATACAACATCTGAAATACAACAATCAAAGTTTAGATTTTAACTTCAATGCCTCCTGATTTTCAAAGCAGGCCATTAAATCTTTTTCATCCGAGCAGTATGTTTGAATGAGCTCTGTAATTTTCTCTCTTTTCACTAAACTGTAAGGGACTGGAGCGAAGCGAGAGAGAGGTGACTAGCGCCTCTCTGAAGTGGACAAACAACACCTTTTCTGCTCGCCACGCCAATTAAAGAGCACAAGCAATCGCTGTACTCTTCAATCAGGACATGCTAACTAAGCTAACAAGAGTTTGATTTGGTAGTGAGTTGGCTCACACACTGACAAAATCGCCAAGGCCAGTGAATCAACAGTGTTCATGTGTTTCCATCAACCTCGTCAAAGGATAGCTTGAGCTGGTGGAAGGTCATCTTGTTTTCTGTTTTTCTTTTACTGGTTTATTCTGGTCTTCTTAGAAGAGGATAATACAAAGCTCATACTGTAGTGTTCAGTCTCTTATTGGTACACGTACCAACGGCACATGTACGAAGGCTGAGTCGTGACCGCAGCGACCCGGCGTTCGAGTCCAACCCGCAGCCCTTTGCTGTCAAAGCCCAAAAAATGATATAAAAAAAAAAAAAAAATACCACAACCTGTAAAGGCCCTGACACACCAAGCCGACGGTCGGCGGTCAGTGAGCGTTCAGTTGGCCTAGTTTTTCGGTGTATCCCGCATTGTCGGCTCTAGTCTGCCCGTGAAGGAGTTTTTCTGGCCAATTCAGCATGTTGAATCGGCGGCGGACCTCGTTGGTGAGAGAAATCACTCTGATTCGCTGGTCAGCTTAAACGAATCAGTGCACGAGAAGAGAAACAGACGTGAAGAAATCAAGTCAACGAGTAAAGTCAAGAGGAAAAACACAGAAAGCTCTTCTCATTTTTCATCTTCATCTCATGTGATCACTCCAACACACGGATATTTTCACAGCGACATGGCCATCTGGAATGAAGCTAAGTGGTGAGTGAGAGTGGTGTGAAAATGGTCGGCAAACGCCGCTTCGTTTCATGTACGTATCTTAACAATAGCTTGTATATCCGCCGTCCTCAGTCTTCCAGTTTCCCTTTTTGAATGACAAATACAGACTACCGCAACCTGCTGGTGTGGAGAGTTATTTCCTTTCACGCAGGCGCAGAACGTATGTGGAAGTTGGCCGTTGGCTGTAGTCTTTGCGGTGTGTTCGAGTGCAACCTTTTGGCCAAGACAAAATCGATGTGAGGCGACTCGACAGGCGGCCTTTGTCGCCGCTAGTTCTTTGATGTCGGGTTGGTGTGTCTGGGCCTTAAAGGGTTTGGTTTTCATTAACGGCTTAAACACTCATTGCAGCTATATACAGATGAAGCAAGTTTTCATATGGTTTGACAAGTGTGCTGCACTCTCTCTTTTGGGGACTTTAAATTTAATTTTTTGTCATTCCATAGTGCAAAGTCTTGCAATAAGTTTAAAAGGAAGTTTGTTTTGTGACACATGTCTATTCATTTAGAATAGAAGAGGCTGCACAAGTGAAGGTTAGCAGCTGAAAGGGAAGTTACTTGATGACAAAAACTGTAAAAAAAATTTACAAATAGGCAGTATTCTTGAATCTTGATTGGAAATAGATTGAAATGCCCTTCATGGGTGATACCGTGATGGAAGAGCTTTTTAGAGTCTTTGATAGTGAACATTTACAGTGAATGGCTACATTGGCGGGCTCTTTGTCTTTGGGACGTGTAAAGCAGATCAAGTCATCACCTCACACACGTACGCACGCACGCACGCACGCACGCACGCACGCACGCAAGCACGCACACGCACACACACACACACACACACACACACACACACACGCACTGAGAGGGAGAATACTACTCCATTAGACATAGGCTAACTGTTAGAACCTGCACGTTTGTCCCCTGACATTACTTAGAAGCAGAGCACAACACTAGATAGACCTTGTTAGCTCTCGCCTGAAGGTATTGATTTGATTTTACCTCTGGGGGTCCACCCCCCTCTTCTCTGCACACAACTCTTGTAGAAAGCAACCATCTAGCCTAGAGCTGAAGGAGCTCTTGTAGTACATTAAGTGATGCAGAAATTGCAAAATGGAGAGAGTTTAATGAAGGCGCCCGGTTGGGTTCTGAGGCTAACATTACTTAATTAAACAGACAGAGTTAGTGTGCCCATAGAGACAAAGTAAATGCAGGCAGATAAAAATGACAACCTGTAAGAGGTTCATGGGGAGATGATCAGATCGGATTTTGACAAGATAAGGAAGGATGAGAATTATTAGGACTACACTTTCAATAAGAATGGACCCACATTGCATACCTAATCTCTATAAACCTTTCTGCATTTAGAATCTGAAGAAGGCAACGGAACAAGATTTTGGCGTCGGAAGCGTTCTGGTTTCCGTTTGTAGTCCGAGTAGTATTGACGAATCACGTTTGTGCAGGCTTTGGTTTAATGCAGGTAAACAGTCAATGTTGAGAGAAAAAGAGGCGGAATGCAGTCTCTGAACCAACCAGCTATTGTCTGACAGTGATTTGCTTTTTATTGGTTTAAAATTAGCTTAAATTGGCTACTTGTGAAACAATCCGGTCGTACACGTCGTCTCTCAACTCCAACTCCAATCTCGTTGGCTACACTGGAACCCCAGAAATATAGCCCCATGCTCCCAGAGACTTATCTGTCGTCAGACCTATAGCCGATGTATACCGAGATCGTTGCATACCATGCTGGTGAGTGAATACACAACGCAAACAAATCATGGCACGCACTACGTGAGAATCAAGCCGATTTTAGGCCCGATTCCCCCATCTGACAATGGTCAGCATAGCCCCAGTTTTTTGATGGTTCTAAAGATTATATTGCCAGATATTCCTGTGGTGTGAGGTATGTTAAGAGTATATTTTACATCCCCTGATCTGTTAAGAAGTCCATCCTGGTCGCAGCGATTTCAAATCACAAATATTAAACATGTTCAATATTTACGATCCTGTTAGAGAGCCGATGACGCAGTCACGTGGGAAAGAACGATAGCCATTTGGGAACCAAGCTGACTGAAGAAGGAAGGACAACAACCTCAGTCATGGTGGTCGTGGGGCTAATGCATGAGCTAATGCAAAACGCGAAGCATAAAGTAGTAAGATTACGAAGATGGACTTCAGAAATTGAGGACCAACTAGTTGAGTTGTTTATTCAGCATGTTTCCATGACTTCATCCATGTTTTTTTTGTTTTTTTCTTCATGAATTTTCAGTACAAAGTAGTGCAAAAACTAACATCGCTAATTCTTCCTGAAAATCACCGTCATGTTTGTTTAGACTAAAGTTACGTTTGATCGAGAGACTTTCCAAGATTTCTGGTTTTGAGAGTCGGGACTTGTTGTTCATGAATGGAATCTGTGAGTATGTGTGGTGCTGTTTTGGCCAAATCGTTGCTCACCACACACTATAGGAACAAAACTGTAAAATTGAACATAACATGTCGTTATGTTTGGGGTCTCTTATATTTTAATCATCTGTTAAGATTTGAAAAACATATTAGTGTGGGCCAGCCTTTTTGAGCTTAATACTTACTGTAAGTCTACACATAGTGCAGAAATATTTGGACATCTGAGTTGACAGATTCCTCTACATTTTTGGAAATCCCCATTCCCTGCCCATTCACATACACACTTACCATTTTTTTTTATTTATAGTATCTCCAAGACAGGAAATGTGCAGTATTTATACTGGTAATTGGTCTTTCATATTGACTTTTGTGAAGTTGTGGGAGGCAGAGATTACAGGCTTAGCAAGGTCTCAAACCTTTCCAGGAGCACAGGGGATTATGAAGCAAAGATTCGTCTTGTCTGAAATAAAAAATCACCTCCCTTCTTCCTATTTTTACATCTGCAGGGTAAAATTGGCTGACTTTTCAGTACAGCTTTGCTGGGTTTAATGAATGACATGCACCACAGAGTGGATCCAATGTGAAAATGCCTTTTGCAAACCTCAACCAAGTGTTAAAATAATTTACTGGAGGTCAAAATAATTTTGCCTCAGGAGAATGACTGTATCAGCTCAAACCAAACAGCTGATAAACTGTCATATATTTGATTTAACAGCCAATTTTTTTTTGTCTTCTGTTTCACATAAGAATACGTGCAGTTTCAAATCACTAACCAATTATCGGTTGATGGACACTGTGCGGAAAGAGCCATCAGTTTAATAAAATATATTTCTGGTTTACAAAGAACATGTCTTCCAACAATGAGGGGACAAATGAAAACTCTACCAAACATCCATGGGGGAATAAAGAGTTAGGTTTGACCCTGGGTGCTTTTAATTTAAGGCCTTCAATTCAATGTAATGCAATTCTAACAGAACTCTCTTTGGGTCAGCATTCATTAAGTTGCCCAGAGACTCTTGTCTACAACATGATTATGTGATAATGTGACTGGGTTGGATGTTTTTACACAGAGATACTGAATGGATATGATTTGATAATAGTGTTACAGCTAATTTGGTTTCTCAAGTTATCTCACACGTGATAATGTTTTAATATACTTTTTCTGTTTGCTTTGAAACTAGTAATAAAAAAGTATATAAGAAAGGGTTTCTTTAAAGGTGGAATGTGCAGGATTTGGCATCATCTAACGGTAAGGTTGCAGATTGCAACCAACTGAAACCTCCCCAGAATGCCAAGCATGTAGGAGAACTACGGTGGCTGACGCGAATGGCCCTATCTACAGCCAGTGTTTGGTTTGTCCATTGTGTGCTACTGTAGAAACATGGCGGCCGGCTCTGTGAAGAGGACCCGCTCCGTATGTAGATATAAACGGCTCATTCTAAAGTAATGAAAACACAACTGTTCTTATTTTCAGGTGATTGTACACTGAAGAAAACACACTTATTAATCTTATATTCATTTCTGCCAATAGATCTCCCTAAATGCTACACACTGTTCCTTTAACTGGAGAGACTACTGAATATTTTGACGTTCCTCTGTACTTCAAAATAGTGTGTCCTACTAGTTGGGAAAAATGAATAACATCATTTTGACTCAATAAGCAAACATTTCAAAACCATCTCAAATTAAATTCTAATCATCATACAGCCAATAAACACACCCACAAACAGCATATGACTTTGTTATTCTGTGGACCATGACCAATCATCTACGTTTTATTTTTGTAACCATGTATTAAGGATTCTTTTAGCTACATCAGCATATTTGAGTTGAGTGAGTTGGTAACAGCATGAGTTGAAGTACTATGCTCTTCAGGCAGCCGGGATTGACCACTTGAAAACTGAGAGTTGTGGAAAACTGCTGCCTTCAGTTTCACTGTAGTGGCAAACAAATAAGCAATGATTTTAGATACTGGTAAAGTGTGCGGCATACAATGTTTTAATGCCATTTTTTAGCCATAAAGGGTGTCATGAGAATAATAAATGGAGACTCTTAAAACTAGGGCAGGTAATCATCTTCAAATACATTTTGTGTTATGTTTGATGAAATTCTTATTACATCCCAACAGCAATCAGTAAAACAAATGCTCTGACAAAAAAAGAAAAAAAATCAGGTATCTGTGGATGTCGTCTGTAATAACCTATTCATTCAGGCTGTATGAAATGATTGGACGGGCTACCTAGCTGTCTACTTACCTACCTGCCTGCCTGCGTGCACTCACACAGAAGTGGACGTAGTCACTGTGACGTCACCCATGGACTGTATATACTGTTTATTGGTTTGTGGACTGCCGTTTTGAAGCCTCGAGTTCGGCATTTTGGCCGTCACCATCTTGGTATTTGGCCGTCGCCATGTTGGCTTTTTGCAACCAGAAGTGACACGAAAGGGTGGAGCTAAGTACAACCGGACGCTGAATAAGACATTTTCAGGCAACCAAAAGGTTATAATTAACTTTCATGAACTGAAAACACACTGTGAAAGGGTTAAAGTTGAAAGACGAAAACAAAGACAACTCCCAGACCGGACAACGCACTGGTAGCGACCTCTCATTCACAAGGTAGCCATGACCTAAAGCATACCCTGCTTTATGGCCTATTTGACTCTAAATGGGACCATAATTTACTACATGAACATCATGCTGTATTGAAGAAGACTTGAAACTAGCGATTGAGACCATAAACTAATGTATACAATGTTTAATGAGGTTATAAATTAAGTGAGAAGTAGGGTCATTTTCTCATAGACTTCTATACAATCAGACTTCTTTTGCAACCAGAGGAGTCGCCCCCTGCTGGCTATTAGAAACAATGCAAGTTTAAGGCACTTCCTCATTGGCTTCACTTTTCAGACCTGGAGGTTGCCCACTGGCATCACCGGAGTCTTCCATAAGCTGCTAGCTTGATAGCTGTGAGTACTAGCAATAACCATATTTACGTTCATTATAATATGCTTCTGTTCATTATGGTAATTTTTTGGGGAGTGGCTTTGGAGGGAGGCCTGAAGGGACGGACTGTCAATGTTGCTGAATTGTCGACATTCTTGCTAGATTTAGGGACTTTTGGAGCTAGTGCTGCTAGCTGCTTTCATTGGAAAACAGTTGGCAACACTGGGCTGTGTTTGTAGGTTGGATAATTTTAAAAATCTACCATACTCTTGCTGGTTTGTCAAGATTGCCAACCCTAGCTTTAATCTATTGAATTATATCACTCCTATGCCATCCATGTAGGTCAAACATTAATGCCTCAGTGATTCAATTTGCAGAGCATAATTCTACAAAACAATCTTTAAAATTCAGTGGTGCACAGTTCAACAGACAACCTACCAGTGCACAAATCACTCTGATTCCCCCAAACAATACTCTGTGGAAAAATACAGCTCCGAGAGATTCAGTCATTTTAAATCAAAACCTCATTAAATATGATTGCTGATGGATTTGCATTGCCATGTGAGGGGCACAAACATCGTGAATATACTCATATTAAGAGGAATCTTTTTTGTATTGTAATGCCTCTGACATGGTAACCTTTTACAGCTCACCACCCACAGCCTGAAGCCCAAAGCCAGTGATTCAGACTTGGCTGTTTCATCAGTCACCATGTCCAAAAGCAACATTGTAAGGGGCCCACACTGTCACAGGAAATATTGTGTGAAGGGAGAAGAGAGGGAGAGGGCAGGAAATACACCATTGTGCCCTTAATGCATTTCTTTGATAAAACAAGAAAAAAAGGATAAAGGAAAAAAAGAAAAACTCCACAAAAGCATCTATGTCCCTGTAGGAACTGCTTAAAATACAAAACAAGTGGAGGAAAATAAGTTGAAAAGGGGTGACGAGGAAGAAAACGCATAACCCAGGGTCAGAGACTGAAGACAGAGGTTTGTCCTCAAAGTCATTAATTGCCTGTGTGGCTGCAGCCTACAAACACACACCTCTCCTTCTTTCTTCCCTTGTCCCTCTTGTTCTCACCCCTACTTCTCTGAACGCAGCCAGTTAGCCAAAGGTTTAGCTGGAATCTAAAACTATTACAGCTGCGCAGCCTCAGTGAGTAGCCAGACTAAAGAGAAGTGACAACACTGTCTCAGGGGAAGGTTGACAACAGAGGACAAAGGGAGTTGGAGAGAGAGCAACAGAGAAAGAGGGGGGGATGGAGAGAGGAGAGCAAGAAAGCAGATGGAATATAGCAAAAAGGAATAAGGGAATTAAAGCAACATGAGTTAGAGAAGATTGTAGAAGATGAGTAGAGCAAAAAAACAAAGATGCAAGGGTCGGAGAATCAGCATCCCAGTCATCAGGAAAAATGTTTGCATTGTATGTTTCTGCAAACCCCGGGATATGTTGGATGTGGACGTTTCTGAATAAAAAAAATATATATATATACTGTATATAAATAAGTTTCATATCAGCCTCGTATCATGCTTGCAAACGCCCAGTGAAACGTTGTGAAACGATTGTTTGGGTTTAGGCAATAAAAGTACTTGGTTATGGTTAGAAAACCATCATGGTTTGTGTTAAAATAATAATGTACCAATATAATGCAACTACTGTAACAACGCAACTACTACTAAATAAAACAACCGCCCTTAGCAGACTTTCTTACATAACGTTATTTAAAACAAGGTAACGTAAAAAACGACGTAACCTAACACTACGTAGCCTAAAACTACGTAAAACAACGTTACGTGAGACAACGTTGCGTGAGACAACGTTGCGTGAGACAACGTTGCGTGAGACAACGTTGCGTGAAACAACAAAGAGTGAAACAACGTTGCGTGAAACAACGTTGCGTGAAACAACGTTGCGTGAAACAACGTTGCGTGAAACAACGTTGCGTGAAACAACGTTGCGTAAAAGCGTAAAGTCAACATTTACTTTTGGTTTCACACGTGACACAAACAGTGGCCGCCTGGGTGAAAGTCCTGTGTTGTTTGACCTATCCAGCACACCTCCCGCCCGCCCTATGTGGTCTTTCTTGCGTCATATAGACGTTATTATACCACGTAACTTTCAATAACGGTCGCTCGATATATTACGTCACTTGCTCTGCGCGTTGCTAACTGCCCTTGCTCTGACCGAATGCAAAAACATCCATGTATCCATTGTTTGCAGAAACGTGAAATGCCAACATTGTTTCCTGGCAACTGGTCTTGAATAAGCTACACAGAGAACCTGAGCAAATGAGAAGAATGCCAAAGAGATTATCCCTTATTGTATTCCTGTCCTGTGGTCATACAAGATATTTAGGATACTTAACCACTTCCTTACTTGCTCAACACTTTGTAGCTTCCACAGTTAGTGCAGCTCTGTTAGGCATTATGGATAGTGTTCATACTGAAGTCTTCATACCTGCCATAATGATATTAACTACGAACAGATCTTATCTGTGTTCAGCAGGAGCATATCATTTTCCCTACCACCCCAATACTGCAGGCATGTGCATTTAGACAAAAAACACACATGTCATACATTTATACACACAGGGGGAAAAGGGTACTCATGAAAACACGCATGGATTTATCAGCAACACTTGTAATAATTGTTCCTGTTATAGCCTATAACAGGCATAGGTAAAACCATGACATAAGGATGTAGTTTGGATGTTTACATGCACGTCTGATTACATTTATGACCTTGCCCTGTACACAGTAATTGCAACAAAGATTAATGTAACCCACAAAAAGCCATACATAGTCCCAGGATGGATGACTTGAATCCGATCAATCACTCTTGAAAGCTGCGTGAAGGAGGAAGAGGTGTGAGATTGGCAGACAGTTAACCATGAAATTCACTTTACTGACGTTTAGAGGGTTGCAATTTTTCAGAGGGATTGAGTTGAATCCTTTACACTCACATGTCACATACAGTATGTATGAGTGTGTGTGTGTGTGTGTGTGTGTGTCTGTGTGTGTGTGTGTGTGTGTGTGTGTGTGTGTGTGTGTGTGTGTGTGTGTGTGTGTGTGTGTGTGTGTGTATGGAGGGTTGAGAGGGCGTGGGAAGGGTTATTTTGTAATCCCAGTTTACAAGTATTAATCAAGAACTGACTTCAACTTGGTATGATGACAATTTTTACCAATTTTCCTGTAACACAGATTTGATTGTATAGTGTTTATGAGTTTGCACTGAAAAAAAGGGGAGAAGGTGGATCTTTCAATTTATAATATATTTCTCTTTCATATATTCAAACATGTTTGAATCTTGTAGAATTCTTTTAACCTTGAGGGATGTAAAGTCCACTAGTTTCAATCATGTTGAGAGGAATGAAATAAGTTTCTGTTTTGTTCAAAATGTAAAGGAAACAGGCTCAACAACAACCTAGGACCATACGCAGTGTCATGGTCTACATAGTGTGTTTCCTGTTTTATTTTGTAATTCGGTCCTCCTGTGTCTTGTCTAGTTTTGCTTCCTGCCTTTGTTTGTTTTCCCGCCTTTTTCTGATTGTTTGCCCCACCCTGATTCGTTCCACCTGTGTGTAATCCCCTTGTGTATTTAAGCCTGTGTGTTCCCCTCTGTCTTTGTCGGTTCGTCGTCGTTGCTTCCCTGTGTTGCGTGTCACCAGTTTTTCACCAGTCAGTAAGTAATTCCAGTGTGTGTTTTTGTAGTTTTCAAGTTTTGTTATTTTCAAGCTTTTGTGGATGGCATGCCGGACCAGCTGCCTTTTTGTTTCTCTGCCTATGATATTAAATCCTTGGATCATACCTGTTGCCATCTCCTCCTCTCTCTGCATTTGGGTCTCCCCCTACACTGATCGTGACAGTACGAACCGACCACTATGGACCCAGCAGAGCTCTCCCTTTTCCAAAGAAAAGTTTTGAACTTTGAAAGAACTGTTGAGAGACTGAATTATGCGGATTCTACTGAGTGGAATTCCCTATTGGATCAACTTGCTGAGCAGCGATGGTATTTCGAGGAGAAGCCGTGGGTGAGCCACTTTGTGCCCCACCTCGACATTGTAGTGGAGAGGCTCAACCATTTTCTGAAAAACCATCAACTCTCCTTGCCAGCTAATCACCAGCCTCCTCCCCAGCATACATTCCCGTCAGCCAGCCTCCAGTTTGTTTCCCAGTGTTCTGGCCCCCAGCTCCCACTCCGGACTATTCGCCTTGGTTTCCTGAGCTTCCAGCCTCAGTCCATGCCCAAGCAGCCAGCCAGTCCCAGGCCGGCTTCAGCTCCAAACCGGTTCCTTGGGACCCGCCTTGCTCTGGGAGGCCCTAAAAGTTTGCAGTCTGCTTCTAGGCAGGTTAGCACCCAGCATGTTGCTAGCGTCCAGCCGGATTTCGGTCTGGGGGTTGGAGCCCCTAGAGGGAAGCGTCGGTCTCGGCGGCGGCGGCGTCCTCCTAAGCTGCCCTGTGTCTCATCCGAATCAACTCCTGCTTCACGTGTCCTGTCGGCGGTCCTGCCGACTTCTGTTCCACCTGTCCTGTCGGGGGTCCCGCCGACTCCTGCTTCACGTGTCCTGTCGGGGGTCCCGCCGACTCCTGCTCCACGTGTCCTGTCGGGGGTCCCGCCGACTCCTGCTCCACGTGTCCTGTCGGGGGTCCCGCCGACTCCTTTTCCACGTGTCCTGTCGGGGGTCCCGCCGACTCCTTTTCCACGTGTCCTGTCGGGGGTCCCGCCGACTCCTGCTCCACGTGTCCTGTCGGGGGTCCCGCCGACTCCTGCTCCACGTGTCCTGTCGGGGGTCCCGCCGACTCCTGCTCCACGTGTCCTGTCGGGGGTCCCGCCGACTCCTGCTCCACGTGTCCTGTCGGGGGTCCCGCCGACTCCTTTTCCACGTGTCCTGTCGGGGGTCCCGCCGACTCCTGCTCCACGTGTCCTGTCGGGGGTCCCGCCGACTCCTGCTCCACGTGTCCTGTCGGGGGTCCCGCCGACTCCTTTTCCACGTGTCCTGTCGGGGGTCCCGCCGACTCCTGCTCCACGTGTCCTGTCGGGGGTCCCGCCGACTCCTGCTCCACGTGTCCTGTCGGGGGTCCCGCCGACTCCTGCTCCACGTGTCCTGTCGGGGGTCCCGCCGACTCCTTTTCCACGTGTCCTGTCGGGGGTCCCGCCGACTCCTTTTCCACGTGTCCTGTCGGGGGTCCCGCCGACTCCTGCTCCACGTGTCCTGTCGGGGGTCCCGCCGACTCCTGCTCCACGTGTCCTGTCGGCGGGTCGACCGACTCCTGCTCCGAGGGTCTCGTCGGGGGTCCGTCCGACTCCTGCTCCGAGGGTCTCGTCGGGGGTCCGTCCGACTCCTGCTCCGAGGGTCTCGTCGGGGGTCCGTCCGACTCCTGCTCCGAGGGTCTCGTCGGGGGTCCGTCCGACTCCTGCTCCGAGGGTCTCGTCGGGGGTCCGTCCGACTCCTGCTCCGAGGGTCTCGTCGGGGGTCCGTCCGACTCCTGCTCCGAGGGTCTCGTCGGGGGTCCGTCCGACCTCTGCTCCGGTTGGGCCGCCACCACCTGCTTTTCCGGTTGGGCCGCAGCCACCTTCTGCTCCGGTTGGGTCGCAACCACCTTCTGCTCCGGTTGGACCGCAACCACCTGCTGTTTCGGTTGGGCCGCAACCACCTGCTGTTTCGGTTGGGCCGCAACCACCTGCTGTTTCGGTTGGGCCGCAACCACCTGCTGTTTCGGTTGGGCCGCAACCACCTGTTGATCCGGTTGGACCGCAACAACCTGCTGATCCGGTTGGGCCGCAACCACCTGCTGCTCCGGTTGGGCCGCAACCACCTGCTTTTCCGGTTGGGCCGCAACAACCTGCTGTTCCGGTTGGGCCGCAACCACCTTCTGATCCGGTTGGGCCGCAACCACCTGCTGCTCCGGTTGGGCCGCAACCACCTGCTTTTCCGGTTGGGCCGCAGCCACCTTCTGCTCCGGTTGGGTCGCAACCACCTTCTGTTCCGGTTGGGCCGCAACCACCTGCTGTTCCGGTTGGGTCGCAACCATCACCTTCTGTTCCGGTTGGGACGCAACCATCACCACCTGTTCCGGCTGGGTCGCCGCCACCACCGCAGCCACCGCAGCCATCACCTGTTCCGGCTGTGTCTCCGCAGTCATCACCTGTTCCGGCTGTGTCGCCGCCGCCTCCGCGGCCATCACCTGTTCCGGCTGGGTCGCCGCCGCCTCCGCGGCCATCACCTGTTTCGGCTGTGTCGCCGCCGCCTCCGCAGCCATCACCTGTTCCGGCTGTGTCGCCGCCGCCTCCGCAGCCATCACCTGTTCCGGCTGTGTCGCCGCCGCCTCCGCAGCCATCACCTGTTCCGGCTGTGTCGCCGCCGCCTCCGCAGCCATCACCTGTTCCGGCTGTGTCGCCGCCGCCTCCGCAGCCATCACCTGTTCCGGCTGTGTCGCCGCCGCCTCCGCAGCCATCACCTGTTCCGCCTGGGCTTCGGTCACGCCCGCTTCTGCCTGGGCTTCAGCCACACCCGGTTCCGCCTGGGCTTCACTCACGGCCGGTTCCGCCTGGGATTCAGCCAAAATATGTCCCTGCTCTGTCCCCGAGCCGTCCGCTCGAGATTCGTGACTCTGTCCCTGCTAGGCCCCCGGGCCGTCCGCCCGAGTTTCGTGACTCTGTCCCTGCTCTGCCCCCGGGCCGTCCGCCCGAGTTTCGTGACTCTGTCCCTGCTCTGCCCCCGGGCCGTCCGCCCGAGTTTCGTGACTCTGTCCCTGCTCTGCCCCCGGGCCGTCCGCCCGAGTTTCTTGACTCTGTCCCTGCTCTGCCCCCGGGCCGTCCGCCCGAGTTTCTTGACTCTGTCCCTGCTCTGCCCCCGGGCCGTCCGCCCGAGTTTCTTGACTCTGTCCCTGCTCTGCCCCCGGGCCGTCCGCCCGAGTTTCTTGACTCTGTCCCTGCTCTGCCCCCGGGCCGTCCGCCCGAGTTTCTTGACTCTGTCCCTGCTCTGCCCCCGGGCCGTCCGCCCGAGTTTCCCGGCTCTTTCCCT
This sequence comes from Sebastolobus alascanus, assembly GCA_916701645.2. Classification (NCBI taxonomy): domain Eukaryota; kingdom Metazoa; phylum Chordata; class Actinopteri; order Perciformes; family Sebastidae; genus Sebastolobus; species Sebastolobus alascanus. The sequence goes on along the minus strand of CAKAOJ020000077.1, from coordinate 959,609 downwards.
GCTATGCCCCCGGGCCGTCCGCCCGAGTTTCCCGGCTCTTTCCCTGCTCTGCCCCCGGGCCGTCCGCCTGAGGTCCTCTATGCCCTCTTGTCCCGGAGTCCCTCCTCCGGACCCCCTCCACCCACCCTGTTCTGTTTGTTTTTGGGACGTCTGGGATCCGTCCCTTGAGGGGGGGGTTCTGTCATGGTCTACATAGTGTGTTTCCTGTTTTATTTTGTAATTCGGTCCTCCTGTGTCTTGTCTAGTTTTGCTTCCTGCCTTTGTTTGTTTTCCCGCCTTTTTCTGATTGTTTGCCCCACCCTGATTCGTTCCACCTGTGTGTAATCCCCTTGTGTATTTAAGCCTGTGTGTTCCCCTCTGTCTTTGTCGGTTCGTCGTCGTTGCTTCCCTGTGTTGCGTGTCACCAGTTTTTCACCAGTCAGTAAGTAATTCCAGTGTGTGTTTTTGTAGTTTTCAAGTTTTGTTATTTTCAAGCTTTTGTGGATGGCATGCCGGACCAGCTGCCTTTTTGTTTCTCTGCCTATGATATTAAATCCTTGGATCATACCTGTTGCCATCTCCTCCTCTCTCTGCATTTGGGTCTCCCCCTACACTGATCGTGACACGCAGTTTTCCATTTCATGTCAGAGAATTTGTCAAGGACCTCCAGAGCTCTCTACACAATGAAGTTAATTAAAACTTATAAAATCAGTAAAAAGATGGGTTGTATTCGAAACCGCCTACTACTGACGAACACAGTATGCAGTATGCAGTACATACTGCGTTCCTGAGTAGTATGCAGTGTGCAACGGTTAAAGTGATGTGTTTTGTAGTGTGCTAGACGAGGCTTTAGCCTTTAAACCAGCTCTTAAAGCACTGGACAAAATAAGAACTCGTACCACTATTACAATATTATCGAAAAATACAACTTTGATTTTGTTGTTTATGTTCTGTTTGTTTACGTTATAAGATACTGCAGGTTTAAACAATTTATTTAAACAGCTCATAGTGAAGTCAGACAAACAGGATCATCAACAAGGGGAGACGATAAATATAAAACATTGCTCGACAAAATTTATGTTACTCAAACTGCTTTTTCAGTTACAGAAACAAAACAGTGGACTGATATCCCTACAGATATTAGAGTAATGTTAAAAAGGGTCATGCTGTCTCAGCAGGTATCTCTCTGCCCCCTCAGAGGCTGCTCTTCCCCTCGCCTCTTCCCTCGCCACTCTGCTGCTCTGTAGCCGGTATGTGAGCGTCACTGGCTGGCTGGCAAGCGAGCTACGCCCGCGGGCGATTGTGGAGCTTTTCAACTCCAAAAAGGCAGATAAACACAGGTTCCCGTTAATTTATAATGGACATTTGAGTTGTGATATTTAAAGAAACTATCTGTCAACAAGGAAATAAAAGCCCCTCGTCTACGGGACCGGTCTCTAGAGAGCTCCAGCCAGCTCATAGCGGTCTGTGAGCGTCACTGCCCGGCTGGCAAGGTAGCGACCCCGGCAGGCGCTAGCTAGCTGTCACGGCAGTTTGTGGAGCAAATGTTCGATTCGCCATCTAATATCGTAAAACTGTAAACATTCAAAATCTACAAAGTTGATTTCTTGCCTCAAAAACTTTCAGAAGTGAGTTTAGTGATGAAATAGTTACAAAAAATGTAAAAACGAGCCGTTTTTCGCTGCTGTTGTTGTTGTAACTGTAGCCTGTAGCGGCCCAGTGCTTTGCATTGTGGGATACAGTAGGCGAGGTAGACTGGGCCGATGCATACTGGAGATTTTTTCCGAATCAGTATGACATCCGGATATTTTTGGCATACTGTAGGTTTAGCTTTTGTTCGCATACTGCATAGTACGTACTACTAGCATAGTATGCGGTTTCGAATACAGCCCTCGTCTCTTAAGATGCATTATTTTCACTAAGCTGTTATCCAGTATCTTATCTGCCAGTAAGCAACTTGAACAAGTGTTAACATTAAGTTAATGTTAATGCATATGTTAGCTAACCCACCAGCCACGCTAACATTAGCCCTCAAATATATATTAAAACCTTATTTGTTAACGTCAATGTTTAACGAAATGTGTGCAAAAAATGTGCTATTGGAAGTTTATGAACCAGTCTTAAGGCCTTTACACACCAAGTCTGGTTTTGTCTGAAATTATAGGATTGTTTAAAAATAAATACAACCTCATGTTGTGTCAATCACGTTTACACACGGACTCTGAAACTTTGTTCCATCATTAAAATCTTTGGAACAGGATCGCGTTTTTTTCGCATCCGTCAAAAGCCAAAAGAGGGTTGTTTGAAGCTACCGTCCGTTCAAACATCATCATCCAAAATGGCATGATAAACATTGAATTAGTCTCCCAGCACAAAGCACTTTACGATAAAGAAATAAAAGAATACAGAGATGCAGAATTTAAAGACTGATTGTGGCAGGTGATTGCAGAACAGTTTGGAATTGGAGATGGTCGCAAAACAAAGGATGTACGAAAGATCAGACATTAGTGATTGTGCTCTAGGCAGCTAAACGATAGCTTCTTGCTGATGTCATTCATTCACTAGCCCCGTTTGGGACTAGCACTATCCATCAAACCCGCGTAATTAATTCAGTTTTGTCTTGTATTGCAAATTTTGGCAACAAATAGCATAATAAAAACGCATCGCACTCAGGGTGCAAAGTTTCTGTGTGTAATGTTTATCGGATATAAAAATACGCAAAATACGGATTTGTTGTGCAAACACCTTTACACTAATGCTTTCTCTCCAGAGGGACATGGATTAGCTCAGTTACACCTGATCCCTGTTAGGAAAAGTAGAGGCCAACAGCTTCATCAGTCACAATCAATTGGAGATGTGTGAAGAAAAATGAGAGCTTTATTTTAGGTGACAGCAGATTATACATCTTTTTCAAATGTTAACATTTTATATTTTTGATCCTCGTTGATTGACTTCTGCTTTGCTTTGAGTGAAGCTCCGAAGTCTTCATAGTGGTAGTAAGTATTAGTTATATCAAGTTGTATTAAGTAATTTTTCAACTCCTTTTTAAGGTGGTTGAATGATAATTTACATGGGCTATCCTGGATTTACATTGGTGTGAAATATCCTGATTTCTCTAAAGCTTCACCAAGCAGTTCGGGGTAGGGGGGGGGGGAATGTTAAAAATAATATTCAATTGTATTGTTACGTTAGGACCTCACCATGTGTGTGAACAAAGCGAGGCCTACATGTAGAAATAAAAGCCTGAACAACAGAAAAAAGCCAAAACCCCGCCAGATCTTGGAGGTTTGAATTCAGATCCTGGTTTCCCATTGGACGAGGTCCATAGGAACTCAGGAGAGTTCCTGTGACACGCCCGTAACATCACCAAGGATATAAAAGAGAGCGCACCGCTCTGGACTCTGTCTTTTCACTGCGACATCAGTTGCTATAGGGAAGGTAACCAAACATAACTTTCAAGAGCCTCGGCACAGTCCCCAACCTCGCCGGAGTGAAACTGACTGACTGACTGACTGTTTCTGGGGTTCACTGAACATTTTGGGATCCTTTGAAAGATCGCTTTGCAACCAGTGGTCTCACCCTGCCTGCAGAAGGAAGACACTGATCACAGTTCTTCAAGAAAGAGAAGGACACGATCTGCTCTCTTTCTATTAAGTCGACTCTGGCTGCTTTCCCTCCGCTGCCATACGATGACCCGCCCGCCGTTAACCCACCGACGAACAATACACTGGCTATTGTCCGAGTCACACTAACAGACTAAACACACTTTAATCACTACGTGAAGCGATCTCAAGTATTGTGTTGTGAATTTATCGGGCCACCGAGTTCTGTTTAATGCTGTGTTGAGACTACCTCAATTATTGTGCTTGCTGCTTGTTTCTTGTTCAACACGTTCAACACGCATCGATTGTGTTGTCCCACACCGTGGGTCTCTGCAGACAAACCCGAGTTCACGTGTCGGGTCTCTGAGTGATAAAAGGACAGCTATTGTGTCTTTCCGCGGCAGGGAGGATTGTCCTTGCTTTGCTTTGAATGCTTTTCTCACTTTTACTAATCCACACACACCTACACACTTCCATGTGCACCCACACACACACACACACCTCATAGACACAGATAGCGTGGTAGCATTACTCAGCTTTGCTCCACGCCATCGTGTATCACGGGGGAGACGGGGGAAACCATGTCCTCCATTATTTCTCACCCCTTTGTTTAACTTCTGCGGTCTCGTCCGCCATCAGGAACTGTCGCGTGACGCAGCTACTCCCGTGGTCACGTTGGCCATCTTGCTTCCTCTCGATCCTCCCTCTCACACACACCTACACACACACATACATGCCTTTATGCTTGTTTGTGGTAGTTGTAGTGCTCATAGCTGCTTGATATTGTAGTATTGTAGTTAATCATTATCTTATTTGCTAACAGCCAAACCTGCTTCTACCAAGTCCCAACAATTAGATACTTTGTGTTCATCCAGCCATGACCATTGATTAACTTATGCTTTACACTGATGCTCCAGATGTTCAGTGGTAGTGGTGAGCGGTATTCAAATGGCTTTAATAATGGTATTACTGTTTTTAACATGCCTATTTAGATGGTAGAATTAACACTTGGATTGGCTGTCTCCAGGATCAGTATCGAAAAGATCAGCGTGCTGTTGCCAATGTGTAATGGCGAGGCGGACAGGATGCAGTTTTCCGTGTTTGCCATCTGGGTTATGGACAACATCGCCCCCTCCTTCCATTGCACTCATGGTGGATGCTATTGAGGATGGAACCTGCCAAAACCAAAAATTAATAAATAAATGACCCGATAATATGCCATTAATTGTACCCAAATAATATTAAAAATAAATGTAGGCATTAATTAATTGATAAAATGTGACATAAATTGATATTTCTGTTTTAATTTGCTGCTTTATTTGTGTACATTTGTATTAATTCACTTTTTTCCGGCGTACATTTATTTTTTATATTATTTTTGGTACATTTAATGGCATATTTATTTATTCATTGAGTCATTCATTTTGATTTTGGTAGGTTTCTTCCTCCATACCAGAGTACCATTTAATGTGTGGCTTGGCAGCATCGAGGAGACTGCAACGTTCCTGATTCCTTTTTCATATCCACATCACAGCCATTTTTTCTTATGGAAAATAAAAAATACACTGTTCGGATAGCAGTGATGATGATATATTATATTGTCTTGATAAAATAATGATAACAATAAAATACATAGTCTGTCTCCCACAGGCTGTATATGTGGATGGCTAATTATAAATGCCAGTGTAGAAGCCTAGAGAGCTTGCCAAGTTTATGAGAGTTCACTGAGCTCTCAGCAGAGCCAGAGCGACTCACATTCTGCTCTGAATATAAAATGTTAATTCATGCTGCAGGGAATCCAGAATTGGGCGAGAGAGCAGTAGTATTACCATCATCTCTCTCCCTCTCTCTCTTCATCTCCCCGTCTCTCTCCAACCCCATAACTGACTGCATGCACTTCTATCATGGTAGTTTGTGTTCATTCTTCCCGTCTGATACGTTTCCTGTTTACTTGCAGGCTGCCACTGACCTGATCCACTCCTCCTCTCTCTGACATCTGGCCAGGCTGATGAACCAGAACCCCCCGAGCCCTCACAGTCGACATCCACGGAAATCCATATAATTTACTGAAGATATCCGTATACTACACCAGTAAATGACCCGACATATACGCAGAGGAGAGAGGTTTCAAGATTCAGGCAGTGGTTGTCAAAAGTCATTAACATGCAATGGGAAAGCAATATCCTAATTGGGAATAAAAGCAAAAAAAAGTAATACTGATATGGACTTTTGTAAGGCTTGTTATCACCACAGCGTAGTATGTATCTATTGCCTTGAGCTTCGCCACAAGCCAATGAGACATTTTACTCATTAGTGGTGTAAGTAGTACGGTATGTTTCTATTTGCCAAGTCAAATAGTGCAGAGGTATAATGTGCTTTGGGCAAAATTAGTATTTTTTTCCCACTTCACAGAGCACTAAATTTGTCAACTGTAAATGTGAAACAGCACATTTTATGTGATCATGCCCACACTGAAAAAACAGAACACATTGGATTTACTCAGTTCAATAGTGGACACTGTTTGCACAAAGATTGTTTGCTTTGGCAGCAACCTACACAATTGTGTTAAATCAACACAAACTGTTTCTGTCCAATCAAGACGTTTTTTCAAGTATTTTATTTTGATACAAAGTTATTGAAATTTGAATCAATAAAGTAAATTAAACACTTTGATCCCTTTATTCCAACACAATTCAATATTTTATTCCAACATATTTTGATCACTTAACTCTGACAATATTAGAACAACAAATATTGCTAATTACATTACATGTTTTCATAATTGTAAAAAAGAATATTTTAATGAATTATGTTTATAAATGTATTAATGTAATGTAAATATAAAACCAGATTTTAAATACATGATACAATAAATTACAAATAAAATTTCAGAAATCAAGTATTTTCTTTTTGTCTAATACTTTTCAATTAACCCTTTCTTGATCATTCGTAACATTACCCCCTTTTTCCATTGAAAAACAATGAGACAGTTTTGTTTCAAAACCTTTATTCCACAATGTGTATGAACGGCAGGTGTCCCCACTTTAAATTTCACATATAAAATGTCAAATATTTTCGACAAGAAAAAGCACTACACTGCAGATATTCAAATCCACCTATAAAAGCCTGCATTCAAAACATTGCAATAACAGTGCAGTTCAAACAAGTTCGATGTGTGCGTATACATATTTGCTAGAACCTTATAAAACACATGTAAACCATCTACCTTATGACAAATACTAATATCTTTTCTGTCAAAATCAATAAGATATGACAGATTAATGTCGTGCAAATACAAGTTCTGACTTACTTCCTATCATTGCATCATGTCACTGGACTGTAAAATGTTTTCTACGAGCCCTACATATAAAATACTGCAATTGTATCTTAGGCACATGGGTGCATGAGATACATGCTATAACATGTGCCAAAATCTGTCAGTAAAGCAGGAGAATATCAGGAGAGCAAAGTAAAGATCCACCAAAGACTGGAAGCTTCAGAAAGATTTATGAACAATTACAAATTACCATGAACTCTCTATGTTTCTATACTCAGCAAAACAGCAACTCATCAATGAGTTATATTATAACATATCAAGCTATATCTCCTAAAATTACAGTGCAAGCATTTTTAGGAAGTAAGTATTTGTATTGAACTAATTAGCCCTACATGTGATTTTATATTATGCTTTTTCTTATTGTGCTATATGATGGAATAAACCTTATGATCAGGCACAGCTCTTTGCAAATGTGTCTGGACAAATCCACAATCATTTCTCAAAGGTATTCATTTTATTCCCCAATCCTCACATTTGGAAGGTAACCAGTTTCATATAGACACACTTCATACCTTTTTTCTGTTGTATATCTTCATTATCCATATATATCCATGTTCACAGTGGCATGTATTTTGACTGAAGCTATGTTTATACTTCGACAAAAGCGACAAATCAGCCAGCGTGGCCAGCTACATTGTCGGCGAGTCGCCCTTTAAGTGTTGCTCAAGCGCTAGTTGACGAATTATGCTGTTAAATAGCACTGGGAACTGGCTAACAGCATTTTATTAGATGGAACGGAACAGGGCGATCAAAAACATATGACTGGTTGACGCCTCACCGCTTAATTGGAGTGCTGAAAACAAAATTGAGACCAGCTCAACTTTATTTGTAGCACATCACGACCGTCACGCAGCGACAAGTGTCGGGTCTCAGTTTGTAGCTTCATGTCACCGGCTTCCATTGAAAATCACCCGTTGCTGTGTCGTTCGTAGTGTGAATGCAGCTTTAGAGGGAGTATGTACTTGCAGCCTCCATGTGGATATGTGTGTACATGTGGGTACATAGAGTACACGAGCATGCATGAATACATGACCTCCTCTGTTTGTTGAAGTGGCTAAGGTCGAGTTTGCAGTGGCTTTGTTCTGTTCAGCGCTCCGTATAGAGCAGGAGGGTACAGAGGTGATGAAAGAGTGTTCACCCCGACAGCATCCTTGCAGGGAAGGACTTAATGACATGCTCAATATCGCAGCAACAATGTCGTTAGGAACAAACAAGTCCTGCCTTCTCCATCATTGATGGGGAAGATAATTGTCGCCCAATTTGCATAAGAAATGTTGTCGAACCGATTGGGGTCTTGAGCAAATAAGCATGTACATAATACCGCCGATGCGTAATTAAAGGTGAAGAGTTGCTGATAATTAAACCAATGACCTTCGAAAATGTCAATCAAAATGTTATCGTCTGATCAGAGGGCAAAGGGAACGGAAGAGTGGGAACACAGACTGCCTGTGCTTTCTTGCTATGTTTTAGTCCCATATTTAATGATCCATATTCTCATTACTGAGCAATTAAAAATCAGGGTCTTTTCAGGGTCTTTAAGTAATGGGCTAGAAATTCAGACGGAGTTCTGAGTAGTAACCTTTGGAATGCATATTTTTGTGTCACCACAAAGCAATGCAATTGCAATCCATTATCGCCCATTAGGTCTCGGGGTTTGAAAGTGAACACAGGTTTGATCAAATTACCCGTAAAGAATAAGACAACCCCCCAGGTTTTAACTCTGCTCAATTTCATGAACTCACCTTAATTGATTCAGGACTGCCTCTCTCCAGCTGGCGTCAATCCATCACCAGTGCTGCCTGTGTAGAATGTAATACAGCCACCAGTTAGGCAGGCTGCATACCTGCTCCTGCTTGCTCTCCCTCCACTCCCCTCCCCACGTCAGTCCCTGTTTGAAAGACAGATTGTATTGGCCTCCTCTCAACACACAAAACCCACACCCCTCAGGCGTATCATAACAAGCTGTAAATGAACTCAAATGCTGCCGTCAACTGAAGAGCAAACTGGCAATGGACAGGAGCATGTTCCCATTCTCTCGCTCTCTCTCTCTGTCTCTCTTTTTTTTTCCTCCCTATTTTTCAACCATAGGCGAACAGTTGGATTTACTGTTTTAATAAAACTACCATAACTCTTCCTCCACTATATCCACCAGCCACATATTTATGGTACCATGAATTATTCCACCAAACATTGTGCCAGTAAGGCCAGAGTTATGGGGACATCATCACGCATCACCACAGATGTATCAGCGTGATGAAAGACTACCACACAAGGCGTTGCTGTACGGCTCTGCCACTTGGATAAACTGTCAGGAGGGCTTACAGTACGGAGCGGAGAGAGCAGGGAGATATTTCTGCTTATTGCTGTACATACTACAGTAGACTCAGACATCAGTCACTGCTGCCGTATTCCCCTCCTCAGCCTCCCAGAGACAGCAACAGGTCCTCGATCACAATAAATGCCTATAGCAGGTGTTTTTGCAATGGCTCTTTTCAAAAGTCAACTGTTTTCTGCTTTTTGTCTGCCAAAAAACGGCCCTTTAAATCAAAGCAAGTCAAGGAAAATAGCATTGTTTCTGATTACTGTCAAAATTCAAGACATTAGGAGACCAAAGAGAAAGATATTCTTTTATAGAGGAATTTCAAAGCAATATTTCTGTTACAGTGAAAGCCCAGAGGCCGGCAGATCTCCATAGATTCTCTCTGATGTCAGTGTTTTTGACATCCAGAATAGCATAAAAATGAGAGCTACCTATTTAAATTGCATCACATGGCAAAGCCTGCCATCATACCTCCTGAAAACTGTTTAACGAAACATTTTTTTCCTATAGTAAATCAGCTATTGTAGCCTCTCTAAAGAGGATTGTCGATAATGTATAAAAGAAAGATAATTTAATTTGTGGAAACTACGCATGAGGGACACCCAAATCCATTTTGGGGCCCCAAGCAGAATTTGATTTTCCCTCACCCTTTTTAAAATATAAGAACTGAATTTCTGCAATACAGTGCTCTTAAAAAACAAGTGATACTTCTTTCATAGAGGAGATCCATGTGGTGCCTTTATTAGCCTCTATGTTGGGAAAGGGGGTTACAACAAACATGGGCCCCCACTTGGACTCTTATTAGGAACTTTGTGATCCAGCCCGTTCTCATTCCCAGGATGTCAAATACCGAGGCTTTGTCACGGCCATCAGCGTTTGATACCGCTGCACAAGGCACCCCTTAACCTTGGCTCTCATCCAGGAGACCACTGTTCGTGTCCCGTGCGTCACGTTACAATCAGCTGTTCGTTCGTGTCCCGTGTTCACAACGCTCAGTGTCATTTTCATTGTACAAACGTAGCAGAATTAATGCCCAACCATGTAGTTCTTTCCTAAGCCTAACTATAGTGGTTTTGTATCCTGATCCTAAAGTGATGCCATGGGTAACTATAGTGGTTTTGATGCTGAAAATAAAGTGACGCTAAGGGGCGTGACTAAGCAGCGAAATGTGACGAGTTGGGATGAGAACGTGTTGTGTGATCAAACATGTCTTTGCTATTCTTATGTTTGGGGGCTTCTGATGGAGTGGAGATATATAACAATAAAGGACATGATGTTTTGTCTAAAGCAGATGCAGGTAAAGCAATGTCAGGGTGTATTTGAAAACCTCAAATTCTGCAATATTTCACCTTTTTATTTTTTAAAGGTACAGTGTGTAGGATTTGGTGGCATCTAGTGGTGTCGTTGACAGATTGCAACCAACTGAGTACCCCTCCGCTCACCCCTCCCTTTCCGAGACTGCTGTAACGTGAGCCGCCGAGTGCAAAACCGTGGTAACACTGTTCGCATCGTTCAAAGGCCATCCTTAACATAATAACACTATGTTAGAAGCAACGGAAGTCAGACAGCAGCTGGCGGTACCACAGTTTTACACTCTGCAGCTCACGTTACCGCAATTTCACAAGTATGTCAGTGACCTTCAGGTAACGTAAAAATGTGAAAGTCAGTGCTTGGTTTGTCCGTTCTGAGCTACTGTAGAAACATGGCGGAGCAACATGGCGGACTCCGTGAAGAGGACCTGCTCCATATGTAGATATGAATGAAAACATAACGATTCTTAGTTTCAGGTGATTATACACTGAGGAAATCATAGTCATGAATATTGTATTCCATTTCTGCTAAAATGTTCACACTGTTATGCTGAAATTGAAAATGTGCATAAATATTATGGAGACCTTTTTGTCTGTCTTGCTCTCCGTTGTCGTTTTCTAGCTCTTTTTTAAAAAGTAGTGAGGTAGTTGGTTCCATAATGGTTCAATGACAAATAACAAAAGTACATTCTTTATAGAAACGCCTGTGTGAAAAACTGAAGATACCACTCATTTACTTACCTACCGTATCTAACTCGGCTGTCGATGCTGAAGGTGCTTCACGTTGACACCTGACCAGTGTGCTGAACATTTGCCTCATCTTGGTTACTGATTGCGAGAGCGCTGTTGTTCAGCGATTTGTTCAGATATCAGAAAACACTTACTGTAATGCTTGTCTCATGATAGCATGCAGATACTGTGCCTCAAGGCTATTTTTTTTAATTAGTCTCGCCTTGTGGATTGTGATTGTGGATGTGGTATACCACCAAAAGAGTCAAAAAGGTTTGATAAAAAATAATTAATGTAGGTTTTTTGAGGAGAGAAATTCTACAGAATGCTCTAAATGTAATGCCATGAATATAATCAAGCGGTATGTGCAGAAGATGACACACCGTAAGAACCGCTCACAACGTTCTGAATCTCCCCCTAAGCTGTTTGACATACAGATGATCCCCGTCTACACGGCCAACAGGATGACCAAACAGCTGAAAGATTACTGTTCATCCTGCGAACCATTTCAGCCTCATCTTTCTCCAAGCTTTTGCTCCTAACTCGCTGCATCATAATGCTAGACATGTCAATCAGAGCTCTGAGACAGAACACTCATCTCCCAAGGAGATTATATGTCATCAGAGGATGGAGGAACTTGCAAATCCCCCTTTCCTTTCGCTGCTCCTGTTGAGGTCTGGAGGAGTGGCCTACCTCCTCCTCGGTGATTAAAGTGGGAGATTGAGTGTGTTTGCGCAGCACACAGAGAGGCTCATTACAATGCACTAGCATGTTGTTGGAAATAGCCCCGGCCAGGAGCTGTAATCCAAAATGTGCTTAATGAGGGGCCACCCAGCCTCTTCATGGGCCCAAGGAGTCAGTCAGACCTGGAGGGGAGAATCAGAATCAGCTCTCTCCACCAACATATCAATCTTCACAGTGATTGAAAAATTATAATAATAGAGCCCGCCGCTGATATTTCAGCCCCTCCGTCCTGCGCTGCCTTTGCTTTAATGAGATTCATGTCAGATGGCTGTTCAAGGGAGAAAATGAGAAAGTATGGAGTGTTACAGGAGTGTGCTCGCAACTGATAAACAAAGACGACGCAGGAGAAGTCCTGACAAGATGTTATGGTGATTAAGGGAATATTGAAGAGACAATTGGAATCATTATGTCTGTGTCAAGCACTGGGTGGCTTATGCAGTGTATCTGTGCTTAAAACACTACGCAATGTGTCTGTGGAAGTACACTTTTATTTTGAAAGTACACTTTTCTTTCAAAAGAAAGAATAAAAAGTGCCACTCTCGTTGCAACACAAGAATTCACTGCAAAACATAGCACTCACGGCTTCACCGCTGCAAACTACATTCCATCAATCCATCAACATTGTGTCGGTAACAGTAATGCAAAAGCTCCAAACAAATAAGACCTGATAAAGATTGACATTTTTTTGTTACCTGTGAATGCACCCACAACTGTGAAAAGTCCAAGAGAAAGCAACAGTCGTAATGGGAGAAAATAGCCATCATGAAACACTCAATATTTTTTTCTGTTTTTCCAAGAACTCTTCTTTTAAGAATGGTACAATACATGTTTTTATTACCTTGAGGCAGGACATGTGTTGTCAGTCCAACTGTCGTGACCCTGAATTAGTACCTTGAAAAAAATCTAACTTGTTGCTACTGCTTTCTTATTTTACAGCAGCTAACCTTACTTTGATAGGTACAACCCCACTCCCTGGCCAGGCCCATTCGGGCATTTTGCCCACAGCCAATACTCAGCATGCCACAACTCTTAATCTTAATTATTGATAAACTAATTTCAAGTGAATAGGTAATTGAGGTAGTCTGTGTCTCTCTAAAACAAGAATAATTGCATTAGATGTATCATTGTGTTAGGTTTGCAATGCCAGATAAGTAATGGCAATCTTTTATAGCTTAACGTTGCTGGGAATAATGGAAACAGTATAAAGATAATGATAATAATTGTGTTGTATTGTGCATTTAACAAGGTATAACAATTCATGGTGGTGAGGCTACATTAAACATATGAATCATTACGGATTGATTATCTCTTGTTTACTGTCACTTGTACTATAGGCCTATATAATTAATTGGAGTACTCAAACCTGGTATTATAATTTGATTTGTTAATATATTACGTAGGTACTATGGCCCCCCAAAAATCAATAGAAGCCAGTTAAGTGGAATTCAGAGCACATAAAAAAGTGAATCACTTTTATGCAGCATTGTATTGTTATTAACCGCCATTCAAAAAGGTGCTTTTGCTGTATAACTGTAATGGATAAGCAAAATAATATTGTCAGAAAACAAAATAGGCCTAATTTGAAGAGATCCCACGTACAAGTGAGTCCCAAGCTTCCAATGTTATATGAAACTGTGCATGGAACAATAGCCTGATAGATAATTGAGAGAAAATTTGTTTTTCTCTCCCTTGTTTTCTCGATGCATCTCCCCACACAAGGGCCTGCATACATATCTCTCAGTTCTGTTTTTTTTTTTTTGGGGGGGGGGGTCTTCAATTAATTTACTTAATATGTTTTCATCCCCTGGCTTCTATCTAGTCAAAAGGAACTGCCTCCTTGTTGCCGGGAGACCAGTTGTATTATCGCAGTCATTCATCCTTGCAGCGCTCTCTTGGGTCAGTATATGTGACTAGAGTACTGTGCACATATGTGCGGTGACATACAGTTTGTCCTTCTCAAGTCCCAAATTAGCCAAATAATTACTCACACAACAAATAGTGTTTAGAACTTAACAGGAAGTCAGTGTGAAAGACTAGTGCAGCTGAGTTCCTAAAAGATATAAATATTAATGGTGCTGCATGTGTTGTCACATTCATTTTGAAACAACAGAATTTTACCTTGAAACCATCAATTAGGAGATTGGCAGTGTTTGCTGGCCTCCAATAAACACTTTACAGGGCTGGATTTTGTGGTGAATTCTACTTGATACTATTTCTTTTTTTTTTCCGGCATAAATCACAAAGAGGGCCTCTGTCTACGCCTCCCGTTCTTCCTGTTTCGCTCTAAGCTTTCACATTTTCTTGCAAAGGCAGATAGTGTAATAAGTAAAAGACCTTTGAGAAAATTGCTTCCAACATGTGTATCCTCCCCCGACAAAGGAGCAAATGATCGCTCAGTCTGCCTGTGTATCTCCTCTGCAGATGTGCATGCACCATTCAAATCTATACGTACTGGGGCTGTCAATTGATTAAAATATTTAATCGCATGATTGTTAATTACAAATTAATCACATTTTTTTATCTGTTCAAAATGTATCTTAAAGGGAGATTTGTCAAGTATTTAATACTCTTATCAACATGGGAGTGGGCAAATATGCTGCTTTATGCAAATGTATGTATATATTCATTATTGGAAATCAATTAACAACACAAAACATTGACAAATATTGTCCAGAAACCCTCACAGGTACTGCATTTAGCATAAAAATATGCTCAAATCATAACATGGCAAACTCAAGCCCAACAGGCAACAACAGCTGTCAGTGTGTCAGTGTGCTGACTTGAATATGACCTGCCCCAAACTGCATGTGATTATCATAAAGTGGGCATGTCTGTAAATGGGAGACTCGTGGGTACCCATAGAACCCATTTTCATTCACATACCTTGAGGTCAGAGGTCAAGGGACCCCTTTGAAAATGGCCATAACAGTTTTTCCTTGCGTAAGTTTGGAGCGTTATTAACCACCGTCGCCACAAGGTAGTATGAGATGGTTGGTACCAATGGATTCATTAGGCTTTCATACCAGTCACTCTAGTTACAAAACTGAGCCCACTACAACCTAAAAATCGCAAGTTGTGTTCATGTGTTAAAGAAATTAGTGGCGTTAAAACAAATTTGCGTTAACGCGTTATTATTGCATTAACTTTGACAGCCATAATACGTATATATTTTTTCATTAGTGACTTTATGCTTTGATGTAAAAATTAATCTTTGCACAGTGCTGATGAAATGTTGGACCCTCCAGAAAACTGTGTATTTAGTGAATGTCATTTAATTTGACATTTACATTGTGTAAAGCAGCGTGACATGGAAATTTGTTGTAATTAAAAAAAAAAAATCGTTATACAGATAATAAACATTATGCAAACCGTGGTATTCCTGTTGGTTTGTCGTATTGTTTTCTTCCGGTGCTGTGGTTTTTAGGGAGGGGGGATTGAGTACAGCTCATGCTGACAATCAGTCACCAACAATCAGCTGTGTGTGCAGTTGGCACCTCCACAAAGAGCGATGTTTCAAATTTTGAGAGACACTCACCAGGGCTGCACACATGGTGTAAATATGCCACTGTGAACGGGCGCGCTCATGCCAACAGCTGCGAGCGACGTGTAGGGGCTTTAAGCCACGCGGCTCTAAACACATATGGTCTTATTGTTGACACACTCTCTGGCATAAGGTGCACTTTTGGTATTCTGTTTGTATTAGTAATGGGCTACAAATGTATCACAAGTAATGTGAATGTAATGATTGTAAAAAAAATACTCCTCACGGGGTCCGACATAGCGACTCTGTATATTTCCGTCTCTTTTCATGTGTCCTGACTGGCTCCATTAAAATCATCATTTATGTCATAGTATGTGAGATGAGCTGTGTTTTCTCTTTATGGAATTCTGTATCTGTGTCAGATTTTTTTGCACATCACCAGCATCATTACGGTGATTTTTCACAATAATAATGATAACATTATCTAGGAATTTGATTGGTGGCGAGTGGATGTAGCAATGCGTTGCTAGGGTTACCAAAGCAATGCCCTTTATTTTTTACAGTTTGAATGAGCACACCAGTGGAAAGACGGGTCAACATGCATCTTTTCTGAAGCTGTTGTGTTGTTTACAACAAAATGTTTACGAATCTGTCTCTGACGCTTTGACTTTGGGTCATTCATAGCTTTCTACTTGTTTAAAAGGCACAACTGTGCAATTTCATGCAATCGCATACAGCAACACTGCAATGTAAAGCTTCATATTACTATAACTCTCTCAATTGTAATATGGGGGCATACTTGCCAACCTTGAGACCTCAAAAATGCCAGAAATGGGTTGAGATAACGAAGCGGAAAAATGGTGTGAAAATCAGGAAAAAAAACAGGAGGAGTTTGAGCCTGGGAGGAAACCAGGAGCGGGCAATGAAAATCTGGAGTCCCCCAGGAAAATCGGGATGGTTGGCAAGTATGTATGGGGGGGGGGGGGGGCAGTGGTGGCCTAAAGGTAAGAGAAGCGAGCTTGTGTTTGGAAGGTCGTGGGTTCAAATTTCCCAGACCAGCAGGATAAATCTGGGTGGGGAAAGTGGAAAAAGCAGCGCTTGCTCCTCCCTCATTACCACCACTGAGGTGCCCTTGAGCAAGGCCCTTAACCCCAACAAGGCCCTTAACCTCAACAGCAGTGGAGCTGCTCAGTACCAACAGATCAGACTGGTTGTACTGGGCAGCTTCCAGCTGTGAATGTGTAACTGTCTGAATGTAGTCAGGGTGTTCCTGAAAACCTCCCCTGAATAAATTAAAGGTGAAAAAAAATGTATGGCCATAATTAGTTCAAGTGTTGCATCGAACTGTATTATATTGAAAGTTTGTTTTGTCCATACTATTTACATACATACATAGGCCTACACGTGACTGAATATTACCAACAAAGCTCATTATAATTACAAAAACGGATAATTGTAAAATTGTTTCTTACTTGACCCCAGTTATACAAAAAGACTAGTCTAGATTTCACCTAAGCTATAAATATTTATAATAGGATTATTCAGCAGCATCTTCCTGATAATACACAGCTCATGCTATATTAATTACTATACCGATGCTTGTGGGAAGCAGCATAATGTGAAATGTTGTCTGTTGACATTATAAATATTGGAAGGTTAGAATATTTGTTGCCAAACACCGTAAATCTCAAAAATGCTGTAATACAGAACAACATCCCATCAACCAGAAACTTCCTCCCTTACGATCTCTACGGAGACCCATTTCACAGTACAACAGAGTGCTTTTCAGAATTTGACTGAAATTAGCTCTGCGCCACGGCACCATAAAAACACAGAGAGAGGGAGCGATGGAGTGGCTGGTGGCTGTATGCCAGGTGAGGCTCTCCTGAGAGGACCGTGGGCACCGTGGCAGAGAGATCCAGCCAAAGAGCTTTGTTGTGATAAATCAGATTCACAACCCTATTTTTACTCATCTATAAATCTCATTGGAAGAAAAAAAAAGGAAAAAGCATCGGAGCCAGGGAGCCACGGAGGATTCGCGTAGGCAGGAAATTAGCAAGTTACTTCCCGGTGCTGCATCGGTTGAACATGCTCTAATGACCATTATTTATTTCTGCTGCCGTCCTGGTCCCAGATTCTAATCTGCAGCAGATCTGTCTACCAAAATGAGAGAGGATCATTAGGGAAGGGAGAGAGAGAGAGAAAGAAAAACAGAGGGAGACGGGAGGCAATTACCATGCTTTGTTAATTGCACTTATTTGCACTTATCATGGCAATTACAGGCCTCTGCGAATACAAATACAACAATGGTGATACTGAATGCCGGAGGTAAACGCCTGGGGTGCTGTTGTGTTAAAAGATGGATTTGGCAGTATTTCATATACCAGCCGTTGTAATGCAATTATTCAAAGGATTTAATCTTGGCTATACCTTGGATGTCATACTGCAATGAATTCCAGCTCTGCAGCAGATGATCCATCAGCACACCATAAAGAAATCCATTTACATTATAAAGCAACAGCCTCTCTCACACTTTATGAGAACAGTAGTAAACTAGTGATGTATTGTCAGTGTATAAGTGGTCAGTCACCTACACAGGCCATAATAGAAGTAATATGTGCAGAGCCCTAGACTGAAAATCACAGGCTATAGTTAGCAGATTTTATAATACTCAGACAGAGACGGAGAGCTGATCGAGGTCGTACATCTTTCCAGCCAGACGTACGTGCTTCACCACACTTGATATGTGTGCTAATAGGGGCATTTTAAGTTAATGAAATGATATGGAGGATACTGGCTAATGAACCACGCAGTTTATGGTAATGATTGGTACTTGTCCATAATTTAACCAGCCCTTCCGCTTTGACAAGCATATTATTGATTGCCTGTGCTGAATCCAAGAGGTCCACTCTGTCTGAGTCAGTGTCCATTTCCTGACATCATGTCTAAATTCTGAATTATTCAGAGGACGTCATTACATTACATAAAATTGATTAGAGTTCATTATATTTATTTTAACCTTTTTGCGAGCATCTACTTTTTTTTTTCTCTCTGGACCTGGCGAAGCTTAATGATCTGTTTATCTATTTTATCAGTGCATGAAGAGAATCAGCTCACTCACACTTGCAGCTGGCTTTCATAAAAATTAATGATGTACAAACAGTGATAATTAATTATGTGGCATATCCGCTTCCCCGTACTACCAGCTTACTCAGCAAAGGGCAAGTACTGCACACCAGCATACACCGGTTGTGTGTACAATGAAAATGCCTTATTGGATTTACACTGGATGAGTTGAAGCTCCACGAGCAAGGGTCAGTGATGGAAAGCAACTAAGTACATATACTCAAGTACTATACAATTTTGAGGTACTTATACTTTACTTGACAATTTCTTTTTTCTGCTACTTTGTACTTCGTCTCCATTACATCTCAGAGGGAAATATTGTACTTTTTACTCCACTACATTTATTTAATAACTTCAGTTACTTTACAGATTCAGATTATTAAAACAAAATGTAAACCAACTAATAAATTATGATATTGTTTTGTTTTATCATTTTTTAGGGTTGTCAAAGTTAATGCGATAACGCCAATAACCCGTCTAATTTCTTGAACACATTAAGCCAACTTGCGATTTTTAAGTTGTAGTTTTAAAGCTAGAGTGAAGAAACTGGCATCATATGACGATAGAAAAACCTAAGGAATCCATTGGTACCAACCATGCCATACTAGCTTGTCGGTTAAATAACGCTCCAAACTTACGCTAAATTTTGGCGAGGAAAAACTGGCATGGCCATTTTCAAAGGGGTCCCTTGACCTCTGACCTCAAGATCTGTGAATGAAAATGGGTTAAATGGGTACCCACGAGTCTCCCCTTTACAGACATGCCCACTTTATGATAATCACATGCAGTTTGGGGCAAGTCATAGTCAAGTCAGCACACTGACACACTGACAGCTGTTGTTGCCTGTTGGGCTGCAGTTTGTCATGTTATTTTTTATGCTAAATGCAGTACCTGTGAGGGTTTCTGGACAATATTTGTCATTGTTGTGTTGTTCATTGATTTCCAATAATAAATATATACAAACATTTGCATAAAGCAAGCATATTTGCCCACTCCAATGTTGACAAATCTCCCTTTAAGGAACATTTTGAACAGATAAAAAATGTGTGATTAATTTGCGATCAACTATGGACAATCATGAGATTAAAGCGACAGTAGGCAACGATTTTTTTCGCATCATTGGGCAAAAATTCCATAATAACCTTTCAGCATATTGTAATTCAAGTGTTCTGAGAGAAAACTAGGCTTCTGCACCTCCTCATGGCTCTGTTTCCAGGCTTTAGAAAATCTAGCCCTTGACGGAAGACTTTGGCCAATCACAGGTCAATCCTAACACTTTTGCACTTCTACTCAAGTAAGATATTTAATGCAGGACTTTTACTTGTAACAATATTTTTTAATATTTAAATTAATTATGATGATCACATGTTTTCCCACAGCTTCAATAATGTAAACATATAGGGATAGTTTATACATTTTGTTTGTTGTGTCCTCATGAACTGAAAGACTTTATGAGGCCAAAGCAAACTGTTATGTTTGTTTTGAATAAATTAATAAACAACACTAACTTTTTTGTTCTGTAAGGTAAGTTAGTCATAACGCATCAAATTTCCTTCAGTGTCTAAATAACAAATAAGCAAAGACTGGGTTTGTCCGAAACCTTTCTGGAAATACTGGAATCACTGGAACTGTATCTCTGAAGCTTCTTGTATCTGTACAAAAATGTCATTATAGTGAGGCACAGCGTGGCAACAGCAACAGGATACCAGTCATTATGATCCATATATCAAAACTCATGATGGCCATGTAGCCTCTGAGACTCAAAGATTGAGTGGTGCAACATGGGGGAGTTGAGAAAGTGTAAACTTTGTGCAAATGTTACAACAAATATGTTCATTTTGATTGACCACTAGAAACCGAAGCACAGAGCTGGTTTCTACTTCGCTTCACGAAATGAACAAGCTTTAAAGCAGTGGTTCAACATGTTGGGAAATGTGCATATTTGCTAGATGAGAAGATCGATACGCTCTTGTGTCTGTCCATTAAATAGGGCCACAGCCAACAGCTGAGGTTAGCTTAGCATAAAGACTGGAAAAAGCCGATACATAAGTCCCCCTATGTATCGGACTATTTCTTGGCCAGTTGCTGGGCAACCAGAATAGACTAGAGGAAGTTATTGCTCCCGGCCAAGAAATAGTAAACCCCCATAAAACAGTGATATCAGATCACTTCGGAAATAAACTACTTTATTTTGTGCCTGTACAGCGACAACGCCGAGGAAACAAAAACAATACCCAATCAAAGCTGACATATGTAAATCGGATCAATGTTAAACACGGCGCTGCAGACTTATGAGACATATGAGACTTCCTGCTACTGTTGAATTTGCATGTGTGAATGAGAAATAACCTCAACTTAAGCCTCTTGAGACAAAATGATATTTTAGGCTACATAAATAAAATTGACTTGACTAATAAAAATATAAATTGACAAATGTCCTGCCATATACTCTCATACTCTCTCGGCAGAAACAGAAATTAATGAGTGGTTAGGGAGATGTGGCTCTTGGACCCTCCATTCCACTGGCCAAAGCTCAAGTGCCGAGTGCAGCGAGCGCTACAGGACCCATCACCGCTGCTGTCTAGACCAGAGAGCCGAGCATCATCTTGTTTGAGGGCTGTGGGGGGAAACATCGCTGCCATTTCCAGACAGCCAACATCGGATTGGGCATTTAGCCTTTCACTAAAATACCATTTTCATGGTGCTGCCAGTACTCTGTCATCTCTGTGCAGGAGACAGTGATATGAACGGCAGGCAGCGTCTCTCAGGGCTCTTCAGACACACCCAGGCGTAAGTGTTGAGTGCAGGTTGATGTCCTGGAAAGGAAAAACTGGAGTTTTTGTCTTGACAAAAAAGACAGGTCTTACTAGTGGAAACATTAAAAAAAAAAAGTCAGCCTCCTGAAGCTCTATCTATCATCACTTTATTTTATGTAATTTTATCAAATAAACCATTTGTTTGATTAAAGCTTGTGCAGGTAACATTGGAGAAACCAGTGAGAGTGCACTAGATTTTTAAAAAGAATACCCAACCAAAAAACCAAGTTGCCAACTCTTTTGCAATAAAAGTAGCAGGCAGCACTAGCTCCAAAAGTCCCTAAACCTAGCGAGAAAGTCACCAAGTCTGCAACACTGACGGTCCGTCCCTTCAGGCCTCCCTTCGAAGCCACTCCCCCAAAATTATCATTATGAACGTAAACAAAGAACATGGATATTGTTAGTAGTAGTAGTAGTTAGTTAGTACTCACACTCGGGTCCGGTTTGGGCCGAATGAATGATTGGACGAAGTTATCACAGTCCTGAGACCGCCACAGACTTGATTTTTTTTTTAATTTTTCTTGTCAGAGCATTTGATTTATTGATTGCTGTCCAGATGCAAAGAGAATTTCGACAAATGTATAAAAAAAAAAACTAAAATATATTTCTCACCCTAGCTTTTATCCTATCAAATGTTTGCACCAGTCTCACCACTCTTCACACATATGACAGAAACAGACTGTGCCATGTTTGTCCAGACTGTTGATGAAAACTTTGATATTAATAAACATCATATATTAATAAATGTAATGATAATCTGATGATTCTAATTGAAACTAATGGAATCATCTGGACTTTATCTTCTGTGTGAGAGCTGATATAGCTCAAAAAGCCCCAATACTTAGTTCATCAAGTTAACAGTTGGGTGTTCAAATCCTATCTTCATCTAACAGCAGTTATCAGTGCCAAAATGGATTTGATTATTTTTTCCTGCCAAAAATGAGAAAATCATTCATGTCGAGTGGCAATGAGTCATACAGTAGCCTATATGGAGTTTATTATATATATTAATACTGTAGTATTCCTTTAAGAACACACTGCTCTTGGGAAGACTGTAATTGCAGCAGCAGTGAACAGTTCCAAGTAAATGTCTCCACCACAAGTTGAAATGAAAATGACGCCCTTGGGTCTACCTGTTGGGTCAGCCATAGCCAGCTGTATGAGGAAAAGTAGGCTGTTGAAGCTGTCCTCGTTTTCACCGGAGTCTGCATCGTTTTGTTGACATCAGCACTGCATCAAGGTATTGTGCAGATTTTGTCGAGGACCGACGGTAGAAGCCACAACATCATTCTTCACCGAGCCATCCTGAGTGGACAACTTTGTTTACTTTGACATTATGAGCCATTTTCATGATTAATGTAAAATATAAAAAAAACCACTGTAAATAGGAAGTTTTTACCAATGCCTGTTCACAAGCCTCTGTTAATTCAACCCGATCTCATGGGAAGGCATATAAATAGCATGACATTTACACGTGTCATAACACATTTTAGGCTTATTGTGCGTCATTTAACGTCACATCATTACCATAAAAAAGGTTGCGGTTAAGGCAACAAAACCACTTCAATCAGGAGAGACCCAGTATCGATTGAACAATAATTTATTACATGATGCATGATGAGAAGAATAGTGCAAAGTCTTGCACGATTAGACTCCATCGTGACGTAGTATATAAAAGAGGGTAGTGATGCCGTGATGAGATTAGGTATATTCCCCCTTTGGAGTCTAGACACTGGTGGTGGTGGTGAAGGGAGTACTGAAGCTCCATGAAGGGATGTGGAGCAGGCCTGGGCGCTGAATATGAAGAAGACTGGAGGTGATGGGGGGGAGGCGGTTTGCATCGAGCCGCTCTGAAATGAGAACTGACGCAGCAGAGAAGAGAATAGTTTTAAAATTTGATTGCAACGATATGATTGGCTCAGAGAGAGCGTGGCAGAATCTGTTTGGTTATTAAGAATGAACCACCCACAGTCAGCTGATAGAGTAGGAGCCAGTAGAGATAAGAGAGACAGAAAGGTTGTGAATGAAAGAGTGTAAAGAGGGTCTTCCTGTCTGAACTTTCGCATAAGCTTCATTTAGTTTGGTTTAGGAAAAACGTTGTGGTTGGGCTTCAAATAAGTACGTAAACTAAGTAAAATATGTACAAGGACAACGTAACATAAGTACAGAAAACACGTCACAAACGTCATCAACGTAACTTCAAAATAACTCAACAACACTTTGGGTCCATCAAACACTGGTCTCTGGTCCCATCACCCCCCCTTCCTGTCTGCCATAAGCACTCTCTCACATTTTATTCTACGTACCTCTGAGCGTAGCATATTTACGCAGTTGCATTTGCATAGAGTGCTCCAGGGATGACGTATTTCTTTAGGCCAACCAGGAAGTTGGCATCGCCCTGGTTCCCCCGACAAAAAGCCAATGGGATTTTTCTATTGGGTTTTAGATTATTGCAGAAAATAAGCTCTGTGGCAAACAGACGTTTATGATACTTACTGGTTTTGTTCAGCAAGATAATCTCCACAAATGAACACCACTTTTATGATTTTTGAAGCGTAAATGCAATCTCCAGAAATAAAAAGCTAACGTTAGGCTATAAACAAAGTACACCACGGTCACATGAACGCGCGTATACACAACGTGGCTGTAAAGGCGGACGAGTCGGCGTGATGACGTTTTGTAGTCTCATTTAGCCACCTGTTAGCAACCACCTTTTGTAAGACACAAAGGCTTCAAAGTTCACGAGTGGGGTATTTACTGATGTATTTTATGTCACAGAACAAAAAAGTTAAAATCTCTTAAGCTTGTGTTAACCACAGACCTTATTTCAGGCATCTAACTAAAAACCCATTCAAAAAACCCATTGACTTCCAGACGAGGGAACCGGAAGTGCTAAAATGCTAACTCATTTCCGGGTTTTAGGACTCATTCCTGCACCACTCTATAGCAGTCAGTACAGACTACATGTTGTACACATGACACGCCAAAAGCAACAAAGGCGTTGTTATTGCACGCAAAATTACTTACAAATTTCCGTGTCAATCATACCCCATTTGGTGCGACCGGGCTTGTTAATTCAATGCAACTTTGAAGGGGTCTGATTCAGACACAAAATATATGCTCGAGATATTTAAATTTGTTTAACCCATAAATGTCTGAGATTTGTTTAGGCATTTCTGTGGCTGACTCCTGTCCTTGTCCTCCAGTCCTGTAAAGTCCTTCTACAGTAAGAGGTGCTAAAGTATTTAAGAGTTTCCTCTTGAAATGGTGCTGAGAAAAACCTTTTTAAAGAAATAGAGATGAACATCTACGCTAAAAGAAGTGATGGGGTTGACCCCGTTGCTAAGGATGACATCAGTATGTCCATGGATTGGTTGACAGGGCACCAGACTCCGTGAATGTGAAATAGAATACTATCATCAATTAACATATTGATACTACGATATGTCCTCTGTGATCACATACTTTGACGGTATTAGATGGATTGATTGATATTATACTGACACTGCATTTTCCATCAACAGCACCAACTACGTTGATTAAATGGACATCAAATCAACTTCATTTATTCTGCAGTTGGCGATTATCTGATGGAAACTTAATGAATAGCCAAACACTGTGGGCTCTGAAGATAGCATTTAGTTTGATGGATAATGTTACAATAGCTTGAAAATTCCAAGTTCATCCTTGTGCTTAATTGCATTTTCTCAGTGGCCAGGTTACAATTGTTGTAAAAAGTAATGTATATTTGCATTCTAAAACACATACATTTAGAAACGTAGTCATGGATTAAAGATAATGAATAATGTGATTATTAATTGGCACAATTGTGACCGTTTTACTAATAACAAAACGTTTTAATCATCCATCCATCCATTATCTGTAACCGCTAATCATCCTTTGTTATTATTATATATCTATTGCATAATCCATTATTATTATTATTATTGTTAATAACCACTGGACATGTATGTAGGCCTCCAAGCCTCCATTCTTCTTGAGCAGCATTTTAGCAACACTATCACTGAGTAGGTGGCAGGTGTTTAATCTTTTTATCACCCGATATAAAGATACAGTCCTGAGACAAATGAGTAATTAAACTGAGAAACAACTAATACTACATCACATTAAACTCAGGGTGCTTTCACAAGCCATAGTTCGTTTGGTTCGTTCGAGAGAGTGAAATCAGAGTGAAACTGACACTTCTGGTTCATTTTCTATTTAGTCCGGTTCGGTCTCACAGTGGACCAAATGAAAAACATACAGTATTTTGCTGAGGGGCGTCTACGAAGGGGCGAATTTATCTTTCTCGTCTCAAGGGGTGCCACTTCTACGCAGGGAATCGCAAACTTTGATATATTGCTGTATATACGTTTTTTCACTTTGACTCGGCACTGTTCTACTGTGCGTATGAAACCCTTCTCCTTCGATTTATCTTGAATGACTTTATTAACGTCACTATTTTTGTGGATTTTATTTAGCATATTCTGTATGTTCTCTTTGGCCCAGATGTCAAGTAACATCAGACTCTGTAGAAGTCCAGGTCCGTCCATTCCCACTCATGTTAACCTGTCGTTTACCTGTGTCCATTTCAACAAATGCCCGCACAGGCAGCCTGCGTTTTGGTTAGCTTGGAAACGGTCCGAGACGACCTCTCACAAGCGTACTCGGACCGGTTGTTTTGGTCCGCACCAGAGTTCGATTACTGTGTTCACAACTGCACAAACGAACCACAACAGGGGTTGAACCGCACCAGAGTTTGATTAAAACAGACTAAATGTTGACTTGTAAAAGCACCCTAGAAAAATTTGTTTAGAAGGGTTTTACAGATGATTTTTAAAGTAAAGTAGTACTTTAATCAGTTTGCACAGATTTTTCCCATCTCCCTGCATGAACTACAATTGTTTTCTCCTCTTTTTATCCAAGACTGCAGCTGACCCTGAAGCTTTGTCAGGCTGCATATACACAGTAAGTCAAACAAGATCAGAATAGCATCGACAGAAGATTCAATACACTTTTGATCCACAGAGCCCCTCGCCTCTATCAGGAAGCACAACGGCAACTTCTGAAAACATGACTTTAAATCCTTGAGCAGAAAAGCTTTTCAAGTGAAAGCCAAGGAAAACAGAAGTTGGCAGCACTTGTTCTTGGCTAAAACTGAGGCCACGAATACCATAAACACCCTTCATGTACAATACGTCCCAGCGACAAACAACTTGACATTTTATAGGTCAAAATAGCACTTTTAATCAGACCTCAGACAATCTGACTTCATGCAATCTTGAACAATTGCCTTGCACAAATTTAAGATTATTCCAATTATATTTAATCTTTGTTGTCGTGGGTTGAATCAATTCAATAGTCATTTTGAAATTTTTGATTGAGATGCCTTCGATGCAGACAGATGAATGAATTGAATGCCAAATGTCAGATATAAGAGTGCACTTATACCCAGCTAGAACACAAACCCTCCCACACTCATGATGATGACGTTGGACCTCTTTGATGTATCTGCAAAGACGTCCTCATTATTTTTCATACAAAAAGAGAATAGATCAAAAATTAGAGAAGAAGGGGGACCGTAAGGACGCATGAGACTGAGTAATAACCTTGCCAATGGCATTCATTGTTTTGAGTATCTGTGTGTGTGTGTTGGGGAAAGCACTTGGTTAGTGTGGGCAGGGACTGGCCAGCTGAGACAGCTTGTACACATCCCAGCGTCCATCTGGCCCCATACAGACACTTGAACACACACAGCGGATGGTTCCATGTGGAGAGGAGCTGCAACCTTCTCACCATGGGGTATGGCCTGTTCCCTTCACATCACTTAACAAACTGCTTGATTGTGAACTCTTTGGCAATAGTAATTAAATTTGTCAAGGGTGTAGGAGGAACAGAGCGGCAATTTAGAGGAAACTTCAGCGGTAAACACGTTAGACTGTGAGCAAGTGTGGTCTGCATTAAATGATAAAAGCAAATTCAAAAAGAGAAAAATCTTTTCAGAAAATCCTCCATTTGTGAAAATGAAAAATAAACTCAACATATATCATTTGAAATAAAATGTAAAAATTAAAAAAAAGTTTCATCTTTGTGCTGTATAAACATTTCTTGTCACACAGCAGCCTCCTTTGCAATATTGAACACGTCAGATGGTAATTTTATTATTTCCACATCACAATTTCATAGACTTGAAGTAAGTAGAACCCACTATATCGCTGTAAATATTACATGAGCCAGGTCATTGAGAAAGTAATTGGCTTTTAGAGTTGGCTGATACTGCTCCACTGTCTCCGCCGAGATTTATAATGTTGACTTACTGTACAAGACAGAGAGGGTAATCACTGAGACAGTTTATCCTAAAGCTCCATCTGTCTCTCACCCTCCGACATTGGGCGAGGAGTGCAATTGTTTTAGGGCAAAACAGGTGTCAACCTAAATCAAGTTGGCAGGCTTCATGGATAAAAAGGGCTGGATGGGAAACAAAATGGAAGGTTTAATCTATTAAAATTAGATCCAGGGAGAATCTAATGCTTCATTCTGAATGCATTTTGTTGTATTTCCTTTTCATCTTTTTCTAATTCATCTTCCTCTCTCGCCAAGCCTCCCTCACTGGCTCTCTCTCCAGGTTTTAGCTGAAATTAAATTGATTTGCATAATGAAAGGAGATCAAATTTACTGTACAAAAGTAAAATAGAAATAAAAAGGGACTTTCCTCTGAGGGCGGATGGGGTATGAGCCACAAGAGGAAGGGAGAGGTGAAAGAAAGAAACAATAAAATGCAATTATACAGCTTCAATAAACCCATAATTCCAGTGCGTACAAAAATACCCAGATAGGCGGTTCACATTATTTCATTCGACAAAGCTATAAAGACTCATTCAAAGCTGCAGCGAGCCTTACAACACCACAAATTGGCTAAATGCTGGTGTTAAAAAAAAAGGGAATTAGAATGTCGCTAACCCTAGTGACAGCCTCCACTTTCTAGGTGTTATCACTAATTACATTTCTATTGTCATGTTAATGCTTGGCAACCTTCAACAAAGAATCTCATCTAATTGTTCTGTCATTTGTTATATCTCTGTTCTGGGAACCATTGTGAGGTGTTGGATTGCTTTTGATTCTGATACATCCGAGCCTAAGATCTCCCAAGTGTTGACATAAATATGACAGAGATGAGGGAAATGGGACGTGAGTAAAATTTCCATTAGGAAATTCAATTTAGTTAAATTAGTTTTGATGTAAACCGTTTTTCAGACTTTATCACATGGATTTTTTGATTTTTTTTTCCCCTTTATGGAAGGACAGGTATAAGCCAGAGTCTGTATATAAGAAGTGGACGCAGTCACCTGGACGTCACCCATTGGCTTGTGGACGACGGTTTTGAAGCCTCGAGTTTTATATTTTGGCCGTCGCCATCTTGGTTATTTGCAACCAGAAGTGACACAAGAGGGTGGAGCTAAGTATAACTGAACACTGAATAAGACATTTTTAGGCGACCAAAATGTTAGTTAACTTTCATGAACTGAAAACACACTGTAAAAAGGTTAAAGTTCGAGACGAAATCACGGACAACTCCCAAACTGGACAACACCGTGGTAGCGACCTGTTGATCACAAGGTAGCCACGCCCTAAAGCATACCCTGCTTTATGGTCTATTTGACTCTAAATGGGACCATAATTTACTAAATGAACATCATGCTGTCTTGAAGAAGACTTGAAACTAGCGATTGAGACCATAAGCTCATGTTTGGATTGCAAGATGGCGGAGCGCACAGTCGCAGCGCTGTCCAAATAGGTGCTATTTTACGTTATTTTTGGTTCTATTACTGACTATCATCGTCTCACAAACGAATGCGAACATTTACTACAACCGCCAGGAGCTTCTACAGATCGGCTCGAGCTGTACAACCCGCTATTTCAACTTGGAAACAATACCGCAGGAGATACTCAGATCACCGGGACCAACGTGGATCGCCATACCCGGAGGGAGACGACGCAGATGCCGCAGGGAGAGGAAGCAGAAGCGTGGGAAGCGAGCGGGCTCGCTAGCTGGGCTAAGAGCTGCGCCACACAGAACACCTCTCCCCAGTGCTCTTCTCGCGAACACAAGATCACTCGCCAACAAAATGGACGAGATCCAATTGAACATTGCAACACAAAACCACAAAGGACTGCTGTCTATTAATTTTTTTCGGAGACATGGCTGAATCCTAACATATCGGACACTGCAGTGGAGCTAGCAGGCCGCACGCCACACCGCGCCGACAGAACAGCGAACTCCGGTAAGAAAAAAGGAGGCGGGCCATCTATTTACATTAACGAAGCTTGGTGCACTAATACGACTACAATCAACAAGCTATGCACTACGGACTTGGAATATCTAATGCTAAGATGCCGACCATTTCATCTGCCCAGGGAACATATGGTTGTTATTGTCATGGCTGTATACATTCCACCACAAGCTATTGCTAAACTAGAACAGCTATATGACGTCATCAGTAAACAACAGAACACACACCCCGACGGAGTTTTCATCATTGCTGGGGATTTCAACGAAGCACACCTCAAGAATGTACTCCCCAGATTTACCCAACATGTAAAATGCAAAACCAGAGGGGAAAACACCTTAGACCATGTCTATACACACATAAAAGATGCCTACAAGGTCATACCCCGGCCCCACATTGGACAGTCAGACCATCTCTCTCTGTTTCTCACCCCTGCACACAAAGCCCTTGTTAGCAGTGCTAAACCAACCAGATAGTTAAAGTCTGGCCTGAGGGTGCCATCTCCCAGCTCCAGGACTGCTTTGAACACACACAATGGAATATATTTTCCCATCAGACAGACCTAGATGAATACACCTCACCTGTGCTGTCATTTATTAATTACTGTGTGGACAATGTCACTGTTGACAAAAGGATCAAAGTGTACCCGAATGAGAAACCATGGATGAACAGCGAAGTCAAACAACTGCTCAGGGCAAGGGACACAGCCTTTAAATCAGGAGACACCTCAGCCTACAGCGCCGCCAGAGCTAATCTCAAGAGAGGCATCAGGTCGGCAAAAAGCAAGTACAAACAGAGGATTGAGGAGGACTTAATAACTCCAACCCACGGCGGATGTGGCAAGGCATCCGATCAACCATGGATTACAAAAAGAAAAATGACACACAACACTCACCAGCCAACGACACTGCCAACCTAGCAGAGGAACTAAACAGTTTTTTTGATCGGTTTGACAAAGACAATAACCAGCCTCCAGTCAGCTTTAAACTCACAGGACACTCACAACGCCTTGTCCTACACACACACACACGAGGTACGGCGAGCACTCAACATCAACATAAGGAAAGCGTCAGGTCATGATGGTGTACAGTGATGTGTGCTCCAGGCCTGCGCTGACCAAGTAGCGGAGGTATTCATACACATATTCAACCTCTCACTCTCCTCATGCACAGTCCCCACGTGCCTGAAATCCACGACCATCGTGCCTGTTCCAAAAAAAACCCACGATAACCTGTCTTAATGACTATCGACCAGTCGCTCTCACCCCTGTCATCGCAAAGTGTTTTGAGCGATTGGTAATCACCAACATCAAAAACTCTGTCCCAGCTGATCTAGACCAACACCAGTTTGCCTCCCGGGCAAACAGATCAACTGAGGACGCCATCTGTGTGGCTCTCAATGCAGCCCTCTCGCACCTGGAAAAAGCCCAACACCTACGTCAGGATGCTCTTCGTTGACTACAGCTCGGCCTTTAATACCATCGTACCAAGCCAGCTGACCAACAAGCTCCATACACTAGGACTAACTCCCCACATATGCAACTGGTTACTGGACTTTCTCATTAACCGCCCCCAGTCTGTCAGACTGGGCAAGCACACATCCTCCACCCTCACCCTGAGCACCGACGTACCACAGGGCTGTGTGCTGAGCCCCCTCCTCTATGCACTTTTCACTCACGACTGCCCACCCACCCACGAATCAAACACTATTGTTAAGTTTGCGGATGATACGACAGTCATTGGGCTCATATCAAACAACGATGAGGCTGCATACAGGGAGGAGGTTCAGAACCTGACAGCATGGTGTGACACCAACAACCTGGTCTTAAACACCAAATAGACCAAAGAAATCATTTTGGACTTCAGGACCACCAAAAAGAGCACACACAGTGCAATAACAATTAAAGCAGAGGCTGTGGAGAGAGTCTCCAGCTTCAAGTTTCTAGGAGTCACCATCTCAGAGGACCTCTCCTGGGCTGACAACACCTCAGCGGTAGTAGGCAAAGCACAGCAACGCCTCTACTTTCTGAGGAGGCTAAGAAGAGCTAACCTCCCCCCAAAAGCTGCTGCTTCTAACTTCTACAGATGCACCACAGAAAGCATCCTGACCGACTGCATGACAGCCTGGTACAGCAGCCGCACCAAAGCTGCCAAAAAAGCCCTGCAGCGTGTTGTGAAAACCGCACAGGACATTGTTGGCACTGAGCTGCCATCACTTGACCACCTTCACAACACTCGCTGTATCAGAAGAGCCAAAAACATCATCAAGGACATCACCCATCCCGGACACAACCTGTTTAAGCTCCTCCCATCAAGCAGGCGCTTCAGATCAATCCGCACACGCACATATAGACTTAAAAACAGCTTTTTCCCAACTGCCATAAACCTCCTGAACTCTGACATCTCCTCTGTCTGAGTTGAACACGTGTAATAAAACCTGTCGGAATGTGCAATATGAATCTACTGTTACGGACATGTGCAATAACATATGTGGACACTTTGTGCAATAATCTGGCAAAACATTTTTACTATCTTTTATATTTTTTTATATTTACATTGTATTATCTCTTTTATATTGTATTATCTTTTCATTAGCACCTATGGGACTGTCACAATCTAATTTCGTTGTACTACACAATGACAATAAAGGGCTTGAATTTGAATTTGAATTTTGAATTTGAATGTTTACAATGTTTACTGAGTAAATAAATCAAGTGAGAAGTAGAGTCATTTTCACATAGACTTCTATACAATCAGACTTCTTTCTGCAACCAGAGGAGTCGCCCCCTGCTGGCTATTAGAAAGAAAGCCAGTTTAAGGCACTTCCTCATTGGCTTCACTTCTCAGACCCGGAGGTTGCCCTCTGGTATAAGCCCAAAACAGACATTACCCTGTACTGTTTACAGATGCATCCTAGTCAAATCAAATTAACTTTTGTTCATGGATCACACTCTACATAAACATATCAGACCAATTTATTTCTCTATAGTGTCAGAGAAATCCACTCCAACTGAATGAGAAAAGACATGAAAGCGTCTAAGAGGATTGATATCTAGAGACCTGCTGTTATTTCTCTCCATCAGGGCCTCTTCTCTCCGCTGCCATGCAGTTAATAATATATGAAGGCTAAGTCTTCACGTCTGCTTCCTCCCTTCATTCTTGAAATGTCAGAGGTGAGTAGAAAGTAGAAAAATTCCTTACAGCATAGCACGCCATATTAAGCAGCAATGCAAGCTTCATATAGAGTGCATGGCCACGAACATACCTGCACATTTTCCTGAGGTGTTATTCTTTAAAATGTGCAATGTGTAATATCTGGCCACATTCACACAAGATTTTCCTCCTGCAATTGCCATAAATTCCTAATCTTAAAAAGGTACAATTCCACTTGTACTGAGGGTGTAGACAGGCCACCAGTCTACACATTCAGTATAGACCAACGATCCTCTCCAAGTTAGATTTTCCAGTTTACCTAACCTGCATGTGTTTGAACTATGGAAACCTACACTGCTGTGGCGGCGCCGGAGATTGCTGGTGTTATGGGGTTGCTCGACTTTTCAGTGAAGGTGCTCTGAACTTCAGGGTTTCCCATTAATTTGCCAGTCGCCACAGTTTAATTTGTACAGCAACACACACGTAGGCGTACACACACACGCAGTACCCGCTCTGCGACACTTAGGTTACATGTCATTCTGTGTTAAACACGAGTCGAAATATACAGCTCAAGGGATATAGATGTAAGGTTCACAAGCCTGTCTATGTGAATACACTTAGAAACACAATTATGCCACAGACAGGGCTTGCACACAGGCAGCAAGCCACAGTTACAGGTCGTTGCACATTTCAGCCTTAGATTCTGAGATCACAAACTCATGCTGCCAGTTACCAACGACCAATGAATCAACAGTATTACGTTCCATCGACCTAACGTTATATGAATGAGCATCGCATAGTTCTCAACCATTTTGTGTCGCGACCCTCCAGAATAATCAGGCTGGTGATCCCGACCCTGGTTTTTAAACGAGAGAGAGAACGAAAGAGAGACACCGTGGTAAACAACTGTTTCCACGCTATTTGCAGGATTACTCCAAAAGTCCGCAATGGATTTGAATGACATTTTTTGGAGGGGTGGGGTGTGGCACAATGAACAACCCATTAGATTTTGGTGGCGACCCGGATC
Organism: Sebastolobus alascanus; assembly: GCA_916701645.2. Classification (NCBI taxonomy): domain Eukaryota; kingdom Metazoa; phylum Chordata; class Actinopteri; order Perciformes; family Sebastidae; genus Sebastolobus; species Sebastolobus alascanus. The sequence continues at coordinate 925,698 of CAKAOJ020000077.1, read as the reverse complement.
ATGATCCGGATTCAGGAATTTTTTTAAGGATTCCGATTAGCCAGAACATTAAGACCTCTGGGTATAACACATGCGCAGTGTAACTGATGATGCGTTGATTCTTTCACAACAATGACCCGCTACCTGTACATTATCCCGCCTCTTACACGGCTACTTACTGAAGAAATCAATATTTTGATAAAAAAAATGGTCCGCCAGAGTCCGACATCAGAGCTGCGCCCATGGCAACGGTCTGTTATACATAGCAACGGTCTTTTATACAGATATTACAGACCGCAGAACGCCATGATTGACCAATCAGAATTGAGTATTCAACACAGCCTTTTAATAAATGTAAATAAATAATGCTTTGTTTGTGATGACAGTTTTGTTTATTTTTAACAGCTAGCACCTAGGCGTTGTCCACTGTTAAAAATTACAAATAAACCACAGAAATGTCTTGGAGGTGCTAGGGGGGTGCTATGGCCATCCAACACTTTCTCATCCCAACTCATCTCATATCTGATCTCAAGTTGTCACGCCCCTTGGTGTCACTTTAGGTTTAGGCAACAAAACTACTTAGTTAGGTTTAGGAAAAAACTACATGGTTGGGCTTAAAACTACTACGTTTGTACAGTGAAAATGAAACTGAATGTTGTGAACATGGTACACGAACGAACAGCTGATTGTAACGTGAACATGAAACTTAACGCACGGGACACAGACAGTGGTCTCCTGGATGAAATCCTTGTGTTTGTTGGACTAATCCATCACCAGCACCCCTCCCATACTCCCGGTGTGTGTCTTTTTGCTCTTTAAACTATGTCACCACAGTCACTCCCAGTGTCTTCTCTGTGCATTTACTGTTGCATTGCATCCATTACATTGTAGTTAAATCTGCAGTAGGCAGATTTTTTTTGGCAACATTGGGCAACAATTCCATAATAACCTTTCTGCATAATGTAATTCAAGTGTTCTGAGAGAAAACTAGACTTCTGCCCCCAAAATCTAGCCCTTGACGGAAGACTTTGGCCAATCACAGGTCATTTCAGAGAGAGCGTTCCTATTGGCTGTGCTCTGGCTCGTGGGCAGTGCTTGGTATTTCCACAACTAATCTCAACATGGCTCCCGGGTCACAAACTTTCTCATTTTACAGTTAAACAGTACACTACAAGATGTTTGTGAAAACATTTGAGGAGAGAAATAAGCATTACAGTAACAGAATATTGATTCATGTTTGATCAGCGCTGCCTAATTTGACCGTTTCATCGGAGTTTGCGAGTGATTGGCAGCTGCTCAGAGACGGCAGACTCCAGCTCGGCTCTGATTGGTTGTTTTCCTCCGGTCTGTGAAATCTTGCAGATGCCATTAGGAGCACTGGAGGACACAGAGGCACATGATTTAAAAAAAAAATAAAATGTTTTAATCATATTTGCTCCATTTCTACCCACCGCTGCTCTAATGGAAAGCCCGGTGCATCTCATACTGGTGCTAAAAGGTGCCTTGTGCGGTGTATCAAATGCCGACGGACGTGACAAAGCCTCGGTATTTGTCACCCTGGGAACGAGAACGGGTTGGGCCATCCTTGGGTAGCTACAGCTCCACCAAGCCTCTCCCTGGCACCGCCTGTGCTACACTGATGCAGGGAGAACTTGCAACTCCACAAAGAAACGCCCCAGATGGCCAGCTGTGAGGCGACAGTGCTGACGACTGAGCTCTTGTGGCGCCCTTTTGTATATTACTATTTATTTTCATTCAACAGGATCTCTTCCTTTTCTAATTAAAGGACATGTCTATTGTTCAGCCAGTGGAATGACCATACCTAGATTAGGTTGTCTCTTATTAATGCAGGCACATGTGATTTCTGATCAAAGAGTGATGCTAAGGCAGTCCGTGGCATTGTTGAAGCAGCCTCTTCAGAGTCTCGAGCCCTTTCATTGAGATGACCTTATAACATCTCCTGCTCATGAATAGCAATGAATCGTAACAGCACTGATAACATTTCTATTACCAAAGTCGCTGCAAATTTCTGACAACAAAATGCTCATTCATGTGAGACAAAAGTGTGCCACATACCCTGTACATTGCTTTTCCTTTATCTTCACAGCATCTGTTGTGCCAAATGCTGTTTTACGACCAATTGTAGCCCGAGATTGAAAACAAAGTGCTGGCAAGCATATCAAACTGGCAGAACAAGCCTGTTATCCCTGCTCGGTTACCATTTACTGGAGTTTATCTAGCGTTGTTATTGTATATTGAATGCCAATACAAGTGATTGGTCATTGTTGTTTGGTAGCTCCTGTCTGTAGGGCCACTTTAAATGTTTGAATAGTCAATCAAGAGGCAGTAAAAACCCATTTAGTATTCACATAAAAAGATATATCGTACCCAAGAAATTGAGTCCAAAACAACAAAACAATGTTTTACAAAGTGACTGGACCAGAAGAAAAAAATTGAGAAACACCGTAAGACAGCGCTACCCTTGCCCTTGACGAGTTTGGTACTTTGTCAACCCTGAGCTGAATTACGACCTCCATTTAGAGGACAATTGATCCAACCGGGGCAAGAAATTGTGGAGGATAGTGGGAGCAACACCTCTGCATGGAGTGATGTATGCTCCATTGGTGTCTTCCTGCCATTACATAGAGGCTAATACAGTATGGCTTGAGGCATGAGAGACTCCGTCTACCTCCCTGTGGGAAAAGAGACTTGTGCTTGAAACACCTCCCAGAAGAGAGATCAACTACCTGGACACCCATTACTTCAGCCATAAATTTTAAATGTGAACATCCCTGAAGAAGTGCTGCATGTTCAATAAAACAACTTTTGACATGTAGGTATGGGCCTATATGTCTCCTGTCTCCGAGTCTTTGCAAGGTGCTGGTTAAATGGCTGGATTAGAGGATATTAGTATGCAACCCGTGTTGCATGCACTGGATCAGAATCTACAGACTCGTTCCTGCTGCAAGGGCAAACAAAAGTAGCCTTTTGTTGTGGGGGCATATGATGACATCAAACATGATTGTCTTCAGCTTTTTGAATGTGGCATTTTATTTCATTTTATTTAAAAAAAAAAAAAAAGGTTGATGCCTCACGGGGGCTCCTTTTAAGTGACAAGAGCATTTTTTTGAAAACATTTAGACGGTAGATGTGATGACGGTTGATGTCAGCTCAGGTGGAGTGATGTTCTTAGAGAGGGAGGTATCATCTAACAGCTCTGGCAGAGCTTCAGAGAGTGCAAGGCCACAGAAATAGGGTCTCAAGGGCACCTTCAAAAGAGATACGAAAGTGAATCAAGCCCCCTTTCAACTGTGTAAACGTGCCAGTTAGATTGTCGGCTTTTCTCCTCTCCAAGCAAAGGTTTTTCTTTTTTTGGTTTGCCTGGAATGAGAACGAAAAAGGTTATTTACACACTAAAATGTCAGTATTAATAGGGAGATGCATTATTCTCTGACTAAGACTTCCATTTTAAGATTATTTTTTTTGGCATTTTCAAGCCTTTATTGATAGGACAGTGGACAGTTTAGAAAGGGGGAGAGAGAGAGAGGGGGCGACATGCGGAAATGGCCACAGGTCGGGTTCGAACCCGAGCCGCCGCATTTAGGACTCTGCCTTGTTATATGGGCGTCCAAGACATCCATTTTAAATGTTGTTCTCAAAGTCTATTGTATTCGCCATGTAATGCAATTAGGGGTGTCACGATTATCCAAATCCACGATTTGATTAAAAAGAAGCCATTGTTAGACTATGGAGTCTTGATTTGTAAAGATCAACAGATCATTGGTTTTATGCCCCGACAACTGTCATTTACACTTTCAAATTCTTCTTTAAAAACAAGGGCTACACGGTATCAAGCGTGATGTCTTTTTGTAATGTACCACACTAAGGCCACATTGTGAAATTTAAACTGACCTTCTCAAAGTTCCTCAAAGTTCTCAACTTTCTCCGCCCATCCGCGGCAGCGTAGTTTGAAAAATTTGGATGTGCTCGGACAGGTGAAAACCTGCTGCATGCAACCCCCCAGCGTAGGGCCGTGTCTGATGGTGTGATGTCATTTAGGCCGTGCGGACACTCACGACGCTCACGGATACGGCAAGCATAAATTACGCTTAGTTGCTGCAGTCTCTGAATCTTCTGAACTGTAGTTTTTCTGTCAACGATGCGTTCTTTGTTTACTTAACTCACAGGGAAGCAGGAGGATTTTCCAGTTCAGTTGTTTCTCCGTCATCTCAGACTTTGGCGGGGGTTTGGTGTCTCAAAGTACATCTGTAAGATCTGCTGTATTGTCTTTGAAGGGTTGTTTTTTTTTTCTTTGGACACGCGCATGTAGGCAGGGGGCGGAGAGAATCACCAATCCTGCTTTTGACTTCGAAGGACGAAATTGAAAGCTCATTTTGATCAATTTTCAATTTAGAATCGAAATTGTGACAATGCAATACATTTCTGTTAGAGTGTCATAAAAAATTATTCCGTTTAATTCCCCACAAGCCAATCATATACAGGTTGTTTGTGTCTACCTGCAGGAACTGTAAATGGAAAGCAGCTGTGACTAAATCTGGTCAATGTATCCTCATACAATGGCTCGTATGATAACTTACAAAAAGTAATTCCTCATTTTCCGTGCTTTTTCCTACAAATGTCCAGCAACACTAGACAATTTCCGCTTGTCATAAGCATACAGACTTCTCAAAATAGCTTCCGTCTTCAGAGGAAACAACTTGGTTAGGTTTCGGCAACAAAATTACTTGGCACAAAGAATGACTTGGTTAGGTTTAGGGAAAGATCGTGGTTTTGGTTAAAATAACTACGGAAGTCGCGTTACTTAAGTGCAGAAGTTACGTGACAAATAAATCAACGTTGACATCTGGCTTCACAGGGGACATGAACAGTGGTTTCCTGGGTGAAAGTGTGGTGTTTTTGGACCGACTAACCCAATACGACCACCTCCCTATGCAGAGTTTATTGCTCTTTATACTTCCCCCTTCACGATTACGTGGATTACATACAAATTGATTTTGTGGGATAAATATGAATTACAGTGCATTACTTTTTGTAGGTATAGCTACAAACAGTGTGTGAGACCAGCCTGATCTGGTAAACATTTTTTTCTTTTTTCTTGAGATTAATGTTTTTATTCATAGTCTCCAGTAGATTAAAATAAAATGAAATATAAAAATACCAGCAATTGTGACTTATGTCAAAAGAAGTTATTCACAAATGTTCTCCATGTTTGTGATTTTCTCACCATACTGCTGAGGGGAGCAGTGTGAGTAACACTAAAGGCCTAATGGTTTGCTGCCGCATATTTTTGTATGTTTGCAATGTGTAAAAGTCTTGAATATATTTTTCCCTCATGCATCTAAAACTGTGAAACAATGCACTTTACAGCACCCACACAAGCCACATGTCAAGAGACGATACAGCACTAATGTTCTCCGCATTGCATAGTGAGGCCTCGTTGAGATGTCCTCCTTTATTTAAAGTGACAGAGATGCTGTAGTGGCAGACTCAAACGTAGTAACAGAGACAGCGTCAAATCAATTGTCTGCTACGCTGCCAATGTGCAATGAGTTATAGAGAGTCACCACTGACCTCTAAATCAGGTCTACGCACTTTAAATTGACTGCTGCAAAACTAAGAGTAGGTACAGCTTTTAGAATCTGAAAGAGCCCCTCCGATGAAAATCAGGTTTATAACCTTGTAAGCATGTCCATATGGGTTTTTTTTTAATACGCTACAAGACACATCATGAGTGAAATAAGCGGTCAAAGCCATGGCTGAGCATTTCGAACTGCAGTGTACCAACGACACGTCTCTAAATTCCAGATTCAGGGTTCCATAAGGAACCAATCCTGTCAACTTGGGGGGGTGGGGCTTTCCATATCATTAGTGCAATACTAAGGTGAAATGAGGGGTATCAGAGGAGAAGCAAGGTGTAGCTACATATCTGTATTTTGCAAGCTAAATTTCTCTGTTTTCTAAATTATATATTTCGCCCACGTGCACTTCTCCTCATGGAAGAAGTTAATCTTCAGGGTTTTCAGCCAGAAATCTCCTGTTTAGACGACAAAACTAATCGGAAAAGATCATGGTGTGGGTTAAAATAGACCCAGAAATTGGTGCTCACTGCTGAACCTGTAAGCAGTGGTGGTGGGGGGGGGGGGGGAGAGGCCAGATCCAGAATTTTTCAATGAGGAAGAAAGAGTAGATTTTTCTTTTTTTTCAACATTTTATGTGTCACGTTGAACACATTAGCAGAGTATTTTTCCATACAACTTGTCTGGAGGAGGACTTTAATTTCTCTGAGCTTGTGTTGGTACCAAAATATTTTTTGTTGTTGGTGGTTTGGCAATCTAAGAACTTGAGGGCCACATGTATGATCCCTGTAACACCCAAAGGTCTTCATTGTAGTAATCATCAAACCCTTGTGTTGGGAATGGATTTTAAAAGCCTTTTATGAGGTTGTTGGGTCAGTAAATCTGGGAAGCCAACAATAAGAGCAACAAACTAGAGACTTGGTTCAGAGCTACTGGTTTTTCACTCTGCTTCCTTCACTGAGCAAAGCTATGATTGCTTGAACAAAGACAAATACGAACACAAAGACAAGGGAGTGAGGGGTTCCCTCAGCCAACAGACAAAAGCTTTGAGGAAGGACACAACAACTTTAAATACCCCATGGCCAAAACCACCTACACATTAACAAAGGTCAGACCAAAAACTACAAACTAAAGCAGTTGACTATATTACGTTTTTCATTTAAATTTTAACTGCACAATTACTCTTCAACATGATGTAAAGACTATTACATAAAGATTATTTTACTTGGACTGGAAGGAAAGCCAAATTCAAAATATAACGAAAAAGAACGCATGGCTTCATCCCTCCCAAAAATCACACTTGGTACGGTCCAAATCGGCAGCACCTGGTGGAGCGCTAATCATGTGCACCTGTTAAAGAGATCACTACACCCGAGAGAACCAAGAACAGATAAGGTCAGGGAGTGAATGAAGCTCCCTCGCACTCTCCTTCCTTTAATTCTTGATGAAAAAACAACAACAAAAAACGTTTAGTAATCTAAGAAAGCTGCTGCAGGAAAATAGGGTTATAGAGTCTTTGCATTGTCATAAACTTGTGTAACCGGCTTTCATTTCAATGACACTAAGAAATGAAACTTACTCCAGCTCCAGAGATTAAACATATTGTACAATCTTCATCTACAGCAGGCTTGCTCTACTGTAAGTGCTGTGGACAGTTCAGTCAGGGGAAGAAGAAGCTCACTTGAACCAGACTTCAAGGACAATTACAAAACAGGAAGGTTCATACACAAAGTCCTCCTATGATTCACCAATATGGTGCTCTAATCCGTTACATAACCTGTGACTGTTGTAGATGTTGTTTCAGGCAAACTATAGTGCTTTATCACTTGCTTGGACACATATTCAAAGAACATTTGTCAAAGAAATGTCCTTTATAATTCAGCTTTGAGGATTTTTTGACCAAAATGAGGAAAAAGACTCCGTAACAGAGCAGCAAGCCTCCATAAACCACATCATCTTATCAAGTTCTTGTGACTAGCATGTCGAAAACAAATGGATGTCTTTGACTTATTTGCACCTTATTTCACCTAGTTGTTGCTTATTTTGGGTCGTTTTGGGAACTTGTGGACTGAAAGTGACTGGAGAGTACTGTTTTTTTTTATGTGGGGAAGTTGTGATAGCTAGAATGAAATCCACATAGACCAACAGACCAAAAGAAGAAAACAGCAAGCAGATAAAACCTGCATAAAGCTGTTGAGTCCGAGTGGGATTATCAGTACTTGCAACTCTTGGTAAAATAAAAAAATAAAAAAGTGAATTACTTTTAGTAGGTATGGCCACGAACTGCGTGGAAACAGCCTGATCTGGTACAAAACATTTTTTTTTCTTCCTTGAGATTAATGTTTATTCAAAGTCTCCTAATAGATTCAAATACAAATGTAAAATAATACAAAAACCAACGATTGTGGCTTATATCAAAGAGGTTATTCACAAATGCTCAACATGTTTGTGATAGTGTGTTTCTCACCATACTGCTGAGGGGAGCAGTGTGAGTAACACTAAAGGCCTAATGGTTTGTATATTTTAGCATGTTAGCAATGTGTAAAAATCCTTAATATATTTTCCCTCATGCATCTGAAGCTGTGACCAACACATAGCACATAGACCAACAAACCAGAAGAAGAAAACGGCAAGCAGATGAAACCTGCATAAAGCTGTTGATTCCGAGTGGGATTATCAGTAACTAGCAACTCTTGGTAAAATAAAAAAAAAAATGCTTGTTGGAGTTTTAAGATATTTCTATCTTGTTTAGACCACTGTAACACTCTTTATTGGAAGATAAAAAAAAAAGTATCCATGTCATCAGCCTGCAAAATCCTCACTCTAACATACACTTTAATGATCACCTTTTTAAAGCCTGGTTTAGGCCTGGCCCTGGCTATATACTTCACACATTGTACCCATCTGCTGTGAGCCAGTGCACAGCCTCTGATCCTCCAGCACAGCTGGGCCCCTCTGGCTGATCCAACATTTAAAATTAAAATAAGAGGTAACCTTTTTCCATCAGGGCCTCTGTGATTTGAAGCAACCTACCTGAGGAGCTCGGGCAATAACGGAATCAATATCATTTTACCGGCTTCAAACGTATTTTTTGTAGATGTGTTTTTATTTGATGGGGTCACTGGTTTTTGAGTCGGGCACTTTTCTCTGTGGGTTTACTCCAGACGCTCGGGTTTCTTCTTGCAGTCCAAAACCATGCAGGTTAGGTGAAGAGGAAGCTCCTGGTAGCCAGTGGGTCTGTCTGTACACGTTCGCACTGTGATAGACCGGCGACCTGTCCACAGTGTAGCCTGCCTCTTATCCGATACATGCTGGGAAAGACCACTGCAACCCTAAACAAGCTCAGTGGTTTAGAAAATGGATGCATGTTATTATTTGATGCCTTTTTATCCTTTCCCTTCTCACCTTGTCCTACTTTGTTTTTTTTTGTTTTATCTCACAAGGCTTTTCATTTGATTTTCGAGCTCTGAGTTTTTAAAGAGCTGTACAAATAAATGGCGCTATTGTTTTTTACTTAGTTTGGTATGAATTAAATGATCTTCACAGACCCAAGTAATGTACTGTCACAAAAACAACAACAACAAAAAAGTCATCGGCATTATCCAAGCTTTGAATGGGGTGCTTGTCTGAGCATGAAAATGGTGTGTTTGAATAAAACACACAATACTCCGCCTAAATGCAGTTTTTGTAAAGAGTCAATGGTTATCTAACTATAATAGTCATCTCACTTTGTTAATTCAGCTCGTCAGAGTGCTGCATTTGCATCTGTTGTGGTAAAGTCAAATTTGCGTATGCAGTGTAGTTTAGCTAAATGGATTTGTTGTTACCTTGGTGAAGGTGAAAGCCTTGTTTTGAGTGTGTCTGAAAACTAAATAATGCTATTCCGCTATTGGGCGATATATGATTGATATTTTCCGCGGTGCACATTCATATTCCCCCCCCCCCTATGTTTAATCAATTGTCATTACCAAGCCAAGTACAGAGAGAGAAAAGGATATTTAACAGCACACTGCTGTCCCCCGAGAGAACTGTCCATCACCAAACATCTATCTGCATAACTAATGATGGGCCTCGTGTTGCCCTTGGAGATGGGGGGGGGGCGGTCTGATTTATGGCAACGCATTCATATGTTCACATGTGCAGACCATCACTAAGGAATGACATTTTCTCTGACAATGATAGAAGATGAACGGAAGGCTCGTTTGCAGGGAAAATAAGGATTGAAGTGACCAGGGTTGCTTTCTTCCCCCGGATATGTGCTTACTCTTTTAACCTCCGCTTTCGCAGCATTAGTCACATGACCCGTGGCCATCCGGATGACATTGTCTTGCACAGAACTTCTTTAAAAGGCACACGTGTATTCTCCGCTCCCTGCATGAACTGCGACTGCGGAGCTCACGCTGACCTACATCTGTGTATATCCATCCAGACCATGACATTTGCTTGTCACTTAGCAAATACTGTTGGGCTAAAGGCTATGATTAATAATGGATGGACAAATCACTACTTGGCAAAGATATACAAATAATATACATGCACTGCCGCAGCATTAGGTCAATGCGGTATAATAGAGTTTGCTGCATATTGATGAAGACGGTGATTCAAATTGTGAAATAAGTTTAAGTTTGACCTTTAACCTTAATTACTTCACACAGTTCTCCAGACTATTTATCCACGTCCTTGGCGAATCACACAATTTTTGAGATAATCATTCAGATTATTCATAATTATGAGTTAAACCTGCCAGTTTGTTATCCCACTTTGATTGCAACACTGTTGTAAAATGAGCAAAAGACCAATCTGCTAGTTGTGGCATCGCTCCTATACTTGTATAAGCAGAAAGGAGTGTGACAGCTGCAGTAATTTGTATTTTTTTTTTTCCCCAAGTTGCTGCCACTTCGGCTCCATAACAGAACCCTAAAAAGTGTGGAGAAAGCGTCTTTTTGTTTAGCGGTGATGGATAATTTAGCTCAGCTCTCAGCGCACAATCAGTGGATATAGTAGACCAACTAATGATTTAAAAAAAAAAAAAAAAAAAGCTGACATCGTCTTTGAAACCCAGTTAAAAAAGCAAGTGAATGTGAATCCCACTGTCTGACTGGCCATTTTAACGGCAGATCATAAAGATGAAAGCAACTTCAGCATCCTCTGGTGACTACGACAATTACAGTAGTTTGGCAGACGGCAGCCAGGGGGGAGCCACGCTGAGAGGAGAGCCTTTGTTTGGCTGCGGCCTGTCATACGGTCTGTTTGTTTCCATCTAGGACTTTTCTCTGAATCTACCCCTGGTGTAAACGCAAGCAGGCTCCACAATTATTCATAATTCAGGAGACATCTTCAGCGAACAAGTGGAAAACAATAATTAGTAACCCTCTATTGACTTTATCACTGATCTCATTTACTGAGTCATTTTAAGTTTATTCCACACAGTGAGATTTTTACCAAAAAAATTAAATATTTATTTCTTTTCATTTTTTTTTTTTTGAATTTTCAATACATTTGCAAGTTAAGGTCAACATTGAACAGGTTGTGGATATCAGGTGGATGTGACCAGTCCATTCGTCATGTGTTACCCTTAAACCTCTCCCTCTTAATTAGACATCCTGTTGTCACTAGTTCCACCCACCACCCCCCCCCCCCCCCCACCCCCTCCTCCCGTCACCAAAGGAAATAGAATATCAAAAGCGAAATCAAATGGATAAAAAATGAATTGAACATATTGTACACCCTCTCACACAAAAAAAAAAAAAAATCTGGAATGAAAATTGGCTCCCTGTGGGACAATGCTGGCAACCAGCCAATTCCATGAAACAGTCATTTTGTTTAGGGTTAAATCACTGTTTCGGTTTGTGCCTTATTGCCTTACAATTGGCTGTGGAGAGGATAAGAAAAGAAATTGTTAACGCACAATTGTCCTCAGTTTGTAACCTCCAAAAAAACCTTTTATAAATCACTAAAATACAGCAAAAGTATGTCAGTCTCAACTGTTCAGACTGAACTCGCAGCTCTTTTCTTCTGCAGTTCTTTCACTCCGTCCGTTCCCTCTTTCAACACGTCTTAAGTTGGTTATTTTACAAAAGTGGACATAGAAAATAAATACAAATATTTTCCAGAATGTAATTTTTATATGACCCAGATGTCACCTCTTTGCCAGTATTCTGTAGAGACATCTGCCACTGCAGTCCGTCTTTCTTTCTTCATTGTTGTCTCAATCTTTTTATAATGTCCTCCTCCCCTCACTTTTTTTTCAGCACTTCAGCAGAGTTCACTGTTGCAGTTACCATAGCGATCATGGTGTATATAAATAAATAAATACATAAAAACAAATAAATACATAAATATTTCCTCCTTTAAATAAATATGTGTTTGTCAGACCGTTTGCCTTGGCATAGTTTAACCCTACCTACGTAATGTTGATACTCTGAAAACAGTCTCACAGCTTAAAATAAAGGGTTCTGATTTGGAAGAGAGAAAATCCTCCCTTCAGACTAAATGGCAATTTTGGTGAAGTCCGAAATCCAAGAAAATCTCACAAAAAACGAAGTTTAAAAAAAAGAGTTCAAAGTTTGACACTTGGATTTTTCTTTCAAAGAGATAAAAGCGGCGGTGCTCTGTCTTTAAGGAGTACACAGTGCTGGCTCTGATTGCCAGAGGGTGAGAAGAGGAGTCAGAGAAGAAGGAGGAAGAAGAAGGAGTTTAAACGTCTCTGCAGAGGAGAAGCTGTGCTAGGACCCTTCCTCCTCAGGGTTCCCTGGAGCGTAGTAGCCCGCCAGTTGCCTGAAACGTGGCCCCCAGTCGCTGAGGTAGGAGAAATCCTGCTCCGAGGTGGTGGACAGCGTGTGGATGGAGCTAAGCGAAAGCGCTGGTGAACTGGTGCCCTCGAAGGCGTACGTCTGGAAGGAGTCGTACGGAGGCACCGACAGGTCGGCGTCGGCCTGCTCCACCTTCTTTCGGATGTAGCCTTTGAATAGGGAGAAGTCTGCCGCCGCCGCTGCTGCTCCCTCCGCACCGCCACCGCCACCACCACCACCACCACCACCACCACCACCACCACCATCACCACCACCACCACCCACCCGGTTAGCCTGTATCCACTGGGGCAGTGAGCGGATGTCCGGGCCAGAGTCACAGCTCTTGGCCTCTGGGAAGTCATAGAGGTTCCTCAGGGCGCTCATGTCGTACGCCTGAGTGTCCTGCTCCCCTCCGCCCTCGTCGTTGTACTTGATGACGTTATCCCTCATGTCCTCCTCATCCTCCGCCATCCTCTGGCCCTTCCTGTGGCGTTTCAGGGTCAGGATCAGCAAGACGAGGACTGATGGAGAAGGAGACACAAGACGGAGAGAGGGAGAGAGACAAATATTGTAATTCCACACAAATGGTCAAATATGTACAAGTTAATTGAACAAGTTCAAAACCTTTATATTCTTAAGTGTTGGCACATGTTGCACACTGATATTTTGGCACAAAATAAAGGTTAAATATGAATTTATCAGATCAACCTGAACAGTATTGAATGAGATAAAAGGCAGGATCCCATTTAAGGAATTTTATTAACTGTCATTACAGCAAGTGTTTAGAAATATGTGGCTTTAAGTCTCTTGCTGCACATTAGCCATGGATTAAGAGTTGCCAGGCTGAATTTAAAAAGCTTGCATTCAAAAATAGAATTCCTCTTCACCTTGCTCAGAATAATGGCATACCAAACTCAGATTCAGGGCATTCGGTACAAAACGGTAAGAAAATAAATGTGTACAAGGTGTGTTATGGTGCCTGCTTCACATCAGCCATGCACTATGTGTGTATGATGGATTTCCAAGTAGTTCTCGTGGGAAAGTTTCTAACTACGCCCAATGTAATTTTGATTTCACCTCTCAGGGCAAAGACACAGCAGGGGAAGATAATATATAATCAAGTTTTACATTTCAAATGCATGAGTATTGATTTTTCACATTCCTGATTGCCTTGCCCAGAAAAATGATTCAAAATGCCTAATGGGGACCAATCTGTATATCAATACTCATCCAAATCCAGTGAAACTAAGACTTTGTGGTTCCATCACTACTTTAAAGGGGACATATCGTTCTCATTTTCGGGTTCATACTTTTTATTTTGTGTTTCTACTAGAACATGTTTAAATGCTTTAATGTTCAAAAAACACTTTATTTTCCTCATACTGTCTGTCTGAATATACCTGTAGTCCAGTGTGTCTCCTTAAAATTGCGCTCCCATAGAACTAAATTGCATTCTCAATTACGTTTGGAAGGCAACATGTTTTGTCGCGGATTACGTTTGTCTTTTGCGTATCACAAATACTTTTTTTGTAAGTCAGTGGAAGGCCGCAGCGAGTGACGTAGCACAACAAGCGACGTTGAATAAAAACGTTATTGATTAATAACGGGTATAACAAGCAAAAGTCCACTGCTGGCGGGCAGGGGGGGGAGGTCCAACAAACACCGGACTTCCCCCCAGGAAACTGGTGTTCGTGTCCTGTGTGAAACATAGTCACTTCTTGTGTTTTAGTTTTGTTTTTTAGTCATTTTAAGCCAAACAATGATGCATTTTTTTTCAAAGCGTGACCCAGTAGTTTTGTTACCGAAACGTATTTAAATAGTTTTGTTGCATTTTGGTTTTGATTTTTTCAATGTCGAAGTCATTTTAAGCCAAAACATGATGTTTGTTTTTTTTACTAAACCTAACCAAGTAGTTTTGTTGTGTTTTCGTTTTTTTTTCCAATTACAACGTTAAACTGCTTAAAACTGCGACTGTAATCCGGGAGAAAATATGTTTCTCTCAAAACGTATTTTGCCTATGCAGTTTAGTTGTATGGGAACGTAATTTTGTGGGAGACACAATCTGCTCTATTGCGCACCTTTGCAAAGGTAGTCCTCAAGCTGTGGGTGATAATATACAGTATATTCTAATGAGCCTGCATGTGACATAGGAAGGGGAGCCAAATCTGATTGGCTTGTTGAATCACATGTTTTCTGACCTAGGCAGCCCACAAAAAAACTGACTGGGTTGTCTTATTTCACAGTTTGTGGGTTGGTAGGCACTCCAGGTACCCTAAATGTATGTGCACAAGCACCATAAAAAGTGAGTTTTTCATGATATGTCCCCCTTTAAAACCAGAGGCAACCACCAACAAAAAGAAAGAAATGCCTCGTAAAATTAAGTCTGGATTAAAGAAGGGAAAGCAATTGAGATGGATCGCGTTATAGACTAATGAGACGAGAGGAAAACAAAGGCTGTATGCAGAGATAAATCAATGAGGTTTTAATTTCTGCTTAGTTATTTTAATTACCGCCTACATTTGTGATTAGACAAGTCTCACTTAGCTCAGACACCCACCCCCTTACTCCATCAGCCCTCCGCGGGGCTGCGCTGCACCCTTCCCTGTGAAACCACCACCAGATCTGTCTCAGACTTGCAGCAGCATCAAATGTCGTTTTCATTGATGATAAAATTGTATTACATGCAGTTATGAATGAATTATGCACACTGGGTAGTACGGGAAAGATGGACAACTCCATTTACAACACGGATAAACCGCAATCAAGCCTCTTTTTGATCAGTTAATTAATAAGCAAAGAAGGATGTGGACGGGGATTGATATACAGTAAATACTCTCAAATACAAACATGACACGAAGTAAAATGACTGACATTATCATAATATTTGTCACTAAAATTATGCAGAAATTAATGTATTAAATCAAACATGATTACAAGCCGCTATATCAGAATGTATGAATTCACAGTAGCTAGGACTCGGTTCATTAATCTCCTTCTCTATAATGGATAAGTATACAAATTAAATGTGATTCTTTCCAGAATGTGCTCCCCCACTTCACAATATTATCTGAATTAGTAAGAGCTACGAGTGGCCTTTTAGTAATTGTCACACACGCTGGGAAACCATTACAATTGGTGATAAAAATCAGACTTATTAATAATGAATTTCTGTGCCCAAAAAAAAGTAGATAACACTCAGATGATTGTCCTTAATTATTGAGTTTTGATCGGTGGCAAGATGTGTTTCCTGTTGGCCAGTCGGCTATGGACTGTGCTACAGTTAAAATAATCCGTTTTCCTTCCCTTTCGCAGGGACAATGAGCAACGACTCTAAAGGGATGCCAGTGAAGGGACATTTAGATAGATCATTAACCAGTGGGCACCATGCATCTTCTGGAACAGATAGCCTGTTGCCTAAAACAAATGCCTACAAGCCCACAGAGATAAAAAGACTATCAATTATAACAGGGGGCCTGCGCTGTCTGGGACGGCACGGATTGTTTGATGCTCTGAACCCGCCAGAACACCCTTCCATACATTTGCGAAAATGAGATATGCCCACATTGCTTCACAGTCTAACTAGATCAATGTCATGACCTTATGTGCTATGTACAGGAAATTCACACACGTGAAAGCAGCACATATATATTAGTATGCGTGAAAAGCCCACAAATAAATGCACTCTCTCAAAGTGACCTTGGAAGACAGGATGTGACTATAAAACACCATGTTTCACCTTTGCATTCATTTTTTTTCCCTTCTTCCATAGCAAAGTGCAACCCAACATCAGCGCTCAAACAAAATCGGTACAAGTGACTTGTTGCCGCTCCTTGTAATTGTCTTCGTTTGGTGTAAATGGCCTGAAAAATAACTCCCTGAATGAAAACCGCCCCGTGTGTTCCTTGCCTAAAGAGCTGTGCCAGCCTAAAGAGCCTTCGCTGATCTTGAATGGGGGACTTTATGCAGTATCTCTGACTGATAATGTACATTCGCTCTCCTACTCGCATTGTTTGCCGGGCTCCATTGGGAGAGCGGTGTCTGTAACCATTGTGTTTATTCTTCTCCTCCATGAATGGGGCGAATTAATTGCCACTGGGTTGAGGAAACAGTCATGGTTTGTGGTAAATTGCGGCGCACACTGCCGTGCATACTAAGCGAGCCCTAAGACAATTACTCTAAATTCAGACTAATGAGGAGAGTAATAGGAGGTAGAAAACTTGATCTTATGAACTCCCTCATACGTGCGGATCGGCCGCTTTTCGGTAAATAGCGCTGAAGGAGTGACGGTATGCGAGGCAAAGACAATCAGATAACCTCACTTCTGAAAAACCCTTCCCCACTGATAACATGTGAGTGTCACTGCCTATTAGTCACACAGATGCTTAAACTGTATTTCTAGACATTAGCACGCCTCAGGCAATGCTAATACAACACCATGTTACAGCATTTACCTTAGTAGGAAGCATATGTACCTGCATATAGCTACCTCCGATACATACAAAGCTGGTCCCCATGTGTACAGATGTTGCGATAAGCGTTCCTGACAAGACGGTTAATTTACCCTTGGGCTGCGCTGGTTGCCCCCACCCAGGAGTTCATCACAAGCAGATGGGAGGTAATTGGAATGGATGCATGCAGATGCTGCGCCGCAGTGGAATGGATTCATCACATCAGGCCTATAAATGAACTGATGGAGGGACTGTTTGTTTGTAAGGTAATTAGGCAGAAATTTGTTTTCATTTTTCTCATCACCCAACAATTGATGTAATAGAGGTGGTCCAGCCTCTGGAGAGAGGGAGTGCTGGCTGGCTGGTTAGACGGTGTGTGTGCCAAGGGTGTGTGTGTGTGTGTGTGAGAAGACAAGGAGCACACAGTAATGGAGCATTGAGAGAACGGATTGCATTGGAGTTAATAGGTGAGGAGTGATTTGTCTAGCGGGTGTGGCTGCACGGGCAGACACACACTATGCAAGTGTGCGTGCGGTACAGCAGGAACTGGAAAGTGTTGGGCAATGTGCAGTCGATTGCTGCCACATGCCTCGCTCCCGTCTGTTATTCACACCGCGCGATAGTCGTGAAAACACCGCTCATCCCCCTGATCCCAGACCCTGCAGCCCTTGAGATTGTTCCATCCACACAATGACTGGCAGAAGCCAGGCGCTCCGACTTAGCCTGTCCTTCAGTGCTTTGATGAGGCGTGTTCACTCCATTTTCTACCAATCAGTATCAGTCAGTCAAAGTGGCAGGGACTTAGCACCGATCAGAGTCACTGACACTACCGGAACCAACATTTGCATCATTTCATTAGTGGAATCAAAATGGCACAAATCATGAAATAGTACCAAAATAGTTAAATCGTGACATGTTCTTTAGTAGGGCTGTTAAAGTTAACGCGATAATAACACATTAATGCAAATTTGTTTTAACGCCACTAACTTCTTTAATGCGTTAACGCAATCCATCTTTCTGAGGTTGTAGTGGGGTCAGTTGTAAAGTTAGGGTAGAGATACTGGAATCATATGAAACTAGAAAACCTAAGGAATCCATTGGCGGTTAAATAACGCTCCAAACTTACACTAAATTTTGGCAAGGAAAAACTGGCATGGCCATTTTCAAAGGGGTCCCTTCACCTCTGACCTCAAGATATGTGAATGAAAATGGGTTCTATGGGTACCCACGAGTCTCCCTGTTACAGACATGCCCACTTTTTGGCACTTGTGCCACTGTTTGGCTACACCTGGTAGCTGCTTGACATGTCCTGGATCCATCTCTTCATATATGTTCACATTATCATTTTTTTTGTCGTATGGATTGTCTATGTTGTATTTTCATTATGTTTTTACTCTGTACACACGACATCTATTGCACGTATGTTCATCCTGGAAGAGGGATCACTCCTCTGTTGCTCTTCTTAAGGTTTCTTCCATTTTTTTCCCTGTTAAAAGGGTTTTTTGGGTTTAGTTTTTCCTTATCCCATGAGAGGGTTGTACTGTAAAGGACAGAGGGTGTCGTATCCTGTACAGATTGTAAAGCCCCCTGAGGCAAATTTGTGATATTGGGCTATACAAATAAAACTGACTTGACTTGACTTTATGCTAATCACATGCAGTTTTGGGCAAGTCATAGTCAAGTCGGCACAGACATGCTGTTGTTATTGTTGTTGTTGTTGTTGTTGTTGTTGTTGTTGGGCTTGAACTTGTCAGGTTATGATTTGAGGGTACCTGTGAGGGTTACTGGACAATATTTGTCATTGTTTTGTATTGTTAATTGATTTCCGATAATAAATATATACATACGTTTGCATAAAGCAAGCATATATGCCCACTCTCATGTTGATAAAAGTATTAAATACTTGAAAAATCTCCCTTTAATGTACATTTTGAACATATAAAAATATGTGATTAATTTGTGATTAATCATAATCATGATTAATCGCAATTAAATATTTTAATCGATTGATAGTCTTTAGCCTAAGCATGTTACTCTGCATAATGTATTCTTTCATCCAAATCACCATGGCTACCATGAAAATAAATCTCTGCACCAGCTAACTCTGTTTTCCTGCACAGTATCTCGCTTTCCATAAGTTTAAAGGCCAGAGAATTGTTTTCAACTCCAACAGCCTTTTGAGGGGATGTGATCTCGCCCAGAACACCAAAACCACAATACACTGCAAACTAGGGATGCTAATTTTGAAAATTTTTCTTAACCGATAACCGACCCTCGTTAACCGATTATTAACCGTTAACTGACAAGATTTGTGCCTCACATGCAGCGGTGCGCCAGCTGCAGTACGAGTCATCAGTTCAAACGTGCGGGAGCGTATGCTGCATTCACTGTCTCCAATTCACCGTCCAGGAGCATTAACTTAGCAGATAGATAACTTGGATGCTGGATGTAGTGTCGCGGACATGCAGCCACTTTCCCAGTAAAAGTCTCCACCGCACATTTAGTTTAGTTTAGCAGGTTGTCAGCTGTGTGTCTGCCCGGATTAATGATAGCGATTGTCCGACAACAGACAACAGAGCGTGTTTTTGAGCTACGTTAGCATCTGTAGCTCTGCTGGTAGCTTCGTGCTCCCCGTAGTCACACACACACGGTCTGTCAGTGCAGCGAAACTTCAGCGACTTTCCGACAGGCCGTGTGTGTGTTGTCGGTGGCGTTATAGCTGTGAACGTAGGTGTAGCAGACAGCGTGTGTACAGTTTATTTGTCGGTGAATAAATAGTATGAGGCTACAACTCCTCCGCTCAAGCGAGCCAGAGACCGGAGCCAACTTCCTGTATCTGTAACGCCGGCTCAGACTCTCTTAAGTTGGGCTGTTAAGGTGGACCAGCTTTTCTCCTTTAAGTGACGAGTTTTTCTCAGCTTTTTAATTAATTATTAACATTTCTTTTAACCGTTTTAACTGATAGCGTTAATCGGTTAAAATGCTTAATGTCGGTTAACGGTTAAACGGTTAATTATTAACATCCCTACTGCAAACACAGTTTTTTACAGCCAGCGGAGGTTGCCTCAGATTTGTACATAACATTTTTTTGTTGAGGCTTTTAAAACCATGATGAATAAATGATGCTCTGCTTTTGAAGTTCACTCCAGTAGATGGTTTGGTTAATGGAGACAGAGTTTTAACAACTCTCATTAGAAGAAGCTCTCAAAAGAAATAGATAGCGATGTTAGTCGGAGTTGGAGCTGCCTGGTGTCACATCATCCATCACTCACTGCCGGCACAACGTAAAACGTGGATAGGCGCGAGCGGGGAAGACAAAACACCGTGACAGCGTTGTCGTTTCTCTCTGTCACCGAGGAGTGGGATGCTGAGACGTTCAGCGGGGGATGGGGGGAACGAGAACTCATAAAATTTTCAGATATGACAATACTAAACCTCTTTGGGCTCAGAGAGGGTGAGCGTGTGCGTGCATTTGTATGTTAGCGTGTGTGTGTGTGTGTGTGTTTGTGTACGTGTCTGTGTATAAAAATCAGAGAATGTCTGGAAAGCCTGGTCTATTTAAAGCCTGCTGTTCCAGAGGTATACAAGTGCTGAGAAAGCTCTTTTGCCTGTTTGCTCTCTCTAACCCCCCCTCCACTTCACTCCCATTCACTCCATCTCCGTCTGTGTTCCGAGGATCAAAGTGGCTTGATATCATTCATAAACTCAGGCATCATCTGTGCTCCTGTTCAAACAAAAGCTTTCTCCTCTGAGAAGCGGCAACAAAATGTACAACAGGAGAGCCGCTCATGAAAGAGATGAAAAATGTATCTTGTTTTCATGTCATTCGACTTTGTTTTTTCTGCCACTGCGTGTGCAATTTCATTCGTGAAATATAGATAACATCCATTAAAAGACACATGCTCGGTTGCATGATTTTATGAGCGGCAGACATGCAGTCGTGTGTTTAGGCGCAGCCCTTAAGTCTTGCCTTTTACTGTACATACCACTATTAAGCGTAATGCTCGTGGAGGTCCTGCTGGAGTAGTTGAACTCGTAGCAATGACCCCGGAAAAGCAATGCTAATGAATTGTGCCTATCCGTCGGTCTAGTCGTCCATCATACCCCCATACATTCATCACCTCATTCATTCATCCATACATGCATGGGTACATCCATCTGCTTACCTATGAGGATGAGCATGCAGACCAGCAGTGCTATAAGAGCCCCTGGGCTGAGAGCAGCACTCATTACATATGCTGTGGCATTGCAGGACTGGATGGCTCCCTCTGTGTTGCAAAAGAAAAAATAGCATTTACTTTACAGATTCAACACCAGTTATGAGTCACTTCAGTGGACAAGGATTAAGCACTGTTTTATCATGAGAAAAAAAAAAAATGTTATCATGCATATATTATATTTTCACCCCGCTGAAATCCCCGCTGAGGGACGATTTGTGACCTTGTGTTATTTTGTTTTCCACAAATATAAGCGGATAAGACCTGTTTGCTGACCAAAACAATGGCGTGTAGATGACCTTCTTAGCACTGCCGCTGATGATGCAAAAGGTGACAGTGATGGTGATGTTAATAACGGTGCAGTTTACCAGAAAGTGTCCTTATACTTCTATGAAACCCTGGTGCTGTTGATAAAGCTTTTAATTCAGAATATTGTGTGGAAAATATTTATATTGGAGGTACTAATACACTGGAAGAGAAGTGCTCTAACAAAAATATTTGGAACACACTCAGTTATGTTTCTGTTCCTTCATCTAGATGTTTTTGGTCTTCCTTATTTGAGGATATACAGTACAGTGGGAGACAGCTTGGAAAATATGTGATAAATACTGTATCAATAACACAATTAAGGAGGTGTATTTCAATATATTACACAGAATTTATCCAGTAAAACTTGTTAGAAAGATTCAAGCTGGATAGTGATTATAATTTCTGTGGACTTGAAAAAGAGAGTATTTCCTATCTACTTTTTCACTGTAATATACAAGAATGTTCTGGATGGATGTAGCCAACTTTCTAAAATATAAACTTAAGATGAGTGTTGAAATAAATATGTTTGGTGTAATACTATATTAGTCAAGATAAGATTGAAAATAACATGCTTTATATCATACAAAAATGTCATATTCAGAAGAAAACATGGTCAGGAACCAAGCCAACTGTCCTGCACTTTAATAATGAATTCAAACAATATAGCACCATCTTACCCAATGTTAAAAACAAAAAACCCATTAAGACCTTTAAGTTATTAAATGAATATAATATGATGTTTGTAACATAAACTCTAGCATTATGAAATGTATATGTAATAATTTTGGTTTGTCTCTTTTTTTTCCAATTGAGCATGTGTGCAACAAAGAAAGCATTATATAAAAAAATAAAATAATAACGGTGCAGCTCCAACAGAAGCTCTCACCTGTGTCGCAGCCACAGACGTGGATGGTCAGGGTGCCCGTGGAGCTGAGGGAGGGAGGCCCGCTGTCGACCACCAGGATAGGCAGGAAGTAAACATTCTGCTCGTGGCGGTTAAAGCCTGACCGCTGGGTCCGGATGCCAGCTGTGTTGTCTGGGTGGGCGGTGTGAGCGTGTTTGGGAGGGATGGGGGGGTTGGGGTCAGGGAGACAAGGTAAAGCAGAGAATTACACATGAACGACTTAATATTTGAAGAACAAAACGTCTTTGTCTGCTCACAGACGTCTGGTTTTCACCAGGCTGCAGTAGAATTGATGAAACTCCATCCAGTGAGTGCTTTTATTACTATTTTTTTTTATCCTCCTTTGAACTCTACACTGTACCGATGGAAGTATAAAAAAATGTGGGATGGTTGATCGTGCCGACTTCTTTGACATTACTAAAATGTCAGGACAAATCATTGTTTTCAAGACTTGACACTTGACAATGTAAGATGTTTGCTATTTGATTCAATAATGAAAATAACTCCCTCAAGAAATGGTGAAGTGAAAAAAAAAAAAGACAGAAAAGCTCCCTCCTTGTTATACGTAGTCTGAATAAATCATTTGCCATAATGCATAGTTCAAGGACTCTGGACGAAGGGTGTCAGGATTGTCAAGTTTAACTTGGGGTTGAATGATCTCACCGGGGAACTGCTTTTGTGCTTTTATCCTATTAACATTTATCATGATGGGTTTTTTTTTTAAACAAAAACAGGAGAGAGAATGAGTGAGAGAGAGCCACTGTTTGAAATTAAACTTCACCGGTGTGTGTATATGAGCCCTCTCCCAGAGACATAGATAAATGTAACACAGGATACAGGAGGAGGCTTTGACAAATAGAGTCAGAGAAGCTTTGTGGGTAGACGTGTGGGATACCAAGCAATCCATCTCCCCGAGCATATATCACCGTTATCCATGTCGCCCTAGTGCTCCTCTGGCACATGTAGAACAATCTTCATATTACTGTTTATGTACGGGAACGCTACGCCCCTGAGTTTGTCCTTTTGACTTTTACACAGCATTCTCCTCCGCTGTTATCTCTGCTTTTAGAAAAAAAGATTCTCTCCAAAACATATTTATAGACTGAGGCATCCTGTGTAGTTTTGCATCAAAACCAATAAACTTGAAAACTTGGCTATACACAATGATTGATCAGAACAACCTCCCACGTCCACCTTTTCTCAAAGTAGTTAATGAAGTGATTGTTGTATGCTATTACTGGAACTCCAAATGAACGTATAGGTGTAAAAAAGTCCTCCAAGCTACAGCAAAATATGTCTTTTGTCATTGCCCATCTGATGACCCTATTGGGATGCTGGCATTGTTTGACATGGTCCTAGCTAAAACAAGAATAAAAGTCTACAGCCATGCCAGCACCTCTGTGAGGCTGCACTTGAACACTGTGGTGCTTTGCGCTAAATGTCAGAACACTCACACTGACGGTGCTAACATGTGGATGTTCAGCAGGTATGTTTTCCAGGCTCACCATCTTAGTTTAGCTTGCTAACGTTTGCTAATTAGCACTAAACACAAAGTACAGCTGTGGCTGATGGGAACGTCATTAGTTTTGCAGGTATTTGGTCATAAGCCAATTTATTGCTCCAAATGAAATTTGATGACGCCAGATGAAAAGTCAGGGGATCGCATAAGTCGTTTGCATTCATTCTCTGGGGACCATGAGTATATGTACACATTCATAGCAATCCATCCAATAACTGTTGGGATATTCAAGCCTCAATCAAAGAGGTGGATTGACCAACAGACCAATACTGCCATCTCTAGAGACACACATCTGGCATGACCATAGACTGTATATAAGAAGTGGACGTAGTCACCTAGCTGTCACCCATTGGTTTGTGGACTGCTGTTTTGAAGCCTCGAGTTCGGAATTTTGGCCGTCGCCATCTTGTTTTTTTGCAACCAGAAGTGACACGAGAGGGTGGAATAAGACATTTGTAGGCGACCAAAAAGGTTCTAAGTAACTCTCATGAACTGAAAACACACTGTGAAAGGTTTAATGCACGAATACACAGACACCTCCCCTGATAGGACAATGCCCCGGTAGCGACCTGTCAATTACAAGGTAGCCACGCCCTAAAGCATACCCTGCTTTATGGTCTATTTGACTCTAAATGGGACCATAATTTACTAATAAAACATCATGCTGTATTGAAGAAGACTTGAAACTAGCGATTGAGACCATAAACTCATGTTTACAATGTTTACAGAGGTAATAATTTTCTAATTTTCTCATAGACTTCTATACAATCAAATTTATTTTTGCAACCAGAGGAGTCGCCCCCTGCTGGCTATTAGAAAGTATGCAGGTTTAAGGCACTTCCATACTGGCTTCACTTCTCAGACCCGGAGGTTGCCCACTGGGCATGACTAATAAAAACTACTTGGTTATGGTCGGGGAAGATCGTTTGTGGTCATGATTAAGCGAAAGCAATGACTGCTGGAAGGAAGCGGGATTTAAACAGCTGTCTCATGTCCACCCGAAAGCAATTCAAATTTAAGGCATTTGAACAAGCAATGTTTTTCTTCTGTGGACAATCTTGAACCTGAACATGAACTCCTGTCACAATATATATAAAAATACTTTATACGTATATATGTATTCATTTACAGGCAAGAAGGTAATAGAAAACAAATACAGCCACCGAAGCCAAAGAAAAAAAAAGATATGCTTTATTACAGCCTAAAATGTGACTCAACCAGGGGTCCCTAGGGGTCCTTGAGGGACCTCCAGGGGGTCCCCAAAAATGGTGAGTAGTTTATATTCACTATAGAAGTGAGCCCAATTTGAGTAAGAGTGACTATTTTGACTATAAAATTCTTAATCATATCTAACAACCAAAATCTTTTCAGATGGAGGTCCCTGAAGAGAAATCCTATCAAATGGAAGTCCGTGACCTACTGTGTATTAATTTAGGGGTCCTTGACACAAAAAAGAACCACTGGAGTGAAGAACAACGTGAGGACTTGTACAGTTTAGGATTACTTTAGCGACGTTGCGTGGCCGTTGTACTGCAAAGTATGACTCCTCTCGGATGTTGTATAGCGTTGCTGTTCACGCCTTATAAATGTGTCCCACAGTGGCATATGTGCAAAAAGGTTTTTGGAATTAATTAAAGTAAGGATTACAAAAATATTCTCAAATGCCTTGAATGTCACAAGTAAAGGTATTCCACATTTTTCCATCCCCTTCATATCTATGAGATTTCTTTTTTTAAGAATGATGAGGGACATTTTCCAGGTAACATGATGGCAGTTTGTCATGTAACCGAAAAGTTTATTTGGTAAAGACAAGGTTTTGTTCTACAGACTTTGCCAGCAACGACTTAAAAGAATTTAGCAAGATGGGGGAAAAAAAAGCCTTTTCATCATTGTGTGTCAAGGCTCGGAGACGGAACGCCATGTGAGGCCATGATGGGGAAAAGAAGAAGTGACAGATTGAAAGTGACAGGTTGACAAATGTGTCAATGAAAAGAGACACCAGAGTGGAAAAAAAAGAGGTGCGGGAGGATCAAAAGTGTGTGTGGGGTTCTGTTTGTCTTTCACCAAAATACATGCAGTCTGCAGTAGTGTTTGTGTGTATGCGTGTGGGGCGAAAGGTAACAATTTTTAATCTAAGCATGAATATACTGTGTCATTCTCCCTAATAACGTGCATACACACAATCACAGAGAGGCGGTGGTGAAAAAATGAAACGTGTTGTGTATGTATTTATGTGTGGAGGAGAGAACAAAAGAGCCAGAGGGACACTTCTGTCATACTTTTTCCTGCCCGTCTATGCACATGTGTATGTACAGTATGTGTGTGTTCTTTACACAGGGTCATGCGTGTATCCATTCACATGCATGTGTGCTGGACTGCAGCCGGCCTCGCCGCCTTCACGCGGTGACATTTCCCTTGCTAGGGCTGCTCCCCTGACATTTTCCTGGTGTCAGATCAATCTTGATTTAACCAGATGTCACATTCACTTAGGTACAAATCTCTAAACGAGGGATCTGCAAGCGCGTTTGCAAAAACACAGACACGCATGGAAAAAACTAATCTTCCCGACAAAGCAAGGTCATCACTGGGGAGCACAGTGATTTTAATGTTTCCTTACATTGTTGCAGATACAGTGCGTGTGAATAGTGTGTTTTTACGGAATGCGATTTTCATGATGACGCTTGAGAAAAGTATTCTATTTAAGAGGAAACAAGAAAAGATTGTGTTAAAAAAAGGAAATTATATTAATATAAATTGCTATTACTGTGGGGAAAAAACTCAGCTTAGCAATGAAGTTTATATTGTCGCGCAAACTTCTTTAGATAAACTGTAAAAAAGTACAGTGTGTCAGACATGCAATGGCATGTAATACTTTCTAATGGTATTACACTGCTAAGAGGACCAGAACGGGTGTTGTTTGCATTAACACAATAAAAAGATTCTGGCATCATATGAAACTAGAAAACCTAAGGAATCCATTAGTACCAACCATGTCATACTAGCTTGTCTGGAAGGGGGCTAAATAGCGCACCAAACTTCCGCTAAATTTTGGCGAGGAAAAACTGGCATGGCCATTTTCAAAGGGGTCTCTTGACCTCTGACCTCAAGATATTTGAATGAAAATGGGTTCTATGGGTACCCACGAGTCTCCCTTTTACAGACTTGCCCACTTTATGATAATCACATGCAGTTTGGGGCAAATCATAGTCAAGTCAGCACACTGACACTGACAGCTGTTGTTGCATGCTGAGCTGCAGTTTGCCATGTTATGATTTGAGCTTTTTTTTTTAATACTAAATGCAGTACCTGTGGGGGTTTATGAACAATATTTGTCATTGTTTTGTGTTGTTAATTGATTTCCAATAATAAATATCTACATACATTTGCATAAAGCAGCATATTTGCCCACTCCCATGTTGATAAGAGTATTAAATACTTCAATACTACAAAGTATTTCAGGTACATTTTGAACAGAGAAGACATTTGCGATTTAATTTACGATTAACTATGGACAATCATGCGATTAAATATTTTAATCGATTGACAGCCCTAATTATTTTGCATGCACTTTTAAAAAGCCTCCTGCGATTCTCAAAATCTTCTGGTGGTGTACAATATGAATTGTGTTATTTTGAAGAATTTTCAATGAGGTAACTTTGACTTTGTCAAAGTACTCACAAATAACTCCAAAGTTTTTGGAGCTGCAGTCTTTTTTAACTTAATATTGCCTTCAGGTCTTCAATTGCAGAATGCCTTCAAGCATTTCACCAAACGCTCCCATTGCCAATCACTCAGGGAAATGGTGAGATCATCTGAAACTCTTTCATCTGTATGAGCTTCATCACGATCTGGAACATTTGTCAGTCAAGCATAGTTTTGCTGCACCTGTGCACATTTAAAATGCGCGCACATCCACTCACAAACAAATATAACAACCGGCCTTACAGACTCCTGCTTGTACAATTATATCCTAAAGATCATATTGTGCTGATAATGCAATCAGCACAAATATGCTTCTCCACCAATAACCCCAACACAGGACCTTTGCCCTCTCACCTTTGACATCCCACAGGGTGAAGTGTCGATTGCTGGAGGCTTCGGGCGCCAGGGTGAAGTAGAAGCGGTGTCCAGATTGTGGCTCGTCTCTATCCACTACACTGATGGTGTGAATTAGCTAAGAAAAGAGAAGGAAATAAAAGCACAAGACAGACAAGAAACAGAGGTTAGATTTTCTGCTCAGATCCACTCAATGGGAACAAGAAATTGAATATGAAAAGCACTTTACATTTCAAAATGCCTCTTTCATGAGGGAGGGAGTGAGGTGGAGAGAGTGTACTTGGATGCAACACACTCAGAAGGCTCCCTGTGAAAGTGCAGTTCAAAGGGACTACAGTCACAAAGAGATAAAAAAAACTTCTTTCTCCAGAAAGTTGACACAGCAACATAAAAAAATGTCTTAATGTTAGAGATGCAAAACTATCATAAAATGCCTCGCTAAAAAGCCTTTTTTGAATAGAAAGGGAGCGAGATATTCTGTGAGGCTGCCATATTTGCGCTAAGAAAGAGCAAAAGACTAAATGCAAATGTGCAGAGGAGCAGAAAGAGAGACACAGACACTCAGTGAGGGTGTAGTCATCCTACCTAATGCTATATAATAATAGTGATCCACATTCAAAGATAAAACTCAACTGTGATCCAATTTTGAGAACTCTGTGTGGACACAATAAGGTGAGATATGATTCACTGTGAGCGGAACAGACATCAAACAGCCCCCGGAGATCCTTTCACCTTAACATGGGCCTCTCGGTGACAATTCATCCTCCTCTCATCCTATGAATCTGCAGCCAGCATCAAACCACAAGCTGATAAATGGTATTTTCACATCGCATCCGTCAGCTCTGTTTCCTCCTCCGCTGCCACACTACCTATGAGTCCACATATTTCTTATTATTTTGATTTCTCTCACCCTTTTTGTTTACTACATAGTCTCTCACTAAAAAAACAAAATCTACTCTTCAGTGTAGCTGAATAAAATACAGCACACAAGTTGAAGATAATGTATACAGTGCAGTATAAACACAGTTTGTTGGGTAAGACGGTAGACCAACAGCACAGCGGCATGATGAGCCAATAGATGTTTAGACGGGAAGGTAGAAGCCTCAAGGCTTTAAAGCTAACCTTGAATCCCCTTGTGGTATTATACCACATTTTATCTCAGTGTCTTGAAACTGTATAAACTGAAAAGTGTCCAATACTATAATCTATAATCAGGCTATCAGTCATATAGTGCTTTGAATGATACTCGCTTGCCTTGAGCTACCAAAAGCTACTCTCTTCCGTTTGTGTGAGAAAAAGATATTTTTTTATTTTGCTTCAGCATATTTTAAAGCTTTATTTTTTTTTTCCGTTTAAATAATGGATCTAGGTTTTTGATAATACATTTGGGGAGCAGGGATGTGACGGTGAGGATATTTTCACACACTGGTGTTACCGATTACCCCGGACATTTTACAGGAAAAAATGACGGTCAATATGTGTAGCGTGCTTACTTTGATCTTTACCGTCGGGTGGCTGGCTGTGTGTCTGGCCTCTCCGGACCAGCTTTCGCTGCGGGGCCGCAGGGGTCTACCTGGCGCCGCGCACAAGGATGTAATGTGTGTGTGTGTGTGTGTGTGTGTGTGTGTGTTAAAAAAAAAAAAAAAAATCCAATATCCGTTCATTCTTGTCACATTATGCCACATTGTGAATTGAATTAGTAATAGTAAACATAGCATATAGGTTGTCAAGAGCACTGTTATGCTCATCTGACAGAGATCGTAAAATACAGCGTATAATAAAACAATGGACAGCTGATGCAGCTGCGCCACATGTCATATTTAATTGACGTTGCTTTAAAATGACGGCTCCGAGGCAAGGTTGTCTCATTTGTTAAATGCCTGTTGCCTCGATTTATCTCTCCTCGTGTCTCTTCCTCTCCTCCTCCGCTTGCATCTCCCGTGGGAGGGACTAAGACGCGAGAAGAGGAGTCGAGGAAAGGAATCGAGGATGTACAAACTAGGAAATGGGAAAGGCCTACAGACAACCCTGACAAAGCACAAAGTAAAAACAATTTTCACCGAGCGGATCTGATTTTCCTAAAGCTATATAATGCTATCAAAAATAATGAATTATCACACACTCTTTAATGAAATTAGATTACATTTTTAAGGTCAATAGAACTTCGAAAACTCACTTATTAACATGGCATATCTTAATCCCTACAAAAACCAAAGTGTAAAAAAGAAGAAGAAAAGATTTGCAGTTTTGTGGGACGTTACGTACCAAACTATTTCTTGGCTTGGCAAACACCGTCTAGCTTTACTTTTCACCCTCTCTAACTGGGAATGTTGGTGTTGGCAGTGGTAGAAGAAGTAGGCTACTTCCTATGTCCTGCATTCTTAAAGTACAGAGTGACAGAGAGGTATTATTAGTACAATGTACTTAAATGTGCTTAAAGAAACAGTGTGTAGGATCTGGCAGTATCTAGCTATGAGGTTGCAGATTACAACTTCTGCCGTGTGCCAAGTGTGTATGATTGCTACAGTGGCCGACGCGAAACCATGAATGTACCTCTCTAGAGCCAGTTGTTGTAAGAGTAGAGTGGGCAGAGTGTGTGTGTACGTGGGAAGTGAGTGGTGAAGCAAGAGAGAGAGAGCAGCGAGCGAGTAATGTTATCAACTCTGGCCCAAGCATGAGAAGTTAACAAGATAACACTACTTTAGGAGCAACAAATCAGACGGTGGCTGGCGGTACCACGGTTTTACAATCTGCAGCTCACGTTACCGCAGTTTCTAAAGTGAGTCGGAGAACTACGGTGGCCTTCAGGTAACGTAAAAAACGTGAGGCTCTCTCTAGAGCCAGTGTTTGGTTTGTCCGTTCTGGGCTACTGTAGAAACATGGCGGAGCAACGTGGCGGACTCCGTGAAGAGGACGCGCTCCCTATGTAGATATGAAGGTAACGAAAACACAACGATTCTTAGTTTCAGGTGATTATACACTAATGAAAACATAGTTCTGAATATTATATTCCATTTCTGCTAATAGAGCCTCCTGACATGTTACACACTGTTCCTTTCAGTTTGCACAGAATTTATCTGTGTCCCTCTTTTTATCCCAAACATCAGGTGTGTACATGTACCTTATCTACTGCTGTTATGTTGTCTATCACAGAACGCAGCAGACACGTAACACAGATGGCAAATGTCATTTTGTCAATAACACAACGATTGTTTTACCCAGGTTTACAGGAAAAGCTGCCACTGACTTAATGGAAGCTCCGTTTCTTTTACTGTATTTATACACATTTTGATAGCACAGGTATTTGTTCAGCGACAGTTCATCCCACTCCTGTCAGCCTTTACAAGTATCTATAGCACTACTCCTACTGCACACAGCTGTTCTCACTTGCCTATTCTTATTCTACACAAAGGGCTTTCTTGACAAAAGATACTCCCTCTGAATATAAACAATTCTACATAATAATCACCGACACCCTTCAAAGAGTTGCATGAGGAGGAATCAGAACACAGCAAGAGACTCATGGAGAGATTTTTCCATCACAAAAAGTTTACTTAATACAACATGAAAAAATAAAAAATGTGAATGGTAGTTAAAAGATAATGAGAGAGGTAATCATATGGCATCCACCACTGGCTTTTTCATCTTTGTAGGACCTTGTAAAAAGATCCCCAAATAATCTTTTGCGAACATAATGTCCCAATAAATGTTATTTTTTCGTGTTTTTATCTTGCAGTAAGTAAGCCTTTTGTTTACTGGACTTCTTCTGTCTATCTTTTCCCCTCCACCTCTCTGCCTCTTCCACCTACTCTCTCTATTCATCCTTTTCCTCTGATTCCTTGTCCTTTGCATTTATCTTCTCCAAAGTATCCCTCTCACGCTTGTCGTTTCCAGAAAAAAAAAACGTGTCCTTCATTTATCATCCACCTGCAAATTGATTATTCAAACAACAGTACCATAGATATACTTCTCACCCTTCTCGCAAAGACATCTGCCTCATTGTGTAACTTTTAAGCTCATGTTGACTGCCTGTGCACGACAGCCTCATTCATTTATAACTCTGCACACAACTCTGCATTATGAGCCCGAGCGGTGGCTATGCATTACTGTGACTAAGCTACTGCCGAGCACACTTCCGGGCCACAATTGTACCTTCACAATAAACAGCTCCTCAGCATTGACGTTGCATCACAGACACAGAACAGGCTTAGTCATACCCACAGCTCAGGGAGGTTGTTTGGGATAATATGGCTTACTTTGCAATTACAAAATGCAACGGCATGATTTCAGGGTGAATCACACGCTTCTTCCTTAGCGCGCCGCAAAATCTGCACTCGAGAAACACACAGGAAGAAAACGCATGGAAATGAACCAGGAATGACTGCCTGTGTACCTACAAAGTTGATTAAATGAGAAAAAAATATCACTACATGCCATCTCGATTCTTACCAATGGTCCAGATTGCAATACTGTACTTTCATAAACTGTCATGGCTTTTATTGCTTTTGAGAGTGAGGCCCTGATTAATAGCAACATAAATTCTGTGAAGTGTGTAATGCTGTCCAGATTACATTTCTCTTTAATATACAGTTTCAGATCTGTGATGAATCCTACTGAGTGTGCTGCCAAAGCAGGCCTGGTCCTATCTTCTCATCATTCTTTGGAGCCCTTTCAGGTTTATTTTAGTATGAACGTATAGACGAATAATGAGCACAAGAGAAGACATTTAAAGCAAAAGCTTTGTTATCAGCTGAGAGATGAATCTACTCATTTCTTTGAAGAAATGGTGAAGATATAGTAAGTGAGCCATGGTCTTCGTCCTGTGACTGTGCCCTCAGCAGGGGAACTCTCAGGCGGCGTCTCGGGGTGAGTGCAAACTGCTGAGGGAGAGATAGAGAGCGAGGCGAGAGAGGAGCAGAGTGAGCGCGTGGGAGTTTATCGAGCAGCGAGCGAAGCTCCCTCAAGCACAATCACCTAATTAGATTTCTATCTGTCAGTCCCCTTTCCTGACCCCCTTAAATCTCTTGCATCTCTGGAAAGCTAGGAGGGGAGACTTTCCCAAAAGTACAGCCCATATCATATGCACCAGAGGTGTCTGAAAGGTCAAGGTTGTGAGAGGGAGGTGGCTTTCCCATTCGCTGCAGAAATCAACCATTTCACGATGGCAGCGGGGAGGTAATGAATAAATAAATAAATAAACACGCAACTACTTAAAATGAGCTGAGAGAGGTTCATCCCTGAAGCCTGGAATGCACTAAGCGTCAGAGGTGTGTTTTCAAACGCATCCATTATTTTCAGTGGTAAAAAGCATCCTCATAGTGTCCAGCGGTGCATTAAATGTCCCAATGCATTGCTCTGAACTTGATTCAATTTCAGGATGAAAGAATGGTTGGCTGTTTTTTATACTTTTTGGGGCCACAGTGTCAAAAGAAAAGGGCTAAAATAGGATTAAAAGCCAAGCAAACACATATACTGAATATACTGTACAGTAGATTATGATAATCTAACTTGGTATGCCCACATTGAAGTAGCTTCAATGCATAATTTGATGGATCTTTAATTAGCAAGCATGTAATAAAACCATGTAATCACATAATGCATCATTAGCATACACAGTAGGTAGCCTGTTAAGTTGGCCAGCCATCGAGTCTAGATAGAATAGTTAAAGAATCTATGTTGCAATAAACTGCCTTTTGTGGTGGGGAAGCTATCCAGTGTTTACTCAGTAAATCTGAGACTGTGCTCACCAGAAAAAAGAAAAGAAAAAAAAATCATTTGTTGTTTGCTTAAAACAACTCATGACTGCATTTTCCATCTTGTAATCCTATGAATAAAAACTGTGTTCTCCAGAAAAATGACAGACATGGTGATTGTTTAAAACAATTATGTTTACATTGAGTCACAACAGGCATAAGTAGGACCATGTTGTTGTACTGCCTCAAAAAGTTTTAGAAACAAAAATCTGCTAGTCCTGGCTAGACTTGTTTTTCCCTTTAATTTTTTGATCAAGATCAGAAATTCCTCCTATGTGACCTTTTGGATTGCACTGACAACCACAATTTAGGCTTGATGAATTTCCAACTGCAGAGAACCACTGAAACAGCATGCAGGCTGCATCAAATGACACACGTCCAGTTCCATCTATATACATATATCTATATATATACTTATACCTTTTTGCCATAAACATTGACATGAACAGGGCAAATCTACAAAAGATATTGCAGGAAACGGTGAATAATATAGTCTCTCTAGTCTGATTCAACGTTAACATCTGAGAGACAAAAGGAAGAGGCATTTGGTGAGTAGCACAGATGACTCACTCTCCTACTCATGAGGTACTGTCTGGCAAAACTGTGATTCTGTCTGCCTTTTTGTCTTCGTCTGCGTTAGTTTGCTTCTTCTGTTACTCGCTTCTGTTGTATGTCTTACGTGTGCCTGTATGCGTTTTAGTATCCTTTTTGTATGTGCATGGGATGAGTAAGTGTTGGGCTCACGTGAATATGATGTGATGTGTGTGTGTGTTTCAGTCATGCTTAACATTTAGCTATTTCAAACCGACTCTCCCAGGGGTTGGAGGTTGGCGGTGACGTGGCCAAACTGAGGTGATCTGTCGCAGTGACCCACTCAGCCAGCTGTGAGACGGCACGGCAGAGCTGACAGGCCTCCGTTACCTCAGGCCATACTTAGTATTTGGCTTACCACCCAGCCTTTTTTTTTCTGCACACATGGCACTATATGATATCTGTCCCTCTGCATTCAGTCAGATAAATACCACGAGGTGGGCGAGGAATGGGCTGAGAGGCGAAGATTGTGTTCACGTTGTCATTCAGTGAGGTGCAGCAGATTGGGAAAATGGGCAACTCAGGGAATGAATCCACAATGGTAGGAATCAAGAGGGGATTTAAATCTTGTGAACATCACTAAGCTAAGATTTGCATTATTTTTGTCTGATCCAATACATGGCTGACTGGTCATTCTGTAGTTAAACTGCATCCCATCTTAAAACCTTAAGGCCCATTTGGAAATTGGGTGTTTTGAGCACAGTCATCTGTATGGCACTACAATGCTCCACTGTTGGCTTTGTTTATGTAGATTTCCTTGCAATAACATACATTTGTATTTGCATTTCATGGATTACATAACACTGTTATCCAGAGTAGCAGGATATGGTAATTAAAACAAAACAAATAAAAAAAACAACAAACATTAGTTTAAAGGAATAATTGATTTAGTTAAAGTTGTATTAATGATTAAAGCTATAGACTAGGGCTGTCAATCGATTGGAATATTTAATTGCGATTAATCACACATTTTTTATCTGTTCAAAACGTACCTTAATTACATACCTCAAGCCCAACAGGCAACAACAGCTGTCAGTGTGTCAGTGTGCTGACTTGACTATGACTTGCCCCAAAACTGCATGTGATTATCATAAAGTGGGCATGTCTGTAAAGGAGAGACTCGTGGGTACCCATAGAACCCATTTACATTCACATATCTTGAGGTGAGAGGTCAAGGGACCCCTTTGAAAATGGCCATGCCAGTTTTTCCTTGCCAAAATTTAGTGTAAATTTGGTGCATTATTTACCCTCCTTCATGACATGGTTGGTACCATATCATACTCGCATATCTTCACTCTGGCTTTAAAACTGAGCCTTCTACAACCTAAAAATCGCACGTTGCAATAATGGTTTGAAGAAATTAGTGGCGTTAAAACGAATATGCATTATCGCATTGACTTTGACAACCCTTCTATAGACACATGGAGCACAGCTGATGTCATGTTGATTTGGGGCCCAAATAGTCAGCTTTTGCAAAAAATGCTCATTATGAATCATCACACTTTTTCAGTCCTCACTTTCTAAAAGAATTGTTTGAGGATTAAGACCTGGCTTAAGGGCCAAGGGTAAAATTATATATTATAGTTAGGTTAGGGGAAGGGTTGAGTTGGTTAGTTGTGAGGGTTAAGGTTATGGGCTAGGGAATACATTACGTCAATGAGGGTCCTCAAAAGCATAGAAGTTCGAATGTTTCTGTGTGTGTGTTTGTGTTGCAAACGGGGGCAGTTTGAGACCGTTTTTAAGGCCCAAGGCAAAAAACAGTAGGATGCTCTCTCTATCTTGCTTTACACAGGCATTGCTAATGAGATAGGAACTCGCTTCCAGTCTATGTAATCCAAGAACATTTCAAAGACATGAAAAAATGTGAACTGACCTGAAGAAAGCTTTTGCAATATTTTGTTTCGAATTTCGAGCATTTCTACCCATGGATTTTTATGCAAAATTCAAAACTGCACATAAAAACAGTACAGAAATATATTTACTAGGTGATCCTGTGACTGACTGATAAGAATGTATGTATTTCTTGCATGGTTGTGCACATGTGTTCTACATGATAGTATAATAGAAGTGCGAATCCAATCAGTGTTTACTGTGTGCCTTTTCCCTGACATTTATCTCTCTCATTCTTTCTTACTGTAATGTCACTTATTTTGCTTTCTCTTTCCGTCTCTGAACATCGACCTGCACAAGACCTCTCGAACGCCCCGTTAATAAAAGGTGAGAAGCTATTTAACACTTTGTGTCATGGCCCTGGCATGAACTGTCACCAAGCAAAAGCTGCTTAGCCTGTGTCCCCCATTTTTTATTTACTTCTCTGCCAACCCTTCCCCCTCCCTCCACATGCATTCTCCCTCTAAACACAAACAAAATAGGTTGTGTTGCCAACTCTCAAATGGGATCAAATCCAACCGCAGTTAAAAGGCTTAGGTTAATCTGATTTTCTCTGTGGTTCCACCGAAAGCTAGACCTGAGCCAGAGAGCTGACACTCCATGAACGAGACTGGGTGATAACACAGCACACAACAGGAGACAATGGAACGCTCCTCATTAGCTTAGTAAACCGGGGGTTGATCTAACGTATTAAGACTGTGACAGTGAAGGCTGTGTTTATACAGCATGTGTGTGGGTGTGTGCATGCATGTCTTCATTTCCTTGTAGCATGCGTCCGCAAAGGGACAGGCATGTATGATTGTGTTTATGATACAATTTGTGAGATGGACAGACAGGCTGACAGATGTGGGGAAAGGTCCCCAGACGGGAGGTGAGTCCCCACAACGTTACTGTGAAAACAGCCTATGGTCCCCACAATGCAATATATACAGACAGACACACACATACACAAAGAACAAAATAACACAAACACATGACTTGCTGACCTGTGTCTTCATAGAATGCGTCACATCAGTAAATAATAATGAAAAAAAAAAAAAAAAAACACCACCAACCGAAAACACCACATACAGTACGGTATATGCCTTGTTCCGCTGACAGCTTGATTGAACGATTTAGGTATAAAATAAATTACTGTTTACTTATAATTAGCCACAATCAAGTCCTGCTATCAATCAAGTGATACTCATAATGCCTCACAAGTGGGTGTTAGCTGATTTACAATGTCAACATTGAACTAAAAGACCACTCTTCTGTGAAAAGTTTGAATCTTAAGCCAAGCAATTTGACAGTTGATCCAATTGAAAAATAACAGGTTGTGTTTGCTCTATAAAGAAGGTGAAGACTAGACCATGAACAAAGCAGCAATAACCCGTTCTAACTTCAGATTTCCTTTTCACAGAGGCCAGATGACGTGAGCAAAGGGCTCTGGGTGCGGCGGCATATTCATAAGGCAAAGGAGGGCAGTTCAGTCCAGTGTTTGACGTCTGTTCCAGGTGAAAGAGAAATGGACTCAATTATGCCTATTTCCTAGAGCGGCTGCCCAGTCCATGTTTCAAAATTGATTAACAACATTCTGGGGAGTTGAAACAAAATTGAGGCTCATTTTACACGCAAACATCTGTTGGCTGATGCTTATATCTCTGGGCTTCTCCTTTGGCAGCTTATTTTACTGAATAAATAAGTGCATCCTGGGAAGCAGTAGACATCAAAGTGCTTCAACATATCAGGCAACAGCCTTGCTTCAACTCAATGAATTTGACCTATGAATTTACTGTATATTGTAACGTAAGAGAACACCATAGAAAATCTCTCTCTCAGTCTCTGCGGCGAACATTGTTCTAATGTTAACTTTACACTAGCGAGGTTCTACAGTACATTTATTTTTATGGGCTCGCATTAGCCACGACGCCGAATCGGGCCAGGGCCGTAAAGTGGTGCCATACTTCCGGCGCCCTTGCTCGGACCTCACCCACCTTTGAACTCAGCCTTCATTTTGATCTCAACTACACACCTTCAAAACCCAACCGGTCGCGGCAGATGGCCGCCGACCCAGAGCCCGGTTCTGCTCTAGGTTTCTACCCGCTAAACGGGGAGTTTTTCCTGGCCACAGCGCATAACAATGCAATGCTCTTGGGGGATCTCTTGTTGGGTCTCTAAACTATAGGGTACGGTCTAGACCTGCTCTTTATAAAAAGCGTCTTGAAATAACTTCTGTTATGATTTGAGGCTATATACAAATAAATTGAATTGAATTGAATTGAACCTGTAAAGTTTTGTGATCTTGCACGTTTGTGATGCTATGCTATCACGTTGACAAAATCTGTCCACAGACAGACATTTATAAAACGAACAATTACGTTCCTTGATTATGATTGGCTGAGTCACGTTCCAACCCGTTATATAATACTCTACACAGCTGTGACCGTATCACAATAGTATCACTGCGCCAATTAGTCAACTATTGTTTCAAAATGACTAACATGATTGAGCACTACTTCAACAATAGCACAATTAATGACAATATCCAGATAAATGTCAACCACCCCAACATTAAAGCATGCTTTCCACTGCGTCTGTGTGTCTTGGCAACCGTTCTGCTAAATTTTGCTAGAATAACTACATTGCTTGTCGAAAAAATTATTATTTCTTATAAATTAATTATTGCATTTTTTGTTGCTATGCACTTACTTAATGAAACCTTGCCAGGTATATGTAGTAACCGTTTTAAAAAAGCAATAAGCCACTTGAGGCTGTGATTTACAGTAATTTCACAACAGCTAAGGGGGCGTTGTTGGGCACAATGCGGATCCTCTCGTGGCTTGTTGCTTAAATTAACACCAATTGTAGTGCTTGTCTTCATGTCTTTCCATTACTACTGTATAAATCTGTATAAAAACAGACCTGCTTTCAGATAAGAAGATAATGAGTTGAGATTTAATGTGACATTCTTGACCATTATTGGTTTGATTCTAAGCAGACACCCTGTGAACATGGTTTTGTGCAAGGCTGAAGACATGATGGATACATGCAACCAATTATTGACAAGGTTAGCATTTGTGAAATGTTAATTGTAGCTGTTCCTTCAATGTGCTAGTGCATAGCTTTACCCTTATTTGAGTTTGAAATGCACACTTAATTCTCTTTTACACCTGGCCTGAATTTCAAACACAGGCCGATTGTACAGACCACTTTATACGGACTACTCAAAGATATTGTTGGTTATGATTAAATAAGTTGTGCGTAGACTGTGTGACCTCTGTATGAATGAATAAAGAGAGAATGTATAACAGTGTATCTACACTATCTGCTACTCACTTATGCTCCTATGTATCGTAAAGTCAAAAGTATTACTACACATTTATTTGTGTGATTTTGATCATAAATAATGGCATAATGGCAAAATTAAAGGATCTTTGCAGGTGTGTGTGAGTTTGTGGCTGATATTTCCGAAAGTGGCGCAGAGCTCCTCTGTGTTGCAGAGGCAGAATGAGGAGAGGAATAAATGCATCAATTCATCATTGGCAGAGATTCATAGAGGCCGTGTGACATCATCTTGTTTGCTCCAAATCCCCAGACCTGTGCAAGTGCTAGCTAGAATATCGGATGTTGCCAAATGCTCCGATCGGACAGTTGCCAAACAACTCGATTACCTCTCAAGAGACCTAAGGGTTTTAGACGAGGGCAGCGTGCCAGCACCTCAGATTTTTCCTCGAGTATTGTGATTCAAAATTTCACTTATTGATGGGGAGGGATTCAGTAGCATTATACTGACTTCTGTTTGCGAGGCAATTTTTTGGTTCAGTGCTGTTTATCCTGTCGTTACCTAAACTTTTATTGGTCTCGCTACAATGAAAAGGTGAATTTATATGATATATGAGTAATTCATTCAAGTGGTTTGCTCATTCACTTCTCTCTCCGAGTTGGAAGGGCAACAATAGAACGGCTCTATCCTTGCCATTAATCAGAGAAGAAATGCTACAAACACCAGCTCTCTGCACTAGCGTAGATGCAGTGAATCCACGGACCCAAAACATTTTCTTCACACCACTCACTCCATTTTTTCAAAGGTAAAGATGCAGTGACTGATAACAACTGGTGGAAAACAGTTTTTTTTTTATATATTATTCTGAAAATAACTTGGAGGAGAAAATTGTTTCCCCCATGCCCCCCAGTGGTTACCCCTGAGGCTGAAAATGAGCATTAGAAAGCCTTTGACCCAAGGCTAACACATTTTCATTCAATCTCGGCAGCGGACTCCGCCAGAGCTCTCCACAACAACATACAAAAAGAGACTCTACAGAGAACAGACAAAAAAAACCTGGATACAAAAATCGACGAGAAGAAAATAAATGAAATTGAACAGATATTGTCAAATGTTCCTGTCATTTGACGGCCCATTGTAGATGGACAGTCATAAATACAGAAAAAAGACAGACAGACAGATACAGATATATATATATATATATAGAGAAGTAGACAGATATACAGACTTAGAGATGGCGATGAAGCTGAATGTCACATTCTCCTGTATGTACTTTCTGGTTTGTAATTATGAAATATTTCGCTGCATTTCTCTCCAATGACAGCATTAAAACCTTTTCTTTTACAATGCTGGGAGCCAGCAATGATCTTTTTGCTGGAAGACTAATCATCTCTGTGTGATTAGGAGCTGAAGGTTAATGTGGGCTCACGCGGATGGGAGAGGGAGCGAGGTGGGAGTGAGGGTGATCAGACCAGACAATGTTCCAGAAAGGCGCAGGCGGGCAGCGTTACAGAGGCACAGGGGGGCTATAAGTGGTTAAGAGTCTGTGGATCAAGGGGAGGGGAGGCCTGAACCTCATTACACATGTAAATGCAGCTTCCAGCACGGAGGCCCCACTTTAAAGCCTTGCTTTTTTAATTATTCCTTTGCTCTGCACATGATAATTGGGTTTAACTGAGCCCAAGGCCTGTTGACTGTGTAAGGAGAATAAAACACCCTAATGACTTTGTCCATTTTTAATGGTGATACTGGATTGGTATTACCTTTTGTCTTGATTTTTCAAACAGACTCCCGCTGATTGATTAGTGCTTTGTAATGATGCAAGATTTAATTCTGTCACCTGTTTGCCATTTAGGACTTTATGTTAATTTGTGCAAACTGCTGTATCGCTGTTTGTGTGTCACGGTTTAACAAAAAAACACCATAGGCAGAAGTATATTTCAGAATGTATAGCTTTTGTAACAAAGGAAATAATTAAAGGGGACCTATCATGCTTTTGTGCTTTTCTCCCTTTCCTTTAGTGTGGTATATCATTTTTTGTGCATGTCAAAGGTCTGCAAAGTTACAAAGCCCAAAGTCCACGTCAAAGGGAGTTACTCTCCCTCACAGAAACACTGCTCCTGAACTGCCTGAAACACCTTGATTGAAGTCCTGCCTTTTCTTACGTAACGTGGTGATGTCACCAAGTAATACATTTGCATAACAGATATTTTGACACGCCCTCAAACAAAGCTAGTTAGAGCAGAGCTGGAGCGGAGTCCGAAGAGTTTGGTTTGGTTGACCAATCACAACAGTGGGCCAGGTGACCAATCAGAGCAGACTGGGCTTTTTTCTGAAGGGGGGGGGGGAGGAGCTCAAACAGAGCGTTTCAGACAGAGTGTTTCCAGTAGAAACCCATAATACAAGTATTTTGAAAATAAGCATAATAGGTCCTCTTTAATGATTGATAGTTTTTCATAAAGAGCTTGTAAAATCACATACAAAAATATTTTTGGCAGGCAATCATACAAGCTGTGTATCCGTTCAAATGTGAATTCCCTCAAGTCCATTCTATTTAGTTTAAACAACCATGGCGCTGACATAGATAGGAATCCAATATTGAAATCTGTGAAATATTAATCCTACTGATTTTTAATCTGCATCCAGAAAGAAAAAAACGAAACAGAGAAAATAAATATATTCTTTGAAAACAGTTTGTTTCTGGCTCTCTATCTGATGCTCTTTGGCAAATTGGGCCTTTGCCCGAAAGCTGAGTTATAAATTGCCTTCTGTATGAAGTGTCAGATAGATCATAGTGTGCAATTGAAAACGATACAAACCAGAAGTATGGAAATAATGAGGCAGTTATAGAAAGACAAGAAAAAGGCTGGTGAGTGTGAGTAGGACAAAAAATCCATACAGAACTATATATGATAAAATACTCTAAAATCAAGGTTCATTTCTTGGCGTTGACCATATTCAGCGAATGGCTCAGATGTCATAGGGGAGATACTGTATACGACCACCTGTTATAATGTGACCAAAGCTATGTAGGTCACGTGATGACACCGGAGCAAACCTTGGATTTAGACAGATACTGTTATCGTTCCGAAGGTCAACAAAGACTCTCCACTCTGAAAATTTTAGAATACATTGTGATATGGTCTTTTGCTTTGTTGTATCGATGCACTGGCACAGATACCGCAATGTTAACTTAATACTGATGTATAGGCGTATCCTTCTGCTATTTTATCTTAAAACTCTTCTGCTTTCCGGCAGTTCTGCCTTTTGCCAGTTTATGGTTCTACATTTTAATGACAATACTAGGGCTGTCAAAAGTAATGCGATAATAACGCGTTAACACATATTTGTTTTAGCACCTCTAATTTCTTTATCACATTAACGCAACTTGCGATTTTGGAGGCTGTGAAGAGTAAAGATACTGGCATCATATGAAACAAGAAAACCTATAAGGAATCCATCGGTACCAACCATGTCATACTAGCTTGTTGCGAAGGAGGAAAAACTGGCATTGGCCATTTCCAAAAGGGGTCCCTTGACCTATGACCTCAAGATATGTGAATGAAAATGGGTTCTATGGGTACCCACGAGTCTCCCCTTTACAGACAGGCCCACTTTATGATAATAACATGCAGTTTGGGGCAAGTCATAGTCAAGTCAGCACACTGACACACTGACAGCTGTTGTTGCCTGTTGGGCTTCAGTTTGCCATGTTATGATTTGAGCATATTTTTTTAATACTAAATGCAGTACCTGTGAGGGTTTCTGGACAATATCTGTCATTGTTTTGTGTTGTTAATTGATTTCCAATTATAAATATATACATACATTTGCATAAAGCAGCATATTTGCCCACTCCTATATTGATAAGAGTATTAAATACTTGACAAATCTCCCTTTAAGGAACATTTTGAACTGATAAAAAATATGCCATTAATTGCAATTAAATATTTGAATTGATTGACAGCTTTAGACAATACATGTTTGTTACTGTTATTTAGTGTTTGTTCGTCACACATCTCTTAAATCGTCTACTGTACTCCTCAGTCTTTTCACTTATCCTTTCACATGCTATGTATTATTGTAGATGAGTCTCAATATAGTCGCAATATATCACATATCATAGAATGGCTGTATCGCTTTCATGTTCTGTCATGGAGCATGTAACACCTGGGAAACTTGATGTATAAAACAAGAATAATGCAGATGAAAGGAAAGTCCACACTTTCTGCAACATTTGACAACCTTTTTGAAACAGGCTAATAATTTAAAGAGAAGCCGGTGACCATGCTGCTTCCTGTGAGTCACTTTAGTCTAAATCAAATGAGCTCAACAAAGGACGCTGGGTCTCCGTATCATACCTTCATTGA
Organism: Sebastolobus alascanus; assembly: GCA_916701645.2. Classification (NCBI taxonomy): domain Eukaryota; kingdom Metazoa; phylum Chordata; class Actinopteri; order Perciformes; family Sebastidae; genus Sebastolobus; species Sebastolobus alascanus. The sequence goes on along the minus strand of CAKAOJ020000077.1, from coordinate 882,009 downwards.
CGTTGATCCAAACAGTCCTCCTGTCTAACAATATTTTCAGTGAAGATAGAGGACAGAATTGGGAATGCTGTCTTCGCTTCTACTCTCCCCGGCTGACTCCCTTAAAGCTAAGGTTGGTAGCCCGAATTCGGCCCGAATGAAATGATTGAACGGCCTGCCTGTCTACCTACCTACCTGCCTGCGAGTACTCTGCCAGCTGACAGCTGTGAGTACTAACAATAGCCATGTTTGTTGTTCCCATTCATAATGACAATTTTGGGGAGTGGCTTTGGAGGGCGGGATGGACTTTCAGTTTTGCCGACTTTGCGACTTTCTCTCTAGATTTAGGGACTTTTGGAGCTAGTGCTGCTACCTACTTTCATTGTAAAAGAGTTGGCAACACACGGCTGGGTTTTTCAATTGGCAAATTTTTTTTTTAAATCTAGCGTAATCTTCCTAGTTTCTCAACATTACCGACCCTACCTTTTAAGATGAACCAGCTTTAACAACATGGCTTCTTGGAATAGAGTCCAGTGAAAATTAAGAATATTACTAATTGTTTCTGTGTATTTCTACTTACATGGTGTTTGATGTAATGTTCAAATTGATTTGAATGGAGCTATGTAGCCTCCGTATTTGTGTGATAATTGTTTAATGTATGAATTGCTTGCTTGCTCATCTACTTCCTCCTACAGTACTACTGTGATTAATGTGTACAATGGAAAAATCAATCTCCGATGTTCTAATATACTACCCACAGCTGAGTACACTTCAGCTCGCTTCACATCAATAACTAGCTTTGAGTTTTGTACACTAATGAATGCAGCGTGCTCAATATTGTGTGGGCTGTGCACTGTTTTTGGTGCTGCCTTTCAGACTGAATTACCCACAGGTAATACATTTCTTTGTGGCATTGTTACAAGTACTTTTTTTCTTATGATGTTAATGTAATTTATTAGTGCTTTGGCACAGCACTATATTTTTTTTCAAGTGCCCTAACTCCTGCATCCTTTATCATCAACACTAATGAAATGGAGGATCAGTCTGTGAAGCTACAGTAACTTGATCAACACAATATTCATCTTTCAACTTGTTGCTCAGCAAACATATATCATGATGTTTTGTCCATCTCATTTTGACTTTCTAAATGTACAAATCTAATTCTTACTGTGATTTTCAAAGCATATGAAATAATTTTAATTTTGAATCAGGAAAAAAAAACTTACCTGGCCTGGTTTGGCATCTTCACATATGGACGCTTCGTACGGTGTGGCCAGTTCAGGAGGATTGTCATTCACATCCAGAATCCGAATGCTCACTGCCGAGTGGGACGCCATGGTGTGGTTATCTACACGAGAGACGGGAGGAAAACACATCAACGACGTCTGTCTAGACACATTTCGATAACCGTATAAAGATCTCTGGCAGATGTGCTTTCGCATGACACTCTAGCTTGCAACAACATTTACAACAAATCACAAGGAGTATAGTTGTTGGATAAAGTAACACATAACACCAGCGCCTGGCAACTGAGTGACTGAGGTTCTGATCCTGGTTGGAGTGTTTCTCCAAGTAACAGGCTGTCTACACCGGAGGCGTTTCAGTCACAGTTTTCAGTCGTCCATCTTGCACGCATCCGACGGTACAGATCTTCTTTTGCTTGAATCAATAAAGCTCTCTACACAGGAATAACTACCCACGTTTCACTTGTGCTTTATGCTTACACATCAATTTTCTTCAGACTTTTTGTAACTACAGGGAATGGGCTGTGAGCACACTGCCAAAATGCAACTGACCACACAGCAATCCTAAACAGATCCAGTGTAGATTGACAGAGGCTGGCAGCTGCTGCTATCGTTCTGATTTTGACATAAGAGGTTGGTGTAAGAGTCCACGGGCAAGACCCTTAATAATCATCTTGTCTTGCTTCAGTATGAGCGAGACAAGACTCAGACGGATGCAATTTCCCACAAGATAGCAGTGAGGTTGCTTTGGCATTGTGGCTAAGTGCTGAATGGTTTTAATCTAATGTCTGCTCAAATTGCACTCATTACCTGAATAACACTTTCTGGCACCGTTGAGTGACATGAAAATGGTACCAGAGATTCCATTTTTGTCTCCAAGTCCTCACTATCTAATGATGACACGGCACTATATGGCTGTTTAATAGTCTGAGTGTGAGAGGCACACCTCAGCGCGACGATAACGACAAATAAAATGCTTTTGACGAAACTGCAAATGAAGAGCTGTAATTTGATTTCTCATGACATTTTCAACTAGATAAAACACGAGGAATAACATCACAATGCACTCTCAAGACATTTTTCTTAATGGGCCAGAATATAAACGTCGGAGTGGAGAAGATTAAATAATTAGTACAAGCAAAACCCACTTCAAATTATCTCGACTTCTCCTTGAATCTTAATTCCCATTCGTAATCATATAATAATGTCTGATGGAGTTTCCATTTTACCCATAAAACACTATGTATAGTACAGAAGGGAGCCTGAGGCCCCCAGCGTGTGCTGTGCGCGTGTGTTTATGTGAGAGGTGAGTTAGAGAGAGAAATGGAAAGAGAGAGAGAGAACATTATCTCTGTGTTAAATGAGTGATCTGGTCGCTTCAAGTGTTGGTCTGGATATCCTGGTTAATTAGAGTACATAGCTTATGAATAAATCAGTATACACAGCTGTCACCACCCAGTTCATGCGCCCTACAGAAAATGTAACAACATGCAGCTATTGGCAATTATCCAATGATGTAAAAAAACGCACATAAATCCTTGCAGTAAAAGGAGCTCCGGTGAATGAATTTAAATAGTCGTAATTATGTAAATATTGCGGATAGTTGAGTGCAATTAAGTGAACTCACTCTTAAGAATGAGGACCTTCACTTTGTGAAATGACTGAGGCATGTACTTGTGAAAGCTAAATTAAGTGCTCCGGGTTAGCGTTTGCATTTTTAAATGGCTAGTACGGTAATAGTAACAAACTAATGCCATTAGATAAATACAGAGAAGAAACGAGTCACACTAACTCTTGTTAGATAAACCTTTTTTTTTTTTTACTTTGCACTAAAAAGCTTCTACACAGTGTTTGCTACAATTTTAACCTTGGGAAGTCTGAGCTAAGTGCCGAAAACAAAAAGTTGATACAACAAGTCCTCGTACAAAAAACACTCATGAGTGTTTCTTGATCTGCTATCCCTATCACAGAGGTATGCATACATTTGGGAAACTACAACTACTCGGTTAAGTTTAGGGACATCCTATGGAAAAAAGTTAGGGTTTGGGAAAGATCCCCTTCATGATTAAAATACACAAATGTTGACTGTTGACAGACCTCACATTACTTCTGTTTTACCACTGTAAATATGTAATCTCAATTAAAAAAAAAAACATGTATTTTTTGCATGGTTGCAAGAGGTCACTTGTTAGGAAAAAACTACAAATTGGTAGTTTTACTAATGATAATGTTGTTATTTCTTATAATTGCAACTTGGTCTTCTAATGGCCCTGGAGACTGCACTGATGTCCTTACAAAGACTTTCAACTTCTCTTTACAAAGTCAGTCTTTTATTCTTTTGGGTCTCAATAGTCACCTCTCCTCTAATTTGTGTTTTCACAGCAATTTTTGAAATTTGTGTTCCATAAAGAAGACATTGAAGCTTAAAGGGTGACATGTTTGGAGGCGTGTTTGTTGTAATTGATAAATCTCCTCCACACTCAGCCGTGGTAATTACTGCTTTCTTGCCCCACCTCAGCTCCACCCAGTTTCCTCTTTGTTGCCCACGGTTGTATTTTCTGTCTCCGGAAACTTGTCGCAAGGTGATGCCAAGGGTAAACTTCAGGCTTCAAAAAGTACAACAAAAAACTGTGGGGGAACTCAGAGACACTGGGCCTCGTGCAAGAACCGCTCGTATGAACAGATCCGTCCTTAAGTGGCTTGGGAGAACTTGTCGCATTCACCAATTTTCTCTTAATTTGAATTTTTTCTTAGGTCCGAACACAATTTACAAGCTGTCCAGACCTGTTGAAGGAGTGATGTGCAATTAGTCTGCTGTTATCCAAACCCAAGTTCTTCACTAATTGATTGTATATTTCATTACAACTAATGAAAAAATAAATAAATAAAATCCTATATAAATGAAACCTCATAATTATGTTATTATCCTGTTTGACTATGCAATTCGAATTATAATATAATTCTAAATGTATTCATATAGCCTAACGATATCATCATTAATTTAAACTGGCCATTAATGCTATTGTATAACTTTACAATATCTATATGAACATCTTAAACTGCAAAACGACTTAAATCACGCACTATTTGAAGGTCGATTTGTCTCTGTATATAATAAGGTCAACGGGTGTATCCAGGTCATGGCGTCATGGCTGACTTCCTTCCTTACAATTCTCATGAATGCGCCCTCATTTACACACAGGTGGCATTCATCATGTTTACGCAGGTCGTTTACACGGTTATCTGAAGTTAGGAATGTTTCCTGAATCTAACACGACACACTCGTACGAGCCCACGGTATGAAAAAATTAAGAGAATGTTAAAGGCAGGGTTGACGATGTTATCCAGTATACACTATTTGTTACATTGGTTGAAATGGTCTTTACACCCCGACAGCGATCCATTACTGATGAGCTCTGAAAAAAGACCGGAAAAGAGCCGTCATCGGTTGCTGCTGTAATCCTGTAAAAACGTCTACCAATCACTGCCTCGAGGTCCGCTTTGAAAGAACCAATCAGATGCCTCCCTGCCTCCCTACTCGTACTCTACCCATGGCGTTCACCAGCCTGAACTCAAAGCGCGTCGCTGCCGCACGATTACTGGAGAATGGAAGAGAAAACTCAGCCCTGCAGTAGCACTGCACAGGTTACTTATCATGAGGTAGCGTTGTTGAGTTGAGGTCCTCTCTCCGCTCTGTGTCTATGAAGTAGTTACGATGCGGCGATGCTCGTGCAAGTGTGTGGGGGGTGGTGCATTGGAAGGAGCTCCGAGGGGAGGGGGTGAGTTTAGATGGAGCTCCTGAGGCGATGCTACTTTCAAATTATGCTAGCTCTCCAAGATCGTCGACCCTATCTTTAAGATAAGAATACGAAAATGTTCTTGCATGAGACCCACTGTGCCTATGATTTTCTCAGGTCTATGAGCAGGACAGATGACATACAGGTGGGCCACAGGTCGGATAGAAGAAAAAGACAAGACAGTTTTACCAAAAAAGCCAGACTAACCGATAATCAACAAACCTTTGCGGGCAAATTCTGAATCTCTCTGCCTCTATCTCACCACACTGTTCGGCCCACCAGTGGCACAGCAGCAAATGAGAATGCTGGTCTCAACTAATAGCATAATCCTCACATCAATGCAGGGTTTTAATTGACTGCTTTTTTTGCCAGAGCAGCAAGAACATAAATGCACCGAGAGCACAGATTTCTCCTCTCTTCTCCTCTCTTCTTCTAATTTCGTCGTCACATTATGCCGCTGTCCCCACTGTGCCAGAATGAAAACCAGCAATCATCAGACGTTACACATTTTACATTTCAATTCCCCAGAATTGAAAACAGATGAAACAATATGAGAACGCCCCGCCTCTACCCACCCCAAACTCCCTCCATGGGGGGGAAAAAAAAGAGTTATTCAGTGAGACAGGTTCATTCATCTGGACCAAGTGGCGCCGTTCTAAATCTGTCTTCAGATACAGAGGAAGAATAAAGGGATTTCAACAGATTATTGGCATGCTCTGCATCTGTGCGGCACTCACCAGCTGTTGCGAATCTTTCAGAATGACTGCATAGTAGATCTCTCAGGCACTGCATTATACTGACATAACTTCAGGGAAGACGGATAGAGGATGTGAGCGTGCGTGTGCACGTCTTTGCATACACGTGCCTGCATGTGTGTGGGTGTGTGTCTGTCTGTCAGGAGTCGCACGCTCCTCGCGACCAAATGGCTCATCTTCTTTGCTGGAGGACACATTTTGGTTTAAAATGTCACTTTTGTCGGGAGGGGAGATGGAGGATACGAATGTACTCAACAGCGTCTGCTTCTGGTTTCTTTACTTAGCCAGGGGCCTGGCCACGTAGGCACAGAGGCTACAAAGTATTATGGTCATTTCTCTTCAGTTGCATTGTTCTGATATTACACAGACTCACCAGCGTACAACCAAAGTCTCTTTAGAGCAGTTTGAGCTTTTGTTGTTGTTTAAGAACTAACAGCTGTAAATGTTTTGTAAGTAAACAAAACATTATAAATATTTCCAGACCCTCTGAACACACTGAATAATATATATGAAAATATTCTGAAATTGTAAAATTATGTGGCAAACGCATTAAATAAATAAATAACTCAAATTCCACAGTTACCCCTTTTCAGAGAAAAAAAGATTTTCACAAAAGCTACCAGATCAGATCCAGGTGCTGATCCCCATATGCAGTGACGGCCACTAATTTCCATGACAAGATTAAACGGGTTTAGCAACTGGGAATACACACATGTCTGATACACAAAGGAGAATCAAAACATGCTTCTAAATGCAAAGGTTGTCTCTGTGCTGCGCCGGCTGCTCTTCATTCATTTAAATGACAAAAAAAACCCCTCATGGACAAAATGAATGCAAACAATAATCTCTCTAAACCTATAGCACCAAACTAATACATAAAATCCCAAATGGACTTTCCATCCAAACACAGAGTGAGACGCACTCACTGTAAATGCTAAATAAAACATACTATACACACTAAGGGCCTTATCTTACAACCGGCGCAAAGTGGCGCACAGCGCAGCGCAAATATCATGGCTAGTTTCAGACCGACGCAGTTGTCATTTTCATGCCCAGTACTGATGGGCGCAAATGTACTTGCGCCCATCTGTCCGCCCATGGGCGTGTTGGTCTTAAAATGAGGTGTGGTCAGGTGCTTTGTTGGTACATTGGTCCAATGACCAACAAAAACCTGGTCTAAAGTGTGGCGCAGTATTTTCCTGCTATTTAAAGGGCGCATTATTCAGATAGTAAGATGCGTCTACATAAGTGGTTTCACAACACGCACACACTCTGCTTGTTACACACACAGGGACGCAGCAGCAGCAGCTCTCCTCAGTTAAACACAGTGTCGGCGGTAGAACAACCTTTTTACTTTTGTTAAGGAAAACACAAAACTCAGGCGGCAGGTGACGATGCAAAATATAATGGAATATAATGATGTAAGGCTCTCAGGTATTCTGTATTGCTCAACCTGCAGCGCTTCTCCTGTCACTGGCGTGACCATCGTGACCAGAGAGTTCACAGTGCACACACCCCTCTGTGGCGTCTCCTCTCATTATCCCTCTGTGTCTGCTGATGGGACAGATGAGTAGGAAACAGAGGAGGCAGAGGGTCCACTGGCCAACCACCACATACATCTGCTCGCGCACTTTCACTTTGAGCACGAGCAGATCTGTTTCTTCAGCAGAAAACCGCTCGCTTCTCCAATTTGACAAATCCGACTTTTAAATAGCAATGTGCCAATGTGCAGGTGCACCTGACTTTTAAAGGGAATGGGAGATGACGCTCTGATTTAATTCCTGTTACACTCAAAACACACCTATGATTAACTAGAGACTAAATGCAACCCTTTTGCCCCTTGCGCCCTACTTTGTGCCTAGATTTTGCGCCGCTTAACTAGCAAAAGTGGAGTTGGACACCATGAACTAGTCCATACGCTATAGATCGCTTAAATAGGGCCCTAATTGATGCTTCCTAAATATCACAAAAATGATTGCACTGACATTTGCACTTACATTTCTTCATAAGGAAAATGTTTCAACAATCAAACCTTATCCAGATTCATATTCCTTGGGGAGCACTGTTGTGGTCAAACAATGTGAAGTGATTAAGTTTTGTGTCAGTGCTGGAAGTTTAGAGACATAAAATCCTAAAACTTGAATTAACTTGTTACAAGGACAGCTAGGGTACACTTTAGCAAGTTTTGACCATTCTGGCAGCAATCTCCTGTTAATCTCCTGGCTGAGGTATCCGCACAGTCTCGATAAGTCACACATGAGGTGCCTCCCTGATGTCAAAACACATCTCACAATGTAATACAAGACTGTTTTGTCAATATCACAGCTGGGCAATGCTGCCAGAGTTGCCCTTTCCAGAAAGTAAATCTTCAATATCCTTTGTTTATTTGAAAACGGAGAAATAAACTGGCGGTGATCGTGACCTCATCGTGTCTCTGCCAACACACCTCTGCTGGTGACTGAAAACTGTGAAGGGACTCTATCATCCAATCGGTGTGATACTGTTTTTGGTTTTGGCAATCCGAGTTTAGAAAACTCGTCAAATGCTTCTATGTGAGGATATTTTACATCCCTCCAGAATTACATGCTATTTTCATAACAGTCAAATAAGTAATGGTAATCAGTGCAATAATGCGATTATGAACAAGCTGCACTTCAGTGGTGGATGCATCAAGTCTCATCAAAATCCACTGAGTGGAGTTTGAATCATCAATGCACAGATGACTAAGAAGCAACAACCAAACAGAGTTCACTTCATATTCATCCCAGTGAAGACTGCTGCTCTATAAAGCACATCAATACACAACAAACAGCACCATTTACATAACGCTGATGACTGTCGTGTCTATGTCACCATTCATCTTTACAATATTCTGAGACTAATGCAATGCAAGTGAGCAACTCTGTGGCCTTGAATGCTAGAATTTTCCCACAAGCACTCTCTCTCTATGTACACTCTGTATCAGGGGTCTCCAACCTTATTTCCTCTGAGGGCTAATTTGACAAAATGGAAGTGGCCGAGAGCTACTCATAGCAACACGTTGTACATCCCCAATAGCAGACATGATTTCTGTTTTAAGAATTGTATTGTATGGTACTTTTAATAATGTTTCAGCCACTGCAGTCATCGCCTCTATTACAATCCCGCCATAGGCAAAGGGCTTTTCGTGTTTCGTTAGGATGTGCGCCACTAAACGAAGCCTCTGTTGCTGCGTTGGCCTTCTTCGTGAGTTTGGTAAACAGAGACTGTTGTCTTTTAAAGCTGAGGTAGGCAAGATTGGAGCAAAAATGATTAAAACAAGTTATTTTTATCAAATGGTCGCTATAGCGTGACAGTAGTACATGAAACAGGTAACCGGAAAAAAATCATGTACCTCTGCGTCCTGTGGTGCTCCTAATGGCATCTTAAAGATTTCAAAGACCGGAGGAAAACAAGCAGTCAGAACTGATCTGAGGTCCGCTGTCCAGCTGCCATCTATGAGAGCCGGCAGTCAATCACTCGCGAACTCCGACCAAACGGTCAAACTAGGCAGCGCTGATCAAATATGAATCAATATTATGTTACGTTAATGCCGATGATGCCAAATATATACTGCCTACTGCCACTTTAACATGTTGTTTTCAGCTCCTTTACCTTCTCTGTTCTTAGACTGCTACCAGCCGGAAAGTCCCATGAAAAGTTGCTGTTGACTTTGGTGAAGCGGTGCTCGACATCGCTTGACATTACAACTTTTACCTACTGACACGCTCGCGCCGCAATTGAGAGAAATACATTTGTCATTCCCATTCATGTTAAAGAAACTAATGTTATGGCGTCGTTGATGTAACCAAACTTGAAAGCAGCGTGACTCGTTTAATTGACAGCTGATTGGCAAATAATGATTTGCCAATCAGGAGCGGGCGGGATGCCTGTAAATTTGCTTGGATAGAAATTTAAACAGGACTTTGTGTTATCAAATTTATGGACATATTCTTAGTGAACCACTCAGAAACGGGTAGCAAGCTACTGGTAGCTTTGATTATGTATATGCATTAGGTATGCCGTTCCTAGAACCCGCACCGTTGTTGGTGAAAGCTACTTTAACATTTTTGGACCCTCATCTTGGTGTGAGCTACACAGACATTTTAAACTAGATTATTTTATAAGGACGCAAGGTTTTAAAAACAGGATTAAGGATGATTTGAGCACTGACTGTACTTGTACTGGCACTGAATGAAAATTCTTTGGTTGATGTAACTTGCTGGTTATTATTATAAGGCTGTTTCTGTCTCATTTATGTGAAATGTTTTGTGATTTTATGTTGTTTTTTTTATTGTGAAATGTTTTGTGTTTTTATGTTGTTTTTTACTGTGAAATGTTTTATGTTTACATGTCGTTTTTTACTGTGAAGAGTTTTATGTTATTTTTTTTTTCTGTGAAATATTTAAAGGGAATATATGTAACTTATCACGCGCATAAATCATACCGGGTCGGTGTCCAATGCGCGCTCGCGTGTGGGTACGCGAGCGCGCAGCAGCGCTGCTCCTGCTGCCTGCTCCTGCTGCCTGCTCCTGCCTGCTTGCACACCGCGCTCGTTCTCACCCGCTTTGCTCGCTCCAACTCCACGTGCACCCGCGCACACTACACACTGCAGAGAGTTAGTTGAGCTCTGAGAATATCTAGTGAATGTACAGTGGACGTTTGTGCAGAAATAAATGCTGCAGCTCCTCCAGACCAACAGAGGTTTCCCGTGTCTTGTGAAGTGTCGGGGCTCCGCAAAGAGTAACGTTATCCCGACCGGGTGTCGGTGTCTCTCCCCCCCCCCCCGTTCGGCAGGCTGAAGCAGGAAAAGCCAACTCTAGGATCAGCATTGATTCATGGAGAAAACTTCGTCTGGTCAGCTAACATTACTGCCAAGCAGGTGAAATATAGAGCGATATTGTGGTTTTAGCTGACGTGTGTCGCCTCACTGTTTAGACCGGTGCTCGTTCATGTCAATGCAGAGCGAGCACAAGCGCGAGCACGAGCAACAGGACTCCGACTTTCGTTGACATTGCGGCCACAGGTGTCGCTGTGAACAAGCAATTTCTGATTCTTACATATAGTCCCTTTAACGTTTTTATGTTTTTAACTTTTTGCCGTTTTCTTTTAAAGTCTGTTATTTGTGTTTTGATGTGTTGCTTGTGTTAAACAGGACCCCCTTGCAAATGAGATTCAAAATGTCAATGGGATTACCCTGGCTAAATAAAAAAAAAAAAGAAAAAATACGACCAAATAAATTACTGTATGTCAACCTACCAAATGTAGGAAAACAAAACACATCATACAACTGTTTGAGTATTCAGGATCTCCTTCTTCTCCGCAGCTAAACTGACAGTAAGGACACGTAAGTGGTCCCTGATGACAGATTATTATGTCTCCCCACCCTTGTTGACAGATGTGGTTTGCGCTATAGCATTTAATCCAAGCAGAGCACTTTAAACACTCTGTGGTGCACAGTTTGTAAAAAATAACATCCCCTGTTTTGTACTTTAACCAAATTTCATCTCATTCTGACTCACAGTTTAATGTGAAACACGTATTGTACTCCGCAAATAGGATTTGCTTTTTTTTTTTTCTTTCTTCCATCTTTAGACATATTTTCCTTTGCATTTTCCAACTGTGATTGAAAAGAGACACTTTTCTCGCTTTACAATGCTGCAACAAGTGTGTGATTCATTTGGAGTTGGAGAGAATAATGTTCTTACGGTTAAAAAAAAAAAAATCAAACGCCGTGCATTTGTTTGCCAGACGGCAGGTGAGAAAAGTTATGCTGTAGAAAATGTCTCTTCCCTGCAACAGTGCAAGAGATAAAGACTTTTCAGCTCGGTATCTTTTTGCCCTCAGGGTGATGCTTTTTTTTTCAACCTACCTGTCTGGGTAAAAAAGCAGTTTCGCAAGGTGATATCATACTTGCCATCAGTTCTCGAAAATTATATGTCACTCTAACTTACCCTGATATGTTTCTATGGAGAAGACTGTCAGGAAGTACGAGTACCCCGGCTAGTGACAGTGCGGTTAAATGCTCCTTCTGTACTCTGGGGGTTCTGTGTTCTCTGGAAGGGAGACAAGTACTATACAGATGAGAGGTTGTGTCCTCTTTTAAAAGTGACAATGTCTGGGATGCTACTTTTAATTGGGTGAATTTGAAGACATGCTGTGTGTGCATGTGTGTATATTTGTGTTCGATTGGTGGGGTATCATCACAGTGCAGTCTGCTCATACTTGCGCTCGAACTAAAACATCTTTACCGAGTGCATGAGACGCATGTGCGGTAATTGACATTTAGTGTGTGTCTTGCAGCTTTGTAGCCGGGGTTAATCCTAGGGCACAGACTCCTAACATTGTCAGAAAGCTGTTGTCACTTGTCCAATACTGATACAGTGGCAATGAAATAGTTCAAAGGTCAGTAATGGACTGGGGGAATCATTAAGGGTTGCGCCACGAAACTCTAGTCTTAACAACGTCCTCAGACAAGTTGACCTTGTGGCTCCCCAGCCTTAATGAGCAGAGGGACCCATGAAAAAAGGAAGAATAAAATCATTATGGAGAAATGAAGTCCTTTCTTAAAATACTCTCACGAGCTGCTCCCCCCCCCCCCCCCCCCCCCTCTATTCCCATCTCTCTTGTGGCCTTTTTTGCTTTCTATGTCTCTCCTTTTTTTTTTCTGTCGCTGCTGTCCTGTCTGTGCTTCTACGGCTCTCAGGACTCCGTGAGCCAACTGGTGATAAAGAAACATTCTGGATGGGAATTCTGATGCCGTTGACCACTGACTCCGTCTGTCCGGATGTTTCCTTGGAAGGCAATGTGAGAGGCTTTATCTATAAAGTGCAGGCATGTGTTTATGTCTGATATTGGACGGGTTAGGGCCGCTCTAAATGTTCAATTAACATTAAAATGTGCCTATGACATAATGCCAAGCACAAAGAAGTGAAGCACAAAAGCGCCCAAATTGCTCTGGGAATTACAGCTGGAAAAAAAAAAAAAAAAAAACTCTGAAAGTCTAATTTCGTCTTAATGTTTGTGTTGGGTGAGACTGCTTACTGTTCAGTTTAGGCTGTATTGATTATTGGAGTAATCACAATCTGAGGCCGTATGAGCGAGGAGCAAATATGAAGACATTTTGAAATCAGCTTTGTTTATGTGCATTGTTGCCTTCTTGCAATAGTGGATACCAGTTAGATGCAGAATGCAATCTCCTCTGCTTTCACTGCAATCCCAAAATCACTTCATCTGTATGAGATTGAAAAAGTGAGGAATACCATTCCTCCTCCTTCCTCAAGTTTACTTCTAATGGTATAGTAATAACTTCCAAGCTCCCCCAAGTTATTACATTCTTCATTTTCTTTGCTGTGACAAAAGGACCCAGTGAGATGAAAAAATGTAAACTCTTCCTTCATTTTCAGCGGTGTGTTTGCAAACTCTAAGACGAGCGATAATAATGACTGTATTTCTACCTGGTGTCAGAAAGATGACACTGATGGCTACCACTGAGGACTATGATGTCCTTGATGGGCTGGCAGAACATATGAAGATCAGCTCAGTGCGTTTCCAGCTGATCAGCTGTTTTGCCTGTGAAGCTGAACAATATGAAGCTATTTGTGACCCAAACGTAATGAAAATGGTAGCCGATTGGCGATCAGATCGTGTATCGACGATTGAAGGGATGATCGGGATTGTTTTTTCCTACGCCGACATTAAGGCAGTTTAACTATCATTTAGAGAGGTTTCTGGTGGAGCGGCATATCCGCCCGCTGAGCCCCGTTTATCGGCATGAGTGACGAGTGAATTTAAATCCTTAAGTACAAACCAGTTTGCCTCTTTTCCATGGATCGGACACCCCGCATCTCTGTTCTCCATATGCCTGCTCACCAAGAGTGGTGACGTTATGGATAGGGCTGTATGTACCGAATGTCTTTTTTAAAAATTTGAAGCTTCTATTGAGGTTTTCGAATGAAGCTTCGAATGTATGTCGTCATATTTTATGATGTCATCATGCCTAAAAAAAATTGAAAAATATGATTTTGTGTTACTTTGGTAATATAAATGTAAATTACGATGCTGTTGGAGTGCTACTGGACCCCGTTCCTCCTTTTGTGTGCTGCAAGCGGGAGAGCAGTTTTAAAAACCGCAGTGAAAATGTTGTTTTGAAAGGCTAAACGCCAACAAGTATGGATTGAAGCAGAATATTTCATTAAATAAAAACATGTTGTGAATTTTTGAAATGATTACTTATTTTTCCAATACATTTTTGTCTTTTGACGAGGACTTTGGTATTTTGAAGAGGGCTGAGCGCCGCGTCGCTTGCTGTATGTGTGTTTGAGAGAAAGAGAGAGAGAGAGGGGGGAAGAGAAGGTGGACTATTGCATGCAATGTGTCTGTAAGTTATTCATAATAATGTCAACATCATGAATGAAGCTGCAAAGCTTCTAACTATTCAGCACAGCCCTAGTTATTGTGGGATATGATTTGGATTGTGATATTAAAGATAAGATAATGTTAAAGGGAACATGATGCTGTGATGTAGTTGCACTATACTATAGCACAGACACACAGACCTTTAAAAGTAATGTTTAAATATTTAAAATAAAATGTCCACACTCGCACTTAAATACAGCTTAAAGGTTATATTATTTCAAAGCTCCGTCAGACGCTGAGCCACGGCGTCCCCCTGGCAACGACTGCACGATATGAAAATAGAAACTATCGCCCAAACAAATCGAAAACAGCAAATTAATCTTAACTAAAAATAAGTTACATATAATGATGTAAAGGTTGTGTTTACATAAGCAATGTTTGTTAACAATATTTTCAATTATGACCGGTACATTACAGTACGTTAAACTACATCTTACACAAATGAATGCCATTAAATGCAGAATATTGTGCATTTTATCTACTTTGAGTTATTGATGTTGGCATTTTTATGAGTTATTATTCCATTTCCATTTCCATGACACTTACTGTATCTTGTTCTCAGATGATACATTTTGTTCACAACAAAATCTTACTCCTATTGAAGTTCTGTTCTACTACCGTACATTACGTTCTCACTCCCTGTCTTGAAGCTAAAAGCCAAAACACTCTTCTGCTGAAAATGTGCCAAAAGCTTTGGTAGCTAATGATCACAGCAGTTTGAGGATGTCTGTCACCCCTCATCACCCTGGTGGGAGTCGACAAATGTTGGGAGAGCTAATTCAACTTGCACAGTCTTCGTCACTGGCAGGCACTGGGTGCATGCAAAGCTTGCCAATCATCAGAGCAATTTTAACTTTCTTGTTTTATTAACTGGGCTGTGACTTGTTCAATACAAATGTTCTTTATTAGAACAGTTTTAGTTGCCCGTCCTCTAAGTTTTGTCATTGTTTATTTAGTTTTCCCGGTGATATTAGAAGGAGGAGTACATGGCTGCTATTAACTGTAATTGTGAAAGATTATAAAGTTACATTTTAAATATTTGTTCATTCCATTTTGGTGTTGTACCGGTGTTATCTTGATGATGCACTTTGTTTTGATATGTTAAGATCCGCAAATCTTGCACAGTGGAAGTGTCAACACTTTAAAACAACTCATTTTGGTTTAATCATGCATACTGTACTTGCTGAACTGGATTTCACACAGTAGTTTCACCAACTTCCAGAAGCTTTGTCAAGGTGAAAAAGTCACCAGATAATAAATAATATCACACTCTTCCAGCAGCATGAAGCTGTACAAATCTTATGTGTGATAAGCACATTTTGAAATTGGAAGCAATGTACCTGATTCAACAGCCCTCACAGTTATATTGTGCCAGCCTGCGGTCTCTCGGTCCAAAATCTTTCCCAGTGTGATGGCTCCCGAATCAGGATCAATGTAGAAGATCATCTCCTGGTCTGTGGTCCGGTCGATGGAGAACCTGTAATGACGAACACAAAAAAATAAGATACAGATGTTGAGAAAGTGAGAGGAAGGAGAGGGGAGGGAGTCAATAATTATACAGGAATCTCAGTTTTTTTAAAGTAATTTCATGAAGTTATTTATAGTTTTAAGAGTTTAAAAAGAACTTGGAGAGCTGACTTTTGGCTGCACTAAATAATAACAGCTCACACAGAAGAGACCAGGGTTAAAGTAATTATATTTTAAAGGCTTTTACTGGAGACTTGTCACCAGTCCTGTGACCCTAATACTAGCAATGTGTCTCTTGACTGCAGGCGGCTGTAACTCTTTCTTTGCCTATTCACAGTAAGAAAATAATCATTAAATTTTCATTGTGCACTCTAGAAAAACCACAAATGCATCTTTCCTTCTCGGGGTACTTGGTGCTCGGTGAAGATTGGTGAGTCAACAAAAATCCGCTGAAAGGTTTCTTTGTTCTTAGTTCCACCCACCACATACACACAAACACACTCACACAGCTGGCTTACTCATGCCCACATAAACCATAATAAAGTACTCTGGGCATTATAAGCTCTTAAGGCCCCTCTGACAAACATGCCAGCCATCATTCTCCCGTCTCATGTGGATGATGGTCACTTGTTGTGTGCATATATAAAACGTAATTTTAAGAGAACCATATGCTAAACTGACCTGGTATAGAGGACAGCAAATGGATTAAATAGGTTTCTGATCACACATTCATTTTTAAAATAGCCTGGGTGCAGAATTACATTTGCATTCCTATTTAATCAATGTCAGCAAATGTCAATACAGGAAACTGATTTGGATTATTAACTCCAGAAGGACAAATATTTCTTTCACTTTTTATTAGCATCTAGCTTTGGATACAATGCCCTCAAGATAATCTGTTTCAGATGTTACCTGTTCACATGGAAATCAACTCTTTCATTAAACCATGGCAGTGAACCACTCGGTGTTTAAGATACTGAACTGAGGTTACAGACTTCCACCCAGACAAACATACAGTCTGCATGTATGTGCATTCTTGCATCTGTCAGTGTGCAGCCCTGTTATCAACACATTCTCACCCCCGCCTCATCAAATGCCGCCGCCGCTTGGTCAGTGTCCGACGCACGGGGTACCCCTCTTACGTTACCTTTGGACGGACCAGGGACGGCGTTTCAATATATGTTAGGTACATTTTGGTCATTTCAAAATAAACTGTATTCACAGGAAGTCAGGTTTAGGCAACACAACCACTTAGTTAGGGTTGACGTTAACCTCACTGACTAGCGACTCAAGTGACTCAAGTGACTCAAGTGACTCACGGGACTGACAATACTAACGACTCACTTTACTAACGACTCACTTTACTAACGACTCACTTTACTAACGACTCACGGGGCTGACAATACTCACGACTCACGTGACTAACGACTCACATGACTGACGATACTAACGACTCACTTTACTAACGACTCACTTTACTAACGACTCACGGGGCTGACAATACTCACGACTCACGTGACTAACGACTCACAGGGCTGACGATACTAACGAGTCACCTGACTAACGACTCACGTGACTCACAGGGCTGACGATACCGACGAGTCACGTGACCAAATAAGACGTTACTTTTAGTTTCACTCAGGACACGAACAGCGGTCTCCTGGTTGAAAGTCTAGTGTTTTTTTTACCCATCCATCCCTCCCACTCGCCCGAGCAGACTCTCACGCTATTAATACTACGTCACGAGTTGGTTTACTTTAGAGTTAGTTGAAAGCCCGATTCGTCACATACCGTTTCTAAAGGATGACTCGGTGCATCTGTTTCCGATGCCGAGGGGCACTTACCAAACGGCGGTATTTGACGAGTTGGGAGCAAGAACAGGTTACTGTTGCATCTAAAATCAATATCCATCCCAATTAGGGCAGTGATTACATTTGGCTAGACTATATTTACAGCTGACACTTGTCTCCAGTATAAACAAGGACTTTAGATTTCTCTCTCCTGCACATTATCTTCTTTTATCTTTCTTTTTCACCCAGTCCAGTCCAGTCCAAAAACAAACTCCTAATTGGTTTTGGCCAGACTTATCTCTCCACATGCCTACCATCACTATTATTCAAAAGTAAACAAACAATGATCCTTTGGTTCCCAGTACATGACAGTTTCTGTGGGATGGGAGTGGGTTTTTAGTCTCTTAACAATCCTTTTGCACATAAACACTGAGTCTCACACCATCGGAATCAAAAAAAGCTCTTTCTTTCCAACACAATCCGTCTGCATCACAAAGAACAAACTTGGCTGCTTCACACATGATATCCCACATCCCCATCATAGGCAAAGAAGTATTTGTGTCCTTTAAACTAGATAATAATTGTGTTATCTTGTTTGTTTTGTATCCAAGAGTATCTTTCTAAGCTGCCTGCTGTTTGATAACCTCACATTCCTTGTATGTCAGACTTACTTTGTTTTAGTTGTTACATGAGAAGTGATTCCATTTGCAGCAGCTTGTTTTCTTTGTGGCAGAATAAATCTCTCACCAATAGAAGATAGTCTTGCTGATCAAATCCATGCATATTTCACACTAAAAACCTCATCACTCACGGTGCATTATTATGCAGAGTTCAAAGAGGGTGTGCTGCCTAATGCGCGAGGCCGTGAGCTCACTAACTTTGCCCAGTAGGTGTCTCCTAGCCAACATCTCTCCCTCCCTTTCACTCACTTATCCATTCCCTCACTCAAACACATGCACACACATGAACACACACACACACACACACACACACACACACACACACACACACACACAAACACACTCATATATGCTTGCACACGTATCGCACGCACACTTTCAGCTCCAGGCTGCCAAGACACTGGTGAACGACAGCCCTGCCATTGTGTTGTACTTTATTACACCTGGAACTCTGAGCCTCATGCATTTTTAATCGGGGTAATTTGCACAGGCACTGCGTGTGTCGGTGTATACTCTCAGTCAGTGAGACTGTCTTAGCCCTTATCTACATTCCCCTCTCACACTGCTATTGCTCTTCTGGGGACATATAAACCACAGACCTTGGTACCGGAGATTACCAGACGATATTGTTTTTATCACACACAGCGATCTGAGAGAAACGAGGAGACGTACAGTACAGCTTCATCCATTGCACAAGTCCCACCGTTCACCGTTTGCCTAGGCTTTCACTCCATCTTGCAGAGGAATTGTTAAAAAAAAAGGATTTTGCTTTTAAGCCCATCAGCCACCCATGTATTTACTAGCAGCTAGTGAGTTATAGTTCTTTAAAGTTACATTTTTCATAGCGCACATTTTGTTCTAATAAAAATGTATCTACAGTCGTAAAGTGAGGATGCAGTGAGCGCATCGTAGTGGCCTTGTGGAACGGCTGCCCATGTGGTGGCAGAACTGCAGTGTCCCGTCCAAGCCACATAAAAATGAGATACTCATTGTCATGCAGAACTTTGTTCCGTAATGTTATTATTCCTATTTAGCAGTAATCTTTCCTGAGCAATAGTTTATTGCCAATGTTTTGGTTGATATATTTTATCAGGCTACCTACTGTTGCGAAAAGCACTTGTGTGCCTACAGTATCTAAGTACTGTTTTAATGTTATTTCTACATCTTCATTCATTCACAGCCAAAACATTTTCATTAATAGCAAATTTAATATAATTACCAAATCAAAATCGCACATCTACACCAGTACAACCTCAGTAATATTGGGTCAGAAACAATTATCTCCTTAAAGCTCCAGTCCGCTCTGTGCATTGTATTTTAAATAGTAGTGGTTTGGATTCCAATGTGGAACATGATTGTGTTAACACATTGTCCTATGTTATCCATACGGACAGTATCCAGACCAATCAGGGTTTGGGATTATAAAAAAAACATGTCAAACCAACAGCTTACATGTTACATAAACTTTTTTTTCTGACACAAGTAGCTTAAGTCTGATAAATATTCTAAGGGGCCATTCACATGCAGTGTCTAAAAACGCCTTTTATCCAAGGTGCTTGGGAGGTTGCGATACTGTCGCGCCTGCCGTTACTAAGCAACCAAAACCTGTGCGGTAATTTTGCAGTAAAAGCCTCACTGACTAAACTAAACCAAGTCAAAACAAACATAAATGTATTTCCAGCACCGTAAATCCCTCACAGTAGCTTTACTGCTCCATTTCTCAGTTTGACTGACCTTTCAATCGGATGTTGTGACGTTCTTCAACGGAAAGGGTGAAGCAAGTTAAATATTCTGTGGGACAGATCCTAAAGTTCTGGGTAGTCCTGCACTGAAATGATTAACTTCTCCTCCATGTATTTACCGTAGACTGACATTTACGGAAGAAAGAAAAGATATCTGCCGGCTGTGATTGTTTGTTCCTCGTCACATGGGTGCATGTTCCAAAAGTTGAACTATTTTTATCTCGGAGCGCCCTGAGCATCGTGCCCTGAAAAATAGGCACTCGGGAACACTTGTGCGTCGCTCCCGTGTTTGAGCGCACCTTCCCCCGCGTCTACATTGACAACAATGGATTTGAGCACGGAAAAAGCGCGGCGTCCGAACGGCCCCCTAATGCATTTTTGTTTATGGTGAAGTTAGCCTCAGAGCCCTTGCCATACCTGACAGGTATGTTCTTCACATCTGGATCCCTGGCAGTGATGATGCCGACCAGCGCTCCTACTTTGGCATCCTCCTGCACTTCCATGATGGTGCCCCCTGCTGGTTGAAAGATGGGTGGCTCATCTATGTCCGACACGCTCACGCGGACGATGGTCTGGTCTCGGAAGGAGCCCAGGTCCACGAAGCGAGGGTCGACATGCTTATTCACTGCCTCCACCACGACGTTGTGCGTGCGCTTGGTCTCGAAGTCCAGCGGCTGAAAGAAAAAACAAGATTCTGTTTCAAGGACTGTTTCGTTCCACGTAGGCCTTTTAAAGTGGCATCGTGTTTAGTACTGACTGATTGCCAGACTATATTGCAACAACACTAATGAATGTTGAAATATCAATTCCAACCATCAGTCACTCAGCCAATGCATCAGTGCATGCGTATCCCTTCTTGTTTGAGTTGATGGTTTCTTTCAAGTTATCGTTGTGTCTGCATCACCAGCTAACCACTAGGTCATCACCTGTGGTAGCTAAGACTGCCATATTGTTGACGATCCATTGAGGCAAAACACTGCTTCTGGCTGTCACATGTTCATCCTGCCATTAGGCCTCAATCATAACAGAGATGTGTCACTTTGGAGAAACACTTTTGACAGGCTGCCAGCATTCTGCATGTTATTTCAAGGTGAAAAAAAAAGTTGAAAACAGTTCAACTTTTGAGGAAACACGGCACTGACAGAACCTGTTTAAGCCCCAGTGAGAAACCAATGATCATCAATCATCAAAGACCAAATCATCTCTCTTTCTCCATCTCCTCAGATGCGCATTGAGTTTCTCTGTCTGAACAGAGCTGTTCAGCTTATTGACTAGAAAGATTTACCTGCTGGGAGCAAAAGATCCCCTAACAGTTTTTATCGATGCTAACCAGCAGAGGCCCAGACACTTGTTGATTTCTAGCCAACCAAATCCCTATCACTTTTCATTAGATCCTGCCAGAGATGGTGGGGACTGCTGTGTGTGACAAGGAAACCTGAAGTAGTATTTAAAGCTGAAGTAGGCGAGATTGGAGCAAATATGATAAAATACTGTTTAGCTGTAAAATCAGAAAGTTTGGGCAGCCATTGTAAAATCTGTTGAAGGAAGCCAAGTTCTGGTCACATGACCGGAGCACAGCCAATAGGAACGCTCTCTCAATGAAATGACCTGTCATTGGTCAAAGTCTCCCGTCACGGGCTAGACTTTTTAAAGCCTGAAAACAGAGCCATGATGAGGTGCAGAAGTCTAGTTATCTCTCAGAACACTTGAATTACAATATGCTGAAAGGTTATTATGGAATTTTTGCCCAATGATGCCAAAAATATACTGCCTGCTACCACTTTAATGACTAAGTAAAACAAAACATAACAAAAAACTACAAAAAAAAAAAAGTAGCATATCTGGTAATGGTAGCTACTCAGATTTGTGACTCACCCTTTTCCAGCACAAATAAGCCATCTCTGGATTCTCATTTATAATAAGGATGCACACAATATTATGTATACATTTGTAGAACAAGGACAAAAAAGCTCTTAGCTAGTTCATTTAGCTCGTCTGTGTCATGCTGTGGTGGAAAGAGACTGAATCACAAAACATTGTGTTTGCAATGAGAAGTGGGTATTTAACTTCAGTATTTAAAGTTAAATTTAGTGTATTTGTATGTTTTTTAAACTGGTAAAATCAATATTGGCTTAACGGACAACAATAACAGCAGCGCAGCATTCATTTAGGTTAACTGTACCTTCTTGATGGAGACAATAGCTTCCTGTGTCTCTGAATCGGTAGTGACTTTGAAGAGCTCCCCTTCCTCTTTGATCAGATAGCTCATGTCCGTGTTCTGTCCCATGTCTGCATCTGTGGCAATGACGCGTCCAACCGGCGTCCCCACAGCCGCCCCCTCCGACACAGAAAACTGGTACATCTCTGGTGTATGGAGTAGGTGGCCGGAGGTGGAAATCGCATTGAAGGATAGAACAAGAGAGAGTTAGGTTTAGCAAAGCAACAGAGGGATGAGGTGACAAAAAAAACAGTGTAGGTGTAAAAAAAAAAAAAAAAAACACCGTAAAAGAAGAAGGATGAGAGACAAAAGTAACGTGGAGGAGAAGAGGAAAAACAAACACCAGAGGAGGGGAGATGAAGAAAGATAGATAGATGGCTGTAGGTGGGAAAAGGAGGATATTGGTAGAAGAGATGGATAGGGAGCAGGAACAGAAAAGTGAGAGGAGGAAGGGATGAGAGAGTAACAAAGATAAAGAGGCTAAAGAGAGGAAGAGACAGGTAATGGAAAAATGAAGTTGGGATGGGATTAAAATGAAAGAACAGCAACAGGTAGACTTCAGGCTGTTATTGGCAGAGCGATCATTGCATTCACATAAAATGGAGTGTACAAAATAATCTATCTTTCGTCCATACACAACAATGCATAACAAACCATACACCTACTTATCCCTGATACAAATAGATCAATATAATACGCAATTGTAACTCGGCATTAATGACAAATAACAATAATAAAGGATGTATTATTAACTCCGCCAAGGCCGAAGGCCGAGGAAGGAGGTTATGTTTTCACCGGCATTGGTTTGTTGGTTTGTTTGTTGGTTTGTCTGTTTGCAGGATTACTCCAAAAGTCCGCGATGGATTTGAATGAATTTTTTTGGAGGGGTGGAGTGTAGCACAATGAACAATCCATTATATTTTTCTTAGGCGATCTGGATCATGATCCGGATTCAGGAATATTTTTAAGATTTCCGATCAGCCTGAGCATTAAAACCACAGGGTATAACACATGCGCAGTGTAACTGATGACGCGTTGATGACGCGTTGATGACGCGTGACCCCGCCTCCTTCTGAGAGCAGAGAGATACGTGTGTGGATGTGTGTGCGGAAGCTGCTGTTCGTCCGCGCTTAGAAAGAAAAAAGCTGCAGATGACGGGATGAGAGACGACGTAGTGTAACGTTATACAGACATAACAAGGCTGCTGAATGAGAGAGGCATCCACCGACACGTTACACGGAAACACACCGTGTTAATAAGAAGCCGACCACCTCACGGTACCGCCAGCTGTGAGCTGTGATCTGTTTTTAAAGTCACGCGTTGGCAGAGGTCTGCGCTCTCCGAGTGCAATTCTAGTATTTAGTATGTCATCTGCAAGATTAAGTATGTGTTGAGTTTTTGTGCTGACACACGTCGTCGATCCTAAATTCTATTTCTCGAATTCAAATGACAGAACAGACTGAAGAAAATGTATAAGATCTGCCAGAGTTCATTATGAAACAGATAAAGGTAAGAAGATCAAACTTTATTGTTCCCAAGAGGGAAACAATGTGAAAACATCAAAGTCCTTATGCATACGGCATGCCATCTTCCTTTGCATCTTATTTATGGAGCTGCTTTCCAAACTCTATCTATTCCCCACACCATACAGTGAAGATACTATAATCCTGCAGGGTTTATCCCTCTGACTGGGTAAATATGATTTACTGAGATGAGAAAAAAAGGATTTATACAGAAATAAGAAAACGTGCATGGAGACATATCAAATACAATCAACAAGGCTGTCAGATGTTGTTCCCTCAGCTGTAACAAAAGTAATAGTGTTCTGGTTTAACTCCGAAAAAAGAGGGCGGAATAAAGAGGTGGAATGAATGCAAGAAGGAAAAGTGCTATTTATTCATAAAACTATTATTCAGGAGTAGCATTTAGCAAATTAACATGTCAGTAATTGGGAAGAACACCACATTAGGTGCTAGTGAAATATGACACTTTTTATTGTGCAACATTTACTTCTGGTGATGCAATAAGTCGAAAGATAAACCAGACTTTCGGAGCTGTTTGCTCCAAAAGAGACTTTTTTTCAACTGAATAAAAGCAACAGTAGGCAGGTTGGAGCAAGTATGATTTTAAAAGGTTATTTTTATAAAACGGTCCCTATATCCTGACAGTAGTGCATGAGACAGGTAATCTGACAAAAATCATATTCCTCTGTGTCCTCCGGTGCTCCTAATGGCATCTGCAGGATTTCACTGACTGGAGGAAAGCAACCAATCAGAGATGATCTGGAGCCTGCCGTCTCTGAGCAGCTGTCAATCAATCGTGAACTCCGATCAAACGGTCAAACTAGGCAGCGCTTATCAAATATGAATAAATATTCTGTTACTGTAATGCCTATTTCTCTCCTCAAATGTTTTCAGAAACATCTTGTAGTGTACTGTTTAGCTGTAAAATGAGAAAGTTTGTGACCCGGCTGCTATGTTGAGATCAGTTGAGGAAATACCAAGCACCGCCCACCAGCCGGAGCAAACTTTCTCATAGAGAAATAGGCATTACAGTAACAGAATATTGATTCATATTTGATCAGCGCTGCCTAGTTTGACCTGAGTTTGTGAGTGATTGACAGCTGCCTCCGTTGAATGAACAGCCAATAGGAACGCTCTCTCTCTGAAATGAGTCTCCCGTCACGGGCTAGATTTCCTAAAGCCTGAAAACAGAGCTATGAGGAGGTGCAGGAGTCTAGTTATCTCTCAGAACACTTGAATTACAATATGCTGAAAGGCTATTATGGGATTTTTTCACAATGATGCCAAAAACATTCTGCCTACGGAAGCGTTGAGTCTTTGTGTGGTGAGCTGCAGGTTTTAAACTCTACCTGTCATGCCCACTGAAAGACATGTGAAAGCCATTCAGCCCAAAAATGACCCCAACATCATAAACTCATGACATTAAACAATGAGGGAACAATCGGCCGCATTGATTCAGTCCTCTCTTGAGCCTCGCTTGAAAAGAATGATCAAATGTGCGGTGAGACGTATCAATTCTCCACATTTGATAGGCTACTTCGTTATGGGCTGCAGGTTTGATTGGCCCATGAATTTAAGTTGATTTTCTCCACATGCAGGCCATTCAGTATGGTCGCCGATGCCGCAATTGCTTAGTGGTGTCAGCGGCATGCAGGTTGCAAACTACATTGTGTGTCTTTTATCATCTTCTCAGTGTCTCTATGTCTTGGCTTTCACTTTCCTTATTACTTTCCTCCGTCTCTGAACTCTCACTCCTGTCTGTTACATTCTCAGACATTTCCGACTCTCTTTTCTCTCTGCCATTTCCATCTCTTTCTCTGCCCTAAAGTAAGATCATGTGCGGGAGACACTCACTCTGTGGGAAGCGCGGCGGGTTGTCATTAACGTCTGTGATCACTATGGTCACCGTGGTGGAGCCGGAGAGACCGCCCATTTGTCCTGCCATGTCTGTTGCCTTGACGACCAACTCATACCGATCCTGTGTCTCGCGGTCCAAATCTGCCACTGCTGTCATGATGATCCCTAATGATTGAGGGATGGAGGAGAGATTGAAGCAGAGAGATAGAGAGAGAGAGAGAGTGTGGGGAAAAAGTAGTAGTAGTGAGTAAGGCCAGTGGAAAGGTTACATTAGTGGTTAGCACTTATGCAACAACCAACTATATTTCCCCCTCTCAGTTTGAATATCAACTTCGGCTAAGCACTGTATTATGGAGACACAAGTGCAGCGCATCCCATTTCACCTCCTCAGACTGGCTGGATGGAAGAGATTGTGTCATATTTGCGCCTCTGCTCATACACCATTTTATGGCTCAGCTGTATTAAAATGAATAATATATAGGTGCAGAATGAAGGCCTGCCTCAGCCACACTGAATAGCATCCCAACTCCTCCATGGTAGGTAAGACTGCACTCAAACTCAAGAAGTGGATTTCCAACGAGCAAGTGAGGGACATAGAGAAAGTGATATAATATAGTGAGTGAGTTGGAAGGAAATGAACTAAATGCAATGGCTTTGTTTACTCTGGAGTGCACATTCTGTTGCATTTTAACAGAGTTAGTTTTCAGTTAAAAACAGAACTAGTTTTACAATTTAAAGAACTATTCTAAAATGAGCTAAGTACAAACGAACGCTGGATAAGATATTTTTTGGTGACCAAAAAAGTTAGAATTAACTTTCATGAACTGAAATCACACTGTGAAAAGGTTAAAGTTGTAAGAAGAAAACACGAACTCCCAGACCAGGCAACGCCGTGGTAGCGACCTGTCAATTACAAGGTAGCCACGCCCTAAATCATACCCTGCTTTATGGTCTATTTGACTCTAAATGGGAACATAATTTACTAAATGAACATCATGCTGTATTGAAGAAGACTTGAAACTAGTGATTGAGACCATAAACTCATGTTTACAATGTTTACTGAGGTAATAAATCAAGTGAGAAGTAGGTTCATTTTCTCATAGACTTCTATACAATATAGGGATGGGTCATGATTTTCGATTTTTCAAATAGTCGTTAAATGATAAAAAAGAATGCAAGTTTAAGGCACTTCGGCATTGGCTTCACTTTTCAGACCCAGAAGTTGTTGCCTGGTGTGGATAGCAAAAGAGGCAGAACACTTGGCCAAGATGCAATCTTGGAACCTATCGGCTATTGTCTGATGACGATTTAGCTTTTTATTAGCTTAAAATGAGCTTCTAAACTGGCTACTTGTGAAACAAGCCGGTCGTAAACATTGTCTATCAACTCCAACTCCATTGTTGCATCTCAAGTTGCCAATCAGACTGTAAACAATGACCGGGGCACGGAAAAGGAATCAAAACTGTTATTTGTTGTACGGATATCCGCTGGGCAGAACCCCAGAAATATTGGCTCTTGCCCGCAGAGGCTTATCTTATTGGTTGTCAGACCGATAGCCGTTGGGTTCCGAGATTGTGTTAGATGTGACTCTGGACCATAGCATCTTGTCGTCGTTGGGGTGAGAGTATATGACATTTGCTTTGTGAAGTTCACATAAAAACTATATTTGGTTACTCAAACAGCCAGTACTGTGGTCTCTCTTTTTACTCTATATCAGTCTCTCTCACAAACCAGCACATAGTCCTTCTTGGTTTAAAAGAGACATTCTTCTTGTTGGCCCAGCAGCAGCGGCAGCATCAGTAGCTGCCTGGTTTACTGTGCAGTAATAATATAATTCCACTTTACCCCTTGGGATTTTCCACATCAGAATCTATTGATGCATTTCCTGGGCTTGGTGTGCTGTCTCACTCCCAAAGGTTTGCATTGTGTTGGGTACACAACTCACTGATTCACATTTAGCCCAGGGCCATGTTCTATGAGTAGCCAAAATACAGTACAGGCAGCACTGGTGTTAAGGAGGGAGACAGATGACATGCTCCTCTTTCATCCACCAAAGGCCAGAGGGGATGCATCTAAATTAGGGCTGTCACGAGTAAAGCCCCAAACCGCAGCTAGTATACTGCACCGATGCTCCAACATCACGGTAGAGACAATATGTAGATGAGTCTACATGGTCTGTATTCATGGATGCAGTCAGTTAAGTCTATGCGGCCGGTATTCCCATGCATATCACGCAGCCTCAACATTAACCAATTTAGCCGAGTAATAGGGCCGCGTACACCAACTGTGAAATAGAGCCTCAGTATGGTAATGCATTACATTAATATAAAATAAATGATGATGTTCCAATATTTTTTCACTCACATCAATTGTATTCATGTTTTTTATCTCACTAGGCAATAATAATCTAATTCTACTGTGTATCTACGACAACTCCCCGTCCTGCTTTTTTGGCCTCGGTTAATGTAAGAATTGAAAAGACGCAGTTTTGCCATGCTAAGGTGTCAGCTTGCCTTTTTCATCTGTCGGAATGGCATTTCCTCTGCTGCCAAGTGCATCAGCAACCAATGATCTGCACAGATTTCTGCAAGATATGTTTCATAAATCACTGAAATGTATGTAAAATACTGGATTACCGGATAAAGGATGCAGGTGTACCTTTTTATAATCTACTGTTAAAATTAGGGATGTCAAAGTTAACGCCACTAAATGCTTTAACGCATTAACGCAACTTGCAATTTTTAGGTTGTAGCGGGCATATCTTCAAAAACTGTTGAGAATCTACTAGCTTGTTGCAAAGAAGGCTAAATAACGCTCCAAACTTACGCTAAATTTTGGTGAGGAAAAACTGGCACGGCTGTTTTCAAAGGGGTCCCTTGACCTCTGACCTCAAGATATGTGAATGAAAATGGGTTCTATGGGTACCCACGAGTCTCCCCTTTACAGACATGCACACTTAATGATAATCACATGCAGTTTGGGGCAAGTCATAGTCAAGTCAGCACACTGACACACTGTTGACAGTTGTTGTTGCCTGTTGGGCTTGAGTTTGCCATGTTATGATTTGAGCATATTATTTACGCTAAATGCAGTACCTGTGAGGGTTTTCTGGACAATACTATTGTTTTATTTGTTAATTAATTTCCAGTAATAAATATATACATACATTTACATAAAGCAAGCATCTTTGACTACTCCCATGCTGATAAGAGTATGAAATACTTTTTAGATTATTAAAGACAAATCTCCCTTTAAGGTACATATTTAACAGATAAAAAATGTGCGATAAATTTGCAATTAATGGTGATTAACTATGGACAATCACGTGATTAATCGTGATCAAATATTTTAATCGTTTGACAGCTCTAGTTAAAATATAACAGTAATAGAATAATCAGTAATAAAATACCAAAGTAAATATGTTTTAGTAGGTACTGTTTTTTTGTAGTTTTCTATGTAACAATGATATCACCATCTATTTTCAAATGAAACAAGGAAATGTCCTCATATACAGTGTATGGTTCAGTTCTTGTAAAATTACACCTTGGACTCAGATACTTGAAAACACCTCCAGACAATTCCAGCCTGGCCAAAGCGACAGAAAAAACACAGCGACTTGCTGTTCAGTTTGTTGTCAGGGTGAGTGAGAGTGATATTAACGAGGCAAATTTCACAGCTGCTTTGTCTCCTCTTCATTTTGACCTTCTTGACTCGCACCTATTAGGCTGGCCCGTCTGCCTACAACATTGGGAAAGCGGGTCGGTGGAACGGGGGTCCTGAGACAGAAGCTGGAATGAACCACCCAGTCTCCTGGCTAGTCCCACCAAGGCAGAGCCATTTATCATCCACGCACCCAGGCTGACCACATCAAAGTGGTAGAGACCAAAAAGGAATCATTAAATCTTTAGTGCTTTTCCCTTGGGGGGGGGGGGGGGGGATTCGAAGGCAATACTGATGCTAAGCTACTCCTGAAACACTGTGGGTCACTCCTATGAGCCCCAGACCGGTGGGGGATTAGGGGATTTTCCATTATATAGCTGGGGGAGATTCTTTATAAGGTACATCAGGATCACTAGCCGGGGAAAATGGGTACCAGGAGTCATTTGTGCCCTCTGCTGTGGCCATCCTAAACAGAGACATAATAATATACCCCCCCAACCCCCAGTCCATGAGCACTCGTGCTGCTGAGAATGTAATTTATGTACTTGAGTTGCCCTTTATTGTCTGTTTTAAACTGTGTTACCAGAATGCTGAGGGCAAATTTCCATTTCATGTAATGTAATGAACAATAATGTTATCTCATCTTATCTTATCTTGTGGAAATATAACCCAGGATTCCGATATAATGGTAGGTGATTACTAACTGTAATTGTAATTGCAGGGTTAACACAGGTGTAATTGATAAAATTAATTATGGTCCCATTCTATTTAGTGTCACAGCCATTTTAGTGAGTCAGCATGCACAATACCAGGACCCATGGCCCATCTAAATTGATCAGGGCCATAGTTAATGTTATTTTATAGACCTGTGTTCACCCTGCAATGATATGTTAAAAGGGCCTATTCTTTCATCCTTGGCACTAGTGGGCAAATAAAATGTAAACTGCTGAACACCTAGTCTGATGGACACCAGCAGAGTCTATACAAAATCAATAAAAAAAGGCGGTTACGAAGTAACAAAGCTTTTTTTTTCCCCAGAGGTAATATGTGATAAGTTTATGCTTACTTATTGTACAAAATAAGTTTAAGGCTTGATAGTAGCACTAAACACTGTGTTGAGCCAAGTCATTTATGCCATATGGTGTTTTGAGTGTTTGCTAAAAGGAGCCAGTAGTTATTGGCTAAGACTTTATGAAGTTGCTTGCTTTTGGCTAATTGATTTTATGTTTTTGGCCACGGATTTTGATTGATCTGGGAATTGCGGTCTCTACGATTTAGATTGCTTGAGCGCAACCAAAGAAAAAAAAAAAAGCAGGTATAGGGAGGGCTGAATGTGAAGCTGTTATCATTCTTACCTGTGTGTCTGTCAACGGTGAAAATTTTTTCTTCCTCCAGTACGCTGTACACCACTCTGGCACTGCTGCCGTACGTAGGGTCGTCAGCATCTGATGCAGTCACCTTCATAACAGATGTTCCTGTTGAAGAGAGACAACATTGTGTCAAAACAGAGAATAAAAGCTTCTGAGCCAGGAGGCCACAGGGGAAAAGTTATACTGTACAAATGCTGGAATTCAGTAAAGTTAGTGTAAACTGTATATGGAAGGGCATATGTGGGCATCTGGGTGCTTTCTTTTTGTGTGTGTGTGTGTAAAACTCTGGTTCTTCTATCTTTGTGAGGACCAGCATGAGATTCAGACCTTGGGAGTGAGGACACTTGTACAAAAGTAGGACATACTGGCCTGTCCTTGCTTTTTCAAAGAGCGGTTTGAGGGCTGCACCTTGATGGTATGGGTCAAACTAAAACTTTAGTTTAGGTGAAGGTTAAAAGAGAGGCAGTTGATGGGTAAAGGTTGAGGTTAGGCACATTGTTGTGATGGTTAAGGTTGTGAGCTAGGGAATGCAGCACATCAATGAGGGGGACTCACAAGTATAGTAACAGTAATGCATGTGTGAGTTTGTGCACTCACCTGTGTGGGCGTCGCAGACTTGTCTGTGATTATACTTAGGAGAGGGAGGTTAATGCATTTGGGTAGCACTGCAGCAGGTAGCTATTTCATCTGTATGCACATAATTTTCTAAGCAAATTTTTTTGATGTTTCAAATTACCTTTTCACTACACAATGTTGTTTTGCCTCTAATCTGAAGTTGAATTCAGAGATGAAAGGCAACATGGAGTCACAAAGTCAACATTATATCTTCAAAGACTGTTGGAAGCTCAAGAAATCTACAACAAACAATTACTCATGATTACCGGCGCATAGGCAGAGAAAAGACATTTCCACATGAAGCCTCAAAATTTGGATTTGAGGAGCGAGAGTGTTAAAGTCATTATTTCCCACTCTGTGTAGTGTATTTGTCAACAGAGTGCATACACAAGCCTTTGGCAGTAAAATAGGCTGGCGCATCTCTCGCATTTAGTCACACATTTTAGTTAAAGCTCGGCCTACAGCTTATAAAACTTTAAGATTCTTCATTTTCAGGTTGAGAAACAACCACATACTTGCCTTTTAGCAGGCAAGCCCATTTGTTTTCTTTCTATAAATAATTTCACTTGCAGGAAAATGATAATAAAAAAAAAGGAGACGTTACTGGGCGCCATAGGTCCTCAAGGACAAGAAGTTGGTCTTTGTCTCCAACCCTCTGGCCAATGCTATGGGTAATTACTGACAGCTGGTGTTGTCCACCAAAGGTCACCGCTGTAGCCTTTCCCAGAGCCCTGTCATGCTACTGTCCAGCCACATAATGGCCGTATGCTAATGATGCTAATTAGCGGGAAGTGTCAGAGCACTGTTTGTTTCCTGTCATCCAATGGAGCTCCGAAGGGGGAGAGAGGGAAGGGGAGGCCAGTGGATTATCATTAAAGTCACCCGGCCATTAAATCCGACAGCTCAGATCACTATCCTGCTGCTGTCACCTATAGCGCTCTTTTGTTCTCCCTTCATGTAGATAGGAACAGGCCGGTTTGCATGCAAACATATGATGCAGCACTTTACCTGGTCTAAGATACGAGTCAAACAACTGAGGGCGCCTTAGCTCAAAGGTAAATTATCCTAAGAAACAGTGTTGAAGATAGGGATAAGTGAGGAGGCACAAAAATGGACGGGCGGATGGAGAGATAAGCGTTTCTCCAGCATATGCAACGCCAAAGACTCATAAGTTCTGGCACTGTCAACAACCTTGTGTAGGTCTCAGTTAAATCCTAATATATTGCAGCTCCGAGTGGATTCAAAGCACTGCATACGAACTAGGTTGGAAGGAGCTTTTAATTCATATTCGTATCATACATTCATTAACCCATCCAAATATACCAAAGTGCACACCACCCTGATCCTTAGAAAATCAAGATATGCTGCATCCGAGTCGGGGGGAATGAGTGATATATCATTCCTATCGTATATTGAAAACATAAGGCTGTAGAGGTATTTTCATTACTGGCAGCAGGCGGGGGGTTTGCTAATTCTGCCTACCTGGTTGGCTCTACCGCTGTGGGTCCAACAAAGTCATTTTCGTCCATGGGATTACTTCCTTATCTTAATTTTCCCCAGGTAACAATCAGTTTGATGCTCAGCTGTTTCTGGGTACTAGCTGGCAGCAACGTCAGATGGCTTGGAAGAACTATATAAATGCAAATGTTTCTTTATGGTGTTTATATTAAAAAGAGAAGTGACGCGGTGAGTTTGGCACTTGGGTTCTTATTAAAGTTCTGGCTTGCATCAGTGTTTTCAGCGAGAGAAGAAGTCATTACTTACAGTATCTGTTGGCGTGGTCGGTGTCTCACTTAAGCAGATTTCTACTGTTGATGGACTTGTGGAATTCAATAAAAAATTATCGACTTTCTCCGATTTGAATGTAATGCATATTGCAATTGGAGAAGTATGTCTAATCAAGAGAAGCTCCAGATATTCATTAGCTAAAGAGTTGTTTTTCTCTCACCAACTAAAACTTCAATCACGAAATTGCTCTCAGATGAGACAGCACGCACTGTAGCAATAATAATTTTAATTACCAAAATATACAGGTTTGTTTCTCATTATCTCCCCTCATGGGCACATTTGGGCTGAGTTTGATATACAACAATACTTTCTTATTCTCAACACATCCCTGCAATAACACCGATGACGAAATTGAATGACACAGTCAATTATACCTTGTGTTATTGCTTCAGTTTTTTTTTTTATTATTTAAAGAGGACCTATTATGTTTATTTTCAAGTGCATACTTGTCTTTTGGTTTTCTACTAAAACATGTTTACGTGCTTCGGTGTTCAAAAAACGCTTTACTTTTCTCAAACTGTCTGTACTGCAACACCTATTTTCACCCTCTGATTGGTTCTGATTGATCAACTGAACCATACTCTTTGGACTCCACTCCAATCTAGCTTTGTTTGAGGCCGTGCCTAACTAGCCGTTATGCAAATGTGTTACTTATTGACATCACCACGCACAGGAAAAAAGGCGGGACTTCAAGCAAGGCTTTTCAGGCAGTTCAGGAGCAGTTGGGGGAGAGTGTTCTGTCTTGGTGAGTAACTCCCTTTGGCCTGGACTTTGCAACTTTGCAGACCTTTTACATGCAGAAAAACCTGTCTAACACACTAAAGGAAAGGGGAAAAACACAACAGCATAATTGGTCCCCTTTAAACAGTAGCTTAACACTTAAAAATACATTATTTTGCTACCACCTAGTAGTTGATATTCTCTTGTTGCTGCATTAGTGCAGACAGGTGTGTGTTTACTATAGTACACCCTGACATCACTGTTCATCACCTGTTCAGCCAATCAGGTGAGGTCAAAAGTGCAACTGTCGACCAGAAGAGGTCAGTGAAACAATACTTTCCAGCTTGGAGTTATGTAAATCTTTGGACATATGCGTCCTCCGTGATTTTGTCAGAAGTCTGAGCCAACTTGTGT
This sequence comes from Sebastolobus alascanus, assembly GCA_916701645.2. NCBI lineage: Eukaryota > Metazoa > Chordata > Actinopteri > Perciformes > Sebastidae > Sebastolobus > Sebastolobus alascanus. The sequence continues at coordinate 847,954 of CAKAOJ020000077.1, read as the reverse complement.
CACCTGAACAAATGAATATTTAATCACCTCACTTACTCCGATGCTTTCAGAGCCTGCAGATATTTACATTGTTTGTCTCACCAGCAAAACAATAGAAAAGTTGGAAACATGCTAATTTTCATATGCTAATTTTCAAATGTAACACAAATGATTTTCGGTATGATAATTAGATGATATGACAGCAAATTTGAATTTAGCATTCACCAAAGCATTCGTGAGAGCAGCAAGGTTTCTCATGGCCGTGCAACTATAATAAGGATATGGATTTGTTATTCATTTAATCCTCTAACAGAGCAAAATGCCTCAGACATAATTGGGGTTGAATGGCGGCTGTTTATTCACCACTTCTAAAATCATTATTTCTTTCAATGAATTAGTCTGTTTCTTACTGGTACACATGATACTTCTGACAATGCTGTATGGAGGGAAGAACATGAAGGAAGCAACAGTCGTTCCAAAATAATAACAGTCTGCGTTGCAAATGATATTTAAGCAGTGTACAGTATCCCTTGAAGGGTAATGCAAATAATATTCAGACGCAAACTAACCCTGGGACCATATTGTCCTTTGGTGAAATGGAGTAAGGAGTATAGGGTTGTTTTTGGGGCGTGGAGGACTCGGCGGATGGCGGATGACGATGGCTATATAGTTAGATTTATGCACAAGTTTGGTTTAATGGTATCAACACAGGCTGTCGGAATGGCTTCCCACACCATTTCAGCACCCTGGGAGAGATGGTTCAATTACTGCGAGGGGAGCTGGAGGAGTGCGCCACGTGTGAGACACTAGACTGACAGCTATTTAAGAGGCAGCCTCGTAAAAGAGATTTGTGCCCGTCTCAGCTGGTGCTGTACTGGTGCGAGCTTCAGTGGAGGGGTCTAACGGCTGCGGCACTGAGCCTCTTTCCCGCTACGACCCGCCTTAATCTGCAGGACTGAGTGCTCCCCGCCCGCATTATGGATCATTTAGTAAAGCCATAAAAGCTGAGGTGTTTTCACATGAAAAGTTATTTCTTCACTACTTCCACTGTGATTCATTCCTCTCTCATCCACATAAAGGCCCCAGGAGAGAGAGAGAGGTGGGGAGAGAGAAGAGGAGGGTGAGAGAGAATGAAGTATAACGGGAAGAAAAATCTGCCATGTCATAAAAGCCAATGGCCTGCTTACATTGATTCTCTTCGAGATCTCTACAAGGATTTGGGGATATTTTTCATGTCTCCTGACAGAGATTGTAAATCTAATCTTTGTTAGCCTTTGAACATATGTCTTTTAATAGATTGGATCACTATTTGTTTTGCAGACAATATTGTGGGTCAGCGTGGCATGTCAACTTTAAAGTTTAACCTCTTATCACTTTTAAACATTTGTCTCTAGACAAACAATGTCAACATGTTGTTAATCTAGAACAGGGGTTCTCAGACTTTTTGGGGCCAGGGATGCCTTACAGGGAGACAATTTTCCAAGGACCCCATCAAAATATTAACACTGATTAAGCATAATGCTTACTAGCATTTGTACTCTTAGATGCCATTGGAACTATTTGTATTCTAAACTGTTCATCCTTAATACTTCAAACCTGTTTCATAGTGATAAACAGAAACACATTTCGATTTGAATCATGTTAATACCACAGGGCTCCAAATTAACTTTTTACATTGGTTGCACTGGTGCGCCTAATTTTTTCATTTAGGTGCATCAGCACATAATTTAGATGCACCCAAAATTTTTCACCGCACCTTTTGGCGCCACAATAATACATTTGAATTGTTTTATCAGTTCCCATAGGCCTACACTACGGAAGTCATGATAAAATAAATTTAGTAGTCGATACCAATACCAGTGAAATTCCATGATTCTCGATACCACTATAAAAAACAAAAGTAAAACAATAAATCCCATGTACTTCAACATAAACTCCTTTATTACCGTTTGCATACTTGTTTTTGTTAGGAAGTTAAACGGGTCATAATTCCCTCTCTATCATCTATTTCATATTGCTGTGAAAACGTCTCCTTTAATACATCATAACGGTAAAATTTACCATAGCCCAATACTCATCTTTACTGAATAGAGCCTGAACGCATCAAACATTTTATTCAATGGCACCTCCCGTTAAGCCAATTTCAACACAGATTTGTTGTTCAAAATGTAGCATTATCAGGAAAAAAATACGGCGGGTCCCATGGATGCGTCGATAGTGAGTTTAACAGTCTACCTACGTGTTCAAATATTACGTTGGTATAAGAGTCGGGAGAGATTCTATTGGCTCAAAGCTAAAGTGTTTGGGAGTAATGGACACAATATGCTTGTTTTATTGGAGCAAATGGTCCCCAAATGATACACGCAATTCTATAATGTACGTATAGCAAATTATTTCACGGACCCCCTGGCAGAGTGCCACGCCCCCACTTCGAGAATCACTGATCTACAAAAACAAACACTGAGGTACAGAAACTTTTCTACACTTTTCAACACCACTGTATCTGCAGGCCAGGTATCGACATTATTGTTGAGACACAGCGTATTCTTTGCACAATGTCAAAATGTATAATGCACAAGAAACTAAAGACAGTGTCTGTCAATGCTTCTCTGCTTGATCGCATCTCTTCAATAATGAAAAAGTGAGAGCCTTAATCAATTTCACAATTGTGAATCTATTGTTGTCATACACATCTTTCATGCCTCCTCACACACCGAATCACACATTCACTCTCTCTCTCTCTCTCTCTCTCTCCACCCCCCCCCCTCCCTCCGCCTGATTCATACACATGACCACACACACTTCGGCCCAAATCAATTATGTCAAGCACTGTGGTTGAGCACATAATGGTGGATGTTACTGGTCATATACATAAAGGAGGTTGGCAGAGAATATTGATTGTAAGTTGCTCCTGCCTTGTCGCATCGCTCTCCCCTGTGATTCTGCTGCTCCAAATGTCTCATCTTCCGTTAGCATGACAGGCCCCGGCTGTCCTAATGGTGACTGCGGCAATTTGCAGCCTCCTGGGCAACCTCTCTGGACCACAGCAACAGGAAGGGGTGATTATTACTTTAATCCCCTTGTGGAGCTCTTGCATTACATGCAAAAAGAATGGGGGATTTATCTCTCATGCTGACTATGTTGAGGGTTAGAGCGAGAGAGAGAGAGCGAGAGAGAGAGAGAGAGAGAGAGAGAGAGAGAGAGAGAGAGAGAGAGAGAGAGAGAGAGAGAGAGAGAGAGAGAGAGAGAGAGAGAGAGAGACTGTGTCATTCACCACAAACGTCCTTCAAGTGCCAGGTATTGTGTGTATTTTGTATGTACTTTTGTACACAGCGATAGATGGGGCAGTGACCTTCATGAGGACACTTAAAACTTAGAATCCACAAGGCTTCTCCTATGCTGCTCTCTGTGATTTCAGTCTTGTCAATCTCTATACCTCACTTCACTTCAGGTATTTTATGAAGCACGTGTCTACTAGCAGATGTCTTTTCGTAGCAAATCTTCCTATACAGATACTGCAAAGCATATTACATTATATGCATTTAGGAACAGTGCTGTAGTCATGATATCCTGAAACAAAGTGTGCTAGATGCTTGAAATCAATAGAGTTTCTGGTCAAATAAACATTTCGTCCAAAAACAAACATTACATTAAAATGATCCTAAGAAATACACAGGGTCTTGTGGCATTTAGAGAGATAACATGCCTTGAGGATAGGAGAAATGCTAGAAAGCCTCAGCTGCTGACATTTGTTTAGTAGATAAAAGTGCAGGACATTGTCTCAAAACATATCTCTGTTGTTTTATGGCCATTGTGGTTTGTCAATTCCTCCGAACTGGCTTTATATATTACCCTGTATTTGATAAAGAATAGGATAAATGTCAGTCCAAGGCTACTGTTGTGCTACTTTGAACTCTGTCTTTTGTTGTCTGTGTTTGGTAATTCTACAATGCATCGACTTGCATCATTAGTAGATAATAGCTGAGGATAGTGGTCAGCTTAATGCCTGTTATCAGACTGCTATTTGCCTGCCTGTTGTTCTTTGGACACCGAGACTTGTCAGTCAGTGTTACCTGAGGTTAGAGGCTACGGAACAGACGTCGTGTCGTGCCACATCTCTGCCACTCAGAGGTCCTCGGGCCCTCTCTAATGGAACCACATCAATCACAGGATTAGCTCCGTGGAAACATTTCACCCTGTTGTGATTCCACCATCAAGAGCTGCCCCTCCTAGCCACATTTCCACCAGACTCCCTCGCTGTCATCCGGCCTTTTGAGTGGTAGAAAAGGATGTCTGCCTCAGTGACTAAATGGTTTCAAACCCAACAAACTGTGCAACTTTGTCAGTCAGCTCACATAAAGACCGAACTAAAAAACAGAGTGATGGATGTCTCAGTATGCATGTTGTAACACAGTGTAATACTCATTTCAAATTGGAAAAGGCCTGTCTTTATTACTTCAATATTAGCTGGGCGTGCGGAGCATAAGCATTAGCTCGGTGTGCCACTGTATCACAGCCAATAATGTCTGAGCCTTATGTGTCCTCCATATTGTGTCTAAAAACTCAATCTATTCAACGTTTAACTAGAAGATGCCGAACTATATGACTATGTAGTATTGTCTGGCAGCATACTAGTTTGACATTACTTTAGCCTTTGGGTTTTTTAAACTTTTGAGACGTAGCTCAAAGCTACATTAATATTTAAACACTTACCATGGCTGGGGAAAACCAAAGGGAAAAGAGATGGATCCAAATCAAATATTAATGATGTGCCTTTTCCAAAACATAAATATTAGCCCACATATCATCCTGCGTAAGCTACCTGGCATTAACATATAAGCACCATGGAAAAGCTGTTGTTCCTATGGAAAGGTAAATTGAGAGCCTAAACTCTTATGCTCACATCTGTTAGTGGCAGTGCTATGGGACACACACTGCCTGAGGCAATACAAAAAGAGGAAATAAATGTTTTCCCATTTCTGTTAAATCCTACAGTCACACTTATTTATCGAAGTGCCTAAGTAGGGATATCCGTCAGGTTTCTTTAAATAAATATACACACTGAACCACAAAAATGTGCCTAGTCGTCTGTCTCTGAGGTAACAATACGCTCATACATATTGTCATTATTATCGCCATACAACTATTTTGTTATATTTTGAAGTGTTGATAGCACAATTTTGAAGACAAATCTCACCTGTCTGAATCACTTCTCAAGCATCTGTAAGCTTTGCTGCAAGCAAAAAGTAAAACTCAATATTACTTTGGGAAAAAAGATGAGAGGTAAAGTACTCCCCTACTTGATGAACAAGGAACAGAAAGCTAATTTGGAATATAAAACTAAACAATTAGAAAACACCAGAGGAAGTAATGCAACAGAGAATACATAGAATTAACTAAGAAACAAACAGAGACACTTCAACTAGACAACATTATAAACTCATTTCCTAAAATCAAATTAAACAAGAAAAGAAAAATATCAGTTATTACAGTAAAAGAAAAACAAAAACTGTAGGGAAACCAACACCGTCTCCTTAGATACTTAAATTAGTGTGAATTAATGGTTTTCTGTTTCTGTTTTCCGTTCTGTTCTATATCAACTTATATTCTACAAAACACAACCCATATTAGGAACAAATCAGCTCTATTCATCTGTTGCATTTTACCGAAGACCAAGCCAACATAACCAATTCACTAAAAATACCTCATGAATTCTCAACTGCACACAATGATTTGCCTACTATTACAACACCAGGACCTGATGGCTCCCCCCTGACTTCTTCAAACATCTCTTGACTATTGCAACTCTGCTATTTGATGGATCCACTTTCGAACTAAAACAGAACTCTACGTAGATTCCCTGACAGCGTGAACATAGATACAATCATGCTTCTCTTGAAACACTTATTCGCACAAATAAATGTAAAACTAAACATATTGTAGTTCTCCTGTCAGCAACATCCCCACTTATCTGATGACATTCATACCCTCTACTCTTCCACCTTGTTGTTATAGCTTAGTTTCACGTGAAGTTGCAGGCTGGAACTATTCATTAGTCAGGTCTCTGACTTCCTGGAGTCACCACTGGTCGCTTTGTAACCTCACAGTGATGAGAAGACTCCGGGATGTCACTGAAATATATGGTCAGTTTCCCTGGTAACACCTGAGGGTTTGCTAATACCTGGAAAAATCATTACCACTCCATAAGGTTCTTATGCGATGGAAACGTTGTCTACTACTCCAGTAAATAGGACGAACCTTAACTACGACTTGGCAACGGGAGATATTTCGAGTCCACTCAGCTCATAGAACATTAAAACTAACGTTTAAAGTCAATAACATTGGTGCAGTTGACAAACAGTAAATATAATTTGACAGTATGCTTAACAAGAAGACTAGCTAGCTATCCATTTTCACAAACAAATGATATGTGATGTGTACTGTCAGCCGCAGCCTGAAGTAACGAGTTGAATAGCAAATGGGATGTGAGATGATCGCTTATGTGAAAGTATCAGTAAGTTCAGGAGTGTACTTCTTGCAGCCTGTGTATTACAGTTGTCATCCTGTGGTGTTCAGAGGATGAGACAACGAAGGACTACACTCAGTGTTGTAAATACAGTAATATATTCTGATTTTTTTTTTTTTTTCATGTCGAGGTGTCCGCAGCAAGCTGATGCCAATGCCAGCAGAGGTTTGAAGGCCAGTAATATCGTATTAACAGGACCGTTTTCATGAGGCTTGCAAAATTTAACACTTGTTAAAACTAGTCAAACTATTTCCTTTTAAATAATGAAAAACCACAGGTAGTAATTTGTGTTTTTATTGTAAAAAATCGTGTCAATAATTAATTCCGCTACACAGATTGGTTCCAATGGAAATCATAAATACACAAAAACTGAATTAACGGTCATTTTGCACCAGAAAAAGCAAAGACTCACAAAACTGTGCAAAGATCTGTGTGTTAGCTACAGTAGATATCTTATTTAAAATTTAATTTGACGTTTCCATTTATTGTGAAATTCAATAGAGATATAGCAAAGTCCAGCATAGTGGCCTTTGAAGGAGGGTGTTTGACAGCTGGGGACTGGCCGTGATGGGCACTGCTTGTCGAGGCATTGGAAGACGATAAGATGGCTCCATTCTCGTCTCTACCGCACTGACGGAACTCAGTAAAGCTACCCAGCTGCCGGCTCTAACTCCATATTGTTCTCGCCCCATAGTGCGTGTGAGTGTGTGTATTGAGCTTCTCTGCAAGAAAGTGAATCTGCATTATCCACATTTGAGGTTATGATCTCCCTCTTTGTATGTTGACACATTACGCAATTTTAAGTGGTGTCAGTGAATGCTACTGGGACTTCTAGGCTGACACGGGGCTTTTTGCTAAATATGAATTTGAGGTTTTTATAATGGAAGGATGAGTGTTTTAAGTGAACAGACCTGCAAATCTCACTTTTCCCTCGCAAATGGACATGAGGCAACATTAGCTTTTAACTTCGCAGGTGATTTACATGATGATGGGTCCATTTTTTATTCAGAAAATACAGCACATGGCGAGCCATACAGAGAAAGATGACCTGTTGCTTTGTAAGTGAGCATCCATTAGTCAAATAGACCTATAATACAGTTTTTGATTTCAGACTACAATACATCTTTTTCTCCCTTAAGCCTGAGAAAACACACTGAAATATGTAATAAATTAAAACTACCAATACAAGGCAATTAAAAAGGCATTATTCTTGTAGCAGATAAAGCTGTTTTCTTTCCACATATGAGGTGCACACCCATATTGCATTTAGTGCATACGCATACAACTTTTACAGTGCAGCTATTCTAGAGAATATGGTTTGAGATAAAAGTTGAAGGCAGTTCAGGAGCATGCAGCCATACCGAAGGGAGGAAGGTAAAATAAAAGGCAGATAGAGGATTCATTGCTCCAACTCACCACTACGTCAGTAGAATGTACGCATCTCCTCACACAGGTAAATGTGTTTCTTTGACCAGACATCACCCATATCCATTCAGTCCATCAATTTGATGATCACATGTGCACTGGGAGTGATGCAGGGAAACACCATGAACAGGCAGCCAGTCGATCACAGAGTGGCTACTGGGAGAATATACAAACTCCAGAGAATATTTGCCAAAGGCCCAGTTGGCCTTGCTGTGGTGCTTAACATTGAGCCACTGTCCTGCTCGTTAGTGTGTTCCTGTCATTGTACACTATAACTTTCAAAACTATTAAAGTTACACATCAATCTCAAAAGACAATTCTGTTATCAAATAAATCAAATAATTGAACCAATTTTGGTTAACACGTTTTCACCATGTCATTCATTTGTTTTATTTATCTCAGCAATACTAGCTAAAAATACAACCTGCTATTGGTGGTGAGCCAGCAAACTGTCATTTATCAGTGAGGCACTTTACCTCTCGACCACACTGACAACGTTAACGTGCACAAAATATCACGTTTTTTGCCCTTATTGTGAAAAAGACAATATCCTAAGCTGTTTATATGGCTAATGGAAATGAATATTACACTAATATTCCTGTTTACATGCAGCCGTGCATACTCTGATTAACAGAACCGGTGTTGAATATGTTCGACCGTGCTAACACAGCCTCCCTCTTTCATTCCTTCAACCACCTTCTTGAAAAGGGTCGACGTTGCGATATTTGTGCATATCCAAAAGCCCGTTGATATCCAAGTCTTTCTTAATGTTTAAAAGTAGGTGTGTTTCTCGTTCCGACCAGGAATGCGGGCTTTTCTTTTGGGCATGCGTCTCTGCAAACTGTCGGCTCGTTGGTTTGCGTACAACGCACAGAGCTGACCGTAAACAGGCGAGTGGCCGCGTGTCGCAAACTGCCGTATAAAACCCCAACTGAGATGCACATTCCGAAGGAAATACATGTCCAAAGAATGCTAAAATCCGAAAAATATCGGCATATCCCACGTCTCAACTGGAAAATGCTCCATTCCGAATAAGGTCTAATTCAGAATAGGCTGTTTACATGACCCGTATCAAATTCGAAATATTGTCATATTCAGAATAATAGTGGAATATGAGTGTGCATGTAAACATGGTCACTGTTGTCTCAGCCTGCTCCAGCTAAACTACATATTACATATTTTGAATCTGTACAATAAAAACACATATTTATTTGGGCTGTAATTAATGCGAGTCATCCCTCAGCCACATCTTCAAGTCTAGTTTCTTTTTGGTTGTGTTCAGTCCAGGATGTCCTCTACCAAGACACTGTATTAAATCAAATTTTCACAGTCTTTATCATCATGAGTCAGAGGACACGGCTAGCGTTCAGCAGAGCGACTCCATCCATGTTCCCTCTTCTTTCCCAACATAAAGACATGCACGGCTCTCAAAGCAACATCCAATCACCCGTGCACTGCAAATTTGATTTAAGACAGCAATTTCATTAGCCGCAAATCTTTTCAAAGGACAACACAGAGCCGAGGCCCTCGCATTTCATCATCATCTTTGCTGCTCCTATTTCATTTGCCCTCTCTCCTCCTTTTCAGAGATACCAACCCTTAAAAACAAACACAGACAGTGGACACAAGTATTATTTTTGGTAGCAGTTGCTGAGCAAGCAGGCAGACAGACAGACAGACAGACAGGAAGCCTCTGCAAAAAGAGGGAGGGGTTGAGGCGGTAAAGCTATGACAAAGACGTGCACTGGGAGACATGACAGGAGTGACAAGTAAAGATGAATATGCTTCAGGCAGCTGACTACTGATTTCTTTCTTACTATTATGGCCTCACGTTTTCCAAAGCAGTTTGCTGTACGGTTAGCTGTAAAACAGCACAGTGAGCATGTCACTGGTGCGGCTAATGCTCGCAACCTGCTTCCATCACGGCATAAAAAGCAACCCTGCCTCACATTACAGGAGCTGTGTCAAATTCCATAAAAAGTACTGATTCTAACCAGGTTTTGAGTGTATAGTGCGTTCGCACAGGAAAAGTGGAAAAAAATCAAGTCTACACTATTAAAGATGACAGCATGCTTATTTGGCGTTAACAGCAATTGTTATTGGACGATGCACTGCACAAAAGAAATAGAGGATCTGCTCACAGCTGGGAAAAAAAGAAAACAATTGTAGAGGTGTTGAGACAGCTCAAAGCACATATCGCAAAAGCAAATAAAAATACTGGTGTTTCTTTAGTTTTCTTAATAAATCCAATAAAAAGACTAAAACCAACAATGCATTTAGTGTTTCTCAATGAATTCTGACTTACCTTCTCTATACAGCACTCAGCCCCAAACACATTTGTAATAATATAAATCTCTCTAATCGTGTTATAAAAATATAGTTTGATTTTCAAAGAATGTAGAAAAGTAATTTCCTAAAACAGCGAGGCACTGCAGTTTTTTATCAAATTTGACTCAACTTTTTAAACAGTCCATTTGTTGGGGATTATTTTTAACCGTGGATTAACACACATTTGGTGCTCAGGGTGAGTATTCACGGCAGCAGGGCAGTGTATGTGGAATTGACCTAAAATAAACTGCTGTTGCCATGATCATCGTAATCACCCAGGGTAACGGCACGGCTCGCTGATGTATGAGTTTAATAGTCATATACGGCAAAGAGGAATCAGCTACATCAGGCCTTGGTTAACAAAGGCAATACTTGTTAGTGAGCTAGGTCTTGTTGGTTTTGGATTTGTTGACAATAAGAAAAACATAGTATTAGTGCTCGGCAATATAGCAAATATACTCGATTTATTGAGGCTTGTTCTACATGGGATGTAGTAAATGATTATATTGCCAAAATCGAGTATGCATTTTTTTAAGCTGCCGGCATTCGCTTTGGCGTTTCGCTTCTCCCGCGGCTCTCTCCCTCTCACACGCACACACACTCACCTGGGCGAGTGTGTGTGTGGTGTACGAGCATGGATGCGCGTATGTTTTTGTATCTGGAGGGAAGCAGGGAACTAGTAAAGAGCCTGGAGAGAGCGGAAGAAGTGAAGCGCCAAAGCGAGTTTATGCGTGTTGAGGTCGGAAACAGTGATTGAAGACGCCAGCCTCCGCTTTAAAAAAAAAAACGTTACCGCTTTTAATAATCGCCACAGTTTCTGAACATATGAGACATACTGGTTTTGAACTGCCCGTGTAAAAGAATGAACATGTAAGAGTCGTTTTAACTGTCTACTTTTCACTTTTTTTAGAACACGCCACTTATTTCTCGAACAGTTGTCTCTTGACCCGTCTCTCCCGTGTGTGTGTGTGTGTGTGTGTGTGTGTCTCACTCACCGATGCGAGTCGGACAGATTTGATTGGCTGAGTAGCGTCACGTGAGAAGATTTACAATGCTACTGTCATGGCTAGAAGAGCTGCGCCGGTTAAAATAGAAAAGCTCTGTCAAAATGTAATAATTCGCAATAATTTTTCAGTTATAGGTCTGATATATATTGCATATAAAGCCTAAATATATTGAGATATTATTTATAAGCCATATCGCCCAGCCCTACATATAATATGGCAAGCCTTCTCCTTTAAGGGATATTCTCCACCTATTTGAGCTATGCTTCAAACACGGCGGTCCAGTAGGAGGGCAACGAAGCCGGTGAGTGACATGTGGCAATCTAGCTGGTCTGTCCACTACGTTTATTTCCTCTTTACTCCCTTCAGTTATTGTCATTGTGCTTGTGACCTTATCACTGACATGCCAGAAAAATACTGCTGGCCTTAGCTGATGTTCAACAGGGGAACAACGGGAAGAAAAGAAACAGGGACAGGGCGGGAGAATGCTTGACTAAGCAGTAGCTGTTACCTCATTAGGGCTAGTGCTCCACGACGATGTTTAAAACATGAACCGCACACTCATTTAGTGCATAATTTGACTGAGGTGCGACAGGGTCGAACAAGGGGGGGGAGCAGCCAAAGTGGAAGGGTCGTGATCATTAAGATTGCATTAAATAACATTAACTAAGCGCGGTCTCTGTGACTCCATTTGTCTCCTTCTTGAGGAGATAATAGCTCTCTCGCTTCCCAAGGTTTTGCATCGTTTTCTAACACTCTGCATTATTTCTATTCTATTTATCTCTCTCCTATTTTGCGCTACCCTTCAATTGCTCTGTCCCTCCCTCACTCTCTCTCTCTCTCTCTCTGCCTCTCCCTCCCACTCACTCACACACACATGCACACACTCCATTCAGTTTTAGAGAGCACTGTAGGCAGAAATGCCCATGGTTTGGATCATGCTGAGGAAGCAGGAATTAATTCCAATCAGGCTTGAACAGGGAAGAGCCATTCCATTCTGCGCCACTCCTGGAGTCACTCACCCACAAGAAGAACCCCCACCTCTACTGCAAATGCGCACACACACACACATACGTGCACAAATCAGTATCAAACACAGAGCATTCTGAGCGCACATGGTATTGTGATATCGCTTGGCAGCCAAACAGAATTGTGTTTATTAAACATCGGCGGCGTCTGTGACGTTAATACCGCGCTAATGAAGCCCCTGACACCCTCGTTCACCTGTCTTCTCCATTTCGCCGAGAGCTTTAAGCAGCCATGGTTGTGCCGCTTATACCGCTGCTCACAATAAAAAAACATGTTTGTCAAGATTAAAAGTATTGTGGTTTTCAATGTCAAAAAGCCTCTATGTAAATATGGTGCGCTCCTCGCCATTATCTTCTCTTCTGGAGCACCGCTCCTCTTCTCCCCCTCGTTCCTCCCCGTCATCATTTGCCTCATAACAGTGTGTCAGAACACAGCCACAAAGCTCATCTGGGAGTAATGCAATTCGCCTCTCCTTTCCCCTCCTTTTTATACGCCCGCACCGTCTCCTTCATTTCCTCCATATCATCCCTACCTACGGGTCTGACACAGTTCATGTTGGGATCCTCCTCAAATGTCCATGTCACCATTCTACCTCCTTCTCATCCACAATGAATTCACTGACTCCAAATCTATTTCCATCTCCTGTCCGCTTTTTTTCCCCCCCATTTCCACAATGAGGGAGAATTTTAGCATTTTGCTCTTCTTGGCATCTTTTAGCTTCCCCTGAGCCCAGGTGGACAAAGCATAATGTTACACACCCTACTTATGCATCATAAAAAAATAGCTGTAAAACTGGTGATTCTATACAGTATGTGCACCTTTGGGCCAGCCTGAGCTCAGAGCTTGTAACAGCTAACCAGATGGTCTCTGTCTGACTGCAGTGTTTCTCGCCTTACCTATGGGCGACAGCTCTGCCACACTGCCGATGTAGGGGCCCTCCAAGAACTTGGGCTCGCTGTCGTTGATGTCCTGGACCTTGATGACAAACTCGGACTCTGATTCCAGGGGGTCGTTGGAGAGCCGGTCCCGGGCCCGGGCCCGAAGCGTGTAAAAAGCCTTCTCTTCCCGGTCCAGTCTCTCTGTGGCGTGGATGTCTCCCGTTTGCTCGTCGATGATGAAGATGGAGCCCGCCCCTTCTCCAGAGATAGTGTACTTGATGTTGCCCTCGCCTTCGTCAGAGTCTGTATGGATCTGTAAATTGAGACAAAATAAACGTGAGAACAGTGAGTTCATAAACGGAGGTACCCCCTATTTATTGTTTATTTTATTTAATTTCATTGCAACACCATGGCAAACCTGACGCCTCAAAATTACGTTTATATAATACTAATTTGGTACAGCAAACACATTTGATTAGAAATGTACAGTAATGCTGGCCAGATTACTTTTTTACCAACATACTGGGGAAAATGTTGATACTGACAATTGTTCACTGAAAATATAACCCATTTGTTTTCCCTATAATATCCACTCTTGCACTACAACATCCGCTCGTAGCAACTAAAGAACAATTTCCTTTTTTTTATGGTTATGTTTATGCTCCTTTCCTTGACCAAGGAAATTGGTTGAACACTGGAATAGTCAACAGTGATTTGAAGGGGAAAAAAACAGTCCAAGTTTACTTTTTTATCATGTAAAAGAAACCAGGATCTCTCCCTAACCAAAATGCTTCCGTTGCCTAAACCTAAACAGGTCTTATCTCCGGTGTACAAGCACATATTGATGTTCTGAGGTGAGAATTCATAAATATTTTACTTTAATATAATGAAGTGTGCTACATACATAAAAGTCTTCCTTTTTCAGAATATGTTTGTTACATAGCTACTAGGGGTTTCATAGAATAGTTGACGATTAAAATCACTAGTCGACACTGTACATTGTTGTTGGCTAATCTTTCATCTGCGGTTTAAGCACGGTGCAGTCATAAAGCAGTGGCAATGCATCTATATCAGATATGCAGCTGGGGGCGCATGGGTAGTTGTTGAAGTCATAATTGTCATGTGTGACTTTAACACTGTGCAGTGTGGGGCGCTAAAGCAGCAGACATGCAGCAAGAGGCAGAAAGAAACGTGGCGGTACGTCCCGAAGCTCGACTGCAAATGTTGTTGAACATAGATTTGTTCGAACAATCATTTCCACGTTATGCCATGTTAAATAAAGTGAATTTAAGGTAGGCTCTTTAGAGAAGGAAAGACTATCTGCAAGAAAGCAGTCACGTTGCTGCAGTCAAACAGTATCTACAGCTCAGACAAGCCAGCCTGCTGGGGGTTTGATCCAATCAGATTGCTGCTCTTTTGTAATAAGCCTCTCAGGGCCAATCAAGGGCTATTTCACCTACCCCCAGGTGGGTCCACCTACATCGCTTACTGTAAGCCTTTACTGGTTGTATTTGACACTTTTTTGACGAGAATTGATCATTGTCAGTGGGTGGAAAATAAGATATATCTCCCACGGTTAATCGACTAGTCCACTACTTGTGGGGAGTAGTTGACTACTAAAACGCAGCAGTCGTGAATGCCCTGGTAGCTACTGTAATTTATTTTGATTTAAGTGGAAATCCTTAAGATTTCAATCCTGGCTGATTTAGAATTTTTATTTGAGTGAAAACAATGGAATTGTGCTTTTTGTCTTTTTGATGATACATGACAGTGAGCTTCAAGTTCTAAGAATTGTATGCATACTTCCATTTTTTGTGTGTATACAATAGAGAAAAACTGTAATACATCATTCTTCTTCGAAGGAATGTCACCACACACACCAAGTTTGTAATACTGCAAATATATACATATTGAAATACTTTCATCAGTGGCCCGTAGGCTCAATCACCATTGTGTTACCTTCTTCAGTGAGAGATGGTGACGGTGATTTTTGGCATCATTGGGCAAAAATTCCAGAATAATCTTTCAGCATATTGTAATTCAAGTGTTCTGAGAGATAACTAGACTACTGCACCTCCTCATGGCTCTGTTTTCAGGTTTTAAAAAATCTAGCCCGTGACGGCAGACTTTGTCCAATCACAGGTCATTTCAGAGAGAGAGAGCGTTCCTATTGGCTGTGCTCCGGTCATGTGAGCGGAACTTGGCGTTCCTTTACCAGATTTTACAATGGCGTCACAAACTTTATCATTTTACAGCAAAACCGTACAATACAAGATGATTCTGAAAACATTTTGGGCGAGAAATAGGCATTAACGTTACATAATATTGATTCATATTTGATCAGCGCGGCCTAGTTTGACTGTTTGGTCGGAGTTCGCGAGTGATTGACAGCCGGCTCTCATAGACAGCAGATCTCAGATCAGCTATGACTGTTTTTTTTCCACCTATAAGTGAAATCTTTCAGATGCCGTTAGGAGCACCGTAAGACACAGAGGAACATGATTTTTTTCAGGTTACATACGTTTTATAAAAATAACTTTTTTTAATTATATTTGCTCCAATCTCGCCTACTTCAGCTTTAAGGACAGACATTTGTTAAGTCACAAATGAAAATTTTCGAGATTTCCACTTTAAACTCAAGTACTATTTATTTGGAGTACATTTCAAAGATAAGAAGTAAAACTAAAAAGATGAGTTTTTCAAAATGTTCTACATTTTATGAACATTTTGAAGCAGACAACACAAGTTGTCTGCGAACCCCCGACCACAGCTGGTCAAGCATCGACTGGGAGGGGTCAAAGTCAAGGACCAAGAGTCGCTGGCCGGAGAGCGATCAGGGGTTACAGTCTTCCTTTAATACGTGGCTACTTGTTATCACATGGCTGACATTCCACACTTGATGACACCTGAGCCAGCACCACTCACTGATGAAGACTGTTAGATGTGGTTGAAAGTTCAGAAAAATTAGTATGTGTACCTTTGAGTCGAGATTACTACGTCACGTATTTTGAATGGAATTTTCTATTTAGTTTCAACCGCTGTGAATACTGATGGTTTGTGCAATTGATAGTTGTCAGAAAATGACATTTGGTCCTCAGCCGTGACGAAAAGAAATTAGTACACTCCGTCTACCCATTCCCTTATCTTATTCCCGAATAGCTATAGCAGCTTAAGGCCTTCTCAGTGCTCCCTATGGACCAGCCATCATCGTCGTCGTCGTGAAAAAAAAAAAACACCACAGTTCTAGTTATGATTTACACCTTTTCTGCACACTGTGCCCTTCACAGGATGTGACGCCCAAATTAGGAGATCAAAGTCATTTCAAAGATTGTTAAAGGTAGAGACATAGAGGTGCCGGGGCTGAAAAGTGAACTTAAAAGAGCCCTTATAAATCAGAGCTATAGTTCTCCCCTAATGTGATTAGAAGACATTCCAGAGGCAGCAATAGGAGCAGTATTGGTCCCCCATCCCAACCTCCCCTTTGGCTCTTTAGTGAGCACTAAACCTGCTCTCTCTCCCTCACACACACACACACACACACACCTTCTATCTGAAATTATAATTCAGAGCTGTCTATGCAGTGTAACTGTGGTTCAATCTACTGAGCAGACCAGGGGAGAGGGGGAATTGCCCTGGCCTCCCTGGTTAATATTTTATAAAGGCTTAATTAAATACAGGCTTCTATCACCCTCGCGGGGGTTTTCATTAAGTATTTGTCGTAAAACCGCGGAATAATGCAAGCCTGTGCCTTGATATTGCTTCCCTCATCCATTTTCCCCTCCCTTTTTATCTATCTGTTTTTGCCGTTCCTCGCCATTCTGAATCATCCTGAAGACAAATACACGAACAGTCAGAGGAAATATACTGCCGAATACTTTGGTGGTATCAATATTTCAGTTATAATAAAAGAAGTTTCATTGGTCCAAACTGCGAGAGTTATCCAATAAAAGTGTGCATAGTCATGCGCCACTGGATATGTTTCCCCGAGACGCTCTCTCTTACCCTCTCTCTGTATTTTTAAATTAGATTCTGCAGACAAGAATGTGTGTGAAATGTTGTCATCATCTGGTTAATTCAATTGCGCAAATGTTGGCACCATGCGTGTAAGTTCCTACCTACTGTACATGAGCTCACACACACACACGCACACACCCCTACCTACTGTGTGTGCTCGCTCACATACGCACACACACGCATGCACGTACACATACATACGCAGCGAGTTCATCATTCTGCTGGGATGATGCTATTTCTCCCCCCTCAGGCTTGATATACCCATCCGTCTGTCAGTCTATCCTCACTGGAGTGATTCAAGTTGGCAGCTTGAAAAACACACACACTACACTTAGCTAAGTTGTTCTCAGAGAACTAAAGGTCAGAGCCAGGACGTCACTCTGTTAGCAAAAAATAACCAGGAGTGCAAACAGATTTACATGTGAAGTCCACCGCTGCTGAGCATGAATCACGACTGCTTCATTGGTCAAATCTTTGCATCTCTCTGAGCTCTTTGTGTATTAGATTTTGCAGCTGTGTCGCCAGATGAATACATTAATACGAAGGTGGTAAAATACAGTATCCCAACTTTTTTTGCTTTGTTGTTTAGGCTGGGTGTGTAAGATTGTCATTGGCCACAGGTCAGTAGTATTGAGAAAAGAGTATAAACTATAATAAAACCAGGCTGTTCTCATACATCGTTTGTTTACTTATGAAAAGTAATGCACTGTAATATATATATATTCCATGAAATCTTTTTTTTTGTCATTTTGATCTAGGAAAAACAAAGAGCGACAAACGTTGCGTAGGGAGGAGGTCGGGATAGATGGGTGGGTTAAAAAAAACAATCGACTTTTGCCCAGCAGACCGGTGTTTGTCCCCCATGTGAAACCAGAAGTCAACGTTAATTTATTGGTTACGTAACTTCCGTTACGCCACTTCCGGAGTTATTCTAACCCAAACCACGATCTTTTCCAAAACCTAACTAAGTAGTTTTGTTGCCTAAACCTAACCAAGTTGTTTTCTGTGAAGACATAAGTTTATTTTGAAAAGACTGTACGCACGTAACGAGCAGAAATTGACACTTGTTGCTGGACATTCGTAGGAAATATACACAAAAATGAGGAATAACTTTTCGTAAGATATCGTTGTATGATACATTGAAACAAACACTACCACACCATGAATGTTAAATCGATACTCAACACAGAGTCTACCTTTTGATGATCAAACACAACAAGACCAGCTATGAGTGTTTGACATAGTGACCACAGGAATGGACTGCAGAAAAGTGGATCGCGCTGCAGGACATTTGGAGTTTGCAGCGTGAGAAATTTCTATGGACATTATGGTATTTTTTTTTTCCCACTGTGAAAATGGGTCACCGTTGGAATCCATTGTTACAGGCTGAATTCAAGCTGACCACTGCCGCGGATCCCAGTCTATGAGGAAAATACAAACATTTTATAACCACCTTTAAAGGCTGCAGGGAGTTTTCTCAGAACTTTTTCAACTTGTCCATGTCTGCAGACAATATGTATTTACATTTAAAGGCAGGAGCACACATCTTCTTATGAATATGCGACGTCGTATGCATTCAGAACTCCGTGCAGTACATTTTTTCTGCATTTTGTGATATACATAAAAACAGTGTGTTGTATCGGTCAGATACTAGAGCATTTTCACTGCTCATAAAAGTTATTTAAATTCTTTGAACAATTTAAGTTTGACATTAAAGGACCAATATGTAATATATTTACTGTAATAAATCATAAAATGACCATAACATGTCCATCAGAGATTAAGGAAACATGCTGAATTGAAAAACTGGCTTCTCTGACAAAAACGCTACAGCCAGTGTGTTCTCCTTTGACAGTTACATTCCGGTCCGGAACGTCTGTTTCTGTTTGGATCTGTGTGATCCCGTCCACCGCCCATTTCGACACCCCGTTACCACAAATTGGCACGCAAACACAGCCTGCTGTAGTCATGGAAGCAAGCAAACGGACTGGATCAACAGAGATAACATAAAATAAAATGATCCCCGACCTAAAAAGCCTCGGCACATCTCTCTGTGGTCCGTGTGCAGCTGGGTTATCGAGGCAGCGAGTATTTGAGACACACAGCCGGTGAAATGATGCCGTCTACTGCTGCTGGCTAATGTGGTTGTGTCAAGACAGTAACCCTCAAATTAATAAAACTTGCGCTAACTGCTATCAGTCACACCGGAGGAGCAGACGGGCCACGGCTCCAATTATTTGAATTTGGACTGCCGTACCCTTTTAAAATGCTAGCTGTCAGTACTACATATTGCTCGCTTAACCAACACATTTTAAGGAGGATTTTTTGGGTCTGCTAACTTCATCTGTCATTATGCTAACCCAAGGGTTTTCAAACTGTAAGGCGAGGATTGTCGGGGGGGCGCAGAGACTTGTGTCACCAATACTACATTAGGCAAAAGGGACAGGTGAATGCTGGTGTCCTAAAAACAAGGTTAGTTATTGTCATTTGGCCCATTGATTTGGCCCAATTATCAACACGGTCAGCAGTTGGAGCTGCAGCACAGCGTGTGACACACGGCTCTTGGGAGGCAATTAAGGTAAAACCCATTATGCACAATTTGTGTAAAAATGTATACTCCTCCTCGGAGTCATAACTCAGTCTGAACCAACAGACATGATAGATATATTTAGATTGGTGTGACTTACACTTTACAATTATATCATTATCTTCGGTAGGTGCATTGAGAATAAAACTCATAAATCTGCTTAGAAATCATTGAAAGAAGCCACTCCTAATAACTCCAGAACTTGCCTGAGAATGATCACATTTTTTAAGTTTTCTTCAGTATCAAAGTAATCCAATGATATCTGTCTGTACATCCACTGTTAAACAGGAAACTCCTAATAGGTAATTCGGCAGACTTAATGGTGCCAATTTACCAAAATGTTAACAAATATATGCTTAAGAAACAGGGCCCAAGTTCTAACCCACAGCATAACTCACTGAATCTGAATATTTAACTGACAACAATACAAATTGTTTCAGTCAAAGCATAAACATACGACATGGCAATATGGTAGTAGATTAGACTGATAATAAAAATCTGAACCTATTCTTTAAACTTACCAAAAATATGTGAAATTTGTCACCGTAGTTTAGCAGTTATTATGATTCAGCGTCTGGCTTCCAGTTTAAACTTTATGCAAGTAGGAGTTAGCGCCGCCTCAGGGTCTACAGTGGCGGGCTGTGGGGTGACTCAGGGGAGAGTGAGGTTGTTGATGCCCTGTCAGGTTCACCTTTGGGTCATAACAAAGTGTCTGGCTGTCACTGTAAGCTAAACCTGCTGAAGGGGGTGACACATGACTCACATGCAGTGACGGAAAGTTTCCTTCTTATTTGGTAGTCAGCTCTTTTGAGTTTGTGCATTGAAAGTATGCTAAAGCACACACTCAGCTTAAACAAATGTGTGACAGAGTGGTTAGGGATGATTCGGTATTGGAAGGACATTACTTTTAGAAACTTGACAAGCTTGTGAATTTAAAATGTTTTACAGGCCTCTAAGCACAAGTATTAGTACTATATAATAACAGAATCACATAACAGAAGAAAAGAATGCAATAGAATAGAATTGCGAGATATTTGTGCAGCACGATTTTTCATTTCCAGTGGAGATGTGAGAACGTGGGCTGCACTGAGTCCTTGGTTTATTGAGGGTTTCAAAGCGGGAGCAAATTGGCTGTCTTATATTTAAGTCTGTGTAATCAGGAGTAGGCCTGCCACATTTCACTGCAGCTTGTCAAGCTCTCTGATCTTAACAGCTTCAAAGTGTTAACAAGGTGACTGTATCAGAGACAGCCTAGGTGGAGACAGCTATGGGAGGAAGGAAGGAAGGGTACAGACCATGGAAGAGACAGAGCAAGAAACGAGAGTAAATGGTAGAAAAAAAGAAAGACAAGAAAGTCAGAGGGAGAAGAGAACTTAAAATGAGGGGGCGATGGTGCTGGGATGAGGTGGAGGCAGACCTGCAGAAGCTTAGACAGAAGATAGAGGATGGAGCAAGCAAATTGGGAAGAAAAGAGCCACATAACATGGTAATAACTTGATTTAGAAATAATTTCAAAAGATGACAAAGCAGAGTAAAAAAAAAGGCTTTCTCGTCCTCCAAAATGGGAAATGCGGCTCCCTGGAACAACAAGTGCCACAGTCCCTGTTTGTTTTTTTCATTCCTCCAATCTTAAGCTCTTATGTTCCTCTCTGACGACAGCCTTGTGATGTTTGGACCTAGATTGGACTAGTTATAGCTTGGATCATTACGACGGGGAGAATTGCTTTAACAGGCATAGTACGTCTGTTTTTCTGTTGTCTGACTGACTGTGTCCATGGCCACACACTCTTCCCTCTCATTCACGAAAAAACACGAGGCTTTTAAATTAGGCCACCCAAGACTGCTCGGGTATCACGAACAAACTCTGTATTGAATCAGAAAAATATAAAACAGATGAAAAAGTTAAAAAATGTTCTCCTATTTCACTCTGCTGTCGCAGTTAAGGAAACAAATGAGCAAATTAGGGCTGTCAATCGATTAAAATATTGAATCACGATTAATCGCAAATTAATTGCCCATTTTGTATCGGTTCAAAATGTACCTTAAAGGGAGATTTGTCAAGTATTTAATACTCTTATCAACATGGGAGTGGGCAAATATGCTGCTTTATGCAAATGTTCTGTATGTATATATTTATTATAGGAAATCAATTAACAACACAACTTTGCTTTGAGTGGTCGGAAGACTAGAAAAGCGCTTTATAAATGCAAGTCCATTTACCATTTACAAAACATAACGAATATTGTCCAGAAACCCTCACAGGCTCTGCGTTTAGCATAAAATATTATGCTCAAACCATAACATGGCAAACTGTGTCAGTGTGCTGACTTGACTGTGACTTGCCCAAAAACTGCATGTGATTATCATAAAGTGGGCATGTCTGTAAAGGGGAGACTCGTGGGTACCCATATAACCTATTTTAATTCACATATCTGGAGTTCACAAGTTAAGCGACCCCTTTGAAAATGGCCATGACAGTTTTTCCTCGCCAAAATTTTGCGTAAGTTTGGAGCGTTATTTAGCCTCCTTCGCGACAAGCTAGTATGACATGGTGGAAAGATCGATTGCTTTAATGCCTTAAAGAAGTTAGTGCTGTTAAAAGTATTTTGCGTTAACGCGCTATTATCGCGTTAATGTTGACAGCCCTATAGAGCAAATATAAAACCACATACAATATGCTTATTTTGAGGATTAGGCTATACATAATATCCAAAACTACACCCCACCTGCTAGTGATGCGCGGGTCAGGGTTTTTTAATACCCAGTACCCACCCAACCCGTTATGAAAGCCAATCTGCACCACCTGACCCGTAAAAATATGCATCAATCAGCCACCCAAACGTGACCCGCAAACCTGCCAACTTCATGTATTTGCCTATAGTAGCATAATTGCCAGGACTGAGGTCTGAGACAAGGACAGAGATAAGCGGACTGGAGCGCCGCGCTTCGCAGTGTGTGTGTGTGTGTGTGTATGTGTGTGTGTTCAACATCATCTCACAGATACGTGAAATGATCACGACCACATGACAGGGCATTACGTGGTGGTGGCACAGATCCTTTGTTAAAATGACGTGCCGCCACCACGGCATGTGTGTGTGGAAGAGAAGGTGGTCTATTGCATGCAATGTTTCTGTAAGTTATTAATAACTTTCTCTGAAAGATGCTTTGTTAATTTGTCACCCGCCCGAACCCGCAATATTTTCCAGTAAGCTCACCTGCGCATCACTCCAACCTGCTGTAGCCCAAACCAGAACCACATGATGCGTTATGCCATAAATCAAACTGATTTTCTTCAGAGGGATGTAGACGTTTTGGTGAACAAAAAACATGAGGCCATCTGTTTCATTTGGCTTCAATTTGAATGGAGAGAGTTAAAAAAGAGAAGGGACAAAGAAGCACCTTGGATATGAACAAGCACTAGTTTTTAACTGTTCATGCTGAGACAGGAAATCCATGCCAGATACATCCATAAAGATCAAAGAGTTGGAAGGATGCAAAAAAGAACACTGTGAAACTGTACACAAAACCCTTGAACTACACTCTTTTTGTTGCCGAAATATAAAAGCATTATGCACATTCTGCACACATGGTCCAACTCTCTCTCTCTCTCTCACACACACACAACCTCAAAACAGATTTATTTCTGACAGCTTTTGTCAAAATTGAGGAGAAAGAAACATTACCGAGGAGAAGAAGAATGTGTCTCTTTTGCTTCCTTTAACAACAGCCATTTAGGATTATCTGGGCTCAACAGCAACTCTGCCTCTTACAAAAGTACCCTTCCTGTGCGTTCCCCACTCCCTTCCTTTTATTACAACACATTTTTGAAAAGTAGCTGGCAAGACGAAAAAATATATAGTTGTATCGTTTAAGTCCGCGGGGATTTATTATCTAAACGTACTGACCGAAGCTGCCAGTTTAATGCCATGTGAGTGACTGTTTTATTGGTGAATCTGATTTCATTAGCAGAGTAGTGGCAGCCAAAGTGTGAGACAGAGCGAACTTGGCAAGTTTGCTGAGTTGGGGTGAAGTTGTATGAAAAAAAAAATGAAAAAAAAAGCTTGTTGTAATTATCCAGTAGGCAAACTGCTTGGCTTTAATCCTCCACTGCTCAAATTAAAGTGTTGATACCAAAAATCCAGCCGAGTCCATCTGTGTGTGAGAGGGAGCTACACACAGACATCCACACTCACACAAACCATTAATACCAGCACTAGCCGCTGCCCTAGTCACATGAAGTCCAATAACTTCAGATAATTTTATTAATAAAATCATCTCGCTTCGTATCCTGCTGCGTCACCCCCTCAAGCTCCCCTCGGCCCTTTTATATCAGTTCACTGCCTTCCCTGGCACCCTGTCCTTTAATGAATCACAAGTCAGTGTATGAAGTCTCTTCTTTCCCAACTTCCCTCTGCAACTTCCCTCCATCCCCTTTCCTCATGTGCCGCTCAATTTCTCTCCCGTCTATCTCTTCCCTCTCCCCCGGCAGACAGACGTGCCCGTTGGCCTCGTTGTTGGCCTTGCCATCAGGAACGCAGCGCATTCACAGTGGCAGACAAATAATGGCCGGAGGATAATTATTCTGCAATGCGAGGCCCTGCCGCGTGCGGAGAACATCTCCAGTCATTTTGTAAGGAATAGAGAGATCAATATATGCAGATGCAATATTAGCTGGTCAATTGCCATGTCTAAATGATTAGAAACGGGGGGATCACATGATTGATGCGTGCGACTCGTCGCCGAGACTCGTGCTGTCTGCATTAATATCCTGCCTTTTCAAATCACGTCCTGTGTAAGGCAATCGAATCGTACACGCTGTCTACTCTCATCAACTCACTGAAGTTCGTTTGAGAAACAGCTGATGAATGGGATGTGAATGAGAAGAGGGGCTGGGGGGGAAAAAAAGAAGGCAAAAATATGCCCAAATGTTCACATGGCACCGAGATGATAGCAAACAGATCTGATTTGACATATACTCGCTCCCTATAATTATATTAGAATAATAACATTCAATAATCACATTTCTGGTGTCAGGACATTGTCCTCAACATCAAAGAGAAGGGCAATACCGAGTAGTGCCGCTGTTTGACCAAATAGCTCAAGGAACAAAGAAGCCACGGGAACTAAACGGAGATCGGACAAATTAGTCTGATAAGGGATTAAAAGTAAGGCTGTCAAACGATTCAAATATTGAATTGAGATTAATCGCAAATTAATCACACATTTTTAATCTGTGTAAAATGTACCTCAAAGGGAGATTTGTCAAATATTTAATACTCGTATCAACATGGGAGTGGGCAAATATGCTGCTTTATGCAAATGTATGCATATATTTATTATTGAAAATCAATTAACAACACAAAACAATGACAGATATTGTCCAGAAACCCTCACAGGTACTGCATTTAGTATTAAAAAAATATGCTCAAATCATAACATGGCAAACTGCAGCCCAACAGGCAACAAAAGCTGTCAGTGTGTCAGTGTGCTGACTTGACTATGACTTGCCCCAAACTGCATGTGATTATCGTAAAGTGGGCATGTCTGTAAATGGGAGACTCGTGGGTACCCATAGAACCCATTTTCATTCACATATATTGAGGTCAGAGGTCAAGGGACCCCCTCTGGAAATGGCTAGGCCAGTTTTCCTCGCCAAAGTTTAGCACAAGTTTGGAGTGTTATTTAATCTCCTTCGTGACAAGCTAGTATGACATGGTTGGTACCAATGGATTCCTTCGGTTTTCTAGTTTCCTATGATGCCGCGTTATTATCACGTTAACTTTGACAGCCCTAATTAAAAGACGACGGTTATGTTTGAGATGCAGTTTTCACACACAGCAAAACAACGCAAAGAAGACATGCAGAGGTGGAAAAGGAGTCTGAAAACTCCAGGACACCTGCCTCCAAAGTAGCTATGATCAGCGTGTTGAGTGTTTACGGTCTGCTTTAACTGCAAGGAAACAATTAGCTAATGATGTTTCGTTTGCTTCGTTCACTCTCTCGTTGCTTACTGTGTGAATTAAGATGTACACCGGGAGTCGTGTTTGACCAGTGAACTGTAAAATCCTCCCTGATCAGAAAGTAAAACTTCCTTCCAGAGGAGACACTTTTTGTGATCCAGGAACTAGGGCAAAGAAACTAAATTTAGCTCCTCTGCTGGAAAGCCAGGTATGGCTCTTGAGGTAAATTCTCTAAATTATGTGTTATTTTTTATGATTAGAACTTGTGATCCAGGCTACTGCTAGTTTTTTTCCACGTGTAATAGAAATGGCACAGGACATCGATAACATGATGAAGGTTTAAGGTTCACAATAGGAGCTTATCGCTTCTTCCATTTGTAAGTAATGTTTGAAGCTGATACCAAAGGATGTCCAAATCTATATGTGTTATAGACTATAGTATTCAGACTGTCTGGGCAACATTCCCTTTGAAGTCAAAAAGTCAAAATGTGGTGTAGCTGCTTCATAAGAAACTGTTCCAGTGGCTCACCCTTGGAAAAAAAAAATGTTCACATGAAGCATCAGCAGGAAGTACTCAGTTTGCATTACAAGAAGCCGATGGACTTTAACAGCTTTCAGAGATTCTACAGCACAACAAAGCAGGGTGGATCAGAGAACAATGAGGTAGATAACAATGGGAAACGGGAACGTAGGAGTGAAACAAAACTCAAAACCACAGTAACTCCTACGTCGCACAGGAGCTTCAAAACTACTGACAGCTGAAGGTAGATTGGTAGTAAAAATGGCTGCTTTCTCTTCAGTTGCATGAGGACACTGCATGCCAGAGCTTGCCAAGGAAAAAGATGGTGTTAGGAAAAAACAAAAAAAAATGAGTGAATAAGTGACAGTATTGTTGAGGAAAAATACTGTATAAAGTGTAAATGAGACACAACAGTGTGTTCAGAGCTTTAGATTCTTAATGTCTTTGCAGTGGCAAAGATTTTTACTGCTTGTTTGCTGGTGATAGAGCACCTTTCAGAGGTTCTTTGCAGAAAAACACTGGCACTTGATCTTTATCTCTTCTTGTTCTTAAACCCAAGGGCAGCAGTTTTGTTTTTTGTTCTTGTGTCGGTTAGTAATAGTGTAGTAATGCAATGGCTCCAGATGCAACAAATTCTCATCCCAACTCATCACATACTGTCGCTTTGTCACGCGCCTTGGCATCACTTTAGGTTTAGGCAACAAAACCACTTAGTTAGGTTTAGGAAAAAACAACATGGTTGGGCTTAAAACTACTACGTTTGTAAGGAGAAAATGAAACTAAACGTTGTGAAAACGGGACGCAACAAACAGCTGATTGTAACGTGAAAGTGAAACTCGGGACACGAACAGCGGTCTAAGTATGTTGAACGTGTTTATGCTGATCATGAGGTCATGCAGTCACTCATTTTGGCCAATATCTACCTGTGTTTCTACAACGCAAATGCACTGAGCACTGTTTGTGGTTATTGTTAAGGATGCACACGATTTGACCTTTCAAAGTTATCGCCTTTAATGTATGTATTTTTTCCACCTCAAAATCCAATTGCGTCATTGTAATTATGGTGTTTCTGTGAACTGGGTTAGATTAATGGAATGGAAAATGACTAAGCACAATGACATGGGTGTTTGTAGATGTGTCAGACAGTGCTGGCAACCCTGATCAAATTTTCCGGTACAGCACTGGACACTAGCAAAATAAGCAAAATACAAAACTGCTCAGCAGGCACATTATTCTACAGTGTGAAACATTTGGAGCTTTTTTTTTTTTTTTTTCTTAAAGCAAAGCTGAAATCCTTTTCATTTCTCTTTTATGTAAACTGGATTATTATAGAGATTTTTATGGGGAGCTGTCAGTTTATGCAATCACGTAAATGAACAGACTCTGGCATTGCAGTACATATAATAGTGACATTCTCATGCACTTAGCCTACTCGGTGTAACCTTTTGAATCACTTTAGTAGATACAACTTTAAGCAGGAGACAGTAATAATAGATCCCCATGTCACTGTAGTACAAATTACATGAATTACATCCTTACTCCAGAGATTTTAGCGTCTTATTGAACTTGAGTGCGTCAATATATATAAAACAAGAATTGCCAAGAATTATTGTATCTCCTCAAATAGTAAATTCATCCATAAAGAGATATCTGCCATTTGGGTTGCTGTGTATTCACATCTTGGGACTCTGCTTCTCAAGGACAAGAACAGTTTTGGCTTTGGAGGAACCGATCTGGACTTTAATTCTACTCATTAGAAAAATGTCTGCTGCTACGTGGAGCTGATGTGATTGGTATTGGTAATGTGCTCATCCTGACCACAGGAGCATGCAGACATCTGCACTCATTTTACTAAATCTTGAAAATGTATCATACAAAATCCCTTCAGTTTAAGGAATCCACACTTATTCGCAAATTTCATATTACGATATTTACATGATAAAATGAAATGTCCTTACCTTCCCTACGTAGAGCGGCTCTGTGCCCGTGTACTCCTCCACCACAAAAAACTGGTTCCACACCCATCCTCTCTTCACTCGTTCCAATGACGAGGGTCCTTCCTCCAGTCTACTCTCTCCTGAGGTTGAACCACTAGTCCTTGAGGCCTCACACCAGCCAAAACTACAGCAGCTAAGAAAACCCAATGCTGCCAACAGTGTCCAAGGTCCTGCTGTCCAAGAAGGAGCCATTTTGATGGAAAAAAAAAAAATAGCAAAAGAAAAAAAGAGAGAAATTCAGCCTGGGTCTACATGTAATATAAAAGATGCATGTAGACAGGAAGAGGTTTTTTTCGGTTTTAGTTTTATACCAAATAAAACTCCTCAAGGGCAAACTTAAAAAGGTCTTTGTGTAAGAACTTGAAAGTTAATCCATGAGATCACAAATAAATCTGAGGTTGTCTGCTGAATGCAGGACACGTCATGGAGCATATTGGATTTCTGCCACCTGCAGAGCACCTGTTTGTATTGTAACATGGTTAGTCATTCTGATTCTTTTAAAGTATCTGCCCAACCTTTTAAAGCAGTTGTGAAACAAACAATTTTCCAAAGAAAATGTCTTTCAAAGTGAATTTTTTGAGGGCAACAAAAACAACAGATTTTTACTGGATTGTCTTACTGATCAGTGGGGAAACTTGGGGGGAACAGGGATACAACGCCCCTGGAGAGTGATGGTGTCCTTCCATTCTTGAATTTGCCATTTTTACTACTTCAGTGCATCTGATTTCACTTCGAGCCATGTCACTTCCAACGGTTGGTGCGTGTTTCAGGTGATTTAGCTATCTAAAAATGACTATATTGAACTTTTTTTGGGAAGAAAACTCTTCTGTAGTCCAGTTCCTTGCAAACTCATGAATAGTTTTGCTTCCTGAAGCGGAATCCTTGAACTGAGAAAAGGCCAACTAATTTTACTGTTGGTGATTTTGTTTGATCGTCGATGGTATTCCCCTCCAGAACAATCCAGTGGTTTGGAAAGTTCATTCTTCAAAGGTCCTGCTGTATTTCTTTGGCCATCATGACGTCTCCATCAGCGATTCAAAGGCAGGAATAGGACAAACCTGTAAAACACAAAAGAAATCAGTTGCAATTGGGGCTGAATCTGGAAATGTTTCCTACTTGATAGCCTCGAAGGTCCTTCTTAGCCTCGAAATCAGTCAGGGTTTAAAATGACATAGTTTTTAATTTATTCCCTATAGCATAAATAGCGCTGAATGTGTTACAATTTGTCAACAATCCTCAAACACCATCTTTCTGTTCATCTTTCTTATAGTGTGTTCTTAGCCACAAACCCCATAATGTTGTTTTCATTGGGATTATCTGAAGGAAACTGTTTTCCACCAGCGATTCTAGTGTTCAGCAAGAATTCTAACAATGTGCTGCGAGCTGGAGAGCGATGGCAGAACAGTGAAAAGAGGACAGCAAACCAGGTGTGTGGAAAATAGGAAGGAGAGAGAGACACAGAGAGAGGAAGAGAGAGAGGTCATTGTTCATCACACACCAGACCCAAAGCATCTGTCTGCCTTCCGTCCGACTGATGGAGCGGCCCCAACATCAGTCGCCTGATTAATTGCATGAGGGAGCACTAATTGGATAAAAGTATTAATCAATTAATTCTATCCAATAAGGCAACAACCCCCTAATACTTCAGACAAACATTGGAGAGTAGTGGGGGGGGCGGGGGGGGGGGGGGCAGATACGGTCCTCGGATGTTGTGAAACATGCACAGAGGTTGGACAGAAAGACAGAGCTGACGGATCGAGAGACAGAGAGAGAGAGAGACAGAGGTTACAGGGAGGGAGAGTTAATGAAAAAAAGAGCGAGACAAAAAGAGAATGAAAGAGAGAACTGCAAAATGAAATAATGAGTGAAAGATTAAAAGAGGGAACGAGACAGACTGGGTTGCGTGTGGCTGTGGGTGTGATTAATGGTCTCTTTGAAACATTCAGAACAAAAGGCGGATGACAGAAAAAAGGAGAAACAATAACATTTAGTATGTCTCTGGCCTCACGACCTCAAGAAAGGAAGATTGCAACACCACTCGAAGAAAAGCTCCTCCGGCCAGCAGGTGGGTTAACCTATTGTATTTCTGCCGGCTGGGAGAGGGCTTCTAATCTCACTCTCCTCCTACCCGGTAGCGAGCTTGGAGCTTCCGGAAATAATTCCTTCTCAGACTGTTGGTCAAGGCAATGTCCGTGGTATTGGAAACCAACTGCTCTGGGGGTGTCCAATCTCCAGAGCAAACAGTTCGGGAGCAATGTAACAGCTTAGACCTCTTCGTTCACTCGGTACCGTTGGTGTTGTTAATGGAGGATCTATGTGGGGATTTGCACATATAACATTGGTGATGTTATCGTACATATGGCGTATTCAGTCATGTGATGCAGGGGTTGATTCGCTACACCCGACTGAGTAGCAATGCAGCAATCACATGTATTGTTGCACTTGTAAAGTGACCAATACTGATCTTGAACGGTGATCCAGTATTGCACAAGTTGGGGGACCTTCGTAAGACAGACTTACAAGAGTACACGGCCACGCTAGAGCCTCCGTGAGGCTGCACAGCAGTGCTTTGACGCTACCAGGCTGCATGTTAAGTAGATAATATGTTTACAATAGTAACATTGTAATTATCACTAAACTCAAAGTACAAATGAGTCTGATGGGAATGTCATTAGTTTAGCAGGTATATGGTATGAACCAAAGTATTGGACAAATTAAAATTAGATAAAAAAAGTCAGGGATACCAGGGAAACCAAAGTCATTACAATTCATCCCGAGGGAGACACAAATGCGTGCACCACATCTCATGGAATCCAATTGAGATATTTCACTAAAAAACTAAAATGTCAACTTCATTATGGCGCTATAGGAAGAGTCAGAGGATCACCAATGTCAGTCGACTTAATCCTCTAGGGACCATGAATGGTTTCAATAAATTCCATGGCAGTTCATTAGCTAGTTTTATATTAGATATTTTAGTCTGGACTAAAGTTGAGGACTGGACGCTGGTGTGGTTAAAAAAAAAAATTAAAGAAGAGGCTGAGATATGTCGACTTTTAGGTGCTAATATGGGTCAAGTTCCAAAACAAGAAACAATTTGATAACATCTTTCATTAGACCCTCCTTTTAATTAGACTACCCACGTCTTTTGTAAATTATGGTCCCATTTAGAGTAAAATAGACCATAAAGGAGGGTATGCTTTAGGGCGTGGCTACCTTGTGATTGACAGGTCGCTACCACGGCGTTGTCCGGTCTGGGTGTTGTCCACCTTACAACTTTAACCCTTCACAGTGTGTTTTCAGTTCATGAAAGTTAATTATAACTTTTTTAGTCGCCAAAAATGTCTTATTCTGTGTTTGGTTCTACTTAGCTCCACCCTCTCGTGTCACTTCTGGTTGCAAATAACCAAGATGGTGACGTCTAGAAACCAAGATGGCGATGACCAAAATGCCGAACTCGAGGCTTCAAAATGGCAGTCCACAAACCAAAAGGTGACTAAGTCGACTTCTTATACAGTGTACTGTACAGTCTCATAACACAACATAAGATAACCCTGATGACATAACTAGCATTATTTTTTGTCATTGAAAAGACATTATACAATTGTTTTTCATAGGCTATGTAGGACTCCCCAAGACTAAAAAAAAAGAGTCTTGGTGGAGTGCCATTTCCACTGTATTAGTGACAAAACTGTGTTTGCACAATAATCATTGGACAATTGTATGTTCATGCACAGCCAATCAACGATGATCCTGCCAACAGCCATTGGAGGCAGAAAGTGGCTACTCTGACCCCATTCCCAATACACGCTCCTTCAGGACTAGACATGACAACACTGAACTCCAGAGAAACACCAGTCATTAACAACTTTGTCTCTCGACACAGACACACACTCTCCCCATTGTGACCCTGGACTGATTGGCAAGGCAGACCAACACCAGTGGAGCGCTGTGTGCCTCGGCGCTGAGCATGCCGCTGCCTGCATCCACTAGTAACAGTAGGAGTGTGCTCGTTGGCAGTGATAGGCCTATTTTCCAGCAGGCTCCAGTTTTGCTCTAACAGCAGTGAAAGAGAATGTGGCTGGGCTCCTCTGACTCTGCCCTGTGCCCGTCTCTAAGATCCACCACTTGCCCCTGCAGAGGACGATGGGCAATCGACGCTGCCTGGCAGTGGAGATGACACACTATTATCATTGTCTGCTGAGGCAGAACTGTGTCCCTCTGCAGCCAGGCCGCCCCTATTGTGTTGTTTAACAGCAAGTTCCAACATTTCTGAGTTCTCCAGTTTCACGGTCGCTGTAAACCCAAGGTTGTTGCTGACAAATATCACAAACAGACCATCCTACCATCATATCACTGCTTGTCTGTCCGCTGCATTGCCTCTCAGCAGATACGCAAACAACCCTTGGGGTAGGGCTGGGCATTATATCAATATTAGATTGATATTGTGATATGAGACTAGATATTGTCTTAGATTCTTTTCCTGATTTCATAGGCTGCATTACAGTAAATAGATGTAATTTTCTGAACTTACCAGAATGTTCTAGCTATTCTATTATTTCCCTTTACCCACATTACTGATGATTACTTATCAAAAATCTCATTGTTTAAACATTCTGTGGAAGCACTTGTGCTAATTCTACCGTTTCCCTCGAATCAAGATGGATTAGTTAAACTGTTACTACCATGGCAACTCTCCAGATATGTCAAATTTTGTCTGGGATTCTGGAAACTGAACTTCCTGAATCATATTTCATTTCTAATCACCGCTACCAACACACCCACACCAATGCAGCTCCACACTGGTTATTAACACTACGCTATTTCAGGTCTGAACTTTGATAATAAAGAAGCAGGTGCCTGATCATTTGCTTGGTATCTGCAGATCCCTGTGGATCAAGAAACGCACACGAACACAATATTCTTTTTGTTTATTGTTGTTATTTCTGTAAATTATATCTTAGTAATGCATCACTTCTTGCAAGCCACTACAATATTTCGCCCATGCCCCATTTAGTAGGCTACATAATAGATCAGAATAGGCAGTTCTGAAGGAATCGTAACTTGAACTAAATGCTTTAATTCGAGTAGGAGTCCACTACAACGCAAGTTTAAATTAAGGGTTTATATTTTACTATGAATAATTTATCACATATACCTTTAGTGAGATAAAAAGGAGCAAATCTCTTGTTGCACTTTGAATGATAGTCGATCCAAAAAACGGAGAGAAAACTCCTCTGAAATCCCTCATTTGACTTAAATTGATCAAAAATATTTCTTTTCAAGTTTCCAATTAGATATTTTTTTGAGCTGTGGAGTGATAACTTCAAAGAAATAAAAAAAAAAACATACTGTTTATTCCTCTGTGCCTCAAAGGCAAACAGCATTGGGGGGATAAAATTAATTTGTTTTTGCCTATCTACACTTTCCCTGTTCCCTTACAGTAGATGACTTAACAGTGCGGCAGGCAGTTTGAATATGTTTAATTAGAGAGCATTTGTATCAAATGTTTTTTTTTTTTTCTTTTTTTCTCTGCGTGCACCAACATCCCAGAAGTTGCTTTGCAAACTGAAACATTTGCTGAGCACCAACTGTTTGGTATAAAAACAAAATCCACACTCCTCCAATGAATCTGCTTCTCCTTCTGCTCTGCCTCCCCACTTGGGGGATTTCACTGAGTGGGTACACATTTCCTCATAATTACGTGTAGGTCTAAAGGTAGGGGGTCTAATGAGTCAGAGGGGGAGACGGAGAAAAAGAGATGTATGTCACTGTGTTCATGTTTCGCTCAAACTTGGCCATCACTACAGTGGAGTCAGAAGCCTTCACTAGAGGAGGCAAATTAGTGGCGTGTCAGTTACGGCCCTTCCTTTTCTAGCAGTGGCCAGCAAAACTTGTTGTTGATGATGGAAATACGGCTGACATATCTGTCTCTCCCTGTGTATCTCTCTCTTCCTTCTATGTCTTTCCACTACCTCCTCTACTCATTCTCCAATCCAAAGCTATTGGCAAGCACTGTGCAGCCATACGTGACCTATTAGAGTGCTGGATTGATTCTAGAGCATGGCTGCAGCCTCTCATCAGTGGGCATGCCCAGAGCACGCCCTTTGACAGCTGGCAGCAGACAGACGACAGCCAGGCAAGACTGATCACTGCGAACTGATAGGCATTGGGCCAATGGCCGGCAGACAGCCCTCTCTGTCTCTGTGACACACACACAAACATTCACAGGCACGCAATGTAGCAGTGTATGTGTGTTTGTGTGTGTGTGTGTGTGTTACAATGCATTTGACCAGGGGCATGCAAAGTTCAGTAGCCAGAGTGGCTCTAATCAGTGGCATTTTGCCTTGGCATGCTGCGCGGACCAAAAATCTTAATAAGTAAACAATATTTTAACTAATAAATAACTAAATATATAGCAATGATATGCTAAATAAAATAGTAGTTTGAAATGAAAAATAAACTGTTTTACAGTTCTGAAGTCAAAACTGCCTGAAAAAGTTGTTAAGCCATTAAAAATGAAAATAAACATTATTATTATTACCAGTATAATGACATCATGCTTTTAATATTAATGTGAGAGAGCCCGCCAAGCTCCTGTTCATAATGCAATGATGTAACATGATGCAAAGGAAGTTGTTCTTTAACAAATATGTTTGGCTTAGATGTTTGCCTGCAACGAAGTATACTGTATATTGCATGGTTGTTGTGTTCTTAATTGGCCCACATTAATAACTTAATTAGAGTGGAGTGCCTCTCATGGCGGCCATATTTGTGAAGTCACTGTGTGTTGTAACTATTATCCTTTAATGTATATAGGTGTAAGGTGTGTTTACATCATAGACTGTTTATAAGAAGTGGACATAGTCACTGTGACGTCACCCATTGGTGTGTGGACTGCCGTTTTGAAGCCTCAAGTTCGGCATTTTGGCTGTCGCCATTTTGTTTATTTGCAACCAGAACAACCGAATGCTAAGTAAGACATTTTTAGGCGACCAAAATGTTACAATTAACATTCATGAACTGAAAACACACTGTGAAATGGTTAATTTTGTAAGACGAAAACGTGGACAACTCCCAGACCGGACAACGCCGTGGTAGAGACCTGTCAATCACAAGGTAGCCACACCCTAAAGCATCCCCCGCTTTATGGTCTATTTGACTCTAAATGGGACCATAATTTACTAAATGAACATCATGCTGTATTGAAGAAGACTTGAAACTAGCGATTGAGACCATAAACTCATGTTTACAATGTTTATTGAGGTAATAAATCAGGCCAGAAGTAGGGTCATTTTCTCATAGACTTCTATACAATCAGACTTATGTTTGCAACCAGAGGAGTCTCCCCCTGCTGGCTATTAGAAAGAATGCAAGTTTAAGGCACTTCCGCATTGGCTTCACTTTTCAAAACGGGAGGTTGCCGCCTGGTCTACATACTGCTGATTACTGGCTTCATCACGTCACACTGGATACCTTGGAGCTTGTAATGGGTTAACTTTTTTTGATTGTATTTAGCTGTAATTGCTGATTTTTTGTACGTTGTTGTTTAAAGTGACAGTGCCCTCGGAGGAGAGAAGGTAAAGGCAGCATAAAATGGATTATGACTGAAACATCTAGCTTACATTTTTACACACTTGACCTCAAGTACATATTTTTGTCTCTGTATATTTTGTTCAGCTTGGAAGTAAGCATGCTTTTATGGACTGAGAAAATAACATTGTGTTTTATATAGTCTACACTATAGCTTATTCTAATATCCTGTATGTTTTTTTATCATAACAATGTAAGCGTGTGGTGATGAATTAAACATTTTGTTCTGTGTTTGAAACATACATCTGATCAGTTGAAGATTGGGCACAGCACAAGATGGGGGTCGGGGGGGCAGGAGAATATATGGAAATGCCTTCCTTTATTGGGGAAAAATTACCCATATTCTGGGAAGCTTATATCTAAAGAAATTACAAAGAACGAAAACAGCAGCACACAATACACACAATAGAACATATTTGAACAACTGAATGAGAAATAAATTGAACCTCTAGCAAATTCTATCCATGTTTGTGATTTCCCTGCAGCTATTATAAGGTTCAATATTAAGGTTTGGTTGTTGTATGTGGCCGGCAGCTGATTGGTCAGCGGCTCATTTGGGTTTGTCTCCAAAACTATTTTTTTCTTACTTCTTTTTCCAAACTGTGATAAGCTTGTTATCTTTGCCTCTCTGCTCTGCCATTAGCTCGCTCTGCCTTCCCTGACCAATCAGATTAGATGCCACTTCAGAGAGTGGTGTGGAGTGCATATGAGAACTGTGGATTACTTAGTGAAAAAATACAAGGCTGCTTCTTTTCTTTTATCACGGAAAACACTGTTTAACTTGGGTTGGAAATGATGAATCAGTCTCTGCAATGATTTGCACCATTTGTCATTGATTTCAGAGTAAATTAGATCAAGCTGGCTCATTTCTGAGGTACTGACAATTATTGCAAACACAGACAACCGTGGATGCGACAAAAGCTGGCAAAGCATGTAGCTGACAACACCTCCCCAGATCCCTTAATGTACTGGCAGGACAGATGAGTAGAGAGTACCAGCATCATGGAATTCGTATTTTCTGTTATACCCCATGTTACTGAGGTATTGGTAGATTGACAGCTTCGGTTTGGAGTGCAACATCTCATAAAACATTAAATGAATTGCCATGAAATTTGGCACAGATGTTCAAGGGTGCGAGAGGAAGGATCCTGATGACTTTTCATCTAGCGCCATTATCAGGTATAAATTTCAATGCCCAATACTTTGGTAACTAATGCAGAAAACCGTTAGCATGCTAACACACAAAATTAAGGTGTGACAATGGCAAACATAATACCTGCTAAACATCATGTTAGCATTGTCTTGCCATGCTGACATTAGCATTTAACTCAAAGCCCTGCTTTGGCTAAGTGCAGCTTCTCAGAGCCACTAGCATGGCTGTTTTCACAAACAGCAAACAATATTATAGTAATATACAATACACTTACTAATACTCAGAAAGTACTACTACTACTAATACTCAGAATATTATTACTCAGAAATTGAGTAAAATTATTACCCTCATCCTACCAACTGGGATCCCCGCAGACCCCAGAGGTTTACTATTTTGTCACATCTCACAGGTGCTTTATTCTGTTATTCTAATTTTTCACGAGTTTTCTTATCTATCAATTTTTTTCTGTTTCTGTTTTAATTAGTGCTTTTTTAAAAAAGACCAATGCTATTAATTAGTGTTTTTTTAATAGCTAAATAGAATAGACAGATAAAATGTTTGCCATTGGTCCTAATTTAAAGTATAACACACTATCAGGGGGGGTAGGGGCACTCTGTCAGTCATTTTGAAGGAGACAGCCACAGGTGCAGATGTGCTCTGTTTTTTTTGTTTTTACACAATATGCACATGAACTGCATCCTAAAATAATAATAATCCGTTTTTTTTTTCTTCAGATGACATTAATTACATAACTAATAATGTTTTGAGAAGAAATATGTTAACATTTTGCTATGATGGTTGTTTCTTACAGTAGTTTATTCTTGGGTTCCCGAGGGACACCAGTCGGTAGTCCTTGTATAAGTAGGTTAATAGGCTGGAAGGATGAGGGTTAATCTTGTACTTATTATATAGTTTTGGCATACCAACAGATTTCATAAAAAAGGTGACGCCGAAACAGTAATAAAAGAAGCTTTAATATGAAAGAATTTCCTAAAAAGCAAGACTGATCCTAAAATAATCCCTCTCAATCATCACTTATGACCCACTAGAAGTGTGTGGTAGTGTCTGTATCTACAGAGATCCTGCCCTTTGCCTGTATTTTCTCTTTTATTTTTATTTTGCTGTTTGGGACATTTCCAGGTTTCAGCACACAGCCTTTCGACCCCACGTGGGGGGCTGTAAGCCAATAACAGCGCGCAGGATTGTCAGCCCGTTCAGATCGTCAATTACCGCCGCAGTGTCACGCCACTCGGCGTCTGATACCGAGGCACAAGTCCCCCTTTAGCTCTTTCAGATACGAAGCGGCCGTACTTCACGGATGAGAACGGGTTGTGTGTTTTTATGTGCATGTGCTACAGACAGTGCCCCCCCCCCGTTGACCGAGAGCAGCGCAGAGACACAGCGGACAGAAGCCTGCCCTTCGGCTGCATTCATTCAAAATCTGGCAACTCTGTACCTTCCCGCAGAGTTGTGCGCAGTTGTGCAGAGTTGTGCACAGTTGTGGTTGTGTTTATTTGTGCTTTAGAAAGTAACCGCCGTGTAAGAATCCGAAAATAACATTTTATTTCTATGATTCACTGCTTTGTTCTCACTAACGCCGCTCCCTCTCTTCATTCATTTTATAGCTCACTCGAGCATCACTTCTCTTTCTCTCTCTCTCTCTCTTTCTCTCTCCCTCTCTCTCTCCCTCCCTCACACGTTGAGCCGAGGAGGATTTGGCAACCTTGAATGCCGTGAGTTTGCAAACAACCGTTAAATATTATACCTTTAAAATGGATTTAACAGTAAACATGAGCTATCAAAGAAATGAAGGTGAATGTGTTCAAACCATACACAATATCAATTCACTGCCTAGGAATACATACTGTACTGTAGGTATGTACTATACACTATACTGTACTGTAGGTACAGTATATTGTGATTCTCTACAGAGTTTCTAGCTTTACAGACTCATTTGAACAATTCCTAAATCATAATTAATGCAACAAAAGCATCGAGTCTGTAGTCAGCTCGTCCCATTAAAAAAGAGGCTACAGGTCTGAGTTCAAACTTGACAGTCACTAACAGCTTAGCTGGATCAGTCAAAGAGTGCAGTGCAGCGGTGAGTTATAGCCTTGAACCAAATTTTGAACCGTGCAATGTTTTGAGGCAGGGGAAAATAAAATTCCTCATAGAATTGAATTGCGCATTAGCAGCAAATATCATGCTTTAATTCATAATTCATGTTTTCACAGACACTGGTGTGTGTTGGAGCTGGTCAAAAATGCAGTGTTATCCTGCTGGGCTGAAACGTTTTTTTTTTCCTCCCTGGGAGGCTGGTATAATCCAAAAACTAAATGTATGCAGACACAAACATATGCACACAAACATATGCACAGAAAATGTATGCAAACTGAAGAGTAAACATTTGTTTTTTATTAATGTATGCAAGCGTGTACGCCACACACACACACACAAGCACACTCTCCCTGTCCCTGCATCACCCATCCTACCATTAGCTCTCTTCTTCACTCTTCATCTCTCACCTTCCTTCACCATCTTATTATATATTCCATGCACCTCTTTGCCTTCTCTGTCTTTGTCTCTGTGTCTAACTCACTGTCAACAAGTTCTAAAACCTATTGCTTTTCAGCCTGCTATTCTTTTTCTGTGTCACGTTGTTTAGTTGTATTTTGTTCTGGCTTCTGCTCACTCTTCTCCTCTGTCGCCCTGCCCTTACACCTTTTCTATCATCCCCTGTCTGCCCATCTGCGCCGTCTCTCTCACTCATTTCTCCTTTGCACTCCGCTGCCACTTTTATTTATTCTTTTATTGCCTTTTTTTATGCTCAACAGTCTCAGCAGGTTCCCACAGTTAGGCTCCCTCTGCAAGTTTATCTGTTTGTCCTGTTTTTTCCTAAATGTTTTATCTATCTCTCCTTTCATTTCTTTATAGTTTTTCACTTCCACCCTGTATTACTTTAATAAACATTTTCTCATGATGTTTCATGAGCCTCCTCTTTCTGCACATTCTTACACATATGCATACACTAGCAATTCTCTCCGCATCCTCACATATACCCAAACATACATTGTGACAACTCAGTTGAGCCTGGTATCATTAGGGATTGCCGCTGCATCTCTCTCTAATAATAACTTCTCATTTCAGGGGCCACGGTGACAAAAAAAAAAAAAAACGGCAGTGATTACCATCTGAGGGAAGGAGTTTATATTTGGAAGTTAATAGCCTGAG
The DNA here is from genome assembly GCA_916701645.2 of Sebastolobus alascanus. Lineage (NCBI taxonomy): Eukaryota > Metazoa > Chordata > Actinopteri > Perciformes > Sebastidae > Sebastolobus > Sebastolobus alascanus. The sequence continues at coordinate 807,730 of CAKAOJ020000077.1, read as the reverse complement.
GTTAAAACACGGCCACGTTTACTCCCCCCGAGCCCGCTCGCTGGCCAAAGTATATATCTCTGCCTCAGATTGATGTGTGCACTGATTTTGCATTTACTAAAAAACGTCCCTGTGCGCACACACACAAGCATGCACAGCTTAACACACACACACAGACACACCGTAGATATCGAGACAGACCCGGCTCCATCTTCCATTGCCAGAATCTCCCCATCAGATGGATGAAAGCTGCCATCAAAGCCGGGCCCAGGAGGAGTTCATACAGTCTGCTTATTCGAGTGAACCCGACACCAGAGTCCAATCCCCTCTGCCATGCTTATTAAATAGCCTATTTTGTCACTTCCAATCCCAATTTGTCACAGTCACTTGGCTCGGCGGCCCCGTGCCACCACACAGAGGAGTGAAAAAAACAACAAAAAAAAACAGGCACAACAGAAAACATGTCTGTTTATGTACTATTTATCTAGCAATGGTAAAGTTGTAAAGGGCTGTTTGCCATGGGACTGACAAGATGAAAAATAAATAAATAAAAGGAAACAAAAAAAACAACAGTTTGCTTTGGAGTGCGGAAGGGTTGCCATGAAAACGAGTGTACTGGCTTATGGAAGTTGTGTATATTTTCATAAACGGGCAGAAACGATGAGCCTGCTCAACAATCAATCAATCAATCAATCAAACTTTATTTATATAGCACCTTTCAAACAAGCTAAATGCAATTCAAAGTGCTGTACAGACAATTGACAAAATGCGGAATGTTAAAAATGGACCTAGAGACCAATGCACACCAAAACAGACAACACAAAAAGGCAAACATTGAATAATAATAAACATATCTGCAATTTAAATGCAACTTCAAGAGAAGTTATCACTTATATTCTATACTGTATATAATGTCAGTATAGAGTGCTGCAGGGATAATGTACTGTATGTTTCGTAGGCCAACCATCATCGCCCTGGTTCCCTCAACAAAAAGCCAATGAGTTTTTCCCATTGGGTTTTTGATTATTGCAGAAAATAAACTCTGATAATCTTCACAAATGAACACCACTTGTGATTTTTGAAGTGTGAATGCAATCGCCAGAAGTACAAAGCTAACGTTAGGATATAAACAAACTACACCACGGTCGCATGAATGCGAGTATACACTAAGTAATCGATAATGTACAGCGAGCCGGTCATTGTTGTGAAATAAACCCCGACAGAGCGATGTGGCGGCGATGTGGACCCTGACGCGAAGCGATCTACTAGCAGTACATTATCCCGCTTATAACACGGCTACTTACTTAAGAAATCAATAATTTGACACCAAAATGGTCCGCCAGAGTCCGACATCAGAACTATCCCCACAGCAATTGTCTGTTATACATAGCAACAGTCTGCTATAAAGAAATCACCATATAGACCGTAGAACATCATGATTGACCAATCAGAATCGAGTTTTCAACAAAGCCGTGAAATAAGAGGCTATAAAGGCGGACGAGTCGGCGTGATGGCGTTTAGTAGTCTCGTTTAGCCACTTGTTAGCAACCACCTTTTTAAAGACACGTAAAGGCTTGAAAATTCGCAAGTGGAATACTTACTGATGTATTTTATATCGTAGAACAAAACGTTAAAATCTCTTGAGCTTGTGGTGACCACAGACCTCATTTCAGACATCTAACTTTAAGACGAAAGGGAACCTGAAGTGCTAAAGTGCTAACTCATTTCCAGGTTTGAGGACTCATTCCTGCAGCACTCTATTTGTTGTGAAAAAGACGTAGATAAAGTAATTATATGTTAAATTTGCAATCATACATCAAGTCTATAAAATTGTCCGAAAAAATGTTGATGCAAAACGCTGATGCAGACAGCTTCTAAGCACAATTCGGTTCTCGTGCCACGATTGCCCAAACGTCAGTTCCAACGGAACGTAACACATAATCCTCCATTCAAACCACCTCTGCACAAACGTCTAACACATTTCATCCATCTGAATTAATCAGTCCCCACGTAGTTTAACAAGGATCCAGGCTCCTTTCTGTTGGGCTGCCAAACATCCCGTATACTCCGGCAGCATGCTAGTCAGACCTTGCTATTGTTTGGGGTTTCTCTCTCCCCCCCCCAACCGGACTCTATATTCTGAATCCAAAGCCCCGTGTTGTATTGGCAAGTCAATGATATGCAGCCGAGCGTGACTGGGGAGAACAAAATCTGCATTGACACAGGGAACTGTCTAGAGAATGGGTGCTGCCTTGCATTAGGCTGCTGTGTTTGCTTATGGGTTATAATGAGAGGTGACATATTGTCAGTGCCTTGCTAAAGCTGGTCTCCTAATTACACTAATTGCTGCTTTTCCACCCCCGTCCCTCCCTTTCTCTTCAAATCTCTGCCTAACCCCCCTCCCTCTCCTCCTCCCTTGTTCCCTCTCTCCCATGCCAATACTGCTGCTACTCTTCAAAACTCAGAAAGCTTCCACCCACGTACCAAGATGAGCCTGCACCCACTCTCTTGCGCTTTCTCTTTACGTCCGTTAATTTTGCTTAAATTTTCTTTTTCACGAACTAGCCCTGTTCCATTCCTTTCTATCTGTCTCTCCGTCTCTGCCTGACTTGTCCGTCTTTGTCTTTCTGTCTTTCACTTTGCTGTCCCCACTGGACTAGCCTGTGTGCCACAGTGCATGCCACAGTGTCCACTACTGCTGCTCAGGCCCCCATGCCTGGGCTGCCAGCTGCACAATTACTAAATCGCTCATCTCACGGGTGGCTGGCGCTCTGTATCCCCAGATTTGGCTGGGAGAGAGAGAGAGAGGGGGGGGGGAGACTCAGAGAGAGAGAGAGAGAGAGGTAGCATATGAATGAAACAAACAAAATGGAAAGGGCAGTGGGATCTGGAGGGATAGACCGGACTAAGAGCCCGAGCCAAAAGCTTGCTCCTCTGTGACTCCGTGTGTGTGTGTGTTTCTACTTATTTTGCATGCATGTGTGCAAAGGAAATGCTCCGTGTGTGCGTTCGCGAATCCATGTAGGTGCATGTGTGTGTCTCCGTGAAAGACAGGTGACGGCCAAGGTAGTTGACAGCTGTCAGTGCACATGGGCTCAGGATGGTAGAAGAGCGCTGGTGTCTGTCAACACACTGCTCTGAATCTGCCCGTAGCTTCAGGCCGACCGTACTTACAGGACCCTCTCAGGACAGCCGGAGACCACCGGTGCCCATCAGAGCGGGCGCCCGCTTCCAGTCAATGCAAATGCAAAGCTAAGCGAGTTGGATGGACTGCCTTGATGTCAACAGGTTGAGCATCTTGCAGAACAAGTATGACAGGTTTCTTTGGTCGTTCTATGAAAGGAGGCTTGATGCATCATGGATCACGAGTCTATAGTCTGGAGCAGAAGGATGCACCTCATACACTGAGCGTTTTAGAGTGATAGAATCCTACACTATTGCACACTAGCCTCAGGTTCACTTGGCATGGAGTCCTGATAACATCTGCCTATAAACGGGTATACTGTGCCATGGGCACCGGCTTCCTGTGCAACCTGTTCTGGCGTGTAAACCTGTTAATGCAGGAAGGAAAACATGGATAGGCAATTTTCTCAGGAAGTATTTTTAACTATATTTGTTCTCTGTACAAAAACATAAAAATAGACATGTAGGTATAGAGGGCAAATTCAGCATTGCACATCATGTCATCCAATTTGCTCTTTTTCCCAGTTTGTCATACCTCATCCCCTCTCTAAGCAATATTATTATTCACCACATTTATCACCTGCACATGATATATTCACCAATGTGTTAGGAGCAAGCACAGTGTATTGAAGAGCCAAAGGGGGAACTGGAGAAAGGATGAGGGCTTTGGGGATGTTGTTGCTTTTTTTTCCAGTGATTGACATCAAGTGTCACAGCTAAGGGAGGAAGTGAAAGTACAAAGTTACTAGATGATGTGGAAGCAGGACTTTGGGAAACCAAATAAAGACCTCCGTAAGGTACCTCCATGTCCAGTCCAGCACCTCACTACCCTGCCCATGATAAATTCTTATCGAAAAAACATGATTTGGACAAGACTCATCCAGTGGCTAACTGTACTAGAACTTCACCCTGCTCAGCCCGGTCGCACGAAAAGGCATATGAATGACACGATAATGCGCAAGGCAAAAATGTGCAATAAAAACATTGTTTTTGCATTTGGCGTGTCATTTGTACACCATGTAGTCTGTACTGTGTGCAATGTAAATGCATCTGCATAAATATGCTCCGCTCAGAGCTAGTGACGTAGAATAAAAAGTGAGAAAGACCGCTTACGGTGGTGAGGAGGGGAGGTGGATGGGTCCAACAAACACAGGGCTTTAAACCAGGAGACCGGTGTTCGAGACCGGTGTTTTGTTTTGCAAGTTAAGTTAGTGACGTGTTTTTTTAGTGACATGTTCTGTACGGATGTTACGTTGTTTCCGTACGTATTGTACTTAGTTTACGTAGTTATTTTAAGGCCCACCATGATTTTTTTTCTAAACCTATATGTGGTGTTGTTGCCTAAACCTAACTTATGTTACCATAGTTTTGTTGCAAGGCGTACAAGTGACACACAAAAAGTGGCGTACAAATGACTTGCGAAAAGCCTTAAATGAGTCCTCATGACACATGGAATGTATTTGTAATGTCTTCATACGCCTTTCCCATGAAATTGGGTTACCCTGCTCCACACATACACTGTACCCTGCCGACCTGACTGCAAGATACAATCTAGTTGCTCTACCTCGTGCCAGCTCTCTTCTTACTGTTGTTGTGTTGGCTGGAAATGATTTAAGTGTAAGAATACTTAGCCAAATGTTAATTTGTGGGCCTGGCGAGCAACCAAGCAGAACTGACTTAATCTGTAACATTACACCACTCACAGAGGAAATGATACCACTTTAAACTTGAATGCATGAACATGAGCCCTTTGGCAAAAAAAAAAAAAAAAGACTTAGACCTTACTTTGACTCGAGGATTATGTGTTTTATCTAATAAATGCAAAAGTAAGCAAGCAATAAGCAGAGAAACCGGGTGAGTAAATGTTGCTCAAAGGTTAAAACACAAGAATACAAATAAGAGATCAAAACTCGTTGACCACATCTGTTTCAGTGTATCTGTTTTAACTCTTGACTGAAAGGAAATTGTGTTTTCATCGCTAACTATAAAGAAATAGATGTATAAAACATAATAATAGGACACTCACGATGATTAACTAATTAAAACCCATTAGGCCATTTTGGCTCAGCTATTGCCTTGGCATTTGAACCTTATCTTATATAAGCATCTGTATGTTTTACACACTAGCAGTAAATAAACTACAAATTTATGTTGGGAAGAACACATACTGGAAAAACAAGACACTTAATTATGGCTTGCCAAGCATATCATGTTTTGACACTTAAATGAATGCTTGCACTGTGTACTGAACCTGCAAGAGTGAAAGCAGATCAGTAAGAGCCCGATGGATATTTATTAAGCGGTGCTCTCATAAAATCATGGGCAAATCCTCAAAAGTGTTTTTCCAGACTTTACACTTCTTCCATATGTTGCAAAGGAAAAAAAAATTCCGTTCTGGATTAATCTCTTAATCCGTCTCATAATTTCGGTTTATCCCTCACTTTTTCCGCCTCCTGTGTCTGTGTGTGCATTTACTCTCTCCCTCACTTTGATCACACTTCAGCTGCTTTGTTCATAATCATGTTACATACAATCTCTAATCCTTTGATATATTCAGAGGAATAAACATTTCAAGAGGACTTCGGAGGCAGTAACATGTTTATTTTACTTTCCTGTTTATCACTGTGTGAATCCAGAGCAGCAATTCTCTGACACGAGCCAATATCAAACCTCAAAGCAAGCAGCCAATAGGTAGCTACAAAAGTAAAAATCAATGCAAACACTGTACACAGCTTCGTGTCTTGTGTACGGAAGCACCTTTTTCCAGCGTGAGTAAAAATAATCATCTGTTCCAGAAATATATGTGCAAATATCAGTCTACTACAGCCAATTATGAATAATTGTTCGCGTACATTAAACATTAGGGGTGTAAGAAAATATTGATACGCATGAGTATGTTGTGCGATACTGTATCGATTCTCAAAAACACTGTATCGACTTTTAATTAACCTCCTAAAAACCTGACGGCCCGCCCTCGGGCCCGACCGCTCCTCGATCTTTCGGATGTTGTAGCGGGCTCAGTTTTCGGACTAGAAAGCCTAAGGTATCCATTGGTACCAACCATGTCTTACTAGCTTGTCGCGAAAGAGGATAAATAGGTAAATAAATAAGTTACGCTACATTTGGCGAGGAAAAAACTGGCTTGGCTATTTTCACGGGTGTTCCTTGACCTCTGACCTCAAGATATGTGACTGAAAATGGTTTCTATGGGTACCCATGAGTCTCCCCTTTACAGACATGCCCACTTTATGATGATCTCATGCAGTTTGGGCAAAAAAACATGTAGTTTTTTGCATGCAGTACACATTTGTTGTTTTTGCCTATTCAAGAATGGTGTAAATTTCTAGTGTGTTCTTTAAACTATGACAGTTTTCCTAAAATAAATTTTTAAAAAGCGCAATATATCGCCTTGCTTACAGTCTCGCAATATATCGCAATATATTGAATCGTTAGCCCTATATCATGATACGTATCGTATCACCAGATTCTTGCCAATACACAGCCCTATTAAACATGTGTAAAAAGACAATCTGAGACCCGAAACTCTCATAAAGAAACATATCGTTGTCTTCATCACCAACCCGATCCATCCCCCCATCTCTCTGTCCTCCCATCATCCCCCAATAATATGGCCCTATACTTTCCTTCTCAGTGTAGTTCATTTTTCCTGCTGGACTGCTTTCACTAGGTGGCCATACATCCCGACTCTGTGTGTGCTGTGTGGCGCACTCAGCCATAAGATTCCCATTAGGCCAGAGTGTGGTCATAAAGGACCGAACCTGACTGTGTGTTTCTTCTCACCCTCCACAACTCTGTGTTGGTTGAGTGTGTGCATGTGTGTGCGTTTGTGGTTGTGAAATTGCATGTGAATGCTTCTCTTTCAAAGACCTGGTGCAGCACTACCATAGCCAAGGCTGGATGATCATTAGAGTCCAAAATAGAGAAATAATGCTGTAATTAACTATGTTTACATGTACAAAATATGTAATTTTTTTGCTCTTATTCCGAAAAAGACAATGTTTCTTATACTACGCTGTTTACATGGCTTATGAAAATGAATATTCCACTAATATTCCTGTTTAAATGCAGCAGTTCATAAGCTGATTAACTTTACTGGCGGGGGACTTGTTCCACCGTGCGAACACAGCCTCCCTCTTTCATTCCTTCAATCACTTTCTTGAAAAGGTCAGCGTTGCGATATTTGCACATAACCAAAAACATATATCCAAGTCTTTCATAATGTTTAAAAGTAGGTGTGTTTCTCCTTCCGACCAGAAATGTGGGCTTTTCTTTTGGGCGTGCATCTCTGCAAATTGTCAGCTAGTTAGATTGTTAAACAACGCACAGAGCTGGCTGCAAACAGGTTTTGTGTCGCAAACTGCCATAAAAACCCCAATTGAGACACATTTTCCAAATGTGCTGTATACATGTCCAAATAAAGCTCCATATCCCACATGTATTAATCTGAAAATAGCCCACTGGCAATAAGGCCCGATTCAGAATATCCAAACGGAATATGCTGTTTACATGACACGTATCAAATTCAGAATATTATCACATTTGGAATAATAGCGGAATATAAGTGTGCATGTGAACATAACCACTGTTGCCTGTTTGGGCTTCCTGCTCACGTAGAAAAGAACCCCCCCCCCCAACACATGCACTCGCAAAAGTTCAGAGTACATGCAGTTCATGCGAGATGACATCCGTGTTGTTGTGTTCAGAATACACAATAGGAAATGACATCCTCGTTTTCACATTAAGGAAAATGAACATGTTATATTTGCAGAAAGGTCAAGCCTCCAAGCCCGGGGACAGGTTGTATAACTGCAGTAATTATTATGTAGCTCCTCACAAATTACAGGGAACTTCATGTCAAATGTCAACAGCCAGGACGCAGGCTGTTTGAATCCTCATTTGCCACTTTGCCAAATGCCAGTTTTACGGAAGTTGAGAAAAGTTAAAATTAAACCAGCTATTGCCTTGACATTTGATCAGATTTCTTTACTCAGTTCCTCACATTATTCACTTTCTCAAAGCCATAGCAGTCTTTACCTGTCATCATATGACTATGATAGACTGTATTGAGCAGCATTTCCTCTACTACATATATCCACTTTTACCTTCTACAAAATGGATTTTAGTCTGCCTAGCAGAGGTTGATTCACTCTCACCAATATCTGTAACAAGACATCAGTTTCACGTCACAAGTGCAATGACGGACTGCTTTGTTAAGTTTTCTGCTTTGGACATGTGTTTCTGATCTGTACACTTTCAAATGTTTGGTAATACAGTATTCTAATCTTAACGCAACATAAATTCAAGTAGCCTATCTTATTACATGCTTATTACATTGGTTCTATGGGTACCCACAAGTCTCCCCTTTACATACATGCCCACTTTATGATAATCACATGCAATTTTTTGGCTGTTGGGCTTGAGTTTGCCATATTATGATTTGAGGATTTTTTTATGCTAAATGCAGTACCTGTGAGGGTTTCTGGACAATATTTGTCATTTATTTATGTTGTCAATTGATTTCCAATAATAAATATATACATACATTTGCATAAAGCAATCATATTTGCCCACTCCCATGTTGATAAGAGTATTAAATACTTGACAAATCTCCCTTTAAGGTACATTTTGAACAGATAAAAAATGTGCGATTAATTTGCGATTAATCACAATTAATCATGGACAATCATGTGATTACTCGCAATTAAATATTTTAATCGATTGACAGCCCTAGTTATTATTTAATCAACTACAAGCTTGTGTTTAAAATCCTAGATCCTATATCCTGGATGATATTCAGACAGAAAAAACTTCCTCCCACTCTGTTTTCAAAGCAATTAATAGTGAAAATCCCCTGCACCTGCTCAGCATTAGCATTGCGGCAACAGACACATACTTTAAGAACATGGAATTGGTTGATTTCCACACAAATCTCACTTTAAATCTTGCGAGGAGCCAAGAAAAACAAGACAATTAATAGAATTCTGCTTAGAGCTGGAACAATCACGGCGGATGCACCTGCAAACCATGTTTAGGCACGGGTGTGTTCTTTAAACTAGGGAATTTTGAATGCAATGGGCGCATCCTAAGCAGATGCAGCCTAAGCTGTTTTAGAGAACTGGAAGCAATGAATATAGAGCACACAGAATCAGGCCACGGAAACTGATTTCACATAATAGCCACTTCACAGGACACACCTCCTCATCATCTCAGTGAGAGCCTTTTTCCAAAATCAATAGTTGGCTGAACATTCACTTCTTCATAGTTCCACACACATGAACACAAATGGCTCTCCCTCTCTCTACTTTGTCTCTCTGCAGCATACACAAATACACACACACAGACTCCAATACTAGCGTATGCGGTGTGTTAAAGGTGTGTTTGTGAAAAACGCAACTTTAAAAGTGTCCTGAATTTTATAAAAGCTTTTCTGAAGCAGTATAAATATTTTAACTTGTTCCCCAATTTCTAACAGCCCTCTGAGGAAACGATGAAAAGATATAAGGAAAAGCACTGAGGCGCACAGGGAGAAAACTCGCTAGTTATCCGCCTGGGTGTAGATAAACAGAGCAAACGTTCCTGGATAAATACATAGATCACACCCCAAAACTGAACTCTGTTGGAGAGGGTCATTACGGCGCCCATTTGTTTTCTGTAGCAAAGCTCTTCTGGATTAGGGGAACCAGAGTTGACAGTTTATGGGGAGAGAAGTCAAATAAAACAAATTGCCTCAGCTTCGGATACAAGCGAATGTGCTCTCCGTGCCCAGCAGCAAAACAAATGGGATGGCAAGGAGAAGGTTTCTTTCCTTTTAGGTTTATAATGTACTTGTTCACACTGGAAATGACCGGGCACTGGGAACGGCATTAATATCAATCATACGTGTATGCTGCATGTACGGCTATTCAGAATGTATATTGGCATGATGGAGTATACCGCCTGTGAAATGCCATCACCGTGTGACACTTGACCCCCTCTGGGTTAGTTCCCATCCCAGACATAAAAGGACAGAGGAACATACAAGGTGACATAATGCAAATCAACTAATTATATATACCTTTATGTCAGTTTATTGCCAGAAAATAATGATAGAACTGTTCACTACTGTCAGCTGGAAGCCTTTGTTTTGACAAGAGGATTAAAGAGCTCTTAATTTCAATGGTGACAAATTCACAAGCTTCATGCTTTGATGTGCAGTTTGTGTATTTAGGTAGGCATCAACAATTTAACATTTGATCATGAATACAAATCCCCATTGTGTAAGGGAAAGCCGGTACAAAAGCAACACTTTTCAGATAACCGTTATTTTAAAAGATAAAGTTACAGACAGAAACTTATTTTTGTTGTGATCAACAACTCACATGTGCTCCATCAATGCCAGGTGTTATTTCCTACAAAATGTGGAACGACTTCAATATAATTTGACTGTGAACGAATGTTGCACATCGACCCCGTCATTCAGGGCGAAAGTAACACAACAGTTTGAACTTTAAAATTTTATTTATTAAGGCCTTTAGCCTTGGCGGAGGTTATGTTTTCACCGGCGTTGGTTTGTTTGTTTGTTTGTCTGTTAGCAGGATAACTTCAAAAGTTTGCGATGGATTTGAATGACATTTTTTGGAGGGGTGGGGTGTGGCACAATGAACATCCATTAGATTTTGGTTGCGATCCGGATCATGATCCGGATTCAGGAATGTTTTTACGGATTCCGATCAGCCACAGCATTATGACCACTGGGTGTAACACATGCGCAGTGTAGCTGATAACGCGTTGATGACGCGTGACCCCGCCTCATTCTGAGAGCAGAGAGATACGTGTTTGGATGCGTGGCGAGACATCGAGGTGCGGGAGCTGCTGTCCGTCCGCAGTGAGAAAGAAAAAAGCGGTAGAAGACGGGATGAGAGACAACGTAGTGTAACGTAGTGTAACGTAGTGTAACGTTATACAGACATAACATGGCTGCTGAATGAGAGATGCATCAGCCGATACGTTACACGGAAACACACCGTGTAAATAATAAGCCGACCACCTCGCGTTACCGCCAGCTGTGTGCTGTGATATGTTTTTAAAGTCAGATACCTTGGCGGAGGTCTGCGCTCTCCGAGTGCCATTCTAGTATTATTGTTGTTTTATTAAAAATATTTGACAATGTCCTCGTTAATATGTAATGCAAATAAATGATCCATTATCTTGATACAAATTATGAAATTTATTTTTAAATTTCAATTTTAAATTTCATCCAACATTTTGCAACAACAGAAACTGTTAAAACGGAAACTGCTATACTGTTAAAGAACAGTGGTTCAGATTCAGACAACTTAATAAAATAATAATAACACATTTCATTTTGTTGTTACTGTAGAGGGATGAAACAAACATCTGTATCGTCCCGACAATGAGTCCTTCAGTTAAACCTGACTTGCTTCTACACTGAAAAACTCTGACATGGCAAACTTAGGATGTGTCAAAGGGTCAAATGTTAATAGGTTTTTTTTTCTTTTTCAAAATCTACTTGCCTAAAGTCAATTTTTACTTGCCCCTATAGAAACGGTTTTATTTACTAGAGGTTATCAAATAACAACAAAGACTAAAATTAATTGTCATATTTAATCTTTATTTAAGTAAATGCCTCTGGAGTTTCGTCCACATCCTCTTATATCACCCAACTAAACTCCTGTTTCCAGGATGATTGAAATGCTCGCTTGCGCTTCAGCTCATAAACTTTGTCTTTATCCACCACCATTTTCTCGCAACTGCCCGATCTGTACTGTACATGTGGAACTCTCAACAGAGATGTGAAGGAAGCGAGATGGCTCACTCCTTAGCTACTTCCATCATCAGCTCCGGAGAAAAACAATATGTGTCTTCCATTCTGTAGTTAGTCTCTCTTTTGTCTAAAAAAAGAGAGAAGTATTTCTTTTGCCTGAAGAGTTTCTGTTTCAGCTGTCTTCTCTAACTCATCCTAAAACCATTTTTTTGCCCCCCCCTATCTACTAGCAAAGTAATTCTGCTGCCTGGGCGTATTTTCTCTGTCAGACACTGTCCGCTGTATGATTGACAGGCTCATTACCCTATCCCCATTACGATATTGCCTAATCAATCTATTCATTGTATTCTCCTCGAGGCAGAAAAAGGCAATCTTTTGCATGAAAATGACCAGGCCTGTGCAGGAAGGATTCCGAGGAGAGACGAGGGGGAGTGGATGATTGTTAGGGTTCAATTTGCGGCTGAGCAAAGTAGCGGCGTTTACTGGTGAACTGATCAATATTAATGTCAAGACGAGCTCTGTGTGACTTTCCCTCAGTGTCTAATCCAAAATGGCAATACAGTGCATGGCCAAGATCAGCATAATAGTGATATTACCAAATGGATGAGCAATCTTACTATATATGGAGGTGAAGGTATGAGCTCCGCTAAAAAAAAAAAAAGTCAATCACTGAAGAAAATCACTGAAGACCTTTAGACCTTTCTCTCAGTCCTCAAGTACCTGGACAGTGAACAGCGCTCGTATTGAACTAGATGATCAAAAAGGAGAAGTTCAACAAGAAGATGACAGCTGCCCACGGGTGCTGCAATGCCCTGCACTCCACTGTGAGGTAAATCACACCTTTGAAGTCAGCTCACTCACTCCCCGCTGAGGTTGCCGCACGGCTATCAACCGACTATTGGGAGAGTGAGTTCCCAGCATTATGATCGCTATCATTAGGACGGCATTGAAGTTATTACTGCTATCATAAAAATAATAATGTCCATCAGAAGTCAATCAGAATCACGGCATGTGGCCAGAAGTGGACCGGCAGGAGGAGAGTGGCTGTATTAGGAAGGGGGTGGTTAAATTCAACCGAGTTAGCTTGACTTCTTGGACTTAGTGAAGTAAAAAATACCTCATTTCGCTGGTGTGTACATGATGACGCAAACGGAACATAACTCCACAGATTGCAGAGCTGGCAATTAAGGTTTTTTTTCTTTATATTTAGTTCTAAAATAATTATAATTGCTTGAAATGTGCACATTTTAGTCCGCATTCAGAAAATATAACAGCTCGACTACCAGGCAAATAAGGAGTCGTATACTCGTGTGTTCTTTTTCTGTGAAAGAACAGGCGGCAGTAAAAGTTGTAACATGAACAGACATAAAAAATGGATGCATGACAAGCTACTTTAAGGATTAACATGATTTATGAATGGAGAATAGAACAGGAAAACTGTTAAAATTACACAGTATTATACTCGTCTATTTGATAATGAGCTTGCAAATAGAAACAATGTAGTGCAATTTGCACACTAATAGTCTGAAATGAGCAAAATGTAACTAAATTAAGATGTGAAAATATTGGTAATCAATGTAGAAACTAAAGGTCAAATTCTAAACTACGCACTGAATTAGTCATCCATTCAAAACCTCTTTAAAACGGAGCTTACAAACTATTCCCTTTAGGGTATAATAATGTGCTTAGGATTTTTACTTAACTATTAATTGCTTTGAAACACCAATGGTATCTATTTCTCTGTAGCATCCCATCTAAATCCCAGAAAAAAAGGAATGTTGTATAAGAAACTGAGTGAATAAACAGACGTGATTCTTGCAATCTGGTGAATGTTGACCGCATGTATGAATAACAACAAACTGTAATGTGTCCTAACTAAATATATCTGGTTAGATTAATGGCCTGTCAGAATCAACTGTACTTTACATCTGTACAAATGAATAAATGTTACAAAGTCTGTTTTATCTTGATGGCTCTTGATGAATAATAATTAGAGTTCTCTTGACTCTGCTATCAGTACAACTAGGTAACGAGAAGTACTCTGAAGGAGCTTTCACAAGCCAACATTTAGTTTGATTTAATCAAACTCTGGTGCGGACTCGTTTGGGCAGCTGTGAATGCAGTAATCGTTCACGGGTGCGGACCAAAACAAACAGTCGGGCATTTGTTGAGATGGAAACATGGAAACGACAGGTTAACGGGAGCGGGAGAGGACGGACCTGGACTTCTGCAGAAGTCTTACGTTTGCTTGACATCTGGGCCGAACAGAACATACAGAATATGCTAAATAATATCCACAAAAATAGTGACTATATAAAGTAATTCAAGATAAACTGGAGAAGGGATTCGTGCACACAGTAGATCGGTGCCGAGACAAAGCGAAAACACTTTGACAGCAATATGTCTAAGGCTGCAATTCCCTGCATAAAAGTGGCAGCTCTCGAGATGAAAAAGATAAATCTGCTCCTTCGTAGACGCCCCTCAGTAAATTTTTTATTTTTATTTTTAGCACTGTGAAATTGAACCGGACTAAATAGAAAACAAACCAAAAGTATGGCGCAAGAATACGCAAATTGCTGAACTGAAGCTGCTGAAACTCTGAGAGCTGGTCAAAATAACACTGCTATCTTATAATCCTCATAAGTGGTGACGGCCTCTAGTTTACGTTAGACATATTTGTGTCTACTGTGACACTAACCGCCCCGACTCCTCGACGGATCAGCAAACTTTCTGTTCCTGCCCTTACACAGGTTAGACCCAGCGCCAACCCGCTGTGACTCCCGGCGCTGCGGTTCGCTCTAGCTGAATGCGCGTTGCAACAGCTAACTGAAGGTCCGTCTCCTGGAGCCGCCGCCCTCCCTCTTCTCGGCGAAATAGTCTCCTGATGGCGGGGAGGACGAAACGAAATAACGAGTGGTTTCCCTGTTTCTGCCCCTTTGGATTTAATCCAACAAACTATCAAAACGTACACGGACCCTGTACCTTCAACGTGATTGGCAAGTCATCGGTGCGGATATACTTCTTCGTCCTCTCAGGTTGGACTGAGGGCAGACTGGACGCTACAGTGACTCACTATCGCCTCTCGAGGTACAAGTGGTATTACAAGACAGGACGGGCCGGGGCCAGCTGGTTAGCATGCTCATTTCAGAAGATATCTCCGCAACACATAGACGTCTTTGACATATCGTCAACACTGTAACCTCTTCACATTCTGTTGATAATGTTAGATCATTTTTGAATGTTTTATACAAAAATTCTGGCCAGATCTGCACCTTTAAACCTCTCTCTGGCTGCCCTCTAATGTAGAGCTTCCGATTAGGAGGAAAAGAAATATTAAAAAGTGCTCTATAAAATGAGCCTATATCCACTTACAATGGGCACACAGCATCGTCAGGAAACGGTGTGAAATATCGGTACCTTCGGCGAGCTTGAGTACACTTTGCAAACCTTTGCATTCACTGCTGGATATATTCAGCAGCATATTGCTAATAATCAGCATTTCAACATTTTATGTGAATTTTCCAGAACAGGTACAAGGAGATGATTTAATGTGAAAACGTTGAACTCCGTAACCTGTTTAGTATTTTTGAGGATTTATAGAAATATCTGAAACATTGTGAATGACCTTTAAGACATAACTCGGGTTTGGTGAGCACAGAATGTCCTCATGAAAAAAAAAAAATGATTAGAACTCGTGTGTCTATGATGAACACATTCAACAGAAAATGAGGTTAGCTGCATTTTTTGTTTTACCTCAGATCCTCAATCGGTTGGTAAATGTAATACATGACTTGACAACTTGACTGGGGAGGTGAACAGAGACTCGGAGGGAGAAATGAGAAGGAAACTGTGAGACGGACAGACATCTTAGGGCTGCAAGGAGTGAGAAGCTAATGAGACTTGAATTAAGAAGGGGTGTGCTGGAAAAGTATAGCCTACGCCATACTCCCACGTCAAGGAGAGGACAATTATAGTGTGCACCCGTGTCAGCTTTCAAACTCCACTTCCTTTCATTTTTCTTAATTACTGGGCAAATATTCTCTCCTCTTCTGCTTCATTAGCTACTTTGTTGAGCGTTGAGTGATGTCAAAGAGATGATGGAGGGACGGAGCAGTGGAGCGAGAGGGGGGGAAATGATAGCACCGAGAGCCCTTGTCTTTCGTCTGAGATTAGGTCCCTTAAGAAGGCCTTCTGAGTGCCGCCAGCCTCTATAACTCAACCAACAACTCTGACAACCAAATGACTGTAGATTATGGTTTTGATGGGTGACCCATTCCTGTCTGGCAAGTTAAAGAGATGCTCGGGCATTATGAATTTTAGTGGGTTATCTCTCCTCACCAGGCGCCTCTCCCGTTCTGGGAGAAATGTCTTTATATCGGTACTTAGCCATTGTTTCAGATGAGGAATGCGCAAACAGGCTAGATATAACACAAATGCAGACACACCCCACGCCAAGCACACACACAAAATGAGCATTGCACTGTAAGTATTAATATTCAAAATGTCTATTGCATCCCATTAGGAAACAAAAGATATGGTCAGCAATCAACCGGCCAAAACAAATGCATCGGGACGGAAAATAACCGTTTTACTTCATCAGTGCTACTTGTCTAAAAATACAAAGCTTTATCTTTTCGGAAAACCCACAGGGATTGTGACTATTTTCTCCAATTTAGAAAAATCTTGTTAAGTCGGCCGCCCCTGGAATCTGTTCACTTACGTCTGCCCCTTTTTTCTGCCTCTCTTCCTCACTGTCTTTAAGGCTTTCTTTGTCTGTCTCTTCCCCTCCGTCTGTCTCTTTCTCTCTCTCTCTCTCTCTCTCTCTCTCTCTCTCTCTCCAGCGCCTTCCCAAACGGTGCAGCGAAATTGTTATTCCCAAGTCATTATCTTATTTGTGCGTCTCCACTCAGCTGTAAATCCTCTAGGTATTCCTCTCTATTCTCTATTAACTCTACTGCAGTCAAGCTTCAGCTGCCAATCACAAAACATTGCTGAGGGAGAAAAGAGGAATAGAGACAAAGACAAGGAGAGAGGAAGAAAAAGAAGAGAGAGAGAGAGAGAGAGAGAGAGAGAGAGAGAGAGAGAGAGACATTGGGACACACAAATATGGTCAAAAATACCAGAGAAACGGTGAGACAGAGAGGATAAGTCACTGCATTTACTGGAATAAAAAGAGGAAAAATTAACGAAGAATAAGAGATACAGAGAAGAGAAAGAATCTTCTAGGGCTAATAGGGGCTACGAGAGTCCAAATGAGGGGTCAGGGACTCAAGTTTGCTTCTATGGAAATGAATGGAAAGGGAGCTAACGATTCCTTTTCGTTTTCCATATTTCTGTGGTAGATAAGACTCAGCGTGCTCAGAAATGCATAGAATATTCATCGCTAATTGCAGCCTGGGTAAACACTGGCATGAGAGTGTCTGAGAGCAGGATGGAGACACTATAAGGCCATGTGGGGGTGGGTTGCATGCACCACAGACATGATAGGTACTGCCTCCTGGTTTTGGAAAACAACATTTCATTTAATTCACATAAGAAAATACAGATATTTGTACTCTAAGTGATGAGGCTCCAGTTTAAGAATATCCTCTGTTACACGTTAAATATGTATGCACAGTAACTTAAGACAACATAGATCTATACTGTTGGAACTAGGGCTGTCAAAGTTAATGCAATAATAACGCAAATTTGTTTAAACGCCACTAATTTCTTTAAGGCATTAACGCAATTGTTTTTTTGGAGGTTGTAATCGGCTCAGATTTAAAGAGAGCTATCATATGAAACTAGAAAACCTAAGGAATCCATTGGTGGAATCCAACCCTCTCATAGTAGCTTGTTGCAAAAGAGGATGAATAACGCTCCAAACGTGCGCTAAATGTTGGAGAGTAAAAACTGGCATGGACATTTTCAAAGGGGTCCCCTTGACCTCTGACCTCAAGATATGTGAATGAAAATGAGTTCTATGGGTACCCACGAGTCTCCCCTTTACATACATGCCCACTTTATGATAATCATATGCAGTTTTGGGCAAGTCATAGTCAAGTCAGCACACTGACACACTGACAGCTGTTGTTGCCTGTTGGGCTGCAGTTTGCCATGTTATGATTTGAGCATATTTTTATGCTAAATGCAGTACCTGTGAGGGTTTCTGGACGATATTTGTCATTGTTTTGTGTTGTTAATTAATTTCCAATAATAAATATATACATACATTTGCATAAAGCAGCATATTTGTCCACTCTCATGTTGATAAGAGTATTAAATACTTGACAAATCTCCCTTTAAGATACATTTTGAACAGATAAAAAATGTGCGATAAATTTGCAATTACTCACGATTAATCATGGACAATCACGCAATTAATTGCGATTTAATATTTTAATCGACTGACAGCCCAAGCTGGAACTTTAGGAAAATGTGAATAACTCCCACACAATCACACCGACCTGCGCAGTCTGACTTAATTTAAACACCATTGTTTCTGCATTATCTTGTAAGGTGTTCCTAGTATCTTTTTTTTCACCCCCAGAAACAAACACATCCTCTGAATTTCCATAGTTGCACCAATATCTCTTCCATGTAGTCCCAAAAAATAGCAGAGAAGTTTCGCAAAATAACACTATTAAATTGCATAAAAGAGTTGTTCAGTTATGGCTCGATGTCAACAGAACAACAAAAATAATCGCGTAACTCATTGAGCCATTTCTTCATTTAAAGATGTTGTAACTAGCTAAACCCGGCGAGACAACATTTCTGCAGGCTCCTCAGAAGTGTTGCTGAAGCCAAACTCAGAAACTCTGCCCTCACTGCCAACAGGATTACTAAATTTAGGCAACCGATTAGCAACGTCGAGAGAAGAGGATTTTTGAGAACTAATGACCTACATAGAAGCAGAGTGTATGGTCCTCTTTCGGAAAAGCGTCACCTTTCCACTTAAGAATTCACTTTGCCTTTATAGTTAGGGATGCCACAGACGCCCAAACCTCACTGACTGTGAAATCGTATATATATATTCCAATATGTAATAATATAACAATTCTGCAATTGAAATGTGAGGTATAGTGTTTCTGTTTCGGAACAGCATGTGTGGCTCCAGAGCCACGCTGAGGTTTCCACTGCATTTAAATTCTGCACAGAAAACAGCATGTGCCCCCGTGTGCCAACTTAAATTAGTGGTTTGTGAAAAGTACCTCATGAAATGCTCCTATAGGAAGGTAAACAATGACTGGCTGGCTGACTGCAATAACTGTATGAACACTTCAACGATTAATTCAAACTTTGGCTTAATGATGGCCGTACACTGTGTGCTACATTATGCAACCCTGCCTGATTTCTACCTGCTTCTGGTACACCTTATCTTTGGTAGTTTGGACGGATGTAATGTGCTTTTCGCAGGTCTCTATAAAAGCCCTCAGGCAGCTACAGCTAATTCAGAACACTGCAGCACATCGCTCCAGTTCTCGAAAGGCTTCCAGCCTGTTTTTATGTTTTAAGGACCAAAATATGTCTCTGATCTTCTACATTATCAGCTTCCCTCACCTCTCAGGTCAAGCTTGTTCCCAAATTTGATTCCTATCACGATGAATCTGCTTTCAGCTTTTGTCCAATGATACGAGAGCAAGAATCATCACTTTAAAATCAAGGCTACAATGAGTGTGTGCGTTCATCAAGGTTTTTAATCAAATATAAGATATGCGCTTGACCTTTTCTTATTTTATCAACCATTTATTTCTCTCTTTTCCTGACGCTGTTGTTTTTGTCTGAACACCTTATTTAAAGCACAGTAAATGATCATGTATACTATTGTATTATACAAATGAAGTTGCCTTGCCTTGAATATTCTGTTAGAATAGAATAGAATAGAATTTTATTGTCAGTACAACGAAATTTAAAATGCAATCCTTAAAAAGTGCAAGAAACATAAACAATAATGTGCCTCTAAAAATTATAAAAAATAAATAAGAATAAAAAAAACACACATACCACACACAAGACATTCACATTCTGCAGGTATTGCACGACTCATATCATTATTGCACAGTGATATTTACAAGATGTTCAGGTTTTTGCTGTGTTTAGTGCAGTTATGGCTCTGGCATAAAAACTGTTCTTTAATCTGTTTGTCCGTGCCTTCAATGTCCTGAAACGTCTGCCTGAGAGCAGCAGTTCAAAGAGAGAATGTCCGGGGTGAGATGGGTCCCTGAGAATATTTTGTGATCCCCTGAAACAGCGGGAACTGTACAGATCTTCCAGGGAGGGGAGAGGGCAGCCGATAATCTTTTGGGCTGTGGTGACGACACACAGTGTTATACATTTGCAAAGCCAAATTTACCTTTTGTTGGTATCTATCTACAGATTTCCTTTGCTTCCTCTGAATATGCCATTACAGATTGTGCCTTTTTGCCCAAGCTGAAGTTTACCTGCATGCAATGTTTAAGGTTTGTTTTAATAGAGGCATATATGGCTCACTCTGCTGCTCATGGCGGATCAGTACTGCACACCAGTATTGCAAATCATGTTGGATTCATTGTTTTTTTGTTTTGTTATTATTTATTTTCATTTTTTTTCTGGAAGAAAACATATGGATAATTCCTTGGGTAAATGCAGTCAATGTATGCTTTCTGTGTTTAAAGATAGATAGATAGATAGTAACTTTATTGATCCCGAGGGAAATTCTAATGCAAGATTGAGAGCAGTTCTATTGCCTCCTTACAGCTCTCAACATGGCGATCTCTGAGCTGGCAGCTCGCAGTTTACGGTGCGAACGTCGCTAACAGTGAAAACAACAGCAACACCGCAGGAGGTAACAGTGTTAACCTGAGGGGGAACCGGAGTGTGGGTGCTACGCTTCTGCGACGGCGCCGTCGGTCGGGACGCGGTTATCAGGTGTAACGGCCGTATGAGACCGGTGCAGAATGGCGGCCATGAGCTAGCCAGTGGGGCACGCTCACATGCACCCACATGCACTAAAAGCACACACGGGCGGCCCGGCAATGTCAACACAGCAAGGAGAAGCTCAAATTACAACACACACAGAGGGAGAGAGACTCCATTCTCTGCTCAGGTAGACATTACTCCTCTATATCTTTATATAGCAAATAGTTGTTTGCTGATATATTAATTCTCTGGGTATCATATAGAGCACCTTTAATAATGAGAAGAAGAATGCAAAAATAATACATTAAGGTTAATTTACACATACTAGCTTTTGGTAGTCTACCTTGGCCCAACAGTGGGGACAAAATGACCCACGTATGGATGGTTGCTCACATGGCCCCCACTAGGAGCCAACTGTGGCCCTAAACCACAATGGCAGACATACATGGAGCCCATATCGGTTGGCCAAACTTAGCCCAAATGCTAGCCCCTCACTAACCCCAGTGTGGCCGGCGTGGACATTTTGGCTGGGATGTAAGTGTTCTTACAGTTTTAACCTTTGCAAATAAACACACCGAATATTCAATAAACTCTGATGTGCTGACCGTACAAACATTGAGAAGATGGGTTTGTGCATCCTTAACACGCATTCACGGTCACATCTTCTGCCGTCTTATGTGACACAGCGAGTCCAGTCCGAAACTCCTCTCCCTGAGTGAGGAGCCGGTACTTCTTGTTTGTTCTCCTCTTCTGTCTCAGATTCGTAAACACAACTGGTGTCTGTGCTCTGCATGAGAAATCAGCCGGGGCGCCTGCTCAACCCTGTCTGCTTGGATTAATCCTTAACAGGTCAAGGTCAGACACATTACAACAATGCCGGCCCGGTAATAAGCATGTCTGAAGATTTCGCAAGCTCTAATTTAATTCCTAGAGCGTTATGTGAAGCGGTTGAGGGACAGAAAAAGGGAGAGAGAGAGAGAGAGAGAGAGAGGGTGAGAGGACGAGAGCGAGAGGGAAAGACAAGAGGTGAAACAACTCAGTGGCTGAATTTATGGCAGGCTGCCGCAGGACCTCGTTGCCGCGCCGACCGCTAACAGTTTTCCTCTCTAACCCCCTCCGCACATCTGAATGTGGCAATCAGCTCCATTGGAGAATTAACAGGAGCATTAGAGTGGAGGACACAAGCAATCAGCGTCCTCTAAGTTTGCCGTGCCGCCGTGCCAAAATAAAGCATTAGGGCTCGTCTGATCCTACTTCAGAGAAAACACATTTCACAGACAGCAAAGATACAAACAGTGGGAGCAAAGCTTCACGAAAAAAAAAAAAAAACATTTTTAAGCGGAGCATGATGTTGATTTAACACAAGGAGACAAGACCATGCATTTGCTGTTAGTCTTATGGGACATCTGCTCTGCCGTGTTTCTTGTTGTTCCTATGAATGGTAATGGCCTTATAGATCCTGATAGGCCAGGGTTGTTAGCGGAGTTTGCGGCTGGAAATTGAAAAGCTCCTGTCAGGTTTCAAGAGTTTTTTTATGGGAAGGAGAGTGGGAGGGAGGGTGTGTAACCGCATTGGTACATAAAGGCAAAAAGAGAAACTAGTCCTGTCTTCTTATTCAAATGAGAAATTTACAGATAAGCAGGTTCAGTTTATGAGCTAGAAAACCTAAGGAATCCATTGGTACCAACCAACCCTCCAAAGTTGGGCTAAATTTTGAGCATTAGCGAGGAGGGGTCCCTTGACCTCTGACCTCAAGATATGCGACTGAAAATGGGTTCTATGGGTACCCTAGAGCCTCCCCTTTACAGACATGCCCACTTTATGATAATCACATGCAGTTTTTTGCATGCAGTATAAAAGTGTAATTTTCGCCTATACTAAAATGGTGTATTTGAATATTTCTGCATACTGGGGTCCCTAAAAAGTCTTGGAATTACATAGCGCCCATAATAGCCATTTCATTGCAGTGAGACCATTTTTTTAAACTTGACATCTCTGTATAAAATGACCTGTGGTGACCTCTAGGATAATCACAGCCTCATGAAACTTAACGACCACAAACTAGAGACCTAGGGCATTCAGAGGATGGATGGCGTTTCTAGGTAGATTTACAATAAGGGGATTTCTGAGCAGTTTCCAGAGCAGAAGTGCTCGCCATCTAATCGCCGAAAAATGCAATTCTTGCAGAAATCTCCAAATGTCAAAAGTGTTTGATACCAAATCAGCGCATGGTATTTTCTATGGTGTTTCTAAAGGTCTCTGTGTCTTAATGTGACATTTTGGAGGGATTATTGATCATTTTTATCAATTCTCAAGTGGTAAAAAAAATTGTTAAATTTAGCACCAAATCTGTTTAACATATGGTATCAACCCAAAAATTGCTGTAACAACATATGAGACATAATAGAGCATGGGAATGGCCATCATATACTTCTATCATAATGTTCTAAATCCTTATACAATTTTACAATTTATTTATTATTATTAATTTATTCATGTTAATTTCTGATTTATGACTATAGAACAACTTGACACAGTGCTGAGCTGCATCTCATATTAATCTTCAGGTTCCCAGCTTTCAGATGATGTACACCACCATGTGGCATTTACTGTTGAGCTGCTATCGCCTCTCAAAGAGCCCCTGTACCGCCCTAAAAAAGACAAAACGGGTCTATTGTGGGTCTCAGAGGCTTAATGAAATACTTCGAATTAAACTTTCATATCCACACTATATCATTTAATATAAGGAGAAGAATTCTGAGAGCTTTGCTAAAGAATTGCTAGAGACACCTGCAGTCTTGAGAAAAATAAAATGATTGATCGGTTCCAACCAGTGTAGAGCTGGAGACAGCGAGGCCCTGAAGGTGTTCAGTCAAAATGTTAGTAGAGTGTGTGGGTTGACTTCCCTATCCAACGCTGCCAGCAACCGGCTGCATCTGACCCCCACATAGAGCACAAATACACAGGCCTCGCTCTACCTAGTGATGAGTGACAGACGGGCAAGTGAAGGCAAGGATGTGGCTACATCGCTCACACACATCTCACACGGATACATTCACGTCACACTAATGATGTAAAGCATACATAATCCCTGTGATCAATTCATGTTGATTATAAGGAAAGGTAATTGATGACTGTTCAGGTAAAATCCATTACACGCCATTAGTGTGACTAATACTTGTCCTCACTTCAAGGGCAGATTTTCACCTATAGCCTAGTTAATTTCTTTACTAATGATATGAGATAAAAAAGTCAGTTTAATTAACATAGTTTAAAGAATGTAGCTAAAAAAGAAGCTTTAACAGTTTTTCTTAATGCATCTATTAAATGTCTATTAAATGCACCGGTATATAGCCTGATTTAAATAACGTGTGTGTGCTTCTAATGACAAATGAAAGCCGTTTTATCAAATTTACAGCACTTAAGTCTAACCTACAATGTGACAGAGATGGAACAGTAATAGTGTGAATACATTACACGTGGCATTAAAATGTGTCTTGTATCTTGTATCTAGATACGATTTAACCTGATTACATGAACACCTGGTATCAATATGTGTGTCCTAATGAGATCTGATCGCTCCGTCTGAAAGGGCTGAGAGGAAGACTCCGGAGGCTGCATTACACGCAGGCTTGCAGCCGGGCACGCGGTGCGTAATGCGCGGACACATCAGCCTCAAAACGCTGCCGTTTAGAGGGACAGAGCCCGCAAACGTGACTTTGAAGTACGTACTCACACACACACAGAGGGAGACTATGAGCACAGACAGAGTGGTGGCGGTGACCTCTGGTTAAGGAGGTTCAGTGATCGGAGGAGCGCGGAGATTACGACGCAGGTTGAGTACTAGTGCTGGGACGATTCACCCATCTCCCGATAATTGGGTGCCGATTCGATATGTATTGCGATTTTTAAGTATACTGCGATACTACAAGTATTGTGATTCGATATTGCAATTTATTGTCATCATACACTTCTAGGGACTTTTACTTTGGAAAATATCTAAATTAATACAGTAAGAATGTTTGATTTTCAGCATGTATGTAGTCAGAGAAGTCAAATATATCAGTCATTGTCAGGCATTATTTATTAAATGTTTTCCAGCAGCCCAGAAATCAAAGAATAAAGACATTTCCCTCAACAATTAGTGGTAGTTTTAGGGACATGTAATGTTTTATACTTCTGGAGAATATAATCCAATCAATCTTATTTCCATATATGTATTTTGTATATTCAGTTCCCTTTGTTAACACTTTATTTTGAAAACCGGACATAGTCACATGTGTATACTTCAGCTAACTTCGCCAAGCACGTTACCGCAATACAATAACGTTTCCTGTCCGTGACAGAGTTAGCATGCAGCTTTAGCCGTGACGTCTAGCTCTGCTTTTCCTGGCAATGTGTGAAACCCAAAGTGTTTCCATACTTTACTGTATGTGTAGTGTTTACTACTTTGGATTCAACATGTGAGAGTACGGATTGTATACACGCCGACCCTCCGCCGTTTTCTACTTTTTCGTTTCGTCCCTGACCATCTCCAGAGGTGGTTTGGCCGATCGGATCACATTCCGTCCTCAATGCGTTTTGGGTGCATTTACAC
Source organism: Sebastolobus alascanus (assembly GCA_916701645.2). Lineage (NCBI taxonomy): Eukaryota > Metazoa > Chordata > Actinopteri > Perciformes > Sebastidae > Sebastolobus > Sebastolobus alascanus. Next base: position 782,309 of record CAKAOJ020000077.1, on the reverse strand, counting down.
CTGTACTCTCATGTGGTCAAGCACTATCCGATTGCAATCCGATCACCCAAAATGCATTTTCATGCCAGGTGTAAAGGGGGTCAAAGGCACAATAGGAAGAAGTGAGGTCCGAAGCCACACTCTACTATAAATGCAGTGGTGGCCTAAAGGTTAGAGAAGCGAGCTTGAGACCGGAAGGTCGCCAGTTCAATCCCCCAGACCGGCAGGATAAATTTGGGTGGGGAAAGTGAAAAGCAGCGCTTGCCCCTCCCTCATTACCACCACTGAGGTGCCCTTGAGCAAGGCATTTAAACCCCAACTGCTCCAGTGGAGCTGCTCAGTGGCCAGCAGATCAGACTATGGTTGTACTGGGCAGCTTACAAAAAAAAAAAAAAAAAATCACCTAAAGGCCATAACTTAAAGGTAACTAATTAAAAAAATATTAAAAAAAAATCTGTCTATCTATGCCAAAAGGTATTTCATCACGTTTTCTGTTCTGCTGTTCGTATGGTTAAGGTATTATCAAGTTTAGGCAAATAAGCCATCTTGGTTAATGTCAGGGAAAGATTGGCTTCATGTTTAAAATAGATCAACATAGTTTGTTTTGCGGGAGACAGGATGCAAACCCCAGTGTCTGTTGTCGAAGTTAGAAACGTTATATGCCCATTCATTCACCCTAACCTCGTTCCCAAGAGCAGGATAACAATGTCATGCTACTGCCATCGTTGCTAACAAACGGATTTCATTTGAAAAAACAATCAATTTCCACACATCTACAAAAGGCTGCCTATTAGAAAGACGTAAAACACAGGTCATCTTAAGCATTTGAATGATTAGTGCTGTTGTTTTTCCAGCGAGGACAGTCTCTAATGACAAAACTGTCAAACTGTACTTCGGTCGGGCAAATCATTTAGCATGCCTGTTTAATGCGTGTGAAAGTGCAGCTAATTGAAAAGAAACGAAGAAGAACACAAAGAAAGGGAAAAAAAAAACCCACCCCAACAAACAATCAATAGATCTATACGGGTAATGATGTGTCTGAACACAGTAGCCAGCCAGCCGAGCGTTTCATTTTAAGGCCACACATGCACAACAGTAGCACACATTTATCATAGAGCAATGGGAGGTCACGGACCCCGGGAGAAAAGAGCATTGCAGATTACACACAGACACGCACACTTGATACATGCTGCATGTTAAACACACACACATAGGCCTGAACACAAGCATGTACGCGTTCCTCTCCGTGCTCATACACAGACACACACACAAACACACACACAGCTGTGAGGCTGTGCTAACATGGGAAAAAACAAATAGTCGCAGCTGCTAGCCTTATAATGACACCCTGTTGGGTTCGTATGACAGTAATAGCCCTCCAAGCAGCAGTAGGATATTATGGCTAGTCACACAATACTATCAGCAGAGGAATTTTCTACAACCAGAGCCCGACACTAGGTGAACATTAGGAGGAACTGTTTGCATTATTAAAGAGGTATAGCTCAACTAGGGCTAATAAATGGACTTATCTTTTTTTATGCTAAATTTGCATCGGATACCCTGAGTCCAAGGAGTTGCTTTGTGTTTCATCATATAGCATCAGGGCTCATATTTATTTATTTCTCCTAGGGAATTGCACTGAAATATAAACTAGCACTAAAAATACTACCAGTATGACTTGAGGGTGCTTTCACACACGCAGCTTGGTTCATTTGGTCCGGAACAAGGGGGGAAAAATGATGCATCGGTGCATTTTAGTTCTGGTCCGGTTCCTGTTCCACACTGACTTTTAAAAAACCAACCAAGAGGAGTAAACATGAGGTTATACAGACCGACAGGTAACTCGTTGATTGGACAGTTCTGTTGGCATTCTGTGTCATCATTACATCATCAAGACCTACTTGGGGAAATCAAATTCTGGTGACTAACAGTGTATTTATGTTATTTGATTAATAACTGAAGCATTATTAGTGTTATCAGACTGCAAATCGAGCACATTTTGCGTGCTCCCAGATGACTGGTACGAACGCATAGTGCGAACATCAGGGAGCACATGAGGTGTATCACTTTGGGATCGCTGTCACACACTTTTTAATGGAGTTAATGAACTGACAAAGCACACGGAGTCGGATACAAGCACAGCAGTTTTAACAGCTTTTGTCCCATTAATCGGGGTTAATACCTGCGCTGACGTGCTTCTATACATGGCCTTAAATACAGATCAATAAGATCGCTACCTGAACAGATTTCATGATCAGCAGGTGGATTTATTAGCAGTTTAGTTTTTGAAATCACGCTAAAATCACATGTCTGTTATAACGCTAAAATCCTGTGCTTGGTTCGTTTGCTTTCACACTACAAACAAACCGCACTAGAGTCCGCTTGGAAGCTGATCCGAGACCCACTTTTTCAGGCGGTCTCGGTTCGGTTGTTTGGTCCGCACCAGGGTTCGATTGACAGCTTTCACAGCAGCCCAAACAAACCCTACTAACCAGGCAAACGGACCTGAGTTTGTTTTAACTGAACCAAACAAGTTAGGTGTGAAAGCACCCTGAGTTATTGATGACACCTCTTATAATCACTCTCAGCATGGAGTAAACATCTTCATTTGAGAATGAAAGAATCACGGTTTTTGACATCTATCCCATGTTATTGTCATGTGAGGTGGAAGAGATGCAACGGAAATTATCTCATGGTCTTGCACTCGCTCATGCCATAGCGCACATCATGGTAGAGATGACCAGAGTTCATGTTCACACTGAATGAACGAATTAAGTTATATATCATTAAGCTCAGGTTGTATGATAAGCAGAGTTTGTTTTAATTTACAAAATCACACTAAATTAGGGTTTAATTGTACTGAGTGGATGCAAGCCAAAGCATCTGCTGTATGTTTAGTTACTTTTTAAACACTTGTGTGTTATTTAGTATGACATAATTGGAACTTGAATATTGACATGCACAGCATTTACACGTCAGAAACTGTTAAATATGGCAGCTTCTATATGATTTGAAAATGTTGATAATTTAAATTAACGATGGCATCTTAAAATGTTCATCCTGTTTCTGATTATCTATTGTTAAACTAAAATGTTTTGTGTGCTTGTGTTTAGAATTTTTCACTTGTTTTGGTATCCATTTTGGAAATGTTTGCATATTGTTAACTTTAATATTGCTAATTTTCTTTCTTCCTTCACATCTGCCTTGATTACTGGGATGATTCATTATGTAACTGACAGTATAATTCAAGGCAAATGTTTGATGTTTAGTATAACATTATTTTCTAAACTTAAAGGTGCTAAATACGGGGTTGGGAGCGTTTCTTTTGCCTACAAATGGCTCTCAACATGGCGACGGCGAGCCGGCGGCTCGTAGCTAACGGTGCTAACAGTGAAAACAACGGCAAAAGTGCTGACAGAGATAACAGTGTTTACTTGAGGGGGAACTGGAGGGTGGGTGCTACGCTTCCGTAACAACGCTGTAGGTCGGGGCGACGTTATCAGCTGTAACTGGTGTAAGAGAGCAGTGCAGAGCGGCGGCAATGAGCTAGCCAGTGGGGCACACTCACATGCACGAACATGCACTAAAAACACGTTCTGCCGGCCCGGCTATGTCAACAAAGCACAGAGTAGCTTGGATTACAACACACACAGAGGGAGAGTGACTTCATTCTCTGCTCAGGTAGACATTACTCCTCTATATCTTTACATAGCAAATAGTTGTTTGATGCTATATTAATGCTCTGGATATCAAATAGAGAAACCTTTAAAGCAAAGCATAGCTGCAGTTTAAATCCCCAAACACAAGAGGTTTCAACAGCTTACAACTACGAGCCACTATTCCCTTTTCTCCAGACAGGCAAAGGTGGCAAAGCTATATTTTTAACTTCTAAAATGGATGTGTTTTTTTTTTTGCACGCAGAGAAACTGATCCCTTTACATAAATCCATTTCGAGAGCGCATCCAGCACTTACACCTTGTGAAAAGTGCCGGCAGCTTGAGTAATAGCTTGGCACATCTTTCTTATGACACAGAACAGGCGTTATAAAAGCTACTTGATAGGTATGGTAATTGCTGCCAGCCCAAAGACTTGAAGACGCCAGCCTTGATTCTTTAGGAGGTGTAGAGATAAATAAGCCTCTTTTAATGAGAATCTAACTCACGCTGAGCTTATACACTCGTGCTCACGCAACGCAACTCATCCCCTGTAGGGATTACACCTTGTGTAGTTCTTCAGTTAAACACCGCCATTCATCTCCAGATGTGTCTGTGATGCGAGTGACGGAGGTTGTATCATTGCTTGTGTTACACACCACACTGGGACTGATTACTTATGTCTCATCTGATTGCCCAACACATGCGACCCAAATGACCCCGTGCTCAGATTTGTGTGTTTAAGAGTGTTCATTTAATAGGATATAATATCAGAATTTTGCTCATATGCTGTGTTTTTTTGCTATTTTTTCTCAAACAACAGGTCATAAATGAGTGTAATTAGTAATTTATTGTGATTTTATCTTGTATCTTAAAATATGTCATATCTTAAAGTCATATTTTCTTTCTTATTCTCATTTATTTGTTGTTAGCAATTGTTTGTGGTTTCCTTAAATCATCCATCTCCTTGGCTGTATTTCTCGACTCTTGGAGGAGGATATAATTACCATACAAAATTGATTTGAACAGTTAGAATCATTGACTAAAACTACTGCCGAGAAACTATTAAATGACCATCAGTTTCAGAGGGTTCACAGAGACAATATAACGGACAGTCAGCAGAGATTGTGCTTGCACATAATAAGACTCGCTAAGCAGAGCCATAAGACAGTTGGCTGCCTGATGCTGACTGACAACTACAGATCAAAGACATACACTAGACTGCACTAACCACAGAAACATGGGTGCTATAATGGACAAACACACGCAGCATATTGAGTCAATATGCTCATTTTCCAGATTCTCTATTGCATCAGACGCTCCCTCACTGCTGCCATTTACAGAAAATCAAAGATGCCCGAGGGCGACTGGGTTTAGGAGATGACAAAAGAGCACACAGATGTTCAAATTTGGAAACAAAGTAAGTGGAATAACGCAGCGAGTATCACTTACTAATAGACAAATAAAGGGAGAGGCAGAGAGAGACAGAAGAGAAAAACAGAGTACGAGAGGGAGAGAGGGAGATCCACCAGCATTGGCTTGAGTGATCATTTGTGTCTCATCCTTTACCCCGATGGCGCAGGACTCAATCAAATCCTCCTCATTCTTGACCGTGCATTAGCTTAGCAAGCAGGGACCTTGTTTCACTCCCTCAATTAAATGCCCACCCGCACATAATTAATGACTGTTTTGTCCACAGATCAATAAAGGGCCTGTTCATTAAAAGTCCCTTTTGCTTCCTCAAAGATCCCCTCGCGTAGTTTAGTATTGCATCTAAGGAGGTGGCAGCGCCTGGCAGTATTTCCATCCCGGTTTCATGTCTGTCTGTTCTTTTCTATTTTTTCTTTTTTTCAGCTGGAGCGAGATAGAGAAGGAAGTCAAAGAAGGACTGAAAGCGTTCAGAATGTGAGGAAACCTTTTGAAACAGGGAGAAAAGACATATGGGAACTTATTAGTTGGAATGTAAGAATCACAGCAGCGTGGCTGTTTATCTCGTAGAGGCACATTATTACCGTACAGTAATAGAGAGGAAACAACATGTGCTGTAGGACAAGCTAAAAAGAATGGCTGCTTATTGGAGAAACAACAGTCTGGACCTATGCTTGTATACGTATGTGTTGAAGAAGAAATGTGGCACTAGTTTGAAGGGCAACTTCTTCATATCTCCGCCGTATGCACACAGCCCTGTAATCAGTCAAAATCAATGTCAACATCAACTCCACAGCCCACAACCACCCTCAGTGTTTACAGATGCAAAAACAAAAGCCCTGTCTAATACTTCTTAAAAGACAAAAGATCAATAAACGCAACAGGAGCTGGATTTAGCATGGAGCACGCCTGACTGCCAGCCACCTGCCATAGCTAACGCACTGAATGATTAGACCAGCGGTTGCTTCAATCTCACACATACACACACACAGAGTTTGCCCAATGCAATGAGAAGTGCGCACTATGATGTTGCCTCTCACCTCTCCCATCTGCCATGAAATCACAGCATCTCTGGAGATGGATAACAGGGTTTGAACAAACAGCAGTCTCACACTGGGTTGTGTTTTTTATTGTGTTTATGGGATTAGCCATCCGAAGCAGTATCTTTGAATTACAGTATAAATTCATCTAGTTCTTTGGCACCGTTGGAGCTAGAAAAAAAGGTTTCACCATTAATATCTACGGTGGTAACCACGTTACTTCTGTAGTTCTGCTTTGTGGCTTTTTCTTTGTAACTTTATTTGTGTTTCATTTCAGCCTCACTATGACAATGGATAGTCCAGGGGGATTTAATGATAGTGGAATGGCCAGCTATAGCCTTCACGAAGGACATATGGCACAAGGCATTTACCTGTACATGCTTTAAGACTGTTTAGGCCAGCCTGCAGTTTTCATATGTGACCTTTATATTAACTATTATCTTGTGATCTATGTGGTATTTGTAAAATGTTCCATCATTAACCACTACAGAACCAAGTCAGTTTTCTGTTGAAAAAGACATAATCTACCTCAAGAGCCTTGAATAGATATATTATATTCATATCGGATGCAATGAGAATGTTTAGCTAACTGTTCACTATAACAGTTTTGTACAGCTGATGATAAAGATTTGTCCCTGAATATGTAGTATAATGAGTTACTTGCCCTCTCATAAGTAAATATCCTTTAGTGTACAATAATAGCAATGTATATGTGGTTCTGAACATATCTCACTTCCTATTAAATTGTATAAAGCATGGTAGCATGTCTCTGCTGATTCAACGGTAGTCTGTAATTATGTTGCAAAATTAGAAAGCACTGAGAGAGCATGTACTGTACATGTACCTCTAACAACTCTCCACAAACATCTCGTCTGTGTTATTATTGTAAAAATACGAATATCTTAGAAATGTTTTGAACTAGGGCTGTCAAAGTTAATATGATAATAACACGATAATGCAAATTTATTTAACGCCACTAATTTCTTTAACGTATTAATGCAACTTGCGATTTTTTGGTTGTACAGTAGCAGGCTCAAAGCTAGTCATACTAGTTTGTTGCGAAGGAGGCTAAATAACGCTCCAAACATACACTAAATTTGGTCAGGAAAAACTGTCATGGCCATTTTCAAAGGGGTCCCTTGTCCACTGACCTCAAGATATGTGAATGAAAATGGGTTCTATGGGTACTCACGAGTCTCCCCTTTACAGACATGCCCACTTATAATCACATGCAGTTTGGGGCAAGTCATAGTCAAGTCAGCACACTGACACACTGACAGCTGTTGTTGCCTGTTGGGCTGCAGTTTGCCATGTTATGATTTGAGCATATTTTTTTATGCTAAAGGCAGAACGTGACAATATTTGTCATTGTTTTGTGTTGTTAATTCATTTCCAATAATAAATGTATTCATATATTTGCATAAAGCAAGCATATTTGCCCACTCCCATGTTGATAAGAGTCTTAAATAGTTGACAAAACTCCCTTTAAGGTACATGTGTGATTAATCACGATTAACTATGGACAATCATGCGCTTATTTGCAATTAAACATTTTAATCAATGGACACACCTATTTTGAACATTTGAAAATCCATTTTATGAGTGATGTGAACTAGATGCATGCAGCAATTTGTTTTTCAAGTAAGTGCAGTAGTTGATGGAAAAAATGTCCAAAAATGTTGTAATGTTAATAAATCCTTTAAAAATCTAAATTGGAATCCACACTACTCGTTTCTTGGCCCATGGCCGGACACCCCAGCAAATGTGTTTTAAAATCTGTTCTCTAGTTTTTCAAATAACGTACAAACTAACAGCAGGCAGACGAACAGTGCTTGTAACATAACCTCCTTGGCAGAGGTAATGAAAAAATGGCTAAATTAAACTGGCAACCATTTTTCATAAGACACTCTGTTCCCTAAATATTTCCTTCATCTGTTTGTATGCGAGGACCCAATTTTTCAGAGCCAATTTAGAATCATTCCACCCTTGGTCAGTCTTGCTGTAGATGGATTCCCTTGTGTAACATCTGGCGGTCTCTAGGCAGCGTGCATCCCTCTATTCACTCCCTTGCTCATAAGCTGGTGTAAAATTGCCCCTTTGAATCTCCTCCACAGCGGATTCCTCATTTAGTGAGGCAGCTGTTCCCCGCGCACAGTCACAAGCTTTCTTTATTTTGTGTAATATCCTAAACACAGCCACATAAGTTCTCTCTGTCTGTGTCTTTTGACTGATGAATGTGGCAGAACGGCTCTGAATTCCCCAGCTCCCAACGCTATGATGTGTGCCAGTCTCCTGGATTATGAGACATATGGAGGCATGCGAGTACACAAGCATGAGCAAATGAACTCAGAGAGTCTAACACACTGCCGCACACACAGTTACGGATACGGCATACACAGTGTAAACACACTGAAGGGAGAAACCAATATAGATGGACACACACGGACGTACTGTAAATATTCACACAGGTTTTTAAAGCTTGCACATTACACATTTTACTGAACTAAACTGTGAGAATTTGAGATTTGGAAAAGCCTCTGAAAACCCTCCAACTCAGACATGCAGACTTAACAGTCATATTTTCATTTAAGAAGTTAATCCAAATCTTTGCTTGTTAAACCTCTGGGGCTGGAGCAACATACTGCAAAGAGCATTTCCCATCTCCCATCAATCCAGTGCCCTAAAGCAAAACTGTTCCTATGGGCTACATATACTATCTATATATATGGCTCGATGGTAACAGTACAACCAATTAAAATAAAAAGGTAGAATGTAAAACAAGTAGTCCAAGGGCTGAATCATTGCACACAAGAACACCGCAACTACAGTAAAACAACCACATCTGTAAGACCAGTAGAGTTGGGACAAAATAACAAAAATAGATATATCATAAGACTGTGTGATTAAAGCAGTGGTGGAATGTAACTAAGTACATTTACTCAAGTACTGTACTTAAGTACAAATTTGATGTACTTGTACTTCCCATTTTATGCTACTTTATACTTCTACTTCACTACACCTAAGAGGCAAATATTGCACTTTGTATTCCACTACATATACAATATTTTTTTTTTTTTAAAGATTATTTTTTGGAGCTTTTTATGCCTTTATTTATAGGACAGTGGATAGTCTAGAAAGGGGGAGAGAGAGGGGGCGACATGCGGAAATGGCCACAGGTTGGATTCGAACCCGGGCCTACCGCGGGACACAGCCTTATGGGCGCCCGCACACCAGCTGAGCTAGCGGGGCGCCCATACATATACAATATTTTAAAGATTTAGTTACTAGTTACTTAGTTTATTTCTATTTTGTATCAATATATAAAATAAGCCAGCCAACACAGCTGTATACCATATAAGGTAATTAAAATGAGCTCCACCTTTATAAGCTACAATATATCATGACATAACATAATGAATACTTTTACTTTTGATACTTTAGGTATATGTTGATGCTAACAGGCTATTGACTTTAACATATGTAAGATTTTGAATGCAGGACATTTGCTTGTAAAATAGTATTTTTACACGGTGTATTGTTACTTTTAAGTTAAAGACCTGAACACTTCCTCCACCACTGGATAAAAGAGAGGGACTACAGTGCAGCAGCATGCATGACCACATGGTATGATCTACTGCTGACTGTTATCTGGCCTGTGAACCGGATCATAAAGGTCACTGTTGTTGGTGTTATTGTTCAAGTTATTGCCAAAGCATTAGTTTGTGTGCGTGTGTGTGCAGGGCTGTGGTGTTGTTGAATGTACCAGTTTCTCTGTGTGTGCAGTAAGTCTGGTTTTGATCAGCGCTGAAGGATTTAAAGCTGGTAATACCTTATCCTGGCTTGGTACCAGTGACATACTTTTCACTAGTCTACCTCTTTGAACTGCACATCCTCTGTAGGGTGAAAAAAAACTGAAACAAATCACATGTAGCATCCTCCTTTTTGTACTTCTCTGGATACAGCTTTGAAGTCTACTGTAGCGGATATTTTTATGATGACAAATGTTGTTGCTGAACCTTTTATAATGACATGAAACGTATTTTCCAAATGTTACATTTCACATCACTGGTAGGTATTAATCTTTTTTGGAATGTTGGTAACGTATGCATGCATAATAGCATGGTAATAGATAAAATGGTACATTTTAGTTAGATAGTTCAACATTTTGGGAACTATGATCACTGATGCTACAGGAAGGAGATGTTAGCTTAGCTTAACATAAATACTGAAAGCAGTGGGAAACAAAGAAAAAGAAAAGTTGTTGCGCTGGCTGCCCGTGACCTCACTGTGACGACAAGACGACAAGAAATAGTCCAGTGTGTTACTTTCCCGTAAAAACCACAACTTGTCTTTTTGAACCAGAGAAGATTTAATCACCTCAAGTGCCGATGTGTCCCAGCAGCAGCCTTGTGCCCTGTCGAAGTGTCCTCGAGCCTGACACTGAACCTCTACTGCACCTGCTCACTCATCACTCTCCAACGGCAGCATCAGACTAAAATGTTAATGTGTGTGTCAAGTGGAAGTATCAAATGCTTCAGGTTGTGGTAAATGAGGACTGTGGTGTTAAATGTTCTCAGCGATAACCTATTGCTACATTTAGAGGTCTGAAAAGAAAACATAAAACATACATCACATGAACATAAAGTAATATATAATTAAGTAGGGATAGCACTTTTTTTCAGACCGAGTACAAGTACTTACATTTGGGTACTTGCTGATACCGAGTACCGATATGACTACTTAATAATACCATTACAGTTCTAACAATGACTTTGAAAACATGTTGTATTTTTTATCAGCTGTTCCTCACTTTCTGATTGTAACAAATTAAATATACGACATGATGCCGTTGCTGACATTTTAACATTCAACTTTGTGTTTTCCTAATGCAAACAAAGCATAGTTTGCAGTAGGGATGTTAATAATTAACTGTTTAAATATTAAAAATTTAAAAAAAGCTGTCACTCAAAGGAGAATAGCTGGTCCACCTTAAAAGTCAGCCCACCTTAAGTGCGCCTGAGCTGGAGTTGTCGCTAACTTTGGGACTAAACCCCTTCACTTTAATCAGTAGGTAGCTGGCAAGAGACAGGGACTTGGCTTGGGTCTTGAAGAGTTGCAGCATTTAATCACTGACAAATAAACTGTACACACACTGCACTGCTATGTTCACAGCTATAACGTTACTGCTAACTTCATTCTCATCGTCACACACGCTCTCTCTCTCAACCGGACACTAGCTAACGTTACGCAGGGCTTGCAATACACTGGCGGAAACCATGACAAGGAATGATAGGCAGACAAACAGCTGACAACCTCGCAGCTGAACTGATGCGTTGGAGACTAAACTGGCTGCATGGGTCCATGACAATGCACGCAACATCGTGGCTGCTAACTCTCCCGGACGGGTGGACTCAGTTGCCTGTTTGTGCATCTTTGCAGCTGGGCGGCACTTCAACCACAGCAGCCCTGCACGCAAGGCACTCATCTTGTCCGTTAACGTCACGTTGCCGTAAAGTGGTATTGGAAGCGGCTGAATGTTGAGTAGTTTTACGAGAACAAGTACACGAGCACACTACCGGGCCCGATACTGGTGTCGGTGCATCCTTACACTAAAGTTAATTAGAAAAAAATACTAAAAGAACAATACTCATTAAGAAGTACGCATATAATGAAGAGCTCGTTTTAAAAATCAGGTCTCTGGGAAAACAACAAATTTTGCAATGTAGTCACCTGTTGTGGATACAGCGATGAATACAAACAGAAAGTACCTTCATTAAGATGTGTAGCATCCTTCAACACCTTAATCAAATGCAGAGGACATTACCTTAATGAGTTAAGACTTTAGCTCAGAGAGCATGATTCGCTCATAAGGCCGGAACTAATTCCCGCAGGACATCTAGAGGCTATTTTGGATTCCTACAGGGCATCTATGGAGTATGCACACACACACACACGCACACAAACACACACACACACACACACACACACACACACACACACACACACACACCCACACACACACATGCAAGGACAGCAGTAGCACAACATCTCCCCCGGATGTATCAGATTATACCATGCAGTACATTCAATTACATCTTATGGCAGATGGTGTAAACAAAATCAAACACACATAATCTCGAAGATTGGATCCTTCAGTTAGATATTAACCCTGATATCCAAAGACCTGACACAGGACTAGACATATTAAGACGAGGAGCCGCCTGTGAGGGCTCAAAGACGATTGACTCAGCAGTTTTCTGATGTGGGGTAATCCAGAGCAACGGGAATACACATACCGTAGTGAAACACAAATGAGGACAAAATATTGAGTGAATCACACATGGATTGGAAACACTGTCTCGCTCCCTATCTCCCTCTCTATTTAATCGACTCGGCTTTAACCAACTGACTTATTTTATTATGGTAATCAAGTGTTGATTACCCCAAATGCAATGCAGCTGATGTGTTGTGCATACGAATATGTGAATGTAATGGATTGATTAGTAATAATGGATCGCATTAATGTATTTATTCAGCAGGAGATTTTGTTGTGATTATACGTGGCTGTTGTGTTAATACTGTACTACGTCTGCTGTGCTTTGCAGAGAAATTCTTTTCTTTATTGCGCCTAGTTTTCTCAGTCCAGACCTGTAATTTTATGGCCTGTCAACCAATTACTGTATGAAATACTAGAATAAAAGTTTTACGACTGTCATCAACATTAATCGGACAGCTTGACAAAAAAATCATACAGCTTGTATTTTTCTACTTTTCATACTCAAAGTGCAGGATTATTTTATCCAGGCCAGCACATGCATGAAAGTAGATAATAGCTGGGCAACTTGAACAATCTGATGGTCAGTTAACTAATGGCTGTCTTAGCACTTTTTTAGAATGATTAAACTGGAGAAGCTAGACCTTGTTACCTCGTAGCCCACGGCATATGCAAATAACAGACTCACCATCCTGTAGCCAGATGACCTTGCTGCCACTCTGTGCGAATGATGGCTTCCAGGTCCTTCAGGTTGTTTTTACTGTGCCATCCAAAATTAGTCTCTCTCCAGCTCTGTGGCTCCGCTCTGACTTCTGAAAAATAAAACAGACCCCAGAGTGAACTTCATTGTTTTTTTGTTTTTTTTCCGAGTTTAAATGAATAAATTCCCCTGTTAGATTTCTAATGGGAGGGTTAGGGGGCGGGTGGTGGGGAGGTGGAAACAGGGAGGGAGAGAAAGAGGGGGGGGGGGGAAGGCAATTTGCTAATGGAACACAGAGAAAAATGGTGTGGACCTATCTCTGTAAAGGATGAAAGAAGAGGCAAAAAAAAAAATAACCTCGGTCTGTCTGGAGAGAGCGAGAGTGAGCTATAGGGCAGGAGGTAAAGTGGTTTTAAAAAACACCATCATTAACTGTCATCTTCATCTCAGGTGCAAGGCTAGAGAGCGAGGGTTGGGAGATGGAAGGAGAGGAGGGAGGGAGAAGAGGATGTACTATATTTGCCCAGGAGATCATTCAATAGCGTACAATCTTCATTTAATTACCTGCTTTACATCTCCAAACCACCTCCTCCCCCCCACTGCCCTCTTCCTCCCTTACAACGAGTGGAACCTGCAGAGGTCCATGGAGACCGCGGTGCAGCTACTTAACTACGTTAATTAAAGTCCAACTTGAGTCTAATCACACAAACTTTGTCCTGATGACGGCATTACAAAAAAAAAAGCTATCTCCTGAAACCCAGTTGCCCTGTAACTGTGCATCCAGATTACAAGCCGCGGGCTCTGTCAGCAAAATGAAGCTCCAGGATTTAGGCCTCTTAATTCAGTGGAACATTATTTAAAATCTCTCTCTGCTGGCTGCAATGGAGGTCATTTGAACTGTGTAGATGTTTGGCCGACCGAAATGCGAGCGCAAACATAATTTCAAAACTTCTTAAGCCACGCACATCCATTCTGTGCAGTAAACGTTGCAGATGTAAAACTTCTAGGGACATATGCCAGTGAGAACAAATTGTGCAGAATAGATGATAACCGTACTTGGTAGATTTTCAGATACAGTTTCAAATACATTCATTACTTCGGCCAAGGAGGTTGTGTTTTCGGTTTTTCTGTTTGTCAGCAGGATTACGAAAAGAAACAACTCGCCCAATTTTCATGAAAGTTGGTGGAAAGGTGTAACATGGGCCAAGGAAGAACCCATTATATTTTGGGAGTGGATCCAAATCACGAGGCGGATACACGCATTATTTTACACTTATGGAAACAGCCTCGGCGAAGGTCTGCGCTCTCCGAGTGCCCTTCTAGTTTCAAATGTTTTTGTCTAACCATTAAACGATCCATTAAAGTTTTTAAGAGAGCTGTGAGGTTCCTGTGCCACGTCTGAAATTTGTCAAAACTTTTGCCAACATTTTTCTCCTAAATCTGTTTCATGCTCATTTTCAAGTTCAACATGTTTATATGCTGTAATGTTAAAAAAAAAAAAAACTTTATTTTACTCATACTGTCTGCCTGAATATGCCTGTTTTTACCCTCCGTCTGAAATGCTCCGTTTTAGTGCATTTCAACGGAAATGCAACATAATTGCGTTGCTAGGCAACAGCTTGGGTCCATGTTTACTTCCTGTCTGCTGATGTCATTCACATACACTGCAACCGGAAATATGGTGACTTCAAATGAAACTTGTGAGCTTGTGTTTACAGCATGGGAAGTCGTGAACACAGAGGCTAACAATTTTTTTATTTTTTTTTTTAGATATTTTTGGCATTTCAAGCCTTTATTGACAGGACAGTGGCCAGTCTAGAAAGGAGAGAGAGAGGGGGCGACATACGCAAATTGCCGCAGGTCGGATTTGAACCCGGGCCGCCGCGGTTAGGACTTGTTATATGGGCGCCCGCTCTACCAACTGAGCTATCGGGGCACCCAGAGGCTAACATTTAGCAAGCTAGTAAGTAGGTAAAGGCATAATGCAGTAAATGCAAAGGCATAATGACAGAGGAAAAAGATGAGGCCGTTTTATTTTATTTTTTTATTTTCCTCAGACCTATTATAGAATTCGAATATTTTAACTTATTATGCACAGAAAAATGAACTTCCCTGGCCTCCATCATTTTTGAAAACATCAGCAAACACGTCACAAGTCGTGAACTTTCAGAAACGTTCCACTTACGAGGTCGTGAATACCACAGGGGGGGGGGTTCTTATTTACTCTTCACGTGAACACGGTAAACACGACCCCATCTGAAGGCACCAATAAACTGGGACACATTTAGAATGTTTATGTTTGTGTTGTGAAACGGTCTAAATATTGTAGATTTGTGACATCACAAATGGACATAAATCCTGACAGTTTGTTTCAAAGACAGTTTCTGTATTTCTCTGTGGATTGAGCGTTTTGATACCTTCACAGTATTCATATAGCACCTGCTTTATAAACTGCTTTATAATATAAAATACATGAAAATCTCACTTTTTACAATACAGGACCTTTAAATTGCAATGCAATCACAAGAGGCTGACACAATATAACACCATGTAGAATCTACTGCAGACCAAAATAGCCTGGCAACAAATGCTAACTTTGTGAATAATATTACATTTCTTTTGAGGCTGTATCAGAGATATGCTGATTCTACAGTATTGTGTGCTCTTAAATGGTCCGTTGTTAGTGAGGTTGTTTAATCAAATTGTATTCTATTGTAAGGAGCAGCTTATATTATACATTAAGAAAATACACAAGCTGCAGAGACTCAGTGCATGCACCACAGAGCAGTGACCCAGTACCTCTGCTGTTTACACTGCCATTAAAGACTACTGTAGGCAATATCACACGCCTGGTTAACCGCCTCTTTCTAATAGCCTGTCATGTTATCTGAGAATACAGGTGATTTTGATCAAGCGGCTAAGTGGCCCTGGTCGATAAGAAACAACTTACAGTCTAACAGGCACCAACAGAACACATTTAACTTATAATGACAAGATCAAGTGAGCGTGAGTGGACACGTTAAAAATATAATGTGAAAAAATAATGTATATGTCACATAAAAACACAAGTACATAAAGCATATTATATATATATAGATATATATATATATATATTATTATATCATATCTCTGCTGTAACTGTTTGTCCATTTAAGACTGCAACACTGAAGAAAAAAAAATATTTTAATAGGAGATGATAATGGCACTTTTAACATCTGTTGGTAAGTCAATATACAAATTAAGATAACATGAAAAAAACAATTAGATAAACCTGAGTTACTTGGATCACCCAAGAGTAGGAGGTTTTCTCTTCTCTTACCCTTCTGGGCTCACATTCATGATGAAAACACTCGTGTGACACAAAATAACGTTTGATGCACTAAATGTATAAACTTGTAAACGGGGCTTGCGTGGGACATGGAGTTTAAACATTTAAGCATGATGAAAAGTCAAACTGTTTGTAGCGGAAAACAAAAGGAGGCTTCTGGAGATTATTGCTGAGCGGTTGCACACAGGGCCTTGCGGAGGTGCTGAAGCTCTGAGCTTATCTTGATCAAACACCAACACGGTGCGGATTCCTCACTGGGCCTGCAATGGTTTCATTGTTTTTTCTTTATCTTTTTTTATTTCCTTCCAATCAATCTTTTTTCCTCTCATTGCATTTGCTTGTTGCCGTGTTGCTGGAGTGCCTTTCATCATATCAGAGCATTTTAAGGTATCATTTACCTGTCCCCACAGTGGCAATTTGCGATAGTTTTGTCCCCGACACAGCAGTCACTATGTCAATGTGATACCTTCGATAGTCTGGTGGGGATGTTTGTCTTTTATTCAGCATTTTATTTTTTGTATTCGCTTGCTTGTACTGTCATTTTAAAACACGTTATTTTTTAGGACGATTCAGTAAATTATACATGCATTGAGAGTGCGCACATGCACTCGTTTTTGTCACTTGTGAGGACATTGGACTTATTGACTTACATTTACAGTATTTCATTGAGGTTTATTTTTACATTAACCACAATCGCTGTATGCCCAACCCTAATCCTTACCCTAAAGCTTAACTTAAGTATAATTCTATCCTTAACCAAAAGCAATTGTCAATATTTATTGGCTTACCTTGTGGGGACTGGCTTTATGTCCTGTAATGGGAAGTGAGTCCCCACAATGTGACTGTGTGCAGAGATTTTAGTCCCCACAAAGGGAATAATACGATTACATGAACACACACACCAGGGTTCAACGTTAACGTTTTTTTTTTTGGTCAGAAATAGACTTGCTCAAAGCCAATTTTTACTTGCCACTATACAAAATGGTTTATATATTTGTGGTTATCAAGTAACAGTAAAGTTAATTGTCATATTTTATCCGCATTGCTCTCAAACTTGAAGCAAACTGTGCAATACATAGTTGGAGTTTCACCTAACGTCCTCTAACACAGTGGTTCCTAAACTAGGGGGCGCACCACCTAAGGAGGGCCCGGAGTTATAAAAGGCCGAGAAATAAAACATGGGCTGAGAAACATGACAGTATTTGGAGGAAGTGAGAGAATACGCCTTTATGATAACACGATCAAGGGAAGGAAAAGGTTCTCTTAGCTGCTCTGGGTTATTCTTATCTGTGTATGGAGCCAGACTGAAGGGAAGCCCTGTTAAATTGGTCTATCTGATACAGTGAGGCTGACGACTGAAAATGTTTAGAGTTGATATTTAAGTCTCGTGGGCGAGGCAAGTCTCACAGAATAGGTAAGGGAGATGCAGCCACAGAACATCTACAAAGCCATGCTACGTTTTCACACATTTCAATGCCAGTGAATTCAGACAAAGACTATAACTGACTGGAGAAACATCTGAAAAATGATACTTTAAGAGGCGGCACAGGACTGTAAAGTATTTTAGTTCTTTTTATATGTTACAGCTGAGATTTGAGGGAATGCTTCATTGCTGCACTTCATAAATTCCAATGCCTCCTCATGCCTGTAAAGCATCTGTAGAGTCTCTGATTTGACCATCAAAGATGAAGAGTAAGGGACTCGGAATGCGTGTTTTAATACAAGGGTTTAACCACAATTAATGTACTATATAAGTTCTATAAGGTTTTATTGAAGCGGCAACCTCCAGTGCTGAGAAATAAAGTGCCAAAAACTGCAATTCTTTGAATGGCCACTAGAGGCTGGCTCCAAAAGGGAGTCAATCCCCATAGACCCCCATGTTAAAATCTCTAAAACCTCTTCATGTTCTGTCTCCTGAATTCTCATTGATGCCTTCAGGCCGCCGTTATCAGGCACCTCTGAGGAGAACTAATCGTTACTCCAACTCTTTTGTTCCTTCTGCTATCAGGTTACTAAACTCAGATAGTAGTCATTTCATGTGAGATTTTTATTGACAGTTCCCTTACATGATAAATCATGTAACAATGTCTACTTATTTATTATCTATTTGTTTTTTCTTTATCTATTCCATTGCTATTTATTATATTTTTATTAACTTATCTGCTGTCCTTACCGACCTCTGTTTGTCAGTTTTACTGGCCTGTGATTGACACAACATTTCGGATGTTTGTCTGGATGTTGTCTGTGTGTGTTTGTGATGGGGTAAGCTGTGAAGTGAATTGCCCTTCTTGGGATCAATAAAGTTGTCTGAATCTGAATCTGAATCTGGAAATGCCCAACTTTACAGAAAAAATAAACATGTTTACAGCCTGGTACAACAAATGGTTTTGGTCTCAATAGCTAATTTCCCGGTTTGTGACAACTGTACGGGGGGTGAATTTTTATATAACTCACTCGTTTGAATTATATTAAGGCTTAAAGTTAGGCATAAATGAGGGCGTGGCCACTTTGAATGACAGGTGGGTGCTGTGCCAGGTTGCTAGCTGCTAGCTGTCTGCTCTGCTGCGTCAACCGGGCCGCCTCAGCTCCACCGATGATCCACCTCTTCGCCCATTTTTGGATTAGCCGGGAGTTAGGCGGTGACGTCACTGCCAAGATGGCGACGGCCGCAGCCATGCACTCTGAGCTTCACAACGGCTCTTCAGAAACCTATGGGGGGAAATATTTTCTATCTACAAATTGGGGGCCCTGCAGAAAAGGTCACACAACTAAACTCCTGTTTCCAGGATAATTGAAATGCTCACTTGGGTTTCAGCTCATAAACTTTGTCTTTACCTGCCGCCATTTTCTTGCGAGTGCCCGATCGGTACTGCACATGTACAACTCTCAACAGAGATGAGAAGGATGTGAGATGGCTTACTCCTTAGCTACTTCCTTCATCAACTCTTGAAAAGAAACAATGTGTTTAATTCCTTTTTACCACATGCCTGATAGGGCAATAGTGTTGCTAGATTTACTAGCCCAACGTGGCATTTTACTGGCCCCGGGCAAGCGGGAAATCCATATTGTTTAGCCCTGCACACACACACACACACACACACACACACACACACACATAAACAAACAGACAGTAACAGCACATTGGCTGCTTCTGTGAAACTTAGTATCTTTCCCTGTCTAATTGTTTATCATCTGCTGCTGATCATGTTGAGCCTTGCTGAACAATCAAAATTACCAAACTATTACCCGCGGGACTAGTCGGGTGACAGAAACCTCAACTACACTCAAATGAGATCATTGTTTCCTCGATCCAATGAACAAAATGTGCTTTGCTTAAAAATACATTCACGGAGGTGTTAAGAGGGACAGCGCTGGTGTTTATGTGAAAAGTTACTGTATGAAAAAGTATATCTCTGTGTAGTCTGAGAAAGAGTTGCAGGCTTTCCTCGAATAAATTTGGAAAAACAAGAAATCGCTCTATGTTCTGAGGGGATTGTGAGTTAAAAACAAAGACGGGGCAGCCGAGGAAAACATGTTGGCCAGCACAAATACATTTTTAAGAAATGGTTTCGAATGTAGTTTTACACATCCTTAAAAAACTGCCCTAAAGTTTTCCGAATGGGGCATTTCTACTTCTGTAATTCAGTATATAAAGACCATTTTGATATGACTTTTAAAAACCAGCCACATGCGGATTGGGATTTCACATGATCAGTAAAAACTTATAAAATAGGAGGGCCAAACACAAATATGATCGTTCACATCATACATCTTTATCCCCCCCCCTCACGCCTTAGGTCTTTTGCCTTCGTTGAATTAATCATAAAATGCTCCCCTGAGAGCACGGGACATGGTCCTCTGTGAAGCAGCCAACACAAATCCCATGAAGCCTCTCCACCTCCCGGCACATTTTGCTGCATACTGTGGCTCCGAGGGAGTTTTACACCAATTCCCGGGAGGAAGGAGTCTATTTATACAGTATCCTAAAACAGGGTAGTCATAACCACCAACCCACCGCCGCCCCCTTCTCACCCCCCCCCACCCCCCCTCCACTCAGGGCAGCAGCTTTAGGTGACAGTGCTGACACACCGCCACATGATAGTCCAATCTAATCTTTTAATCGCTCCAGTAACTTCATGTCTCCGGGTGAGTTGGGGCAAGCTAGTGGTGGGGATGGGATATCGTCTGCAGAGATATGATATAATCCTTGAACACATAACAAAAAAAAAACCACACACGGACTCACATGCAGACTTACACACACTATCCCGCTCCACCCCACCCTCAGAGTACTATGGCGAAGCCTCATGTATCTGTGGGTATTAACAGATCAGCGCAGAGCAGCAGCCACCCTGCTTTAAAGTCTTTTCCTGAGGTAGTGCTTCAGAAGCCTGCTGCAGAGGAGGATAAACGCACAGCAATCCCCCAGGCCCAGCGCCTCCTCAGCTCCGGCTCTCTCTTTGCTGCCCCCTCCTCCTCCTCCATTCCTCGCTTATCCCCACTTTCCTTCCATCCCTCATTATTTCTATCCCCCTTCTTTTCCTCCGCATCTCATGCTTTCTGTCCCGCTATCTGTCCCTTCCTTCCCTCTGGCGCTTCATATAATTCTCCTTTCTGTGCCTCCTTATCCTGCTCCCCTCCCATTTCGTGTCCATCCCTTTTCTCCATCTTTTCCCCTCATCTCGCCGTCTTTCTCTAGACTTCAGTAATGAACGAGCCTCGCGGCCCATCTTTGCCAGTTAGAGAGTAAGGAACCGATGGTTACGCGTTGTAACCTTAGTTCTATGAACACGGGCTGAGCTCCATAATGGGACTCTTAAGCTTTGGCCACTCGTCTTAGGCTGTGGTTCCACTTGTCTTTTCAATGCGACAATTGTCATCCGATCATGCCGGGGCGCATTAACTGTCGAGTCTGTATGCTCCGAGATCATATATCCGAGATTGGATTTTGCTCGCACTGGGATCCGATCAACCAGACCACATGCCGAGGTGGCCTGGCTCGCATTGAGTTCAGATCTCAGTGAGGTGTGGACATAATGTGGGCACAAACGGACAATTTATCAAACGTAGGTCTCGCATCATCTTCCCCCCCACATGGGAGTTCCTCTCCTGAGCGAGAGCAAAGGGAAGAGAGGAGGAAAACCGGGGCTGGTGCACAGCTGAGACCAGCAGTCTGAGTCTGCTGATGAGCCCCCCAACATTTCCTGATTTTGCTGCTTCAAAATAAAAGCTTTTAAATAACAAAATAACAGGGGACTTTTATTGTGAAAAAAAATGATAGGAAAATGTGTTTATCACCAAATTAGTTTAATTAGAATTTCTTCAATGAAAACAAGTCCGCTAATACTGCAGGGAGGGAGAGCAAAAATAACAGGGGAGTTTTATTGTGAAGAATGTATAGGTAATTAAATGTGTATATCCACCTTTTTACAGCTGCTTCTTTGACCACAAAATATATCCGATCGCTACCCGATCAGGCAGGTCTCATTGAAGTGTCAAGTGTGGATGAACATATGCGGCTGAGTTCCGATCTGGAACATTCAATCACAAAGTCGCATTGAAAAGACAAGTGTAACCACGGCCTTAGTGTCTTTATATCAACTAAAGGCCATGCTCTCGTGATTCCTCATCCAGTTCAGTCACACTGACACACATTACAGTTTATTGTACCATTTACTCTTTCTCAGTTTGAAGAATCAGTTTAAAACTATAAAATATGAGGCTTCTCCCAGTGATCTTACTAAATTACCGTAGAGACTGACTTACTTTAATCATGGTTAGCATTGTTTTCATTATTATGAAAAGAAACAACTATTAAAGACACAGACAATTTCCACCATGTAGGTTTTCTTCAAACAACAAAACAGAGGGGTCTCTGAAGAGTTTTAACTCTCAAACAATGAATGCTGGGAAGTATGCTAATATGCAGATCATGTTTCTTTAGTTGTTAATGAGTTGAGTGAACTCACAGCAGTGCATTTATTCAACTCATCATTTCAAGTCAAATGAGCTCTGAGGTGGTCTAGAAATAAAAACTAGAAATATATTAACCTGATTTTAATAAAAACTTATATAATTATATAAATGTTAAATTATAATTTGATTCCACTGAATTCCTGTATGATGTTTTACATTGTAGGGGTTTTGCTTTTGCCATCTATGAGGTGACTTTCTGATTGGACAGTAAAGCTGCTTTGAATGGAGCTATCACTGTACGTCAAGGGTGACTGAATTTAATTGAAATAGTAAACTATAACAAGAATGCTGCTGTCTAAACTCAACTATTGGTGTATGAAAATAATACGCAGCTAACATCGTGTTGCGAATTGTCAGAAGGGGATGTGACATGATGTGAAATGCATCAGATTTTCTGTTTGTAGAAATGTTGGATTCAGGAAATTGACAGTTTCCACATTCTCTGTGTTATTGTATTGTCAGTCGGTCCCCGGGGGCATCATAGAGATTCTATAATCCAAAGCCACTGAGAGACGACTGCAGTCAATACATTGCATTGGCACCCCGCCAAGGCATGTAGACAGAATGAGTTCATTACATGTACTTTTTTGTTTGTTTTTTTAAAAAAGGAAGAAGAAAAAAAAAAATCTACCTGAAGCAAGTGTACTTCTTGTCGGAATAAACAAAAGCTATAATATATTCATATGTTCGTTGTAAGAGGAAAATATGTTTTTATGTTATTCATGAAACAACAAAGCAACTGTGCTAAGAGTGAGGGGGGAGTGATCCTTTTTAAAGACTAGACAGAGAGAGATGGTTAAATAAAGTGACACACACACACACACACACACACACACACAGAGGGAAACAGCTTGCCATTCAAGTCGACAGAATGACAGACGAGCATGCAGACAGACTGACGGGAGGACCGGGGAGGGGTAAGTAGGCTGAATCCAAATTAAGCTGATCAGAGCTCACTGTGAGTTAATCTAGTTATGTGGATAAAGGACTTCCCTATGGCTAAAAACACAGAAAGTTATGACTCAGTGAGTCTGTGTGGCGTGTGCATGTGTGTAAATTTGGGAGAAAGAGGGGAAGTGCGACTGTCTGTTTCCCAGCGTGCAATATTTGTATCTGTTTATCCACATTTAAATACACACACAGACTCATGAGCCTCGAAAGCTTCCTTAACAACTAACACTTGCAATCTGCTCCGCTCGCACACTTTCAAACAGAAGCCGACTTCAACCAGTGCCTCAAAAGGCCAGAGATGTATTGATTTGTTAGGCGAAACTATGCTAATGACAGACAGGCTGTCAAATCTGACAAGCCTGACAGAGCCTTCACTGAGGTATTTTGCTTCTAGGTTTAAGTCTGAACAATGGGCCTCATGCAGGAAGCGATATAAGAACAAATTTCCTCTTATTTTTGTTCGCATGCAAAATTTGTTGTTATTTTGTTAGTATCCATGGATTTATAGGATTCACCAATGTTTTCTTATTTGTGCTCTTCTCTTTGGTAAGAAAACATTTAACAAGTGGTCGAGAGCACTCTTACCAATAAGAAAAAAATAGGGTTGTCAATTGATTAAAATATTTAATCGTGATTAATCGCGTATTAATCATTTTCAATATATCATCAGCATTTTTTTATCTGTTCAAAATGTACCTTAAAGGGAGATTTGTCAAGTGTTTAATACTCTTATCAACATGGGAGTGGACAAATATGCTGCTTTATGCAAATGTATGTATATATTTATTATTGGAAATCAATTAACAACACAAAACAATGAGAGATATTGTCCAGAAACCATCACAGGTACTGCGTTTAGCATAAAAAAAATGAGCTCAAATCATAACACGGCAAACTCAAGCCCAACAGGCAACAACAGCTGTCAGTGTGTCAATGTGCTGACTTGACTATGACTTGCCCCAAAACTGCATGTGATTATCATAAAGTGGGCATGTCTGTAAAGGGGAGTCTCGTGGGTACCCATAGAACCCATTTTAAGGTCAAGGGACCCCTTTAAAAATGGCCACGCCAGTTTTTCTTCGCCAAAATTTAGTGTATGTTTGGAAAGTTATTTAGCCTCTCACGCAACAAGCTAGTAAAAACGCAAGTTGCGTTAATGCGTTTAAGAAATTAGTGGCATTAAACAAATTTGCGTTAAAGCGTTATCTCGTGACAGCCCAATAAAAAACATCTTGTTTTTACTGTCCACAAACTGTTTGTCCAATGCAATCACATTTAGATTATTATATGTTTTAAAGTAATTATAAAGATTGGATTATTCAATTTGTGGGTTAAAGAAATACTATTGGTCCATTGATCCCAAATAAAACCCTTGATATGATATTGCGTGTGTTCAGCTTCTGAATGGCTTACATACTGCTCTTAGATGCTTTTGATTTTCCTGTACCACCAGTACTGACACTCTGGAAAATCACGTTTACTTTGTTTAAGTATATTTAACAATACCATAATTTCACTACTGCTGAAGCTCGTCTTCTTTAAGCCATTTTTGGTGGCATCTCTCTAAATCCAATTCTGGAGTATTTGCACACGGCAACATCTGACCTTACATAGTGTTTAGGGGGTGTTACCTATGCTGATAATAAACAAATCGGCCACACGCCTCCAATTTGTGATCAAGTGTGATTCGTCATTCAGGCCACCTGGGTAAGAGCAGATTTGGATGATTAAGAACATTTGGTGCATCTGGAGTTGACTTCTGCTATTTTTTTCTCTTAAAGGGGCTATATGTAAGAATCAGAAATTGCTTGTTCACAGCGACACCTGTGGCCGCAATGTCAACGAAAGTCAGCGTCCTGTTGCTCGCGCTTGTGCTCGCGCTACATTGACATGAACGAGCACCGGTCTAAACAGTGAGGCGACACACGTCAGCTAACACACAATATCACTCTATATTTCACCTGCTTGGCAGTAATGTTAGCTGACCAGACGAAGGTCTCTCCATGGATCAATGCTGATTCTAGTGCTGGCTTTTCCTGTCTCAGCCCGCCGACCCGGAGGAAACGGGGGGGGGGAGACACCCGGTCGGGACGATAACGTAACTCGCTGCGGAGCTCCGTCACTTCACAAGACACGGGAAACCTCTGTTGGTCTGGCGGAGCGGCAGCATTTATTTCTGCAAAAACGTCCACTGCACATTCAGTAGATATTCTCAGAGCTAAACTAACTCTTCTGCAGTGTGCGCGCGTGCACGTGGAGTTGGAGCGAGCCGAGCAGGTGAGAACGAGCGCGGTGTGCAGGCAGCAGGCAGCAGGAGCAGAGCTGCTGCGCGCTCGCGTACCCACACGCGCGCGCGCATGGGATTCCGACCCGTTATGATTTATGCGCGTGATAAGTTACAAATAGTCCCTTTAACAGACATTTAAGAGGAATTTAAGAGAATGTTGCTGCATGAGGCCCATTGTGTGCATTGTGTCCGTGAGAGCATTGTGTGTCTTTGACTTTGTGTGTGTTTACGTGAGGAAATGTGAGTATCTGTCTGTTAGCAACATGTCGGAGCTATGTGTGGGGCAAGGGGGGTGTGCAAAAGTGAGTGTGGTCGGGCAAGTGGAATTTTTGAAGAGCGCATAACACTAAATGAGTCGACACTGGAAGCTTTCGAGACTCACGAGGGTTCATAAGCATCCCCCCTCTCATGTGTATACCACTTCAAACAGCAGTTAGAAAGCAAAACAAATATCCAAGTCAATCAGCCACCTTTTCTTCATCCCTCTCATCCAGCAATCTTCGCCGAAAGACATCAAGGGTAAATGATTGCAGGGGTGGCTATCAACCACAAGAATTTCAGTAATACCAATGCATTTGATGAAATTAGGTCTCAAAGAAGAAAAAGATTGAGAAAAAATGAATACAAATTCAATCAGCTCTGTGTACACCGCCTGCATATCAAAGAGAATGAGGAGAGGGGAGGGGCTGATGCAGTAGGCCAAGAGATTTAAGTTTGAAATAAGCTTCAACTTCAAACAACTCCTGATTTTCATTAAATGCTTTCAACACACTGTTGAGCTTGAGTATGCACGCAATGAAAAGGCATTATTTACCACTAAGAAAAGGATGGGAGAGCTCTACACCGAGTCGAAAAGACAGAGACAGAGAAAGGGCAATTTCTCTTGCCTTTCTCCGTTGGCACAGGGCTCTCCTGTGCAGAGCCGAGAAATAAAACATGGGCTGAGAAACATGACAGTATTCGGTGGAAGTGAGAGAATACGCCTTTATGATAACACGATCAAGGGAAGGAAAAGGTTCTCTTAGCTGCTCTGGGTTATTCTTATCTGTGTATGGAGCCAGACTGAAGGGAAGCCCTGTTAAATTGGTCTATCCGATACAGTGAGGCTGAAGATTGAAAATGTTTAGAGTTGATATTTAAGTCTCATGGGCGAGGCAAGTCTCACAGAATAGGTAAGGGAGATGCAGCCAAAGAACATCTACAAAGCCATGCTACGTTTTCACACATTTCAACGCCAGTGAATTCAGACAAAGACTATAACTGACTGGAGAAACATCTAAAAAACGATACTTTAAGAGGCGGCACAGGACTGTAAAGTATTTTAGTTCTTTTTGAATGTTACAGCTGAGATTTGAGGGAATGCTTCATTGCTGCACTTTACAAATTTCCATGCCTCCTCATGCCTGTAGAGCATCTGTAGAGTCTCTGATTTGACCGTCAAAGATTAAGAGTAAGGAACTCCGAATGCATGTTTTAATACAAGAGTTTAAACAAAATGAATGGACTATATAAGTTCTAGAATGTTTTATTCCATACACTTCCACACTATCAATCTACCGAGTGTATTGGTGCCCTTAAATGGGGTTGTGTTTACCGTGTCCACAAGAAGAGTCCATATGAACGCCCCCCTCTTGTGGTATTCACGACCTCGTAAGTGGGAAGTTTCTGAAAGCTCCGAGCTGTGACGTGTTTGTTGACGTTGTCAGAAATGGCGGAGGCCATGGAAGTTAATTTTTCGGTGCATAATAAGTGAATATATTATAATTTTAATCGTATATTGTAATTCTTCGTAATTTTATAATAGGTCTGAGGAAAATGTTGATATTCCCAACGACCTCATCTTTTTCCTCTGTCATTATGTCTTTGCATTTCCTGCATTATGTTAATCACTTGCTAGCTTGCTAAATTGTTAGCCTCCGTGGCTTCCTGATGCAGTAACGTTAATATTGCCATTGCTTAGCAGCGGTAATCACGACGATGCCACTTGAACACCAAGCTTATGTGTGCACGACTTCCCATGCTGTAAACACGAGCTCACGAGTTTCATTTGAAGGCACCATATGTCTGACCATTGGGCAAACTCTGGGTCTGAAAAGTGAAGCGAATGCTGAAGTGCCTTAAACTTGCATTATTTCTAACAGCCAGCAGGGGGCGACTCCTCTGGTTGCAAAAAGAAGTCTGATTGTATAGAAGTCTATGAGAAAATGACCCTACTTCTCACTTTATTTATTACCTCAGTAAACATTGTAAATAGAGGTCGACCGATTAATTGGGCCGATTTTTTGACATTTTTTTCATAATCGGCATCGGCCGATGCCTGAGCATATTAAACCGATTATCAAGCAGGCAGATCTGTGGGCAGCCCAGTGTTGTTGTTGCTGTGGAACACGTGTGACACCGCCCCTTGTGTGTCAATCAAATTGCCATTCTGCCGGGAGAAAGCGGTAGGCTTAAATTCTTCTCTTTCAAAGCCCTATATATATTTAATTGGTTAGATATGAAATGTTACTTTTAGAGAGAAGATACTTTGGAACTGTACTGATAGCGAGCTTCCAACCAGGCTCCGACGTTATCAATTCTGTTTTTGGTAACGGAGAATTTCTCTCCGTAGGTAACGTTAGCTGTGTGCGGGGCGGAGCAACTCTCACAGCGCAGAGCAGCGCAGACACACAGAGCTTCTGCTCTTAGTAACTATGGTGGAGAAAACTAAACTTATAAAGCGTGATTACACTTTACTAGAGTTGATGCTGCCAATGCTTGTCATAAGTGCAAGTTTGCGTGTGAGGGCGGAAACACGAGCAATTTGCCGAAACATTTAGCAAAAAGTTCACTTCCTCATTAAACGTGTCTATGGGTCCTACATAGCCTCTATGACGTCACCGCCTGTGTGTAGTCCGCAGCATAGCAGATATGAGCAGCAGGCTGTGTAATACGAGTGAACAAAGTTATTATTATTTTTTGATCAATTAGATTATGGCCATATAGCTTGTAACAGTGTCTGTCAACAAACATAAATAAAAAACATGCTTTAGGACAGTTTTGGAAAGGTGCTTAAAAGGTTTTGAGCCCTGTACTATTACTGCTATTAACCATCATGCACTAAATAAAATATGCACTGCAGTGCAGACACTAAATGCAAATTGGAGAGACACACCATAAGTGTTGTTCAATAAATGTTTACTAAAATTAAGAAATTTTGTGTATTATTTGTTATCATTAAGCTGTTATATTTTATCAGATGGAGGAAAAAAAGAAAACCAGCCAAACATATCGGCAAAAAAAAATTGGCATCATATATCGGCCATCGGCTGTCCTGATTCTGTAAAAAATCGGCATCGGCCATAAAAAAACCATATCGGTCGACCACTAATTGTAAACATGAGTTTATGGTCTCAATCGCTAGTTTCAAGTCTCCTTCAATACAGCATGATGTTCATTTAGTAAATTATGGTCCCATTTAGAGTCAAATAGACCATAAAGCAGGGTATGCTTTAAGGCGTGGCTACCTTGTGATTGACAAGTCCTTACCACGGCGTTGTCCACGTTTTTGTCTTAGAACTTTAACCCTTTCACAGTGTGTTTTCATTTCATGAAAGTTAACTATTACATTTTGGTCGCCTAAAAATGTCTTATTCAGCGTTCGGTTGTACTTAGCTCCACCCTCTCGTGTCACTTCTGGTTGCAAAAAAAATAAGATGGTGATAGCCAAAAACCAAGATGGCAACGGCCAAAATGCCGAACTCGAGGCTTCAAAACGGCAGTCCACAAACCAATGGGTGACGTCCCTGTGCCTGCGTCCACTTCTTATTAAGTCTTACCTGACTTTCTGTCTTTTTTAGTACAGGAGCTTTAAAGGTCACCTCTACCAGGCATCTACAACAACTTTGCTTATCTCTTATTTTTTTAAAGCATACACCTCAAGCCTCTGTGTGTAAGCATTCAAGCATGACCCTGTTGCTCCCAGCGAAGACCTCATTAAGATGTTTCAGGCTGAAGATGCCTGGGAAAACAGCAGCCAGGAGGAGAGAAACCACCTCTGAAACAGAAGAATGATAGTCCTTCATCTTCCTCTGTAATAGTTACCTTTTAACAAATGAAGGCTAAAAACCTATTAAGAATTGTATTGACGCCGAATGACCTATAACAGGTACAGGCATGTACACATCATACATGTACACAATGTCGGAGCTCTTTTGTGATTCAGTTGCTCAAGAAGATAGATTTTGAATGTCGCTTATACCATAATTGTACCTGCTTTGTAATTGAAAAGAGATAAATCCATTTGATGGACTATTTTCTCTCTCCGTCTGTCTCTTTCTTTGTCTCTCTGTCTTTTGTACACACATTTTTTCCCCTCACAAGCTTTCTGCCTAGACGGTTCCCAACAGGCAATTGTCTTGAAAAATGTGACTCTCAGCATGGGCACAAACAATCTTACTGTGCCATTGGTTTACTTGCCTCGCCAGGCTTTTTAGAGTACAGTAGGTGTTAAAATTGAAAATAAATGAAAATAATGTGTTCGAAGTAGAAGCACATCTTTGTATATTTGTCCCCTTTCTTGCATTCATCCTTCCGTATATTGAGGTAGAATTCTTTGTTTAACGTTGTATTGTGGAATCAATAATGCAGTTTAAAACTTTTAATGAAAGTCAAGACAGAATTCCTTGTAATTTATGGTAGCTGCACAGATACAAATCTTGTTTTTTTTATATATATATTCCTCTTGGGAATTGGGCACAAGTGCTGCAGTTGTATAGCAAGCCAGTAGTACAAAGTCAATTTCAACAATCTTGCTGTTAAGACAACATGACGTGTGAATGTCGAGGGAATAATAGAAGAACAAGGTATAACTGAATGCCTCACTCACAATCTATTAATACTTGCTTTTGTCTGTTTACTTTTTCTCTTGTCATCTACAGCCTTTCATCACCACCGCTCTCTCTCTTTGCTACCTCTGGACATTACTGTACCTGTGTATCTGCCCGTGAGTAAACCTTTTAAAATCCCTGCCAACGCTAGATGATCCTTCTAACATAATGGAATCTCATATCCAATGAACAACAATGGATACGTAGAACAAAAGCAACAGAAATGTTCATGTGAAGATGACCTTTAAAAGACTTACTTAGAGAAATCATTAACCACGCTTTCACACGTAATAATAATCCACACTTTTATGATGGGAATATGGCGTTGCTGAATTTAATTATCTAAGTTTAACAATTGTGCGAAGCCACACTAAGCACGGCAGCATATACAGACCAGGGCTGCTGAGTGAAAATGAGTGAATACATTACGATTTAGATTAACATTTAGATTAACCTCTCTGTATGAGAAGGATTTTGTTCTGAAGAGATGTCACTACAAAACAGGATGATCTATGTGATGCTTCTGGACAGATATGAGGCTAATGACACCTCAAAGTGATGCTTTTATGAGGACAGTAGCATTTGGGGAAATGACCATCAGTGTATCACAGTCAAATCTGACAGCGGTACGGCTTCCTGAATGTCAACTATTCTTTTTGCTCTAGCGCTTTGAAATCATTTGACTGACTGAGAGCATAACATCTTAAACATGGCATGCCACTTTTCTTTCTCCTTTACTTTCAAATGTGTTATTTCTTACACTTTAGGCCTGTGCCCTGTTCTCCGTACGAAGATAACTGAATTAGCTTGATTTGATTGTTGAGGATTTGACCCACGTCTTGTATTGTTCAGTTCTTCAAAACTGGATTAAAATGTATCTGCAGCTGTTGTCAGAGCAACAAGCCATTAAATCCAACAAAAGTGCACACTTATTAACAGTTACACTGTAACTGGATCATGACCAAGACATTTTAGGGTGAACACAATACATACGTCATTTTCAGAAACAAATGACACCTTTCCTTAGAGGGATGGAAATAAGTAGAGGGAAAGAGGGATTTAAGTAGAGGGAAATATGCAACAAAATAAAATAGGTACTCTTGAGAAAAGAACCAATCCTGTCTTAAAAAAGAAAGATATGAACTCAGTTAAAAACCTGCTTACTGTTGGAGTCAGTGACATTTAACAATGACATTATGATGGGATTTGTCATTTCAACGGTAAAATTTATGATTTTTACCTGCATCTTCAGTACATAAGTAAAATGGAACAAGTTTATTAATTCCAGGTAAATTATTTTGTGTACCAAGCACTATTTGCCGAAATAGTTTGCAATTAAATCCGTTTAATCTTGAACACAACATTACATGTACTCACAGTCTAACCACATTTACTCAATAATATAAAAAATAATGAAGTGTGGAATCAGTGGACGTAAAATGAGACATGTGTCCATAAATCTATTGTCCCAGTGCATGCTGGGAGGCTTCCCAGCACACATACCTGTTGGAACTGCAATCACACAACCCTGTCTCCAACAAAGTTACATTTCCATACAACTAACTTGCATTCTCAATTAAGTTTTAAATTTCCCGGATTATGGTCGCAGTTCGAAAGTGTTTTAAGCACGTGGTTAATGTTGTAAACTGAAACAAAACAAAACAAATGCAACAAAACTACTTGGTTAGGTTTAGTAAAAAACATCATGATGTGGCTTAAAATGAATGAGTTTGTTACGTTATTTAAGTCACGGATGTAAATTAAAAGTAAACATTGACTTTTGGTTTCACACGGGACACGAACAGCGGTCTCCTGGGAGAAAGACCTTTGTTTGTTTGTCCCATCCACCACCCCAAGCTCCTCCCTTCAAGAATGTTCGCGGACTAACACTACAAAAGTATTTGTGATATGTCAAAAACAAACATAATCCGCGACAAAATATGTTTCCCTCAAAACGTAATTCACAATGCAGTTTCATTGTGTTGGAATGTAATTTAGGGCTGAATCATGATGATTAGCACTCAGTCAGCCAATATGAATGCCGATCATGGTTTCAAACTCTACTCATTTCAAAATAAGAATACACTGAAGATAACTTCAACAAATCAATGCTGTAACTGCATTCAAAGAATCAAATTAGCTGGTGTGGATAAACAGGATTATTTGAGCCTAAATTAGTTAAACCACATTGAGAGAACAAGGCCCTGGTCTGTATTACTAAGCTTTCATCACTGTCTCCCACAGTCAGAGAGATAGGATGAGGTTGCCCTACACCCCTTATCTCTGATTTCACACCAGTGTATAGCTCCAATCCAGATAGACCCGGATTATTGTTTAGATACCGAGGCACAATTTCTTGTCTGAGACTGATAGTGGTACTCGAGCACAAAAACACACATGGCCATTCAGTGATGTGTTGCAACTGGTGCCGATTATGCATTAGAACAATATAAAGCCCAATATATAGCCCTATTGAAGCCACCATAGTAGGAAGAACATGTGAACTGATTAGTCTAAATATTAGACAATCCTTTATATGGAATGAGTTCAATTTTAATATAACAGAATAATTATGTAAAAATAGTTGATCATTTCTTGTTTTTTTTTTTAACCAACTTTGTACAGGACTGCAGAAGAAGCATTTTTTTTTAAAGTAGATATGTGTGACATTTGATTGAAAAGGGCATAACGGACAAGCCTTGTGATGATCAGAAAAAAAAAACATTTATTTTTTGTACAATGTACCATTAGGAGACCTGCTCATAAAGGCCAGCCTCCTTGGTGAAGGGCAAGTTGTGTGCAGTGTTCAGTACTGATGAGAAAACAACTATGGCTCAATTCAGGCTGATGGTCTGGAAATAACTCACATCTTGAAAGCTTCTGTGAACGGCTGTCGAACAGAAGACGTGTCAGATATGTGCTTCCACTTTGATTGTCGGAGGGCTCCCTCTTTATGCCTCTCTCCCTCTGTCTTTGTCTCTCCGTCTCTGTAGCTGTCCGTCTTCCTCAGCCTTCTGAAAATTGAAGTGTAGAAAGAATGGCCCACAAGCTGCTTTACAAAAATGGTGGAATGACAATGGGGCTGTTAAAACCACTTGGCCATCCTAATGCTCATGCTATCGACGTTATTGATTTCCCATTCTGCGAGCAAACCTCATAGCCCTGTGGACGGAAGAGGATCCGCCTCGCCTCCCCGGTGATGGTCAGCAAAGTCAGTTTAAATAGATACATGGACCGGCACCCACCCTGCCGCATACACACACACAGACACAGACACAGACACAGACACAGACACACACACACACACACACACACACACACACACACACACACACACACACACACACACACACACACACACACACACACACACACACACACACACACACACACACACACACACACACACACACACACACACACACGCCCCATCCAGGACTGAAATAGCTCCATGTTCAAAAGCAGCAGTGACCAAAGTCCAGACTTCAAACTCCTCTCACATCAAGCCCTGCCAGTCAGAGAGTAGAGAAGCTTTCAGACAGCACAGCAAGTATCGGCCTGTCTGCTCGGCCTCTTTTCTACTTCACTTATTCTCCCACGGCAGCCAGAGGCTCTGACCTTGTGTAACGTCCTCCAACTAACTGGCCTCTCAGACAAATCTTCCCACTTAATGAGAGAATGTCACTTGTTAGCCAGTACCATTAGCTCCAGCCCCGTGTTTCCAAATCTACCTGAGAGAGCATGTTGCCCCCTAATGCCCACAGTGGTACACTGACAACTGAGGGAAGAGGAAAACTCACACAGTAAGTCACGCAAAAATATTCCTAAAATATTTACAGATTACACAGCATTGTAGTATAAAATGCTCTGAAATGCACTGGAATTCAACACTGCGTTGAGGTTAAAAATTAGGGTTGACCCCTCTTAACTGATTAGTCGACTAATCGGTCGTTTTAGTCTTAGTTAACTAAGATTTCTTTAATCGATTAGTCGTTTTTTATGTGTTTTTTTTATGCTGAATGACTTATTTCCCAAAAACTTATGAGCACATCTGTTAAACACAAAATTTAAAGTGGTGCTTTTGTGTGATTCTTTGTGGAGAAACTCAGTTTTACAGATCTGTCGATTAAATCAACTTATCGAGTGATCGACAAAATCGTTTGAGTGTTAGTGAACTAAGAATTACTTTGGTCGAGGACAGCCCTATTAAAAATAATATCGCACACCACGCCTAATGTTAGATATTACGCTTTATTGGTACTGTAATCAGATTCATTGACTGCTCAGGTTCAATTTAATGCAAAGTGTACTGTGAAGAAAATCATGAATATCGTAATCTTATGTGCTGCAAAATACCATTTTAAAAACTTAAATTGTCAAAAGTAAGACAAAAGATTAGTACTTAGGGTGTTGGTGTTAATCCTATGTTGTAACAATTGGTCAAACTGCTTTAATTAGATTATGGTAAGGTGAAGAAATACCATAGCCTGTATATAAGAAGTGGACGTAGTCACAGGGACGTCACCCATTGGTTTGTGGACTGCAGTCTTAAAGCCTCGAGTTCGGCATTTTGGTTGTCGCCATCTTGGTTTTTTGCAACCAGAAGTGACACGAGAGGGTGGAGCTAAGTACAACCAAACGCTGAATAAGACATTTTAGGTGACCAAAAATGTTACGATTAACTTTCATGAACTGAAAACACACTGTGAAAGGGTTAAAGTTGTAAGACGAAAACGTGAACAACTCCCAGACCGGACAACACCGAGGTAGAGACCTGTCAATCAGAAGGTAGCCACACCCTAAAGCATCCCCTGCTTTATGGTCTATTTGACTCTAAATGGGACCATAATTTACTAAATGAACATCATGCTGTATTGAAGAAGACTTGAAAGTTTACAATGTTTACTGAGGTAATAAATCAAGTGAGAAGTAGGGTCATTTTCTCATAGACTTCTATACAATCACACTTTGTTTTGCAACCAGAGGAGTCGCCCCCTGCTGGCTATTAGAAAGAATGCAAGTTTAAAGCACTTCATTGGCTTCACTTTTCAGAAGCGGAGGTTGCCTCTTGGGAAATACACGTAGAAAACCGAGATATTGATGGTATGAAAAAAACATTTCTGCTTTTGAGGAATATTGTTGCCTCTAAAATGACAAAGCCAACTACTTATACCTCTGCTTACTGTTATCATTGTGGTCCATTACACACATTAGTTTTGTCAGAACTGGCACATGGAAAAATTAATATGAGAATAAGCAGCATGTTCAGCACAGGCCTGACTTGTCACAGCCTGCCAACATCTGAAATCTCTCCAGTCAGACTTCACCAGACTGGAAGCAAAGCAGCAGAAAGCAGAAGCAGATGCTGCTTCAGTGTCAAAGTGTCGACTCTCCAGGAAAATTCTTCTCATCTTAGTCACAGGGCTTTTATCTTCACAATGTGATGAAGACAGACCTGGGACTCTTGTGTTTTTTTTTCCTTTTTTTATCTGAACCTAAAATTCTCCAGCTTTTCAATAGAAAAAAAAAACAGTGCTCTGAATGACCCTGCCTGAACTACCATTCATCGACCCATCCAAATGGAACCATTGTTCGCTGGGAAAACTCCACAAGTGGCTGCGGCTCCTGTGGCCATCACATTATGAAGAAGATGACAGATGTATTGTAAGAGGTCTTTCAAAATTCGCTGCCTGTTCGACCATGTTCTAACTGAGCGGTGCCCATTAATGCACATGGTCTTGACCGTAGAATCTATAAAACAATGGAGTCAAACATGTTCGATGAGCGGGGCCCATTCAGCCTCTGTTGCACAGCAGACCCAAGCAGCAGCAGCAAGCAGTCTGACTTTCTGAGAGAAGACAAACATCACCTTATCACACAGCAATGAAATAACATTTAATATATCGGACAGATCATTTTTAGTGGCTTTTGGGGAATTATATCATTGAAATTCTGAGTAAAGTCAGGGTTATTATTGTAAACTAAAACTGAAACTAAAACAAAAATAGGCCAAGAAAAACACTATGGTAAACTGAAACTAAATAAAAAGGATATCCTTTAAGAAAATTAAACTGTAACGATATTGCCTGGTTAAAAAATGATTAATAAAAAAAGAACATAAATTAATTTCAGTTTGTAGTTTTTTAGCTATAACATATCACTAACGAAAAAACTGAGACAGCATGAATTTCCGTCAACTCTCGTGACACTGAACCACAGAAAGTGAATGGACTAGACAGCCCAGGAGATGAAGCTATGTCGCAATTGCTTCACAATTAATCCTTATTCATTTTCAAATGCTGTCTATTCTTGTAACAAGAACATGATTTAAATATTGTAGTAGATCAAATACCAGTAAACCAACCCAGGTCTAATGTTAACCAATTGGGGTCCAACAAACTAAAACTACTGTAATACTAAATATATAAAAACTAAAACTAAACCTTTCTGAAAAACTGAAACTAAACTAAAACTAGCAAACGCACCCTGAAAACTAAAACTAAGCATTACTATTAAGAAATGCTTCATCCCTGGACACTTTCAAAAAACATCTCAAGTTACACCTGTTCATCAAGGCCTATGATCTCAGCTGACTTTTCCAACAGATCACTCTTTTAATTGCTTAGCTACACTTTAATTGCTAAACTACCGTGACCATGTCAGCCCTTTAATTAATTTATGAGAATATATTTGTGCAGTCCTGGAGTTTCTCAAACAACAGCACCACATTTAATGTGAATAAATTAATAAATAACGTTCAATATGGCAGATGTTGGTATTTTATGTTCATTCACAGAATCCGATTTACACAACAAAGCCAAATCTAGAGTTATCAAGTCCTAACTGAAAATAGTGTTAGTCTTGTTACCATTGTTATACCACAATGTCCCACTAGTTTCTGTTCAATTTTCAAAACATGCAGGGTTTTTTTTTAGCCTTCTTACAACAGGTGAATCATCGCTGCAATCTCCTGCTGCATTATAAGAGGCGGTTTTGTCTAATAATTCCAAAAGTACACAGACTATTTTTCTCTCTCGCTTTCTTTCTCTCTCACACACACACACACACACACACACACACACACACATATCGAAGAGAAAGGTCAAGGTCAAGATGTGTCTTACTCATACTGCACCGAGCTCTGCGAACTCAAAGAAATGCTCGGAAATACACCATTTGCATGGGTAAAGTGTTAAAAAGGAAAGGGCATACAACTTACTACTGTTATATAATACTCTAAATTATTCACTGCCATTTTTCTCAAGGCTGCCAGAATTTTTTGAAGTGGAGAATTGGACTTAATGAAGAAGCCACTTGCATGAAACCAAAGGCAGAGTTGAGACGGGGACAAACTGTCAACCCGGAGATCACCAGGTTGTACCCATTCGTTGTGTTGCATGGTTGTGTTTCCCTCTCTCCAGTGCAGCTCACTGAAAAATTGCTGTGTCCCAGGAGAGGTGACCTGCTTATGTAGTGTGCTTCCCCTTTAACCTAGCTGTAAGCCATTCTCACCTGTCAGATCACTGCCTGGATGCGTGCTTATGTGTGTGTGAGTGAGTTTGCAGTTAGTCGTGTGTTTGCTCAAGTTCACATGTTTGTGTGTACTGGTATGTGTGTGTGTGTGTGTGTGTGTGTGTGTGTGTGTGTGTGTGTGTGTGTGTGTGTGTGTGTGTGTGTGTCAGGGTTTGTGTGCGCATGTAGGATTTTCTTTCCTTTTTTCCATACAAGAGGAAAAGCATTTTTCTCAACCCTTGTCAACAGCCCAAAGCCATTCAAATGAAGCTTACATTTTTTTGTCTTCCTATTCTTCACGGTCTCACACACACACAGACACAAACACACACACACACCACTTCCGCAGAGAGTTTGAGAGCACAATTATGTCTATAGTTACTGAAGTAATGAATAAGGCAAGTGCTCTCAGAAATGTTAGTCACTACTCTGAGGTGTACAACGTATGCGTGACAATGTACTCCCTCTATTTGCTTGGGCATGGGTGTGTGTGTGTGTGTGTGTGTGTGTGTGTGTGTGTGTGTGTGTGTGTGTATGTGTGTGTGTGTCTGTGTACATACACCCAGCCCAATGTTATTTACACAGTCTAGCTCTCAAACATTCAATCAGGGGCAGAAAATTGAATGTTCTTTATCTTCCACAGCCTAGCACAGGTGCAGTTTATATTGGGAAACACCACTAACCCTCCGTCTCCTCTCCATTCATCTACCTTTACCCTTCTGTTCTGCTGGTTTAGCTCAGTGTAATCATAACTGTAATTGATATTTACAATAGAGGGGCTTGTATATTTCAGGTGATGTTAGGACAGGCATTATTTATGAATGGTTCAGGGATAATAAAAGGGTGTTTAGTATACAGCAGGACAGCACTGGAAGTTATACAAATTAGTAATACGCTACCAGTTTTGAATAACGTGTCTGAGATTCTTTTGTGTACTACAATTCAAAAAGAAAACATTTTCAGCCGCAGCAGAAACTTGGCTTCATCCGAAATTGCATACCATGCACTACATACTCAATGGATGTACTATCGTTCAACATACTTTTGTGTAAATAAACAGTTGCAAGTGTCTTTTCGGATGCACTGAGCAGTACTTTACGTCGTCTCTTCCTGAGAGCTTACTTGCGGGTTGGAGACGTGTAACCATGGTAACCTGTGCTAACCTCATGTGACCAAAACGAAGGAATTAATTTTAAATATATATCATGCCAAGCACAGTGAAATCTTTTACTTGCAGTTCAATTGAAGCGTTATCGATGTTACAGAGCTGTCCGTCAACGTCTGTTATGAGCGTTGTCGTCACAACCACATTACATTGTGGGATATTTATTCCGCCGTAGTGTCCAGCGTTGCAATTTGCATACTCTTGGTTTCAAACTAGGGTTTCTGACACACTAAAATATCTCACATACTGTTTTAGCGTACTGAATAGCATGTTGGTATGGAATTTCGGATGCAACCAATACATTATTTAAGGGCTTGTTGAAAACCCTATTAGCATTTTTTGGGTACAGATGAATGCACAACAAAGAAAAGAAAGTTTTTTTTGTTTTTTTTTATTTCATCAATCTGTCATAGCCACTTCATTCAGGTCCAGTTATAGGAGGCCCATTTTGTGGGCTACAATATTGATATCATGTTAATAATACATATCTGATAATACTGTGTAAATAATCCAGCACCTCTTAAATCATTTTATATATACAGTTATGGTTTCAGACTCTCTCCACCTCCCTACACTCGTATTTTGAGTACTCATTTGCCAAAAAACAGACAAAACACACAATAAACAAAGTTAAAGATTAATTTGACCGATAGCATTATTATTATTATTATTTTATTTTATTTTTTTAATTTCATAGAAATCTCAATATTATTGTTATTGTGAATTATTTTGGCCACGAAAATAATGTAGTGAAAATCTGATATCGTGACAGCCCTTGTGGAAAACATCCATTTTTCAGAAAACAAAGTAACAACTTCACATTAAATTAAAAGAAAAAACAAATCACCACTTTCTGTGCATGGCAACTACAGTATGGTTTAGTAACTAAAACACTTCCTGTGCATTCCAATACCCATACTATCATACTATTTAGTATGCCAGAAAAATATTTAGTATGTCCCAATACATAGTTAGTCAAATGCGGTATACCAAAAATACCAGGATGTCCTACAACATCCGGTCGCATTTTGCAGTATGCAAGCCAGCATGCATTTCTGGCAATTCTAACCCACAATCCTCTGCACAGGAGATATTGTATGAGCAAGAAGGTCAAAGTTCAAGGCGCAATGTTATGAAGATAATTGTACATACTGTATTCAACAGTATGTACTTTGTAAGGGCAGCTGCAGTATGTACTAAAAGTAATAAGAAAAAGTATGCCATTTGGAATGTAGCCTTGGTTAAGGTTAGGGGAAGTATGTGGTTATGGTTATAAAAAAAGAAGCCATCATTAAATATTGGTCTGAGATTGGATGTGATCTTCTTTCACTAGCATGACACTCTGACACGCTGAAGGCTCATTCACTACACCGACCTTGACACCCTCACTTCTCACTTGGCTGCATAAAGGGCACACCACTTCCTGCGTTGGCAGGGAGCATTGGCGTCGGTCATAAATTGTGTGCTGCAGAATATAAATGGACTGCTTGATTCCTGTTCAGTTAGTAATGAGAAATGTATTTTTGTGATGTTCAAAATCTATATAGAACATTCACACTTGCTTATTGTGAAGTGCAAGCAGTTACATAAAGTAGGATTAGGTAGATTTACATTTTTTCTTTTTTTTCATTTTTTTCTTTTGTGGTGGGCGGTTGGTTTAAATACTGACAGCATCACTAACACAGGTCCCTGTAGTGACAATGCATTTCTTATTTTAGACGACTAATGAGGAGGAACAAATAGCATCAGATGGGATTGTGCCACTAAATCCTATGGAAACAAACTGAGTAAATATCTGATAATTGCCTTAGTTGCTACGATCTGCTTAAAGAAAAAAGCAAAGCAGCTGTGCCTACAATACTCACCACATAAAGAATTCTTGTGTCGATAGAAAGGTCACTGCATACTTTTTCATTAAGTAAAGATGCAATAATCTTGTAAAATGAGAAACTCATAAACCTGTTTTTAAAATTACGGGGGGGGTAGGAAGGGGCACAGCGTTTTGTTTTGCCTAGTTCCTATTTTGAAAGCTAATTAGCTAGCCTACATATAGTCGCACCATTCCCTTGAATGTGTCACGCATTTTGGAAATAGTTTGTTTTAATCATTTTGATCATTATTTTTGTTCAAAGGCTGGAACTAAAATGTGTGTTCTTTTTCACCTCGAGTCTTTAGTGTCTCTGCCGCTTGAAAACACCAGAGGACAA
This sequence comes from Sebastolobus alascanus, assembly GCA_916701645.2. NCBI lineage: Eukaryota > Metazoa > Chordata > Actinopteri > Perciformes > Sebastidae > Sebastolobus > Sebastolobus alascanus. The sequence goes on along the minus strand of CAKAOJ020000077.1, from coordinate 740,941 downwards.
CGCTCTGAAGGTCATACAGTTGTCAAAACACACTATGTGTTTAGACACCAGTAAACACTGCAGCCTTTTTGTGGTCATTTGTCAAGAGCCGCTGTGGAGAATAACATCAAACAGCAAAAACACTCTCAAGCTTTTTGCAAATTAACCACATGAGAATAAGGCAAGTGTTTATATTTTGAATCCAGCTAGATGCGTAAAGAAATTAACACAAGCGTGAACACACACGGACACATGCATGTGTGTGCGTACGTACACACGGGAAAAAAACTGTGTGTACACGCACATTGTTTAAGACCCGTGGTGCATTTGAAGGAATGGAACAGTTTCATTGTCAGTCTGCCGTTGTAAGCTGGATCATCATGTCATTTGGTGATTAGGCCTTTGTGGACTAACTGTTTCAGAAGCAGAGGCCTATACCCATGCATCCAGGGAACAGACCCCCCCCCCCCCAACAACCCCCCAACAACCCCCCAACAACCCCCCTCGCCTTGCCTTGTCTTGCCAGTTGAAGTCTCTCCCGCCTCTTTCTTTTCAGGCTTGGCCAAGAGAGTGTTTAGAAAACAGTGTGTAGAAGTGTTCTGTTATCCCTGCATACCGCCTTGCGGGTTTGAAGATGCGTAATTTTCTCACAACAAGGGTTCCCATGATAGCTCTCTGCTTTGAGTAGCTATTAATGCCCTTTCTTGCTCAGTGGTTTGTCAAATGCATTAATCTGCAATGGATGGAAAGAGGCAGAGGAGGGAAGCAGTAGAAAACAGGGAGAGGAGAGGAAAAGATAAAATACACCAACGAAAAAAAGGACTTGCAAGTCCACATTCTTTTATGTTTCTATGACTGACAATCCTGAGCACCTGGCCACCACCGCTGCAATCCGTTACGTCTTGTTCTGTCTGTCTAAACACTGACCTATAGTCAAGGAAGACAAAATGGCTTGAAAATTACTTTCCCTGGTTCTGTGTAAGATAATTTCTCCCTCATCATTATCTAAATCTGCTTGAAAAAAAGAACCACTTTTAACTTTGATTGGTACACTGATTGCTTTTGCTTTCTTTTTTTCTCTCCCAGCCTTTTGTGTTGCAGTTGCGGCTGCATATCTGCATACAGTATGAGAGCCTTTCAACACTTGGAAGAAAGTTAAAATTAAAAGGCACTTTTTTCTTGGCTGTGCCTTGTTGAAACTCTGCAAACTGCTGCATGAATATGATGCATATTATTGGATATTTATTAGATAGGTAATGCAGTGACAAGCTCAATGAAGGGGACACTGCAGATTTGATGAAACACTGAGTGCCCCTGGCTATCTTCCCAAACAATGCTCCAGAAAATACGTGCTAAAAAGCTTACACATTTGACGAGACAGAACAGACAAATAAGGACAAGTTCCCCTGATGAACCAAGTTTTTACTTACTGCCTTGTAAGTATAAAGCAAACAAATTCCTACAATCTTTGTACAAGAATTTACAAAATATTACATCTTAAAAGGTACGGTGTGTAGGATTTGGTGGCATCTAATGGTGTGGTTGCAGATTGCATCCAACTGAGTTACCTCTTCGCTCACACCTCCCTTTCCAAGACTGAAGTAACATGAGCTTCCGTGTGCAAAATCGTGGCAATGCCGTTCGCCTCTCTCAGAGGCCATCCTTACCATAACAACACTACTTTAGGAGCAACGGAAGTCAGACGGCGGCAGGCGGTACCACGGTTTTGCACTCTGCGGCTCACGTTACCGCAGTTTCACAAGCGTGACGGAGAACTACGGTGGCCTTCAGGTAGAGTAAAAATGCGAAAGGCTCTCTCTAGAGCCAGTGTTTGCTTTGTCGGTTCTGGGCTACTGTATAAACATAGCGGAGCAACATGGCGGACTCCGCAAAGAGGACCCGCTCCCTATGTAGATATTAAGGGCTCATTCTAAGCTAACAAAAACACAACGATTCTTAGTTTCAGGTGATTATACACTAATGAAAACATGAATATTATATTCAATTTCTGCTAATAGATCCCCCTAAATGTTACACACTGTTCATTTAAATAAAGTGCTAAATTATAAAGTAATAAATAATTATGAATATCACAGATAATATAGCGACCGAACACACTGTATCCACAGCACTTGTTGTTTTATGCTTCTGTTTGAATCACTACCCCGTGCTTCGACTACTGACTGCAACGTCAAATGATGTAGAAACAAGCTAATGGTTATCTAATGAGCAAATCCAGCAAATTTGACTTAGATTAGCAATGTTGCGAGATCAAAGGAAATGCTACACATTACTGAAGAGATTTCAGCGAGAACAGGAGGGGCTACCCATGGGATGTGTCGAGCTGAAGGAGATAAAGACGCAGCCCACGAACTCAACATCTCTGTGGGTAATTACAAGGGACTTCAGGGGCTCTTTGTCTGTGGGAAATGAGTTGTGCGTCCTGTACGAACGCAGTAAAACAGTCTCTGGATTCATTAGATTCCATATCTCGGCAGAGAATAATAAAGCAATATTAATGTAAGTTGTGCCATGCCCATGCTTTCCACTGATTTTATATAATTACTCGAGGAAAACCGAGACATGCACAAACAAGTCGGTAATGACCTGTTACATTGGGGGCACAAGTTATCAAGGGAAAATTTATCTAAAGGGCGTTTGCTAGCAGGGCTCAGTAACTACAAGAGCAGGGAAATTAATTCAGAGAAGATGGCCTATCTTGATTTACAGTTTGTTTTTCTTATTTCATGTAACCATTGAACCCCTTTACTGTACATGGAGAACATGCAGATATGTTTGCCATTGTGCACAAGCACGTTTAATGAGATATGCGTTCAAAGAATATTTGTGCAAGCAAGACTTGCTCTCTTCTCATCATGACAGAGCTGAAGGTGATTTTAACTCGTACTAATGCTGGTGTATATACAAGGCGATCAATCCCTTGTTGGGTATTTAGCGCTCGGCTTCAATACAGTGTCACCTTCTGGCTCGGGGGCTGAATGGAGCCTTACTACTAACTCCCCTGCATAGCAATGACACAGAGAGGACACCAGCGAGGTCTCGCTGATTTCCCTTACATCATTTCAACATCCACTCCGAAGGCTTGCTGATCCTTCGGTGTAGTCACTGAAAACTCTTCCTCCAAACGTTACGCCTTTATGCACACACGTACAATATTTTAACTCTTCTCACATCTCCTTTCCAGCGTGTAGTATTATTCATAGACTCCAGCTTTTTTTCAGGTCTGACTGAGAGATTGAGATCTTTGATTCAGACAAAGAAGACAGAGGGTTAATTTAAATCCCCGTCGGTACATGAGCAGACACGATGCATGTGCGGCGTGCAGTGCACATTAAGCGTTTCAGAGTTTAGCGAAGCACAACTAGAATATCAAAACATTCAGTTGATGCCATTACATTACTCCATTGAATTTCAAAGTGGAAGTTAATGTATAGTTTATCAGCACTAGACAGAAGTTGTTGTGCAAGGTGATCCACTAACAAAAGCTTGTGTATTCCATTATGTAAATGCGGCATGAGCCCTTATGATTAGACTCACGGTGACATCAGAATGTAAAAGAGAGATACAGCAGTGTTGACAAAATAAATAAAGAAAGAGCATGCCAAAGCAAAGGAGAGGGCTTGTTGTAGCAGCTACTGTGCTGACAGCTTTCAAGCAAGAGCCAGTGGAGTAAAAAGAGGGGCCATTCCCATTTTTTTTCCCCCTCATCACCCCTCCTTCCTTTCCTTTCTGATCTGACCCTCACCCTCACCTCCACTAGTCCCCTCCACACTCCACCCTCCCCACCCCCACCTTTACCTGAGCCTCGCATTTCCCAGGGGGCATTAAACTCACTGGCCCTGTTTGATTTAGGCAGGTCGGGTGTCAGTGTTCGCTACAAGCCCATGGTGAACCATGAATAATGGATCTGCCACGGGTCTGAGTCCCCCTGGGACTCCCAGCTGCCCCCCTCCCCTCACTCCTGCTGTGACTGGAATAGTCAATGTCCCATTAACAACCAATGATTCATAAAGGTTCGCACTGCCAGCGCACGAGAAACAGGAAATGTGAAAGAGATTTTGCTAATGGAAGACAGATAATGGAGCCATGCATTTTACTTGTGATTGTATTCATCAAAGAAGGAAAACGAGAGAATGACTAGAAATATTCACATTAAGGCCATTAGATATATGGCTTTGTCGAGGGAGGCAAAGAAGAAACTTTTTTTTCTCTCTCATAGTAAACATCTGGGCACTGGGCTTCAAAGAGGAACCAACAGAACAGCCAACGTTTGGTGTGCTAATTTACAAGGCATGTTTTTAAGCTTTTTGATGTAGATGTCTTATGTTGCCGTATAAGTAATGAAAAAAGTGATCGCATGAAGGATTTCAAGACTTCCAGCTTCATCGTTATCCAGGTCATACAACTCAAAGTCCCGCCCCGAGCTTCAAAAGTCCCTGTAGCTTGTTTACATAATCGTTTGTTGATCCTGTTCTTCAAAGTTCTGCCGTTTCCTGAACAAATTTGCCAGAGCTCTGCATTTACAGTGCATTGTTTGAGTTGTGTGATTCACGAAGACAGTCGAAGACAGTCTCATCTGCACAAATGTAGGGTAGATCAGCGCTTGAAAGTAAGGATGTCGACAGCTGTCAATACACTCTACAATTACGCACGGCTATGAATATATTACATTTTCAATAATTAAAATCACATGCACATGTAAACCATCATCAAAGTGATATCTCATTCATCATTATTAAACATTAAAAGGATGATCAATGATTAATGTATAGCGCTCATATCAAAACAGACTTTATAAATGGCTTCACAATTAAGAATAAAATGGAAAGATTGATACTATTTTAAATTTACTATGAGATACGTTCAAATTGTGTTTATGTAAATTTCCGTCACTGAACACCAATTAGGAACAGGTTTGCATATTTGCACTGCAGTTTGCGGTGATGTATTTTTTTTGATCAAACAGTTAGAAATGAACTACTGTTTAATGTACCGTTTAGCTGTAAAATGAGAAAGCCGGTGGGCGGTGCTTGGTTTTGGCACGACCGTTTTCAACATGACGGCCAGGTCACAAACTTTCTTACTTTACAGCTAAACAGTACACTAAAATATGTTTCTGAAAACATTTCAGGGTTTCTGCCAGAAAAGTTGTTCGGACCAGCTGTGGCGGTGGTGGTGGCAGTGGTGGGGGGGTGAGGGGCTGCTGAGCAAAACTCGAAGGAGTGGCTTGTCATAATGAGACCACCTTAACAGCCCACCTTAACTCAGTCTGAGCCACAGCTCAAAGCTTTACTAGGGGTGGCAGTAGCTCAGTCCATAGGGACTTGGCTTGGGAACCGGAGGGTCACCGGTCCAAGTCCCCGCAAGGACCAAGTACTGAGTGTGAACTGGTAGCTGGAGAGATGCCAGTTTGCCTCTTGCGCGAGGCACCAAACCCCAAACTGCTCGGGGCAGCCCCCTCGCTCTGACATCTCTCCATTAATGTGTGTGTGTACTATGTACTGTGTAAAATAATAGAGCGAAAATATTTAATTTCCCCTCGGGGATCAATAAAGTGCCTTTCTTCTTTCTTTCTATACTGTTATCTTCGTACACGCTGTCAGTCCATCACACACGCTCTCTCTCTCTTTCTGACCGCACACCGACACTCGCTAACGTTAAGCACACAACCTACAAACGGAGTTTTTCCTTAAAGGAGTCTGCTACTTGTATAACACATTTTAGTTTAAAAAAAACACCCTAAAAATACATAATTCCCCAATGCTTAGGCCTGGTGTGGAGTCAAAGCCAGGCTTGCAATACACTGGCGGAAATCCTGCATTTGAGGCGAGAAATAGGCATTACAGGAACAGAATATTGATTCACATTTGATCAGCGCTGCCTAGTTTGACAATTTGATCAGAGTTCGTGAATTTCGCAAGCAGTGATTGACAGCTGCCCAGAGACCGCTCAGCTCTGATTGGTTGTTTTTGCTCAGGCGTGGTGAAGTCTTGCAAATGCCATTAGAAGCACAGTAGGAGGCAGAGGAACATGATTTCTTTTTCACAAATTATCTGTCTCATGCACTACTGTCAGGATACAGTGACAGGTTCATAAAAATAAGTTTTTTATCATATTTGCTCAAAGTTGCCGACTGCAGCTTTAACAAAAGTTGAGAAAACAGTGCTTTGAATTGAAAGGCTGTGGGCATGATATTGGGTATATGTAAAATAAATTTAAATAAATAAAACAAATGAATAAGGTTGTTGAGCAAAATCTACAACAATGCAAGGCTCCATAGTAGATTCCAGGACTCTTGAAACACATAAATATACCATTACAATAGACATCATACTGCACTAACACTTCCACTTGATCCCAACAGATTATCCTCAAAATCAACATGATCAATCTCATCATGGACAGGGATGTTTACTATGGCGCCTTCCACTAATCCGCTGCAGCTATAGCAGCCTGCAGGTGACATTTACTGTACACTCCACTTTGTCATTTCACCTTCAACTCCCTTACTCTCCATTTTCATCAGTCCGCTTTTCTCGCCATCTGCCACCCCCGACCTCTTACATGTTGAAACATGACCACAAAGAACCAGGGAACAGTTCCTTCATCACACTGCTGCTGATGACTTCCTTTTCCCCATAGCTGCAAAACTGATGGAACAGAAATCTATATTTCTAATTTCCAGATAGGTGAGAATGACTTTAACCATCTGTTGTGGTGAACAGTTGGAGGCTGTTTCAATATTTGTTACATGTTTGCCTCTTTAGTATGCGGCTGGCTTCAGTACAATCAGGTCTGTGAAGCCCAGCGTGTTAGGATAGAAGGCAGAAAGGCTGGCGAAATGTGTTCATGGTGATACAACACAAACTCACACATTCACAAAGGAGCAGGTCACAGAGCCTACATGATCATCAGTGCATTATTACCACTACAAGCAAACAAAAATGACCCCAAGTTACTCTGGGGCTCTATCTCGCTAGCAATGGTGAGCATATTCAAAGAACTATGACAGGTGCATGCATCATTCAGACTGACAAACCAGTCGCTGTGGACACCAAAACCTTTCATGCATTACAAAGAACCAGGTGCACACACACACACACACACACACACACACACACAGAGGGCTTCATTGTTTTTGCATCAAACATTCTCACACACAAACATACATAGAGAGTTGAGAATCCATTACTGAGACTTTATATTAAGCCTGCAATCCCCCATAAGTATGCAGGTAGGACGGCAAAGACTCGTATAGCTGGAACCTGTCTGTCAAATCACATCCCCACTAGTAACAGTGCAATGGAAGAGTATGGGGGATAATAGGCAAACATTATACTGCTTCACTGTAGAGCTTGAGCTTGGGAGCCAATTCAGACAAATATGCTCTTTGAAGTCGATGTAAGTCAGAGTAGGTGGCCAATACAATTTTGAATCCAGTCGATTCAAGCGGGGGGTATCACTTCTAATTCAAATGAGTATTTCAACAAAGAGCATGTTTTTTTCTGGCCAAAGGCCCGGTAGACAACATTTCATTGAAAGGCATCTCATATTTCCCAACCATAATGACCATTTTAAAGCTGGTGCAGGAGGAGCCAACAACACCAGGGTTGCATCCGAAATCGCATAGTATGCACTACATACTCAATACGTGTACTTCGTTAAACATACTTGTGTGTGAATAAACAGTAGTACTTATCTTTTCAGATGCACAGAACTGTAATTACCACGTATCTTCCTGAGAGTCTGAACTTATTATAAAAGCTATATTACGCCTATAACAAAGTGAAATCTTATTGTTACACTTAAATTGAAGCGTTATTGACGTTACGGAGCTCTCCGCCATTGTCTGTTATGAACGTTGTCATTACTACCGCATTGCCTTGTGGGATATTTATGCCGGCATAGTGACCAGTGTTTGCATACTTTAATATCTCACGGAAATAGTATGCAATTAGCATACTAATGGTTTCAAACTAAGGTTTTGGACATACTACAAAATCCCACATAGTGTGTTAGCGTACTAATAGCATGTTAGTATGGAATTTCGAACACAACCCAGGTAACACGTAAAACGAACACATACATGGCACAAACATGCTAACACAGCATAGAAGGAACTGGGAGTCAAAACCCTTTTTCTCTTAAAAATGACAACTGAATGTGTGCTGTCTACTTTCAATTACTGTACTTACAGACGGGAAACAGCATCGTTTGACAGTCAAGTGCTTTGTCCAGGTGAGCAAGGAGCTTAGGAGCCTATAGGATGAGATTCAGCAGGAATATGTGTTAGCTCTGCTTTTCTTAACACTAAACAAATGAAAACAGAGTAGCTAGTTGCAACACCCATCAACCATGTTTTGCTAATAAATGCCTTATAAATATTATAGCAGTATGGCTGAATTGTTAAAAATCTGATGGATGAAATGCAGACTGGATGGTTGAAATACACATAGATGAAAAAGTGGGCTGGACAGCTAATAGACTGACAGGGTAGTTTGTAACCTCACCTTTCTATTCCTGCCTCTTCAATGTCCTAATTGGCTGGATAAGCAAACTGACTGGCTGAGAGAGTGACTGGCTAGGTGTAAAATTAGCTGCTGTAAGATTGCGGGGCATGCTAAACTACAACCCGTCATGAGAAATGAAGGCCAGAGAGTTAATGCTTTAGTGCCAAATGTTCTTATCAATACAAGCTAAAGGAGCCCCAAGTATAATTGCCCTGTTTATCAGTTCTATTACAGGCCTTCCAGAGGCATCAAGCTAGGGCAATAAATACACAGGTACTGTAGAGTTACAGTGCAATACCCCATCTCACTTGATAGATCTCTAATAAACAGTGCATCCCTCACAAAAAAGAATTATGCTATCTATTTCAATGTCTTCTAGAGTGCAACTTCGACCATACCAAAGCCATCACCAGGACAGCATGATACACGCCGCTGTCCAAATCATAATTTATACCTCTTAGTTGTTTGAGGTGAGTTTCACTGTTATATTTAACATTTAGGGCCTATGTGTTATAAATGACAAGTCTTTACCTACACTTGCAAGTGATGAAATTACATGAATAATTTAAGGGAAAGTGATTCTGATAGCAAAAGAGCTATGTTAAATGAAATGTTTATTAGGTTGTTTTCTTTACTGAAAACAGATGAAATATTAGCAGTTCTGTGGCTCACTGTGTGTAATGGTGTTGTGTAGTGGAGAGTCAACATTCAGTACTTCAAATAAGACGTTTTAGCAAATAATAAGTAATGCACAGATAGCAAAGGATTCTGATTCAATATTTACATCAGCCTCTCATTGCTTCAGGCTCAGTGGCAAACTGAACATTTTTACTGAGACGGGCTGCAACAATAACTTAGCACATATATTTTCAACAACTATATGATCCATAAATAGTGTTTAAGGTAAAACTGTCTTTATGAAAATATGTCTACGCCAATGATCTAAATATGGTTACACCACAGGCCAAACAATGTGAATGGTTTCATTATAATGTGGAAACAAAAGGACATACAAATGTCTCACTATGTCTCCAGTGCTTGAGAACATCCCTACTTTCTGCTGGTAGAGACAGATTAAGATATTTTTCAAAATCCAGCGTACAACAAATATGTGGCTTAAAGTTCAGTTTAGACTTTTTACATTTTTTGTAGCCCTACCTCAAAATATATATGTTACACCATTCTGCCATCATGTTAGCTCGCTAGTAGCAGAAGCTAACATAGCTTATAGCTGAGAGTACCAGAGTAACGTTATAATGTATGGACACAAACAACTATGATAAAACTTATTAAAAATATAAGAATGACAGAATGATAGTATTGGCTGGAACAACAAACATCCCCAAAATTATCTCCGCTAACTAGCAGCTGTTAGCAACTAACTAGCAGTAGTTAGCAGCTAACTAGCAGCTGTTGGCAGCTAACTAGCAGCTGCTGGCAGCTAACTAGCAGCTGTTGGCAGCTAACTAGCAGCTGTTGGCAGCTAACTAGCAGCTGTTGGCAGCTAACTAGCAGCTGCTGGGAGCTAACCAGCAGCTGCTGGCAGCTAACCAGCAGCTGTTAGCAGCTAACCAGCAGCTGCTGGCAGCTAACCAGCAGCTGTTAGCAGCTAACCAGCAGCTGCTGGCAGCTAACCAGCAGCTGTTGGCAGCTAACCAGCAGCTGCTGGCAGCTAACTAGCAGCTGTTGGCAGCTAACTAGCAGCTGTTGGCAGCTAACTAGCAGCTAACTAGCAGCTGTTGGCAGCTAACTAGCAGCTGTTAGCAGCTAACTAGCAGCTGTTGGCAGCTAACTAGCAGCTGTTGGCAGCTAACCAGCAGCTGCTGGCAGCTAACCAGCAGCTGTTGGCAGCTAACCAGCAGCTGTTAGCAGCTAACTAGCAGCTGTTAGCAGCTAACGTTATGGTAGCTAGTTTTATCACCTATATAAACATGAAAAAAACACTTATTTTTACACTACTACATTGTTAGAAGATCTCTAGGTTACATTAGGTTAGAGAAGAGCTTACTCAGCAGCAAACTGCTCTCTTAGTCCTGTTGTTACTGGTTGCTTTGATTCATGTTTGACTCAGCAGCACTAACAGCTGGCTGCAGCCGACTGCTGTATAGCCGCTGCTAGCGAGACTTGTCTGGCTTGCTGACAAGAGAGCTCAGGAGTGAAGCTGTGTGAAATGTGGGGCTTGACAATTCACGTTTTGAGCTTGAGACTGTCTGCACTCTGTGTCTAAAATAAAATGACATGTTAAAATGTTAAAATGACAGTATTTTCCGTTGCAAATGTGGTTGATAAGATAGCTGAGCTAGCCTAATATTAGCTGCTGAGTTGGCAGAACTAGTCAGAGCCAAGTTTTGTCACTTTTTATTTAACACTACATTACAATAGGCTAGTGTTTTTACATTTCATACAAAAATAAATGCCATGATGTACGTTAGTTTAGTTGGCACATTTTTGACACAAATAGTGATGTTAGCTTACTAAAATGTTAGCCAAACAAAGCCATGGTTGATAGCTGGGCGTGTGTAACGTTACTAGGTTTGGATAATGTAGCTATTACTGTAACGTTAGCTGAGAACAGATATAACTTTAAGAAGAAAACATGTAGGCTATTTCTCTGCCAATGGGATGTATGCCAATACAGTAACTAACTAATAGGCTAGGCCACATTACATTGCACACCTCCAAAGTAGCCTAATTATGGTGAAATTAGTACAGGTAACGTAACAAACTTACACCTGCCAACACTCCCGGTTTTCGCGGGGTTCTCCCGGTTTCAACCCGTTCTCCAGCTGTGCCTCCGAGTGGTAATTTCTCCCGCTAGTCTCCCGATTTCACGGTGATATAGCTAGCTACAACTCAAATGGGTGTTTCTCAGGTGTTTCAGTGTGGGATATGTGTTGCCAGATTAGATTGGACGACAGTGTAATCTCCTTCACACATTACAGTTAAATTGTATAGTGGAACCTGGCAACCCAGTCTGGAGCATGCGCTGTCTAAAGACCCCTGCCTGGCTGCGCTCTCTCAACTCTGCCCTCCGCTCCGACACACTGAAGTAGAGCCCGAGTTGTCCGACAAAGTCTGCAATTTATATAGGATAGGCAAAAATAAGCCTTGGGGCTTCAGCCTATTCCTTTTTCGGTCATTGATTATATGAACGTTGTTGTGTGAGATGGATCCAGTGTTGGTTTATGTTCACACAGATTGTGAAGTTTTTTTTTTTTTTGGGATGTATGACCGTGTAATAAAACTATTCATTCATGCATTCATTCATTCATTCAATATTTCAGCCCAACACTTATCACTTTAATAAGCTCTCACGCTCCCTGATGCGCGCAAAAAAAACAAACGAGTCGTTTGGGCACAATGAATGGAGAGGAGTTATATGAGTCCTGCACTTTGACCTTTTGTAATGTAAAGTTGAGATGTTGGCTTTTGGTGATCGCCTTTTTTGTTATCTTATTTCACTTTACTGCAGTGAGCTATGAATTTAAGACTAATTAAAAGTCATTTTACTTTCACATCTTTGTATTTATTCTATTCATTTGTCTCTATTCATCCTATATGGGGGCAGGGGCATTGAGGTTAGGCCATTTGCTATTACCCCAGAAAATGTCACCCTTTTTCACAGCCTAATGTTGGCAGGTATGTACACCTATGTTTTTTGTTGTTGTCTTTTTTACAGAAACACAGATCTGTAAATATATCCATATCCAAGTTAAAATATAAAATGTGTGTGTTCTGTATCGTTGAGCCATATTTTGGACCTTTTTTCATTTTAGAAAAGAAAGAAAGCTATGAGCCTATCAATGGTTTGACAAAGCAAACTGGCTACAGATCTACACCTGAATCTCGTCAAGGTCTCTCTATTCTGATGCGATAAAGAAAAACATTGCAGAGGATGAACTTCTTTCAACACCGAGTGTCATTGTAGGAGTGACAGAGAAAATAGCTCAGAAACTGAGAGCTTAGTGATTGAAAAGAGAGGAGATGATAAAGTGAAGAGGACCACGGCCGCGATTAATATAATTTGCCGGTAAATCCAGGTTTTGCTGGTTTTCCAATCATAGATGAAGCTCGGAGTCAAAGCGGTGCTGCGATCTGGGACGCCGTCAAAATCCCCTAGCTCGGAAGTATTGTTATTTCTCTTGGGTATTATCTTACAAAGCCCATTATGCTGCAGAAACAAAAGAGGAGACACAGGCCCAGAACTGTAGTAACTCCAGTGTGCTTGCAAACATACACACACACAACACACACTGACGCATGCACGCATCATGGTTTAATCTTTACAAAGATATGTATCATCAGTACAAATCCCAGCGTGTCCCCCGGATTACTGATATGTGTGCATGCAGCTGTGCACCATTAAAAACAGATGTGACATCTTCATATCATAAATTCTCCGAGACAGATAATGTGAGTACAGCAAATTCAGCAATGTGTAAACAATGCATAAAAACGCCCAAACACTTACACCACATGACCCGCTGGAGCTTGTAATTTCTTGTGGATGTTCAGTGAATTAAGCCGGTGCAGTCATCATCACTGGTGCTGTCGGAGGCATATGCACTTGCTCATTCGGATGTGAGCGTGGTCTCCCATAATTTGGTTAAATGAGCACTCATGTTGCAATATAAATACACACACTGTGTACAAAATTGCAGATCACGCTGCTGTTCTGCAATTAAGATTTAACTGCTAGTCGGAGGCACCAACTGTGGTGAGAAAGAAGTCGCTCATTTCTCCAATTTCCAGCCGAACACCGTCCAGTTCAAGAGGCCATTTGAGGTCACGACACATGCAGTTCTTTAATGTATAGAGCTTTTCAGAAATCACCTTATATGCAGTTGTATATGGAGTACTAAAGACTACTGAGGCTCCCAGCGAGGGAGTACATTCCTGCCCAAAATGACACAACCACGGCAACTGTTCAAAGAAATTTCAAAATCAGACTGCCACGAATCCTCATCTAAAAGCTCAACTTATCTATGTTTTAGAGTCTAGTCAACATGTGAAAAGAGCCTCGGCTCACTGGAGACTAGGGAACTTTCCAAACCGTCTTGGCAGATCTGCTTTGTAACCTTACTAACTTTGTTGGCTGAGCCTCTGAGAGACTTAAGGTTTTTTGTAGGATTGCAAATCTGGGAAGGAACATACTCTTGAGGGTGTCATGCAGCACATGATCCAATCTGATGCCGACATTGTTGTCTGTCTTTTCCTTCTCTCTGGGTTGCTTTTACAGCTTCTAAGAATACTGGTATTGATTCACAGTTTGAGTGACCTTGAGGCTCACAATCTCTTTTCATTTTCATTTTCTCAGCAGGTTTATAGTTGCACAGGAGTAGTCAACCTGCAAATTTAGCAGCCCTGATTATCACCCCTCATTTTGTTTATTATGATGACTAAAACACACAATATGCTGTATTCTTTATCATGTTAATCATGTGTTTTCTCCCTCGTACTTTCCGCCTGTCCTTAATTGCACTTTTTTTTCTCTTATTTGCAAACTTTTAACAGTGGGCAGCTCCGGGGTCTGAAAAGTGAGGCCAATACTGAAGTGCCTTAAACTTGCATTCTTTCTAATAGCCAGCGGGGACGACTCCTCTGGTTGCAAAAAGAAGTCTGATTGTATAGAAGTATGAGAAAATGACCCCACTTCTCACTTGATTTATTACCAGTTACCATTACCATTGCAATACAAATTGTAAACATGAGTTTATGGTCTCAATCACTAGTTTCAAATCTTCTTCAATACAGCATGATGTTCATTTAGTAAATTTTGGTCCCATTTAGAGTAAAATAGACCATAAAGCAGGATATGCTTTAGGGCGTGGCTACCTTATGATCGACAGGTCGCTACCACGGCGTTTTCCGGTCTGGGCGTTGTCCGTGTTTTCGTCTTAGAGCTTTAGAGCCCTTTCACAGTGTGTTTTCAGTTCATGAAAGTTATTTGTAACATTTTCTCCTAAAAATATCTTATTCAGCGTTCGGTTGTACTTAGTGTAAGGTAAGACAAAGTACAAGAAAGTAAAAAGGCAATTTTTCCTGTGTATGACTCCCCGGAGCAGCCGGTGTTGGTGTTTGAACCTCTCCAGCGTTATATCTACACGAAAATGTGTAATGTTCTTTCAATTGAAAATTTGGTTCTCAGCATACTTTTTTTTCTAATAGTGCAGACAGTCCCAAAGCAAGCACTAATGGAGAGATTAGGAATATATTAAACAGTCTAACAAACCCACACAAAAAGCACACAGTCTTTCTCCCCATCTTTTACCCCGTTCTCCTTCTCATTCATTGCCTCTCTTCCATCTTTATTATTCTGTGAACATTCCAGTTAGTTGAATGGATAAATTAGTTGGTTTATTCCCTATTTCATGCTGTCTTATACTTAAACAACATATTGCACTCCTTTCTTTTTTTCTGCCTGGTAAAAACATTCCAGATTATTATTTATGTCCAGTATAAATAGTCAAATAAGTAACTTTAATGTCAGTCACACAAAGTGGCTTTCATATACATTCTTTACAGCTGAACATCATACTGTTGATGTACTGATGTATTCGGCATGGTGACAGGAATACTAAATAGGGAAGGAAAATATCAGTTTAAAGTGCACTGTAGATTGTCTGTTTAAATGGACTGCAACAGGTTGCTTATTGTGATTCAGACTTCCAGAAACCTCAATGTGTAGACCACTTACACAGAACAAGATTCTGTAAAATTACTTAAACAGATAGAGATACTTGATGAGTTGAATTTATGCCATTTAATGAACATGAACCCCACTACCCTTTGTTAAGTGCCAATTTATTATCCTGCTCACATGTTTTTGCAATTTCCTGTGAGATGAAAATTTACATGATAAATTGAATCAAATTATTTTTTAGGGTGTTTTAGGGTTCACTGTATTACTGTAGATGATAAAGAACATGTGGCAGCATGATCAACGACAGATATCATCATAAAAATAAGCTAATTAAAAAAAAAAGTTTCACATTTATACAAGCTCTTTCTACATTAAATACTAATGGATAAAACCTTTTGCAATTTGTTCACAGATGTTTATATACATTCTCTTAATATTAACCAATGAAATGTTAAACATGCGCGACATATAGACATGATATTTTGATAATTCATTAAAACCTATATACAAAGAAGCAATTTTAATACAACAGGACGCAAATACCAAAAATCTTCTGAATCTTATCTTTTGAATGAACAAATTTATCTTGTGGAAATGTTGGGGCATACTCTGAGTCAACAATTAAAATATTAATTTTGGTTGGAAATGTTCGTGAAGAGCTGATTTAGTTTGTCCAGAGAGCGTAGCTGCAAGTACACACACAAAGCTGGTGAGACTTTTACATTTTTAGTTGGGAAAGTCAGAAGGAGGAGGAAAACCACCAGTGGTTGAATAGAAGAAGAAATTATGGGCCATGCTCTTTCACCAGGGCTTAAATTGGACAGTGGAATAAACCTTAATATGTCATCACTATGAGTCAACATGGCACCTCTGTGGTCATTAAGCAGACAAATGATGGTCTGGGAGCAGAGCTCAGGCGCTTGGAAATGTTGCAGGTTGTTGCAAAAGAAAGAAGCACAAACATCCCCCATCCATTTTCCATCCAGGTTACACCGGAGCCTATCCCAGCATGCATTGGGCTAACAGATGAAGACAGAAAAACACATGTATACCTACAGGGAACTTCACAATATCTAATCTGGATGTCTTTGGACTGTGGAAAGAAAATGGATCCCTAGTAGGAAACCCACTAGCACATGGAGAGAACATGTAAACTCATCCAACTTGTCTTGATGTAAGGCCACAATTCTAACCCCTGACCCACTGTGAACCACAGATACAGACAGAGGGATCATCAAATGGCGTATGAATAACACACCAATTTCTTAAGTAATTGTGTGTGTTAAGGCCTTAACACACCGGGGGCGTGACGAATGACATGAAAATGAAAAATACCCACCTATGAATATTATGTCTAGGGCTTTTATTGTGAAATGTTAGAACAGAAGGAGTGGATCTGGTCTGCGCTGCCTTTGTCAAGGTTGAAAGGAGTAATAAAGTTTGCCGTCTTGGTTTGGACTACAGAGCCTCCATGTTGTTGTTTTATAATCCTTATAAATATAGGCGCAACTCAGCCCGTTCTGCACAGCGTGATTGGTTGAAACCTTTATTTGCGATGCGAAAGCTCGGAAAAATCGTCCTTGCTCCGAAAAAAATGACGTTGCTTTTTTTGCCGCGTAACATTCATATAATATAATATATATGACAAAAACTACCGTTTGAAAAAAAATATTGACATGCGAATTGTTGTTGTTCGTCTTTTGGCTGCTCCCATTAGGGGTCGCCACAGCAGATCATTTATCCGCACTTTGATGATTGATTGGCATACGTTTTAGGCTGGATGCCCTTCTGACGGGGGGGATACATGTTTTTGGTGGTGGGAGGAAACCGGAGAACCCAGAGGAAACCCATACACGGGGAGAACATTGAACTCCACAAAGAAAGGCCCTGCCCAGACCTTGTATATAGGTGTGTATATAGGACTTTATCAAAATGCATTTTTTGCTCTTCGCATGTCATTTCTCGTCACAGCAATAAACACTCTGAGAAAGTGCTCCGGAAGTCAGGCGACGTAGTATATAGAGTGAGAAAGTCCATGTCAGGCAGAGGTCGGAGTGGATGGATGGGTAAAACAAACACATGACTTTTACCAAGTGTTCATGTCCCGTGTGAAACCAAGTCCACCGTTGACTTATTTACTTAACTCACTGTATGTACGGAACCTAATTTACATAACAAACATACTTATTTAAACCCAAACCATGATCTTTTCCTAAACCTTAAGTAGTTTTGTTGCTTAAACATAAACAAGTAGTTTTGTTTGAATTCACAACGTTAACCAAGTAAAACTGCGACCGTGCATCCGTATGTGCTGATTTGGGAATGAGTATGGCGTTAAATGACACTTGAAAAGCTTAAAATGTGTGACAGGACACGCAAGATGTCCTTAAAAGTGATGTGCTATTTATACGCCTCCCCATGACATCACGTTGGGAGAAATGAAAAATAATTAGTTAGCAAGAGGAAATGGAGAGAGACAGAGTGTGAGACAAAGACAGACAGATATTAGAGAGCACACAAAAGAAAAGGCCATTTTATAATCTGTGTTGTGTCATTATAGAACAGGTAACTATGGACACAACTTCCTAATGTAGGACTTTAGCATTTTATGTTAAAGCCCTTGACTGAATTAAAATGGCAGAAGGCAGAATATTTTTGGCATCATTGGGCAAAAATCCCACAATAACCTTTCAGCATATTGTAATTCAAGTGTTCCGAGAGATAGACTTCTGATCCTCCTCATGGCTCTGTTTTCAGGCTTTAAAAAATCTAGCCTGTGACGGGAGACTTTGACCAATCACAGGTCATTTCAGAGAGAGAGCGTTCCTATTGGCTGTGCTCCGGTCATGTGACCGGAATTTGGCGTTCCTTCAACAGATTTCACAATGGCTACCGCGTCACAAACGTTCTCATTTTACAGCTAAACAGTGCACTACAAGATGATTCTGAAAACATTTGAGGTGAGAAATAGGCATTAACGTAACATAATATTGATTCATATTTGATCAGCGCTGCCTAGTTTGACCGTTTGGTCGGAGTTCGCAAGTGTTTGACAGCCGGCTCTCATAGACGGCAGATGGACAGCAGACCTCAGATCAGCTCTGACTGCTTGTTTTCCTCCGGTCTGTGAAATCTTGCAGATGCCGTTAGGAGCACCGGAGGACGCCGGAGGACGCAGCGGAACATGATTTTTTTCAGGTTACCTGTTTCATGTACTGTCACGATATAGCGACCGTTTTATAAAAATCCCTTTTTTTTAAATCACATTTGCTCCAGTCTCGCCTACTTCAGCTTTAAGGCACAACTAGTGTACACAACATGTACAATTCAAGTCGCCTGAATGCAAAGACTGCCAAAATGTTACACAGTACACATAAATTTCCATTAATTTCAGTTAATTTTGGTGACTTTTCAGCCAGCTCATGTAGCATTGACTTTTCACACAGCCACTCAAGACACCAAACGTTCACAGCACAATTAGAGCATGGAGATACCATTGAATAAGTGATATTTGAGTTTTAGACAAGTTTCTCATTGTCTGCTTCCAAGGGAGCCATGAGGATTATGTCAAAGTTTCACGACTTCTTAACAATACAGCTTTTTTTCACACCCTCTTGGGTACATGTCTGGGGGAATTCGGTTCCATTATGAGCTATTGTGGAGATTAAGCTTTTCCTTTTGAAAGGAAAAAATGAGTTATAACTCAGCATTATCAGCTATTTGTCTGGGATGTTGAGCTGAAGGCTTTGTTGTCCAGCACAGACAGCTCAGCTGATGGATTCCTGACCATAATCTGTGATATAGGGCGATAACTCAAGCAGACTGACCCCAGTGCATGTTGGTACCTTCACATAGAGAAGCCTGAAGGGCTGCCGCAGGGTAAAGGGCTCTATAAATGATTACTCTTTTTTAAAAAATATGTACAGTGTGCCTTCTAAAGGCAGTAAATACTATTTATTTGAAGTTCAAATTGGTGGGCCAATGCATGATAAAGTTCCTAAATTTTTACCCAAGGGACGAAACTTTTGAATGTTTCAGCATGGAGGCACGTGGTATAACTCTAAATGTGTGTGATGTGTCTGTGTATGTATATGCACGTATCTGTGAGCATGTTGGTGTGTGTGTGTGTGTGT
This sequence comes from Sebastolobus alascanus, assembly GCA_916701645.2. NCBI lineage: Eukaryota > Metazoa > Chordata > Actinopteri > Perciformes > Sebastidae > Sebastolobus > Sebastolobus alascanus. The sequence continues at coordinate 721,655 of CAKAOJ020000077.1, read as the reverse complement.
AAGCAAAAGCTCAGACCGTTGGTTAAGACTGTACAACTATCCCCAAGAGTGTGCTCTCAATACATAATTCAGCAAAACACATAAAAACTTAAACATTTTGATCCATTTTTTGGGTGTTTGTGTATGTGTGCTAGTGGGTGGCAGCTGAGAGGGAAGAGCATTAAGGAGTATTTTATAAAACCACGCCACGCTCTCATACCGAAACTATTCAATCATCCGCCCCCTTTCCCACAGAGGAAAACTCCACCGCACAATCAAACTTGTAATTTTTGCATCACATCATACTTTGCAAGGGGCTCATTTTCTAATGCCAGACAGAGATTTGCTCCAACGGCTCGGTATCGCTTTAACAACAATTATTTAAGGATGCCGTTTCCATTATGCCTCTGCAAGGTGCCAAAAGCATCACGTTGGAAAACAACTTAGTTCCACTCCCAGGGAGTCCCTAAAAGGGCTGTAATAAGAGTTATTACTTTGCCCCGAGGAAGTGATATCTGCGCAGACCACAGGCGCATTTCCTAAAGCTGCCACTTACCACACACCTGCTGTTCTCTGTCAGTCCAGATACAATGAAACCGTTAGAACAGTGCAAGAGTTAGTTTAATATTGTAACTCTACATTATGCAAATACTTCTTATAATGTTACCAGTAGTATTCATCATCTCCCATTTCCAAAGCTGCACAGCAGAAAGGGGAAAAGAGCCACAATTGAAGTCTATAAAGCAATTGACATGTTTGCTATATTATTTCATTTATATAAACCAGCCAATGCTGTAACAAATATGTGACACTATACAATACATTTCACTTTACATCAACATTATGACTTCTGTAAGCGTTTACTCATTCATGTTTTTAATTGGCACGTATTAGACCGTCTGACGAACCACACAAAGAAAACATTACTTTATGTTATTGCAATCAGTTCCATGTTAAACACCAAACGCCATTACACCAGAGCTATTCATTAGCCACAAGATTAAAGTCCTGCCAGAGTAAGATGAGAGTGAGAAAGAGCAAGAGAGAGAGAGAGAAACAGAGAGAGAGAGAGAGAGAGAGAGAGAGAGAGAGAGCGCGAGAGAGAGAGAGAGAGAGAGAGAGAAAGAAAGCGATAGAAGAGAGACAAAGACAAAGAAAAGTATCCAAAGCCTGTATTAGCCACTCGCAGGAGCCATCTGTCTGTTGCTAGGCTGCATTACCAGACACTGAATGAAAAGCTTTCGGAGAGTAATTTTGACAAAATTATACAAATTCGGCATCGACGTCTGCTCATTCACCCATTGTCTTATCCGTTCATTCCTACTCAGGGTCACAAGGTGCTGGAGCCTATCCCAGCTTAGATTGCTACAGAAGGCTGGAAAACACCCTTGACAAGTTGCCAGTTCACAGATGGACTGACATAGATAGGCACTCACATTCACATCCATGAATGTGCTGTAGTCTCTAATCAACCTAACATGCATGGATTTGAACTATGGCAGTTTAACTGGGGCAGCTGGAGGAAACCCAGGAGTGTGGATTGCTCTGGCTCTGAGCACCACTTCTAACTACTGAGCCACATTGTTCAGGCTGTTCTCATACACTGTTCGTAGCTATACCTATGAAAAAGTAATGCTCTGTATCCCACAAAATCAATCTGTATGTAATTGTGGGCTGCACAGCAAGAGGATCACAGGTTCAAACCCGGCTTGGGGCCTGCCTCCTTCCCCGTGTTAGTGAGGGTTTTCTCCGGGTTCTCCGGTTTCCTCCCACAGTCCAAAGACATGCATGCATAGGTTAATTGTTGACTCTAAATTGCCCGTAGGTGTGAATGTGAGCGTGCATGGTTGTCTGTCTCTATGTGTCAGCTGTCTGTGATAGTCTGGCGACCTGCTAGGGTGTACCCCGCCTTCGCCCAATGTCAGCGGGATCGGCTCCAGTCCCCCCGCGGCCCTGAATAGGATAAGCGATTACAGATGATGGATGGATGGATGTAATTGTGAACCAGGAAGTATAAAGAGCGACAAACGCAGCATAGGGAGGAAGTCAGGGAGGATGCGTGGGTCAAAAAACACTGGACTTTTGCTCAGGAGACCGGTGTTCGTATACCGTGTAAAACCAGAAGTCAATGTTGATTTATTTGTCACCTAACTTCTGTACTTAAGTTACGGCACTTCTGGTGTTATTTTAACCCAAACCGAGACCTTTTCCTAAACCTAACTAAGTCGTTTTGTTGCCTAAACCGAACTAAGTCGATCTTTTCCCAAACCTAAGTAGTTTTATTTTGAAAAGACTGGAGCAGAAATTGAAACATGCATCACGTGTTGCTGGACATTCGTAGGAAAACACATTAAAATGAGAAATAACTTCCTTTTATTAGATTCGTCACTTACAGGTACATACATGACGTTTGACCTCTGCATTTAACCCATCGTAAGGAGCAGTGAGCTGCTGTAAAGCAGCTTGGGTTAAGTGTCTCCCAAACGACACTTCGACATATAGATAGGAACCAGGGATCAAACTGCCAACTTTGCGGTTGAAAGACGACTACTCTACCAGCTGAGCTACAGCCCCCCCCTTTTCTTAAGAAATCATACGAACCATTGTATGAGGATACGTTGCAATGCTGCACTTTTGTTTTTACTACATGAATTTAAAACAATTTGCTCACACGGGAAACACTCGGATACAAACACGGTTTTAGAATTACAGAAAATGCTCAATTGTACTCAGTATTCATAAAATATTAATGTATTTTCAGTCACAAAGGCAAAAGATCCGGCATTCATGTCTGCCATGTTATCTTCTGAAAACAATTCAGCTTTAAACTTACTGAACCAAAGTAACACATTAAATAGGCTTATTATAATAATGAAGTGTTACATGGTCTAGTATGCAAGCCAGCTAGACTACAGAGAGAGAAAGAGAGAGAGATGCCTTTTTTCTATTATGGCTGTACCTGAGCAGCTCTGTAGGTCTTTGAAACTGACAGCCCGTCATAAATCTAATTTCAGGGACACTCATTGTCAATGAACATCTTCAGTCTGCAAAAATGTCACCTTATACTGCCAGTAGATAATCGGATATGAGACAAGAGCTGAAAAAACACGAGCTTCCCCTGTCAAACAGAATGAAACTCATATTTACCGGCATCGCAGTCACTCGCCAAGCAGGGGATGAAATCAACTACTATTGAGCGTAGACTGTTTACTTATTAAAATGACCCCAAAGCCTCCTCTCACACTGGGTTGCATGCATAAATCTGAGGAGAGCAAACAAAACAATAGGATAATAACTTATTCTTCTTCACATCACCTCTAATCCTTTGTGCATTTTAATCTCTTGCAAACAAAAAAGTCCCCTCACGTCCTTGTGTGCACAAATGTGTGCGTACTTGTGTGCACTTGTGCGGTGAAACGCTGCGTTTGTGCGACTCAATACACATCAAATATTTCAGCCTTATAAAAACGTGGATGACTTTCCCTACCTTGGCAGCCTTCATCCCTCCAAAGCTGACACTGATGCAGAAATACACCACCGCATAAGCTCTGCCAGTGGGGTTATGCCAGACTGCGAGGAAGAGTCTATGTGAACCGTGACATCCAGGTGAAGAACTGCCTGTTTACAAAGCAGTTGTTCTTCCCACTCCGGTGCAAGAGGCACAAACCTGGACCGGCAGAGCGGCTACAGGAGGCAGATTGACTATACCTGGAACCCGTCGCTAGAGATGGAAGCCTGCCTCCAGGAAATCATGCACATTAGGCTCAAAGACACAGGAACAAACAGCAGAACACTAGAAGAACTGGACATGAAATACCTTTCTTTAGTGTGCTGTGCAATCAGAATGGCCTATCGTCCTATCCTAAAGTAAATCCTGTTATTCTCAGCTATGTACAAGGGTGCAGGTTTCTGATTCACAGGAAACGTTAGATCAGATCATGATTTGAAAACACGATGAACATTCACGTAACGTATGTGTGATGTCAAATCACTGACATGTTTAACTACTTAAGAGTGAACGCAGCTAGAATCATAATGCTGTCAAGAGGCTGAATGTATGTTTTTTAATATAAATATACTTCCTTTCTTTTTTTCATGTCAGTGCAGATATGGGAATATATGTCCATATCTCAGCAGCTGCAGTGGTCTGCCTGCCTACTTCCAGTAGGCAGGCAGACTTCCTAAATCCATACTTCAATTCACAGTCTGAGAGCCCTTTGATTTATTTAATTTACTGTACATTTGAAAGCATGTATTCAGATTTTGTTTGAACTCTCCATTCAGTAGTGCTCCTTTCTTTCGATTCAAATGACTCAATCTCATACGTATCATCAGATTTTACTGCATCATTAGGACAGCAGCTGTCTGAATCTTGTTAGAGTCCATTTTCTCCTCTTGTTGCTTCGTTCTTAGTTGGTTTGATTTGGTAGGGAATGACAGTATTATGGTACTTGTAACCTTTAAAAATGTGAATCAAACCAGTTTAAGGTCCTCACTGTTTTCTTGGTTTTAAAAATGATTAAACTGTAGAGCCGCTTTCAAATGTAAATATAAAATCATCATATACTCAGTAACATGCCGTATGAACATAAAAAATATGGTAGGAATTTAGTATCTGTCTAATTGGACTGAAAAATAACTGAATTCGTCGGTGACTTACTGTGGCTGATGTAGAGTCAGAAGACAATTTATATATCACTGTATCCTAAATATGAAGCCAGAGCCAACAGGTGATTAGCTTAGCTTAGCTTAGCTTAGCATAGCTTAGCATAAAGACTGGAAGCAGGGGGAAACAGCTAGGCTAACCCCAAAAATCTACCTACCGGCACCTCTAGATTTTACTACTTAACATGCTATTGTGTGTCATGATAACACATTTTAGGCTTCCCACGTGTCATTTATATGCAACAGGCTAAACGTTTTTTTCACATCATTTAAAGCCACATCGTTACCGTCGAACGGACGTGGTTATGTTTAGGCAAAAAAGAAATTACGATAACGGCCGCAGTTAGGTTTAGGCAACAAAACTGCTTCATTATTTTTAGGCGAAACATCATAGTTGGGATTAAAATAACTACATAAACTAATTAAAATATGTATGTAAACAACGTAACATAAGTATGGAAATCACGTCACTAACGTCACAAACGTCACTAACGTCACAAACGTCACTAACGTCACTTCAACATACCTCAACAACACTTTGGGACACATACACCGGCCTCCTGGTTCAAGGTTCTGTGTTTGTTGGACCCACCACCTCCCTTCCTGCCCGCAATAAGCAGTCTTTCTCACTTTTTATGCTACATCATTAGCTCTGAGTGTAGCATATTCACACGGATGCGTTTGCATTCCAGTCAGTACAGATTACATGGGCTACAGGATTCCTGTCAAAACAACTTTTTTTTTTTTTTACACATCTGTTTGTGTACAGATCAAACAAATTATATATCATTTGTTATTTATTTGGCTGTTCCCCCCTGCTTCCAGTCTGTACACTAAGCTAAGCTAAGTTTCTCGCCTACTGGCTGTAGCTTGAAATTTAGCGTACAGACATGAAAGTGAGATCCGTCTTCTCTCGGCAAGAAAACAAACATAGGATTATCTCAAAAAATGTGTAAATATTATTTTTAAATTGAATGATGACAAAACATGCATTCTGTTCTCATACACCGCTCATAGCTATACCTACGAAAAGTAATGTACTGTAATTGGTATATATCCCACATATTAAATTTGTATGTAATCCACGTAATGGTGAACCAGGAAGTATAAAGAGCGACAAACGCTGCATAGAGAGGTGGTCGGGGTGGATGGACAGGTAAAAAACCCCGGACTTTCGCCCAGGAGACCGGTGTTCGTACTCCATGTGAAACCAGAAGTCAACGTTGATTTATTTGTCACGTAACTTTTCCAACTTAAAGATAGGGTCGACGATGTTGGAAAGCTAGCATAATTTGAAAGTAGCATCGCCTCAGGAGCTCCGTCTAAACCCATCCCCTCCCCTCGGGGCTCCTTCCAAGGCAACGCCCCCCACACACATGCACGAGCACCGCCGCATCGTACCTCACAGACACAGAGCGGAGAGAGGACCTCAACTCAACAACGCTACCTCATGACAAGTATCCACGGCAGTGCTACTGCAGGGCTGAGTTTTCTCTTCCATTCTCCAGTAAACGTGCGGCGGCGATGCGCTTTGAGTTCAGGCTGGTGCACGCCAAGGGTATAGTACTTGCAGGGAGGCAGGGAGGCAGGGAGGCATCTGATTGGTTCTTTCCAAGCGGACCTCGAGGCAGTGATTGGTAGACGTTTTTACAGGATTACAGCAGCTACAGATGACGGCTCTTTTCCGGTCCTTTTTCAGAGCTCATAAGTAATGGATCGCTGTCGGGGTGTAAAGACCATTTCAACCAATATAACAAATAGTGTACATATCGTATATATGTAACATATCATGCGAACTGTTGTATGAGGATACGTTGAAACTTGTTGATTAATAATTTGAACAGCATAGCAGACCCCAGGAACGAGTTCTAGCTAGCTTTCTCCAACACAGGCTCACAGCAATGTAACCTCTAACACTGCTGCAACAATGACAAAAACAAAACTGTATTAGAAGCCTGTTTCATCACAAGTAAAAGCATCAAAAAAACTACCCGACCTTCCTCAGAAAAGCCACAGTCCTCTAAAATTGTTGGATCAAAGTGTTGCCTGTAACCCTCTCCTTGAAATTAGGTGCAAACAGGGCTGGAAAATCCACCATGGAGCCTGTCCACACAGCCCTCAGCTCTCTATCTCCTCTTACCCAGCGATTCCATCACAGAGCTCAAGTGTTAATGCGGTTGATGCAGTCCCTGCCCGGAGGGGGTAATGAAGTGACTAAGGGCTGACCGGCCCTGACCGGTGACAAGACAGCAGGTGCGAGCGGTCAGGAGTGTGACTGTGAAAATGTGTGTGTGTTTGAGATAGAGAGAGAGAGAGAGAGAGAGAGAGTGTACACTAAGCTGGCTGAAAATGAACCAGGCACCTAACCACAGGTCCAGATCAATTAGTTGGCCTAATCGGTCCCCTCTCTGTCAGCCATAAATACCCCCTGGTTTACCCCTGTATCTGTCATCTTTACTGCCACACCGCTATCATCTATCAGCCACTCTTTCTTTTCTCTTTCTCCTTTTCTCTCTCTCTCTCTCTCCTTTTTTTCTTGCTCTCCCTACAGTATGTCAATCCGAGCCATCTCTCCTTTCTTTACACACTACGTTTATGCTCCAGCTTGGTAAACGGTAATCAATGTCTCACAACGGTGGACTGCTTCGTCTAAACGATTTTTCAGGAGGAGTGTGTGAGAGAGAGAAAGAGAGGAGAAACAGAGTGACAGATAGAACTTTTACTGTATACACACACACACACACACATCAGTATTTAAGTTTTGCATGTAAAAGCTTCTATTTGTGTGTATCTATGATTTGTGTGGGTCTGTGTGTGTGTGTGTGGAAAATGTGTGAAAATGCCTGCCTGGAATTGGCACTGACTCCAGAAGCTCACAGTAATGCATTCACTTTTGGTACATAAATCACAATCAGCCCATTCTGCCATCTGGGTTACTGCTACATGGCCCTTGTAATGTACACCCTGGTTAGACCACCGGCTGAATAAATGAGTCTAGGATACAAAGCAGATACGTGTCTGTAATGGACAGTAAGGCGGCAAATGTATTCCCCCCTTTTTTTTTTCTTGCAGAGAATATATTATATATTATATTCCGCATCACCTACCAGTCAAGAAATGTGTGTGTGTGTGTGCACATATCTGTGTCTGTGCGTATCTGCCAATCAGATGGTCTTAAAAAAATTTTTTATAGAGCCTCGTAACAAAAAACACAATGCGTACTGTGACTGCAGTTCAGATGGGTTTAGTAAATAAAGAAGATATCACAGTAAAAGACCACAACCGCCGCAATCTGAGGCGTTTACATACACAGTGGTACAGATATTTGTTTCAGCATGGCACAAATCTAGAAAGCGCCCTGATTCATGTTTAATATAATGACTGAATACTTGACTTTTTTAATTGTTAAATTGTAAACTGTTCTGGAAGATCTTTAGATATTTTTACTTCACAAAAAAACCCCAATACAGTTTACTGTAAGAAAATCATCCTAAATTGTTTCGTTACATTGATTACATTGCTTATCAGACCTGAAGTTTTGCTGATCTCGACACCAACCAGTTTTCATCCTGTATTGTAACCTGCGATAAATCAATTTTCCAAACACGGGTCAGTCAAGGTCATGGTCCTCACCCAGAGGTCCGGCCTCTTTGACAGATTCCTGTACAGATCAGCATCTAATTGGAAAATTTAAAGCTATTGATTGGCTATTGGGACTAGAGGCATTTCTCTCACTTTCCCAAACACCAATTAGCTCAGGATAAATGATAAACTGAGGCGGGCTCACAAACAAACACAGTTACCCATGTACACACACGTACGTACGTGCCGATACACACGGCCAAGAACACCCTGAAGGAGTAAACTTGAGCATTTCTAACCTCAGCCAAGGTCACTTGGTAATATCTCAGCTTAAAGTGTACTGTAACCCCGCGGTCACAAATCATATTCTGCAATATGAAGCGCATACATACAAGTCCTACTGTCGGGAATAGGCTGTATTTCATCCAGATACCACAGAGATGAAGTGTCTGCCTGCCTACAAAACAAATATGAAGTTGGGATGGAATGAATTTGATCAGTATTGTGTGTTGTGATGTATGCATGCCAGTACAGCCTCTTTGAGATTGCAGAAAAGCTAAATCACAACACAATGAAGCTTTTTCTCTCTAATGAGCTGCCATTCCTCTGTCCCATCAGTGACTGTATATGAGCTAAATAAACGACATTGCAGTAAATTTAAATGTCATTGTGTCTACAAATAATTTGCACAGTTGGTTTATATAAATCAACTTAAAAGAAATTGAAGGCAACAAATCACAAGCTTGTGGATTGAGAAGTAGAGAAGCAGAATTCAAACAGTAAAGCGTGTTGCACAAAATTTGGATCATGTCCAGCAAAATGTCTTTAAACAAACAGGATATAAATAGCTGTTGATGCTAATTTGATCTGTGGATATCCATTAGATCCACGTGGAGATTAAAAATGATTAAAATACTAAATATAAATAACCCAAAGTAATTGATGGTTGTATGAATATGTGCACAGCGGTGATGAACATAATTACAAAAAAAGAAAAAAATGGTTATTATTTGCGATATTCCCTGTAATGAGACTTTAATCTACAACAATTGAAGGATTATCACAAAGCCGGATAAACACGATTTCAATGTATTGTTTGCTGATAAAAAGCTGTTTAGATGGTAGTGTGCTTTTTATGTCTGCATCCAGTCATTCAACAGCATGGTTTTTAGTGCACAGTGGCACACATCCAACTTCCCCAAATGCATCCTGTTGGCGCATCAAGTGGCTGCAGTCCACGGATACGCATCCCACTGTGCGGGAGGCGCGTGCAGTCACATTACACCCCTGTAATTTTATTTAGGGAAGTCTGCAGTGATGTTGCGATAATTCGGCTGGCCTGCATATACACACTATATATATATATTATATATTGTGTATATACTCTTGATCACAGCCACACGAAATGCATGCGCACTGCCCAATCATTACTGTGGAGATTTCACTGAAATGTTGCCATTTAATAAATGCAATGCGACGCATTTATCAATATGCAGACATATCACAGCTTGTGTAACCCGTCGCACGCCATGTCCCACTTCACCGTAACCTGTTACAATTAGCCTAAATAATTTAATATGATCGGAATCACGGCCCGGCTTCGTGCGCAACGCTCATTACCCGACTGCGCTAAACCCTCCGTTAATTGTGTTCCAAGTGGCAACAAGTTAGGCGGTGATGTTCAGCCTTTAAGTAAAGATGAAAAAAGGTTCAATGAAATGCAAAAGGTAGTACCATTCCTCTTCACACACACACAACTCAGTGCGTGTGCATTTATGCAATTTATTTCTAGTGCAGCTGCACACAAAACTCCTATACAGTGCAACGTCGAAATGCATCATGCAAGTCCGGTGGAGTTGCATGTTACAAGACCAAGCCACGACACAGTGAACTTTCCTATTAAATTAACCCCCCCCAAAGTCCTACCTTTGTTATCGTGCGGCGGAAACAAATGCCTTGACAAGTTGCAGTGGGATGCGGTGGTGACGGCTAGATTCAACTTCCTCCCGGAATGAAAGGTGTACGATCCTCTGTGTGATAAAAACCAGAGGGATGGATAGACGCTCTGTGCTGTGCTGTGCTGTGCTGTGCGCCCTTGTCTGCCACCGCGCTGCGCGTCTATAGAGTCTCCGTTCCGAGAGGAAGCGCATGCAGGGAGACGGACGGCCAAGCCGCTCTCGGCACGGCACGGCGCGGTGTGTAAAGCCCCTGGTGGTGATGGAGGGAACCTACAGATGAAGAGGTGGAGGAGAGAGAGAGAGAGAGAGAGAGAGAGATAGAGTGAGAGAGAAGCAGCACGGTGATCGTCGGAGTCACCAATAGAAATAAAAAGTAATCCAGTCAACAGACTAAAAGGGACTGTATGCATTTGTTTGTGTCTTCTGAAAGACAACAAAAACAGAGAGTGCTGAAACACAAACTGAATCCATAACTTTCGGAGCTAAAGGCATGTACGGCTTGGGCAAAAAAAAAAAAAAAAAAAAAAGTTCCCCTATCTCCCTTGTTTTCAAATTTGTCATTCACTTGCATTCCTTAACTCCATAACTGTACTCCTCAGTCAAGTCCCACCAATGGATTGTAGATTGTTATTGTGCAGTGTATGTAAATAGTTCAATCATTGATTTTCATCATTACGAAGAGTTAGAGTCCACATGATGGACCTGGACCTCCGTCCTCGAGGAGATTTAGCCTCTCTATCAATTAATTTCAGGGTTAGGGTTACGAGTGGTGCTGTACAAGGCAAAGCAAGGCAAGTTTATTGCACATTTCATACACAGCCAGCTCAAATAAAAGACAGGTAAGATAAATCAAAGTGCATAAAACTTCTCTTTACATAATGAAGTTTGAAGAAGACACAGACATAACGGAGTGTGATGAAGCCCGGAGGCCATATGCAGATGTATATTCTTTGGGTATTGGACAAGGTGAAAATGTCAAGTATGTCTGCTTCTTTGAAGTGGATCACCTGTTAATCAGTGTGTGTGTGTGTGTGTGTGTGTGTGTGTGTGTGTGTGTGTGTGTGTGTGAGAAATATGCATAATATAATGAGGGACAAGAGCCAAGAATGTGAGGGAGAGAGAGAGAGACTGACACACAAAGAGAGAGAGAGAGGGAGATGTTTTTGCTGCAGATTACCCACCATCACAAGCAGCTGGAGAATCTCTCAGAGGCTCAGTCAGCAGGGTTAGGGAGGTTAGGAAGCTGATGTACCAACAAGGGTTTTTAAAAGCCACCGTGCAGAGGCTGTTCACAGAGAGCAGAGAGTGCTAAACAGAGGAGGAGAGGCTCAGAGAGAGAGAGAGAGAGAGAGGAGGAGGTGGGAGAGGAGGGAGTCAGTGGTGAGAGCGAAAGTGTGAAAGAAACAGGTTATATTCTCATGTAAATCCTAAGTAAAGACTTCATGACTGGCTGGTTACAAAGCAACGATGACATGAAGAATACTGTATGGAATGGGCATGAAATTCCATTTTGCTTTCGGAGACAAAATGTAATTATGTTGATATAGGACGGTCAGTTTTATCATCTCATTGTTGATGCTTTTTGGCATGTGATATGATTTCAAAGATTGTTTCCATTGACGTGATCAGTTATTTTGTCCGTTTGATGACCAACGCTCCTAAAATTTAGGCATAGCTTATTTGCCTATATAGTATTTAGACCTTGTCTCATTGGAAGGCGTATGAACATTCCGCGGACATTCCGTGTGTCATGAGGACACATTTTAGCCTATTCGTCATTTGTACGCCACGCATCAAAAATACAGTAACATCCGCAGTTAGGTTTAGGCACAAAACCACTTAGTTAGGTTTAGGAAAAATATCATGGTTGGACTTAAAGTAATACGTACGTAATTAAGTATACGTATGGAAACAACGTAACATAACTACGGAAAAAATGTCATAAACATCACTAACGTAACATACTAAAAAAAAACACCGGTCTCCTGGTTGAAAGTCCTGTGTTTGTTGGACCCATCCACCTTCCCGCCCGCCCGCCATAAGTGGTCTTTCTTGCTTTTTATTCTACGTCACTAGTTTTGAGCGTAGCATATTTACACAGATGCATTTACATTGGACTCAGTACAGACTACATGGCGTACTGATGGTCCGTCAAATGCAAGAAAAGTGTTTGTATTGCACGCTAAATGCCTTGCGCATTATCTTGGCAGTCATACACCTTTTTGTGCGAACAGGCTGAGTATTTGGATTTCTGCCTCAAGTTGGTTTAAAGGACCAGTGTGTACATTTAGAACATTTCAGGGGATCTATGAGCAGAAATGGAATATAATATTCATAACTATGTTTTCATTAGTGTATAATCACTTGAAACTAAGAATTGATGTGTTTTCGTTAGCTTAGAATGCTGCTAATTGGCATTTAACCTGATACAATTTTCCGCAGTGCTACATTTCTCTTCAGTTACAGTTCTTTTTCTGCTAAGTGTTCAACTTAATGTGTCTACCTCCTCTGAAGAGTCCGTCAACATTAAAAGTTTCTCATACATCTAGCCATAGCTGAAGCACTTGGTTTGTTTGAAAATCACTTGTCACTCACATTTAAACTCTGTGAAAAGGACAGAATTGAATTAATTTGATGTACATATTTAAGCAAAAGGTTTTGTCTTGTAATCATCTTTTTCCTCGTAGCTCAACCTTTGCGTTATGCTTCAGTATACTTGCTGTCCCTGGTCATTTTACATAGCCAGCTCCTGGGACGGAAGTGCTGACTAAGGATGTGCCTCCTGAATATTACATTTTTCCTCAGCAGCGAGGTGTTGAAACACTGCCCGTGCCTATCGCTCAAGCCCATAATGGGAACCGGAGACCAGCAGCTACAAACATAAATATCTGAGGATATAGTACTGTAAGACACAACCAGCAGAAGATCAATACAGGGCTGTAAGAGAGAGAGGGTGGGAGAGGGATCATGGGTAAAAAGTCCAGACATGGTAACGGTAGTGTTACTGGGATACTTCACAAGTACTCTATCTCCCACGTGGAAAGGATTTTAAAGGAAGGTACTAGTCAAAGGTTACTGAAGCAATCTATTTCTCCTAATAAAGAGATGTTTCCCTGCCACACTTGATACGGTGTATTACAGCCATCTCCTCTTATGATTCTATCCATGCTCACGCTTCCATGTTGCTTTTTCCCAGTTCTAAAACAAGTAGCCTAATAGGCTGCAACCACTTCAGAGAGACCCAATTGTGTAACATTTTCTGTATTTGGGGAAAAACAGCTGGTTTACAACACCAATTACAACACCAACAAGATAAATCAACTTGGCATGATTACATGTAGAGCACAGAGCGGCTACTTGCAACATTGTAGCTGTTAGATTGTGTTGAAGTAGCAGCACGGTAGGTTGAAAATGTTGTGAGCTGCTGTTTATGGGCTTTGGCCCAAATCAGCACCCTGCATAGCTCCTCATTTCCATACAGTAGACTGTAGGAGAGAGCCGCTTTAAAGCTGATTCCAAATCAGCTCCGTGGACATCTAATTTCCAAACAGTAGACTGTGGGAGAGGGTTGCTTGAAAACTGATTCAAAATCAGCACCATGGACATCTCCTCATTTTCAAACAGTAGATCGTAGGAGAGAGCTGCTTCAAAACTGGTCACAGATCAGCATCATGGACATCTCCTCATTTCCATACAGTAGACTGTAGGAGAGAGCTGCTTTAAAGCTGATTCCAAATCAGCACCATGGACAAGTCCTCATTTCTATACAGTACTCTGTGGGAGAGAGCTGCTTCAAAGCTGATTTGGGATCAGCACTATGGATAGCTCCTCATTTCTACACAGTAGATTGTGGGATAGTGCAGTTTCACAACGGATTTTAAATCAGCACCATGGACAACTCCTCGTTTCCATACAGTAGACTGTAGGAGAGAGCTGCTTAAAAACTGATTCCCAATCAGCTCCGTGGACATCTAATTTCCATACAGTAGACTGTAGGAGAGAGCTGCTTGAAAACTGATTCCAAATCAGCACCATGGATAACTCCTCATTTCCAAACAGTAGACTTTAGGGGAGAGCTGATTCAAAACTGATCCCAATTCAGCACCATGGATAACTCCTCATTTCATACAGTAGACTGTAGGAGAGAGCTGCTTGAAAACTGATTCCAAATCAGCACCATGGACAACTCCTCATTGTTATACAATAGACTGTGGGAGAGAGCTGCTTCAAAGCTGATTTGGGATCAGCACCATGGACAGCTCCTCATTTCGAAATGGCAGTCAGTGGTTAAAAACTGAATCCAAATCAACAGCATGGACAAGACATTTTCAAATGGAAGACTGTGGGAGAGAGCTGCCTCAAAGCAGATCCCAAATCAGTACCATGGAAAACTCATAATTTCCTTACAGCAGAGAATGGGTGAGCTACTTCAAAGCTGACCCCATATCAGCACCATGGACAGCTTGAGTTATTTATGCGACCTTTCGCCACCAAACAGCATTTCTTCTCCTCGGATGAAGCCATCCAAAGAGTTGCATTAGACAATAGTGACTTTTTTTATCCTCTGTATTGCACTATGGGTTGGCCACAGATCTAGACAAAAAGTCTATAAGCAATGTTTAAAAATGCACATCATGAATCTCAAATTCTCTTTATTGAAAAATGACATAAGCAAGCGGAGTAAATTCTAATACTTGTTTGTGGGGCAAGACAATTGCAAGACAAATAACTATTTATATATAACTTTTACAAAATACTGTTCAATCAAGGAAAGCAAAAGACGCACAAAGTACAAAAAAAAAACAGCTGTGGCAGAAGAGAATATTTAAGCGTAACATTGAGGATATGATGCAGACACTAATTACATGGTAACTTCCTCCAATAAACTGACATAGATATAATAGAAGGATTATTAGGATGTTTACATCAAACCCTTGAGACAATGCTTGCCAAGATTCAGAAATGAACAATAATGTGTCCTCACAACACAGCACCACACACCAACTCCATCACGTTTAAAAAAGGAATTTAATATAGATTTGTCCGTGCTGTGTGTCAAATTAGGGGAGCTTTGACTCATTGAAGGTTCACTCTAGCCAATGCAGGGCCATTTCAATTCAATTTAATTCAATCCAATAAACTTTATTTATCCCTGCGGGGAACTTTTCATGGTGGATAAAAATACATTAAAACAACACACACCCTTTGAATATAAAGAGTTACCAGTTCACAACACCCACACCAACAGCAACAGAACTCCAACCAACATTAACCTACTTATGTAAGCTAAAATTACATTTACATTTAATAATTTCCTTAACCTTGTAAAGCCCACAGGTGTAAAATTACATACATCACTTTTAGGTATCCTAAAAAAAACTCTGTAAATCTGTTTTTTTAAAGACTACATTTACATAGTAAATGGGTCCAATTGTTCATCCTTGCAATGCTATTGTATAGTAAATGTGTTTATAGGTCCGGCCATCTGGCCATGAACTCACACAACCTGCAAACTTTCCTTCAAGCTCATCTCTTTGTTTTATTGGATTTGGTTTTGTCAAGATTCAAGTAAGAAAAATGCCATAAATATATTTTTTGTGATTATTACAATGTCTAGAACTGTTGTGAGATTATATATACTTTTATGGGGCTAAATAATCATAAAATCCTTCAAATAAACTCTTAGTTGTTGTGTATATTTGTTCAGACAATGTGCACAAATACAGTTTCTCCCAACTATAGGGCCAACGTTGCAATATTACAACACAAAAAAATGTGAAAACCCTTTTCTGCATCAGAGGTTTCCTACAAAAACATCTGAGAGGGAAATTTTTTTTCTCCATTTTTTTCTATATTTGGGCTTTACAGGGTTAAGACTGTACGAGCATAATTAGCAGTGAGCTCCAAGATTCTGAGGTTGATACGATAGGGAAGGTTCAGTTACCCACAACACAACGCAACAAAAGCAATGTAGCTCTAGAGGACAAAGAGAAACACCATCAATCATAAGTAAATACATCCGATATCATGATTATAATAAATCACTGAAGCTCATACAAAGGCCAAAAGTAAAAGCAACCTGGAGCTTCAGTGCAGCTCTTCTCTCTACCCTTTATCAGATTCTATCAGATCTATCTATAGCTGTACTGGAGTATTTTTTTAAAGATGTCAAAGTGAGCTGCAGGCCCTAAGTTAAAATCAACACACCTGCCAGACATACCCCTTCGAAGTTTTGAGAGATCAGAGAAGAGCAACCAGAGGCCCAAATCAATAGTGCATCATCCGTGTTTCACTGTGTGGATTTCAAGCCACTGCTTTCTATTCTACTTGAAAGCACTCTCTCCAAATGCATTTAAACACGGCGGGTCAGTGTACGGCAGTTCAGGGTTGAGAGGACTTGTCGCTATTTTTCCCGATTGGAGTCTAAACAGTTGTAGGAGAGAGACGACTCCTTCTGCTTTACTTTACAGTGGTTTGATTTGATTTCTGAATGCTGGATTGCTGTATGAGAGTGTCTTCATATATTTATCGTTTCCTCTATTTTTCCAAACTTTCAGAAAGGTCAACATCAGATTTGCAAACAAACCACGTCCTCTCTTCATAATGTTATGTTGTCATTTCGTATGCCTGTCACATTTATGGTCTGTGTGAAATGCTCATTTATACTCACAAAAGAAAAGGGTGCACATTGTGATGAACACTTTTAATGAGTCTGGTCTCACAGAACAGACGGACGCTGCTTTGACGTGGTGACGCTACTTGATAGCAGGCCTGTTACATAGACTGTATGTAAGAAGTGGACGTAGCCACTGTGATGTCACCCATTGGTTTGGGTCGTGTCTAGAAGGGAAAATCTGCAAAAAACTCTCGCGAGACTCACTGCCCGACAACCTATCCTAACCTTAACAATCTCGCAAGAGTTTCCCCAGTTTGGTGGCTCCCTTCTAGACACTACCATTGGTTCGTGGACTGCTGTTTAGAAGCCTTGAGTTCGTCATTTTGGCCGTTGCCATCTTGGTTTTTGGCCGTTGCCTTCTTTTTTTTTGCAACCAGAAGTGACACGAGAGGATGGAGCTAAATACAACCGAACGCCAAATAAGACATTTTTAGGTGACCAAAATGTTAATATTAACTTTCATGAACTGAAAACACACTGTGAAAGGGTTAAAGTTGTTGGTTAAAGTTGGTTAAAGATGAAAACACAGAAACTCCCAGACCGGACAACGCCGTGGTAGCGACCTGTCAATCACAAGGTAGCCACGCCCTAAAGCATACCCTGCTTTATGGTCTATTTGCCTCTAAATGGGACCATCATTTACTAAATGAACATCATGCTGTATTGAACAAGACTTGAAACTAGCGATTGAGACCATAAACTCATGTTTACAATGTTTACTGAGGTAATAAATCAAGTGAGAAGTAGGGTAATTTTCTCATAGACTTCTATACAATCAGACTTCTTTTTGCAGCCAGAGGAGTCGCCCCCTGCTGGGTATTAGAAAGAATGTAAGTTTAAGGCATTTCAGCATTGGCTTCACTTTTCGGAACCGGAGGTTGCCCACTGCCTGTTAGTGACAGCAATAGATTTGTTCTGTGGCATGGGAAACAACCCACTTTTCGTTAG
Organism: Sebastolobus alascanus; assembly: GCA_916701645.2. Taxonomy (NCBI): domain Eukaryota; kingdom Metazoa; phylum Chordata; class Actinopteri; order Perciformes; family Sebastidae; genus Sebastolobus; species Sebastolobus alascanus. Next base: position 703,847 of record CAKAOJ020000077.1, on the reverse strand, counting down.
TCGTCCTGTTGGCCTGCGTGCCTCCTTTACAACCGCCGGAAGGGTTAAACAATGCACGCTAGTAATAGGGGACTCCATTACCCCCAATGAGAGAGGCTGTCTGGGTGGGGGTGCTGGCATCACATAGGGAGAATCAGGGAAACCAGGAACACACCACCACTACCTTTAGCAACATTTTAATCCATCCAATAATAAGATGAAGCAGTCAGAGATCAAATAAGAAAGGTTAGCCAGGATGTTTGAGTTTGCCAGGAAGATGAGGCGGCATTGATGAATAGTCTGTGGTCCCTTGCCCGTGATGGGTAATGATGAGATGTACAGTAAGCTTACTTCACTGATCTGCTGGCTGGCTCGATATTGTAGTGAGGAGGGATTTGGTTTTGTTAATAACCGGCCTTCTTTCTAAAGTAATCACAATTGCAGCCCCACACGGTCGCATGCACAGGCCACCAGAATTTAATAAAGCCTTAATGATAAATGATTTGATTCTTCACCATAGTCTGGATGTGATTGGTTTTCCCATCCGACTATACCAATGTCCATGTTGTTCGGGCTACTAAACAAGATAGTGTTGCCTTGAAGTCTATTTTCAATTTAACCTCCAAACTTAATATCCAATTCAACTCATTTGAAGCTCAAGTATTATAGGGCTGTCCTCGACCAAAGAAATTCTTAGTTGACTAACACTTGTTGACAAATTGATTTAATCGACAGATCCGTAAAAAAACCGAGATTCACAGAAAGAATCAAACAAAAGCACCACTTTAAATCTTATGTTTACCAGAGATATGCTCATAAGTTTCTTGGAAAGTTATTCAGCATGAAAAAAGCATAAAAAACTACTAATCGACTAAAGAAATCTCAGTCGACAAAAGACCAAAATGACCGATTAGTTGACTAATCGACTAAGAGAGGGCAGCCCTAATTAAAACTCTCCATCAGCTATGAATTGCTTTGTCCAGGGCAACAGACTCCACCTTGTGACACTCTATATTTACAATTTTTAGAAGAGTTTGGAAAATGTATCTCAGCCCTTGTTACTTCTTCTGATTAGATTTCAAATGACGGTCCCCAAATATTTGTCCAACTACTTTAATCACTTCAGAGACAATCACAACTATTTAATAAGAGGCAGCTCAACAGATTTCATCCGTTTTAGATTCAAGAGTTCAATGAGCAAAAATATCTTTTTTTAATACACTGCTGTAATCACATGTAATAAACTTCTAGTATCTCTTGAACTCATTGAAGCAGAGAGAAATTTTAAGCAGGCTGTGAGGAAATGGCTACCAAAGGGACCTTGCACAAATGAAGTATCTTTTTTTTTTTTATCTCTTGTATGTGATTAAATGGACATTGTATTTGCACCTGTCTGTCTTGCCACACTTGGCATTTTGTCCCCCCCCCCCCTAACAGAGCATCACAGTGGAAATAAGCCTGTTGTAGGTGTCTGTCTATCTAAATAGTCACCTGAATAAGGGCTGCGGTCGAAAAGTCTTTTTTGCTTCGGAAGGTTCCTAACTGAGTGAAATAACCCGGAAGCATCTCAGTAGCAGCCATGATAAGAGCTATTTGAATTCTCTAAATGCTAAGGAAAGGTGCTTCAGTGCTTCACAATTTCTTATCTCCTTCAGCACAGGATACACTTGACCATCCTTTACGAAAAGGAAAGGAGATAATAACATCCCACAATTCCTTGCTTTTAAAGCGACGCACCATTCTGCCGTTCATGAAAACAAACGATATGCCTACCTTACATATTATTTAGACAGTAGACAGTCTTATACTAATTGGGATTCATGTTGATAAATATGAGTGGACAGTGACAACCATTTTGTTTCACTTTATTTCTATTTATTTATTTAGTAAATAAGTATTTATTTAGTAACAAATAAGTAAAAAACTAAAATAACAAATAAAATGAACAGTAAACATATAGCAAATAAAAATTCAACATAAATAAATATTACGTGTGAAAAGGAGTAGGAAGAAATATACATTTAATGGCTTCTACTCCTTCACCATAACTCAAAAAATAACTATTTATCACATAAACTTTGTGGTAGTCTGTAGGTTATTTCTTTTTTTATTTCAATTCCAACCTTGGTAATGAAGTGGTATTTTTCATCGGTTGTCCACGTTAGGTAAAATAATCCTTTATTTTATGTTGATGTAAAGTGTTACAGCAGCAGAAGGACCTGCAGTATCTCTCTTTCACATACCGTGGGTGAAGCAGCCTGTCACAGAAAGACCTATTTAAAAACGCACGGGGAGAAGCAGCGCCTTTTGTAGTCCATCTTCGTAACATTGTGGTTTCACCACGGCAGAACCACGTCAATAATACCCGCCACCGTCGCATCATCATTACGGAGTCTATAAATGCAGTTGGATTCTCTGAACACCACAGTTGTCTGTTCCTAAGTCCTTATAAATTCTCCTTCACATCTTTCCTTGACCTCATGATGTTTTCCTTCAAGGTCAAGGAAAAGTGGTATAACATTGGGACGTATTTGTTTGACTTTTCGACCGCAGCCAAGGCCATCGATCTTCTAATCTAAGTAAAGCCTTTCTGCCCTTTCTTGATACTTGGACCTATAACTGCAGTGGTAACACTCTTGAATTTACTGATCACGTGATCTGCTGTCTCTCTCATCACATGGTGTGAGATCGCTTTCTTATTCACTCTGAAGCGACACTTACCTGTCCTTGTAATGTTGGTGCTGATGTATTTACCACTCGCCACATTGGTCCGCTAACTTTAAATGGTGAGCAATCGCCTGTGGTCCTGGCTCCTTCCACCGCAGCGAAGGGCCATGTGGAGGAATTGTACCAGTGACTTAAACAAAACCCATTCTAGTCTCCCAGATTCAGTTGCACCTCCTTCTACACCCAGGTCTACACCTTAGTTTACTGAACACCCTGGTGCTCTTAAGAAGGCCTGCGGGAGATTGAAACGCAAATGGCGTAAATTAAAAGTTTCTACCTCTCATGGCACAAATGTGTGTTGGATAACAAGCGTGCTCCGTCCGTATCCATATTTCTCTCGCTTAATGAGTAACAATAAACACAAAGCTTTCTTTTTGACACCGCAGCCAAACTTACTCAAATGCAGCCATCTGTTAGCATCTCAGCCTTTGCGGTTCATGGTTTTTTATGTTGAATCCCAAATAGTCTCGGCTCTTAAATTTTGAGGCTCTCTCTTGAAAAGCTTTTGTTGGCTTCTAAACCAACTCATTGACCCCCTACCAGCTAAACTTTCAAAAAATCTGCCATTTCTGGGACCTACAATGCTTATTATTGTTAATTTATCACTTACGGCTGGCACTGTCCTACTAGCCTTACTGTAAGACTGCTGTGGTTAAACCTCTACTTAAAAAACACTCACCTTGATCCCGGGTCTCCTTTAATTAAGTCTCTCACCTTCAACTCTTTTCAAAATTACTAGAGAGGTTTGGTGTCTCAGCAACCTTCGGCCCACATATTTAACAGTAATCTTTTTTCAACCTTTTCAATCTGCTTTCAGGGCCAGTCACTCCACCGAAACTGCGCTTACAAAAGTGGTGAATGATTTACTGCTTATGATGGACTGGATTCCATCCTCAGTGCGTCTATCACTGGATGTTAATGCGGCTTTTGACAATGTAGATATGTAGATATGTATACTTCTGGGCCGACGTCTCTGATCTGGCTCTCGCGTGGTTAAAGTCGTAGGTATCTGAAACAACAGTTTCCTTCAGAAATAATACATCAAATATTTCTGATGTGAAATATAGAGCATCTCAGGGCTCTTTTCTTGGCCCTCCTCTTTTCTCTCTGTATATTTCACCTCTTGGCCAAATTTTCATGAAATTTATTTCCACTACATTGATGATACTCAGCAGTATGTGCCTATAAAAAGGTGGAAAATTATTACCAAATTATCATAAACAGCAGAATCAACCGCCCTGCTGACATCAAAAAGTCTGACTCTGTTGAGGCCTTTATATCTAAACTTAAAAATCATCTTTTTGCCTTAAAGCTGCAATGGGTAGAAATGAAGCAAATATGATTCAAAAAAGTTATTTTTATAAAACTGTCACTATATCCTGACAGTAGTGCATGAGACAAGTAATCTGAAAAAAATCATGTGCGTCTGTGTCCTCCGGTGCTCCTAATGGCATCTGCATCTGATTTCACAGACCGGAGGAAAACAACCAATCAGAGTCGAGCTGGAGCCTTGCAGTCTAAGCGGTCAAACTAAGCAGCGCTGATTAAATATGAATCAATATTCCTTTACTGTAATGCCTCAAAGGTTTTCAGAAACATCTTGTAGTGTACTGTTTGTGAGAGAAGTTGAGGAAATACCAAGCACCGCCTACCAGCCGGATCACAGCCAGAACGCTCAATAGGAACGCTCTCTCTTTGAAATGACCTGTGATTGGCCAAAGTCTGCCGTCATGGGCTAGATTTTTTAAAGCCTGAAAACAGAGCGATGAGGAGGTGCAGAAGTCTAGTTTTCTCTCAGAACACTTGAATTACAATATGCTGAAAGGTTATTATGGAATCTTTGCCCAATGATGCCAAAAACATTCTGCTCTACTGCAGGTTTAACTTTCATTTTCTATTACTCTGATTACTTCTGTCCTTCCAGAGGATCGGTCTCAGTCTCAATTACTCTTTTCAGACTAGTACTTATAGTCCATACTGTCAACTTTTTGAAAACCACTGCATCTCTCTAACCCTCTTGTTTGTTTGTGTTCCACAACCACAGCTGTGTGCCCCCCCCCCCCCCCCCCCCCCCCCTCTCTCTCCCCCTGTAGTTTCTCCTCCTCGTCCTCTCTTTTCACTCAGGCTTCTCTGTGCTGGACCATCAGCCGTCCTGGGACTCCTCTCTCTCCCCTGGCTCTCGGTGCCTCATTCCAGATGTTTCGGATCTGAATCTTCGTCCTCCAGGAGATTCAGCCTCTCCTCTTGTCTCTCTCTCCCTGCGTTTTTCTTTTCTCCTATCTGTGTGAATGGTGTGCTTGAGTTTTGCCTTGTGTGTTTGTGTAGTCTGTCCTCTTTCCAAGTCTCCATGGAGGAGAGGAGGTTGTGCGGCTCAGGTCTGTTTAGCAGCACTTGGAAGTTGCTTGACGTCCTCCCGGATCCATTTTCTTCATATATATGTTTACAAGCTACCCTATAATTTGGTCATCCTGATTGTCCCTACTGTAATTTTATTGTGTTGGTCTATTCTGTACACTCAACATCTATTGCATGCATCCTTATCTGAGTCGAGGGTCTAAGGATAAAGGATGTTGTCTCCTGTACAGACTGTAAAGTCCTGTGAGGCAAATTTATGATTTGTGATAATGGGCTGTATGTAAATAAAACTGACTTGAAGTGAGTGTTTTAATTAATGAGTCTGATATAAACAAAGGGAAGCCAGTAGAGCACAACAGCAGTGGTCATAGTTATAATTCACAATCACTTAAGTGCTTTTAAACATCATAAAATAAACAGAGGCTCTGTATTCTTACAGCCCACAGATTAAAGACAGAGCTAAGCATACATCAGAGATTAAAAAGTCAGGCTGTTCTCGTTCATAGTTTGTAGCTATACCTATGAAAAGTAAATGCACTGTAGTTCGTATGTAATCCATGTAATCTTGAACTAGGAAGTATAAAGCGCAACAAACGCTGTGTAAGGAGGAGGTTGGAGTGGATGGGTGGGTCAAAAAACACAGGATTTTCGCCCAGGAGACCGGCATTCTGGTTTCGCGTAACCACTTCCAGTGTGGCGTAACTTAAATACGATCTTGCCTAAACCTGAAGAGGTTATTTCCTGTGAAGAAAGAAGTTTATTTTGAAAAGACTGGGGCGGAAATTGACGCTGGACATTTGTAGGAAAACTCACCAAAAAATGAGGAATAACTTTTCGTAAGATATCATATGAACCGTTGTATGAGAATACGTTAAAAAAAAGTACACATCATCAGTATTTAATGTTAGATAGTAAAGATGAAAACATTTCCACGGTATGCACACAACAATGACAATTCCATGTAAATATTTATTGTTGAATCTGGCTTTTGGGTGATATTTTCAAATAGCAGAGCATCCTCGCCCATATATCAATGAAACGTTGTTGTCCACAAATCAACACAACAATTCATAAAGCAGCCATGTCCCACTGTTTTGCTTAGGCTGCAGGCGAGCTCAGTTATCTCGCCCATTTGACAGACATCTGAAGTATATCAGCTCCTATATCTCTCTGTTCATCTTCGCGAGCATGTGGGTAGAAAGGACTGTCAGATATCACTGGGACTCCCGTAGCCCACAGCTAGATCACAGTCCCCCAGCGGGGGTTGTAAAGTACCACGACTTGATAATCTGCGCTGATTTGATCATATCTTCTTGCAGGCACTGGGATCTCCTTCAAAGAAACCCTGCCAGTTGAAACGATGTGCTGATTCTATGTCACTGTAACTCATCTATACACATCCATTCATTCAGCGAAACAAAACATTGCAGTTTGAAACAACGCTTTGAAGCCCAATGAGAGAGAAATGAGACAATCAACAAGTCGCATAGTCATTGGGAGACAAGCGAAGTGAAGTGTGATTCTCCTCATCAGATTTAGTGTTAGTTTACCATACACTGTGGAGCAGCAACCAGACTCAATGGTAAGCAGTCCAGGAGAACCTAAAAATAGTCTTTCATATTTACCACATTAATCTTTCTCTGCGCCCCTCGGAGACAATATATTGGGGGGTAAAATCCAGTTATTTTCCCAAAGAGAGTTTCTTTAGTCGTATAATATTACCAAGGCATTGCATTACATTTTGTGTGTGTGTGTGTGTGTGTGTGTGTGTGTGTGTGTGTGTGTCTGTGTGTGTGTGTGTGTGTGTGAGGGGAATGCTTGTTCGTAACGCAGAGGCAATTTATTGCACACCAGTCTGTTTCGCTGAGATCTTAAGAATATGTGAGGAGGAAATATCAACATTTTGAGTTCATAACACAGTTCTAGAGCCTCCGAGTGCAATATCCCACTACTGTATATTAAACTTGTGCATACTGTGAGGTATTTATATATCAAGATATCAGGATGTAGAAATTCATCTGTTCCTGGTTCTTAAATTCCCATGCACTTTGTGTGAGCACTGCTATTTCTCAGCAACTTGGAAGGCTCTTTACTAATTTGTGAACACATCATTCATTAGCGATAGCTCAAGGCTGTGAGGCTGAATTTGAAAGATGTTCGTCCTGGAATAATGCACAAATGTTGAATACACTGAAACGAGAGCAAGTCAAGGCCCGTCGAGCACATCAACTACACCTGAGACGCTATAAAGTGAGCTCAAGTTTGATTTTCCTTTCAGAAAGTTCTATCATAAAAAAATAATAAAATATAATCATTGTAGCAACTAACCAAGGCCTTAGCAATAAAAGAACTACAATGTTAACACAGTGAATCTATCACTGAAACTGGCTCACTTTTTCTAAGTGTAATACTTTCATGCCAGTGAAGACGCCTTATGGAGCTCTGTAAATTTATTCACAGTATCTATTTGCATCCAGATGAGAGTAGCAGCTATTTGGTTATTTACACCCGGTAATAGTAGTAGTAATATAAAGAAAGAGCGATGTGCAAGGAGTAGGTTATGGTGGATGAATGGGTCAAACTCAGGACTTTCACCCTAGGGGCTGGGGTTTGAGTTCTGTGAGAAGACTACTTTTCACTTAGTTACCTCCGCCAAGGCCAAAGGCCCTGGGCCAAGGAGGTTATGTTTTCACTGGCGTTGGTTTGTTTGTCTGTCTGTCTGTCTGTTTTACTCCAAAAGTTAGCGATGGATTTGAATGAAATTGTTGGAGGGGTGGGGTGTGGAACAATGAACAATCCATTAGATTTTGGTGGCGATCCGGATCACGATCCGGATTCAGGATTTTTTTTAAGGATTCCGATCAGCCTGAGCATTAAGACCACAGGGTATAACACATGTGCAGTGTAACTGATGACGCGTGACCCAGCCCCCTTCCTTCTTCGAGCAGAGAGATACATGTGTGGATGTATGGCGAGGCTGGCCGTCCGCGGTGAGAAAGAAAAAAGCGGTAGATGACGGGATGAGAGACAACGTAGTGTAACGTTATACAGACATAACAAGGCTGCTGAATGAGAGAGGCATCTCCCGATACGTTACACGGAAACACAAACGTTTATGATGCTTATACGTTTTGTTCAGCATGATAATATTTTATGCTTTATGAGTGTGAATGCAATCGCCATAAGTAAAAAGATAACATTAGGATATAAATGAACTATATCACGGTGGCATGAGTGCAAGTATACACAACGAGGCTGTGAAGGTGGACGAGTCGGCATGATGACGTTTAGTAGTCTCATTTAGCCACTTGTTAGCAACCGCCTTTATTAAGACACATTAAGGCTTTAAAATTCACATGTGGGGTGTTTATTGATGTATTTTATGTCGTAGAAATAAACAAAATATCTTAAGCTTGTGTTAACCGCAGACCTTATTTCAGGCATCTTACTAAAAAACCCATTGACTTTGAGATGAAGAAACCAGAAGTGCTAAAATGCTAACTCATTTCTGGGCTTTAGGACTCAGTCCTGCAGCACTCTATAGGGGAAGGGGCCATTGCCCCCCCGCTTTACGGCCCAGGTCCTATTTGGCGTCGCAGCTGGTGTGATCCAATCGCAAGATGGTCTTTAGTGTTTTAGTTGATATCTGAGATTTTTTTTTGGAGATTTTTTTGTTTGCACAATGAAACAAAGCAGCAGAAACAACAAAAGAAAATCATCTCTCCACACATTAATGTATGGCATCCCTCAAGGCTCTGAACTTGTTCCAGTTCAGTTCTTTATCTATATGCTCCTGCTTGGTCTTTGTCATTTTCACTCATTTCTATTTTCACTTGTTTGCGTCGATCCTAATTATTACGCAGCCCTCTCCATGTTCGAGTTCTGTCTTCTAGCTCTTAAAAGCTTTGAGACACATGACATGGATCCTTGTAACAGTGTTTTCTCTTGCCTCCAAGCTATTTCAGAGCTTACTTCCCCTGTGGCATGGGTGTCAGGGTCTGTCACATGACACCTGCTGACACCTAGCCCTCATAGGGTGCCTGGGTGTTCTGTGTTGTTTTTCAATTTGTGGGTTGTTTGGAAAACCATTATTCCAGCCACCGTGCTCCCTACTCCACCAAGCTTCCCGGCTGACATCCGTCACAGCAGATTACATCTCTCAAACCAATATATCTGCCACTTGTGACCTGGAATGATATGAACAGATCTGATATAGGACTTGTTTCATTGAACTTCATTAATTAGATTTATTTCTCTATATTGGACTTTTTAATATTGCCTTTATTACTGCTAATCAGTATTGGACATATTAGAGTCCTATTGCCAGGCTATAATCCCACTTTTGTATTTTGTATATAGCCACACTTTTTTGACTGGCATTTTCCAAAATATAGCTCCTATTGCACCATCAGCCTTTCAAGAGGGTTTACTTTTATTTTTATTTATTTATTTTTAAAGAAAGAGAGAGAGCTTGTGCAGAATCTAAAAGTGTTCGTGACACTGTGAAGAACTATTGTGACATATATGCCTGGGCTATACAAATAAACATTACTTGACACCGAAACAAACTTACATTGGTTTGTTTTTACACACACAAAACATTAACTCTTTTGACTCAATGTCTCATTAAGTAAGATATCGTACAGACAATTTAGATGTTTTGGCTACAAATCTGTATTGTTCAATATCTGTGGAATAATATTTGAGATGGAGTCCTGCATTATTCATCACTCTTTGGTAACTGATGTAGTGTGTGTGTGTGTGTGTGTGTGTGTGTGTGTGTGTGTGTGTGTGTGTGTGTGTGTGTGTGTTTGTGTTTTCCAATCTAAATGTGTGGGAGAGTAGACAAGGCTGTCATATTGTCTCGTGTGGCTTGTCTGATGATGCGAGCATGCGAAGGCAAGTGGAGGGAGCAGTTGACCTTAAACTTTCACCATGTTGGTTTCTTAAATTTAATCCCAAACAAAGTGCTTCAGTCTGGATGTGCTGTGTGTGTATTTTTGCCCATATTTAATTTTATTCAACATTTAATACAATATAGTTTGGGATTAACAAAGACGATTCGTTGTATTTTTTCTGAAAGAAAAAAAATGTTTTTCTTTCACCAAGAGAAACAAAATCTTCCTTTTTGCTAAGCAACATTGTTTTGCATCCTCACCCAACAGCCGGTGTTATGTCTAACAGTTAATTCTGGCTTTTTGTCAAAATTTATCTGAATGTGCTTGAGATCATCCACCTCCAACTCTGATATCACTGACTGTGCAGTAACACGAATATTAGTAGTTCTAAAAGGCTCATAATCTTCCTCTACCTGAGTTATACAGTAGTATAACACTAACGCATTGCCTCTCATCCAATTAAAGTGGGGGGAGGCAGTATATTTTTGGCATCATTGGGCAAAAATTCTATAATAACCTTTCAGTATATTGTAATTGAAGTGTTGTGAGAGATAACTAGACTTCTGCACCTCCTCATGGCTCTGTTTTCAGGCTTTAAAAAATCTAGCCTGTGACGGGAGACTTTGGCCAATCACAGGTCATTTCAGAGAGAGAGCGTTCCTATTGGTTATTCTCCGGCTGGTGGGTGGTGCTTGGTATTTTCTTAACTGATCTCAACATGGCTGCCGGGTCACAAACTTTCTCATTTTACAGCTAAACAGTACACTACAAGATGTTTCTGAAAACATTTGAGGCCAGAAATAGGCATTACAGTAACAGAATATTGATTCATATTTGATCAGCGCTGCCTAGTTTGACCGTTTGATCAGAATTCGTGAGTGATTGACAGCTGCTCAGAGACGTCAGGCTCCAGCTCGGCTCTGATTGGTTGTTTTCCTCCGGTCTGTGAAATCTTGCAGATGCCATTAGGAGCACCAGAGGACACAGAGGCACATGATTTTTTTCAGATTTCCTGTCTCATGTACTACTTTCAGGATATAGTGACCATTTTATAAAAATGACTTTTCTACCCACTCCAGGTTTAAAATCCATGGTTGGAACAAAATATGGTATAATACATAAAATTTGGCCAGGTAATTCTTGTGCCGGCAAAATCAAAATTGTCCCTCCGGAGACAGGCTTTTAACAGGGAACAGCTAAGTGTGTTATGACAGCTAATTACTATCAGGGTTGTACCCTAAAGACATAATTTAAATTTTTAATTGACCACTAAATAAAAGGGTATAAATGTACCTGATTTATGGATGGATTGCTTTATGTTTATAATATGGTGGGTGTGTTAAAACAAAAGTCACCCTTTACCTCTGGCTTTAGTCCACTGTTGGAAAAAACAAGTCCTCGCTGCCCGCTGTAGTGGAAGGGCCTCCGCTGCATGTCCTCTGTGTTGCAGCAGCGGAGCCGTTTGATTTGACACAAGGTCATGGGGAGCTCTGATTGACGTGCACGACGACTGCCTTTGCCACGGAGAGGTCTGTCTTGGCAGCACCTCCCTCTCTACGCACTTCAGACGGCGATCAGTCATTCACGAGTTCGCTGCCACGCGACAGCCTGACATGAGCGGGCAACCTGATAGATTGACTGGAGGGGAGATGGAGAGACTTTTTAAAATGTAGCCTATACGCTACTGAATAAACAGCCACGCCGCACAGGGCGTTCCCGAGAGATGGACATGTTTTTGCACATGTTGCTGTTCTTTAAGATTTTAATGGAGAAAATTTTTAAATCTGCTTTGATTTTTTTTTTTTGCTAAAACACAACATGTCAGCACACTGACCCCGATAAAATTATATTTTCCCATTAGCTCCTGGTGGAATCCAGCAAAGTCATTTTGTTTGGAGCTACATAGAAATTTATTTTTGGTACTTGAAAGGTACAGAAACATGTCATTGTTTCTCTTGTTTTCATTTTTCAGAAACAAACTTTGTTACTCAAGGTTATCCAAAGACTGTTTGTGCTGTGAACAGTCTCCCTGGTAACTACAGTATTTTCCAAAGCATGGCCGTCACCCTGTTAATTGGGAGGTCTGTGAATTATCCTGCATAACAGGAACGCTGTTACAAGTGTTGAGACTACGACAAGTTTTTTTTTTTTCTTTTATCTCCGCCAGGAGATTATGTATCTGGTCGTGTGTGTGCATCTCTGTGTCTGTCGCATACTGCTGGACGTATCAGCCTAATATGTTTTGTGCTCATTCATGACTATATGCTCAAATACTTCTCACGGTTGCAGTGAGTCACACTTTTTGAAAACATATGTCATTGACTGTTTTATACCGTCATTGTCCCATGACTCCTCACTACTCTTAACTGGCCGGTAGGGCCCGCAAGTGATCAACAACTGCTTCAGTTTGGACTCTTGTTTCCACTACAAATTACGAATTGTTCCTCTCCTGATTTGCACGCCTAGGTATGACATTTTTATTTATGTATGTACAGTACATCGCTTAGCAAATGAAAAAATGAAACTTCTTCTCATGTTGATAGGAGGAGAGCTAGTTAGCCGCAGGTTGCGGTACTCTATTCGTCATTCAAAAAGGGAAACCGGAAGACTGAGGATGGTGGATATACAAGCCGTTGTTATGATACATGAAATAAAGCGGCATCTGCCAACCATTTTCACACCACTCTCACTCACCACTTAGCTTCATTGCAGACGGCCATGTCGTTGTGAAAAATATCCGTGTATAGGAATGATCAGATGAGATGAAAAATGAGAAGAACCTTCTTTTTGTGTCCTCTTGACTTTACTTATTTGCTTGCTTTCCTCACGTCCGTTTTTTCTTCTTGTGCACTGATTTGTTTAAGCTGAACTGCCAATCAGAGTGATTTCTCTCACTGACGGGCGGTGCCACATATTCAACATACTGAATAGCACAAAAAATCTCCAACAAGGGCAGACTAGAGCCGACGGTGTGGGACACACCGAAAAAACTAGGCCGACGGACGCTCACCGACGACCCCAAACTGTCCAACCCGACCATCGACTTGGTGTGTCAGGGCCTTTAGCTGCCGGTGGGAGTCTTACAGTGTGTTTGGCTCAGAGCTAACAACTAACGTAACTAAACACACAGCAGGACTATTTCTGTTCAGAGGAAGCGTTAAACAGTGAACATGAAGCGTCACACAGTTAACTGCAGTTTAGCTGCACCGAGCCGTTGCAGACAGCTGCATAGATTCAAATGAGTATTACACGAGCGAAAAGCACATATGATACTCTTGTGCTCTAGACGGGGGCCATTGTAGTTTGTATTCATTCAATCAAACATTACAGCAGTGGTCATTTCAGACGCACCTGGTAGAGATCTGCACTTTTCTAGTTTCAAAATGTAATTGTTTGATGCTTTGAGTACACAACCCAAATGTATTTTACTTCAACTGCTGTGGTGGAAGATTCAGTGGGGGGGAAAACCCTGCCAAGGAACTAAAACTATCTGGCTAGATATTAATAGGGTTAAACATAAACATATGTTTTTGTTTGTTAGTGAGTCCCCCCCCCCTTCCCTTTTTTAATGTGCTTACGGCCTGAAGATGAATTCAAAAGATGAACAACAGCAATTTACATCTACAGTCAAGAGCAATGCCATTAACTACTTTTCTCCCCAACATAATCATTGTTCAGTACATCTGCATCAAATATTTTGCATGCATATATACTGCATACAGGATTTCCTACCTTTGAGCCCTTATGTGGTGTTAAGACCCTGGAGGCACCGGCCACCTCCTATCTCTAATAGTGAAATGTGGCATAAAAAGTCATTATAAAAACTGAGCTATTACTCCTTTTTTCCAAGGGTTTAGAACATTTGCATGAAATCACATATATGAGAGAAAACGATGGCTAGGCAGTTTTCACATTTCACTTCCAACGAGTCATGCTGCAGTATTATATGGCAATTACAGACATGGTTCACCTCTATTGGCTTAGCCATAAACTCTAATTCCCGCATAGTAGTGATTAATTTGATTTTCCGAAGCTTTAAGGGGAGCTTGGCTCCATAACATATTTAATCTTTTATGGGGTAAGAAAAGAAAATCAACTTCAAACGTAGCAAAAAAATCCTAATGACTGATATCAATGGACATTTTGTTTTCCATAATCAGTATGTAATTTGTAAATTATGTCCAGCACAACAAATAATAAAAATCCTTATACCACTATATACGATTCACATATAAAGCCATGTGAGCTGATGACAACACTGTAGATTGTTTTGTATGCACAGTAGCGAAAAGCTAAGTGTGCTATTAAAGTTGTTTGTGGTGCCATTACAGGCCTGTCTCTAAAACTGGCATGTTATGACATTAATGTTGATGGTGGTGATTCAGAATTCGCTGACGGCATAGAATCTGAGGCGGATCAATACAGACTGCATGTATGTAAATGCAGTCATTAAATCTTTTTCCACTTAGGTGTCTTTCAGGAAATATGCAGTAGCTGTATAGTGAAAGAGTAAAGGGAGGAAGAAAGTGTCCCTTTATTTTGGTTTCAGGGGACAATAGGTGTCATTCTTTGATCTAAACATAAGGAATATTCTTTGTATGACTCTGCAGAGGTGGTTACGTGAAGTTAAGCACATGACATCGACATCGACATCTGCTGCCGTCGAATGCAAATTCGCCGTTGTCTCACTCACACCATCCACAGTATCAGCAAGAGCATGGCGTTGCATTCTTATTAACCAAGTCCTCATTTGTATGATGGAAATAGAGACAGAACGCATGAGCACATTTAATCAGAAAGCCCTGTAGTATCCCCGAAGCCCAAACATTAGTTACCTATGCAGCTTGCATAGTAATATTCCCATTCTGTTAATGCGTTTGACCTCAGGTACAGTACTTTCTACTCTGTGTTTCGGAGGCTGATAGTCAGTGTTTGAAGTTTGAAAAAGCAAGGACACTTGCAGAAGTGGAAATGTTGACTGCACTACACTATCTGACCTCAATTACTTTCCCCATAGATGAGATAGGAGCCATTAGTTTATTCCTCTTTCATTTAACGCAGTGGAGGAAATTACGAATCAAGCTTTTTGGGTCTCAGTGACTTTGTTTCCATTGCTCTGAATGTTTTGGCTTGTTTTTCTGTGCACGTGTCCGGAACCAGTTTTTTTTTTCATTTTCAAATACATGCAGTAAACATATATGTAATACTCATGTTTATACTACTTATTAGTTAATACTTCATGTTTTATGTGAATCAATCCAGATTAGATTTAAAGAGCAAGGCTTGTGATATTCTATATTTTTCTTAATGTCAAAAATTTGTCCAATGAAAGGGCCAAAACCAACAATGAACGGATGCCACTAACAAGTATTTCCTCTGTAGCCAAAGCCTGATTATGTTCTGTGCAATAAACCCCCATTAGTGTCCATTAACTATTAAATAAACATAAATGAGCCACGCTGTTGCACTGAGTGACATGTTCCTTCATTAGATCAGTCCCCTCGAATGCTGTATCCAGTTCTCTTTATACAGCCATGCCAAAACCAACATGTTTGAAATTCTTTACATTGTACCAGACAATTTTGCCACTGCAGTTGATCAATTTATTGGCCCATGCATTCTAATATCAGTCCTACCGCTAAGGATCTTGGTATCATCTTTGACCGGTATATGACTTTTGACCATCGTGTCACTAAACTTGTCCAGTCCTGTTTTCTCCAGCTAAGAAACATCGCAAAAATCAGATGCATCTTGCCTTCCACAGATCTTGAACTATTAATTCACACTTTCATTTTCTCCCATCTAGACTACTGTAATTCCCTCTACACCTGCCTCAGTCAATTTGCTTTAAATCGCCTACAGTTGATTAAAAATGCAGCTGCCAGGTTATTAACCAGAACTACAGTAGCCGTTGATTTCACATCAACCCTGTTCTGGCTTCCCTCCATTGGCTTCCTGTAAAATTCAGAATAAACTATAAGATCTTGCTAATTACATATAAGGCACTGCATGACCTCGCCCCCAGTTACATTTCTGATCTTCTTGTTCCATATTCTACCTCTCGACCACTCGGATCCTCAAATCTCGAACTTTTATCCATCCCCCGCTTCAACTGCCACACAAAAGGTGGTCGGGCCTTTTCTGTCGAGAGCTGCTGAATCTCTGGACTACTTTACGCGGCTTCTCAAAAACAATCTTTATCCTTTTTATAGGCCTCATCCAATGATGTTTTTGTTTGTTTTAGTTCAGTCTGTCTCTCATTGTTTTTGGGTTTCATATTGTAATTATCTTTTGGTTTCTGTCATTGTTCAATGTTTTATTTGTGTGTGAAGCAATTTGTAAGGGTGTGTTTTAAAAGGTGCAATACAAATAAAGCTTTACTTACTTGTTTCAGTAATTATGTCACTGAAACAACCAGTGAGCTTCCTCTGATCTTCCAGCCCTGTCTCCTAAAGATTGTGTTCCCATACAACAAAACTGCATTGTGTATTACGTTTCGAGGGAAAAGCATTTGTCACAGATTATGTTTGTTTTTTACGTACCCCAAATACGTTTTTAATGGTAGTCTGCGGAAGTCTGCGTAGGTTGGAGGATCGGTTGGTGTATGGGTCCAACAAACACAGGAGACCGCTGCTCATGTCCCATGTGAAGCCAAAAGTCAATGTTCACTTATTTTAATTTACGTCCGTAGCCTATTTTAAAAAACATGATGTTTTTACTAAACCTAACCCAGTAGTTTTGTTGCATTTTTGTTTTGTTTCAATTTACAACGTTAACCACGTGTTTAAAACAGGGACAAAATACGTTTCCCTCAAAACATAATTGAGAATGCAGTTTAGTTGTATGGGAACGTAACTTTGTAGGAGACAGGGTTGCATTCACACAGTTAAACACTTCAGTTTGTGAATATTTATGGTGTTGGTAAGGGTTCATTTTACACCTGATGTTAGGGATAGACAAATTATAGGGAGGATTAAATCAGCTCAGGGTTATATCGCAGTGTGTAAAAATAAAGCAAATAAGCAGTGCTGAATATTTACAGTATACTTATTTTCACCTGGCAGTCGAGAACCAAACACTCTTACAGATGGATAGTTTCCAGAGCCCATTTCAAATAGCAGTGCACGTCAGCTGAATAAATAAAGATTTAGAATTAAACCTCGGAGCACTCTACCACTGTGCAATTTTGAAAGTAGAGAAGGACAGCTTTGTGAACGGTTAAGATGTTTTCCTAACCAGACATTTTGTGCTTTGTCTGTGCCATTCCAGTTACTGTAAACCTCTCTCAGCACCACCGCGCACCCGAAGAGCATACAAGCTTTTCATCTCTCTACACATCACAACTTCATGCTTGATCACCGCTTGTCTTTGTAGATAGAAGATAGATAAAGACATTCATCTTGATCAAGCACATACAGTACACGTGCACACTCGATACAAGATTCCCCATGAACAACAGGGCAAAGCAGAAATGACAATGTGTGAAGGATTGTCTTTCGTGACCTGTGACAAAATAAAAGTATGTTTCTACTTGAATTTTCCTCTCGTAGAATACATGCTCATCAGACTTCTGAGAGAATTCATGTTCGCAAATTTACCCTCATTCTAATGAACAGAACATGACAGCAGCCGTCATCAAAGTGGACAGATTTCTGCACACATGTAGAAATATCTGGGGAAAAAAGCCATGAAAATTCCACGTCTGCATGCCCCTGCTATTAATTCCCTCTCGCCAGGCTCATATTTTTCAAGAAAATTAATTCTGCTGACTGATTTGTTTTTGTAATAACCTAATAGTATGCCACTACCACGCTCACTCGCCTGGAACTGATAGGAGGGAGAAAATATCGATTGAGAGGTCCTCGCCGTGTGACTGCAGATTTAATGGAGAGATTTAAATTTGTTCTCATTTTTTTTCATTCATACAAACTCCTCTATAATTAGGAATATAACAACAGAATTATTTTAAATTAAGAAATAAACAACACCAGATGGATATTTGAAACGCAGATCCAGACAGGGCAAAGCCTCATAACAAGTCTAAATAATACGCCAGCGAATGCAAGGTTAAGGAGGAACACAGTGTGATATTGTCAAAAGGGCTTTTTGTTGAAATAATGGTGCTCCGATCGGGGGTCTGATCCGGGGAAAAGTGTGATGAAACAGCGTTGGCCTTTTCAGGTGAGCTATGTGCATGACATTTATCTCGTCTGCTCTCTGAAGCCTGCTCAGAATGTGATGTCCATATGTTCTCAGCAGAACTGGCATCGCACTATATTTTACTCAGTTTGTGAGACGGAGAGGACATTTTGAAAACAAGCACTTTCTGGTTTGTCATTCACACACGCCCACACACTCTGTTCGCTCCAGTCTCAACTCCATCTCACACTGTTGCATCTATTGTTCGTCTTCTGAATAAACTACAGCCCTATGCATTAAAGAACGTCTCGGGACGGTTTATTTATTTATTTGCAGACATTTATTTGGTTGTCTTTCAACAGCGTGTAATATGTCCCCTGTCAGAATTGGTTTTGTTTTTGGATTTTTTTTTTTTTTTTGTAGGCCAAAAGAAGAAGGGGGGGGGGGGTCGAGGGAGGAGAGGAGACTGCTGCAGAGGTGGAGGAGATGCATCAGCCTGGAATATGCCAGGATTTCTTCTCATGCAGTGATATGCACTCCTGTTTGTACTGTATGCGATGCTGTCTTGTTGTGCGTCATATTCTACGTACATACAGTATATAGGCACACTGAGCCAACACTGCTTTGTAAGCATTTTGCAACTCGGCAACAACAGATGTATAGGCTGTAAAAAAACACACAGCCTGTCATATCACACCGTAGGTTTGCAAAGAGATTTGAAGCCATGTGTTTGGGTTTACTACTTAGTGTGAGGCGGGGATGGAAAGAAAGCACCAATTGCCACAGATAGAAGTCTCAGCCTATCACCACCAGCCTATCAGCGAAACAAACATGCTCCCCCTTTTAGCAGGATTGCTCCCACATGGCTTTATCGGCCCACACGTTAGTGTTATGGTTCAGTGTGACAACCCCCTCTGCCCTGTCTGCCTGTTACTTGGCTTGTGTGGCTGCTGTCTTGGAGATGGGCGTGGCAGAGGGTTGTCAGTGAAATGGCAACACCTGAGTTCATCAGCAACACTGGCAACACCTGGGCCCTTTGGGCCTGTGTGATGGAGCTTCCCCTCATGCACTCACTTACTGTACACTGCTGAATTTACTGATTCCACATACCACTGTTAGTTTATGTCTCTCTCTTATGTTTTCGTAAATCATTTGATAAAGCTCATATTGGCCGAACGTTTTTAGCATCATTGGGCAGAAATTCCATAATAACCTTTCAGCTTATTGTAATTGAAGTGTTTTGAGAGAAAACTAGACTTCTGCACCTCATCATGGCTCTGTTTTCAGGCTTTAAATAATCTAGCCTGTGATGGGAGACTTTGGCCAATCACAGGTCATTTCAGAGAGAGAGCATTCCTATTTGCTGTGCTCCAGCTGGAGGGCGGTGATTGGTATTTCCTCAACCGTTCTCAATGTGGCTGCCGGGTCACAAACTTTCTCATTTTACAGCTAAACAGTACACTACAAGATGTTTCTGAAAACATTTGAGGAAAGAAATAGGCATTACAGACACAGAATATTGTTTCATATTTGATCAGCGCTGCCTAGTTTGACCGTTTGGTCGGAGTTCGCGAGTGATTGACAGCTGCTCAGAGACGGCAGGCTCTAGCTCGGCTCTGATTGGTTGGTTTCCTGCAGTCTGTGAAATCTTGCAGATGCCATTAGGAGCACCAGAGGACACAGAGGAACATGATTTTTTTCAGATTACCTGTCTCATGCACTACTGTCAGGATATAGTGACCGTTTTATAAAAATAATTTCTTTTAATCATATATGCTCCATTTCTACCCACTGCTGCTTTAGAAAATAATTTGTTAACTGGCTTTGTTGCGTGCATCTCCCTTGTTTGTCATGGCCATGCAGCCTGGTTTGTGACTCACAGTTCTCATGAGACTCATGTCCAGTGAAAAAGCTCCGATATACCTATTGTGCAGAATCTACCCATCACCAAACGGCAGACCGACTGTCCAGCCCTATCACCAGGCAAGAACCCTTTACACTTTAGATTCTGCGAAGCTGACTTTTACACTTTTTTCTTTGCAAAATCTTCTCTTGGCAGCTATGCCACAAGGCTGCCAACTTTTCAATTTTGTTAGGAGTGAGATAGTAAAATAACTTCAGATTTTACATGGTCATAGTTAGGGTCACCCTGAACATGATTACTTTGAAATTTTCAGCAAACCTCTGAAGGAAAATATTTTATTAGAGTTTAAAAACATTTTCTCTGTGTTACAACCAGACTGCATACAAAGATGGACAACATGACAGCTCCCCAAAACTGAAGCCAAAACATCTGGATCGCCCCCTGTTGGCTGGCTGCAGTATAGGTCATAAATCCTGCTCCCTCCATGTTAGTGGATGGGACATGGGCCAAACTAAAAAGTCAAAGTACACCTCAAATAAATTTGTCTCAAAGATGGTTTCTGTCATTTTAGGTTATCACGCCTGATGTATGTTTAACAAGCAAGCTCAAGCTCAACAAGGCTCGATCCACGAGTGTGTGTGTCGATACCGTGGCTACAGCCCCCCGATCACTACTGCGTAGACTCTGGCTCCAAATTACGTCAAAATCTCAAGATGGCAGCTCCTGTATCCGGAATATTTTGGCTTCACTTTTGTACATTGGGACGAAGTGGAGACGTGTCATCCATCTATATATACATGGCATGGTTACGATACAATAGTGCAGTGCCCGTTTGGGGCGTGCCCATTCAGAATGGGCTGATTGCTTGGCTCACAGTATGGTCGAGAACTGCTCATTGACTCCAGGAAAGTGAAGAAGAGTTTGGTTGTAACGTTAGCATATCGAGCATCCAGCAGTAAAAGTGAACTGCAGTCAAATGAGCCGCGGCCTGTTAAGAGCTCTGAAGCCACACCCTCGCTGCTGCACAGAGCAATGTTCGCTTGTTCATTCAAAGTTTATTAATATTGAACGCGAGTCGAAATTGCACCAAATACGACATGGCACTCCCTTGGGTCCCCAGCATTACACCCATCAAGTGTGAAGTAGATCGAATGAACGGTTCTTGAGATATGCAAAGGACACACCCACAAACAGACAGATATTCCTTGCTTTATAGTTATATTTTGAGGTGAAAAAAAAGACTGTACAGTCAAATAACTTCATTTAAATTTAATTTATGAGAGTTTAAAAATGTGGACATTTTCAATATGTTACAATGTCCTTTGAGGTGACTTTCCCTGTGCTGTAGGCCTACAGTAATGTGCAGTGAAACTACTTCTAATTTTATATGGTCATAGGAACATTTTCAGCAGAAGTCCATTGCCCTTCTCATCATATTAGGACTTTTTTGGTGACGTCACATATTTAACAAGACTTATTTAATATAGCCTACACTTAAATGCCGTCACCATGTTGACAGCCATGTGGAGGCAATCCCTCAATCATACATGTGCTCTGAATTTTGAATTTAGCTCCTTTAAAGTTAAGGAAGATTGTGATAAAAGTTAATGAAACCATGAACATTAATAGCAGTGATGGGATGTTAACACCGCTCTCAAAGTCAGATGCACTACATGCCCATTCACCACCCCGATCTCCACACCTTTACTGTCCGACTCGCAACATAAAGTACTTTTGATAGTTAGATCTTTGTGAATCTCGGCATAAAGTTGTCAAGAACTTTGTCGGATTGTTCAACTGCTTTAAATGTATGATAATACAATTTGTAAAGGTTCCAGTTGTGTGCTCTGCTGAGTATTGTAGCAGATTTATTCTTGTTACAGAGAGTTCTTTGTGAAAATGACTGTCACGCTGCTAAACCGTGCCCTATAAGAGCAGGTTGGTCAGACAAATTTTAGTTTCTGCAGCTATTTATTCATGCATCCAATGGCAGGGTGGTGTGTTGCTAAGTTGTGTAGCCCAGGCCTCCATGGCTTTATTTTAGCATGTAAGCACATGTGCGTGTAGCATGCTAACCTGCTAACAAAAGTATTTTCACATGATTTCAATATAGCCTACATTCTGTCATCATTGACATTGCAAATGAAATAACCACCCAATTCATTTATTAATATGTCCCATTCAAATTCACTTGGTTATATTTGACTTCAAATAACTAAAATGTTTGTTATGAGCTCCCATCCATAGCACCTGCTGGTCGTGGCCCAGCTGGCAAACAGGAAGTGAGAGCTTCCAATGGGTTTTATAGTAGAGCTGACTGTACCATGTTGAGAAGGGGTAACTTTGATTCAGGGAATAGTCTCTTTAAAGTACCATAAACAATATATATAATTGATATTTCTGTGTTAGGACAATTAGAATGAGGATTTAGAAGTGTTTTTGTTTTTTTGTTTTTTACATAAAAAATGCTTTATTGTCTTAATTGATTAGGCCGATGCTCTAACTTTGGTTTATCTGTGGGAGGAGCAAGGGGTAGAAAAAAGCAAGGGGTAGAAGCCTGAAACAGGTTTGGTAGTTCAGCTGCAGACATGCTGCTGCCAGCTGCCCAAGAGCCTAGACTAACTGCTTTGTTTGTTTACTAAGGGACTTCATTTTGGTTCTTTTAAAAGTTTTTTTTTATGTTGTTGTTTTTTCACAGCCTCACCAAAACTAGCCTGAACTAGAAAAGTAGAAACTTCACATAAAATATACAATGGCTGGAGATTATTCCTCCATGAGTTCCCCTTCGATCACTCGGCCAATCCATAAAACTACAATGACCAAGAAAATGAGTTTAATCAACAGATGCATACAATGTTCAGAGGCCAGAATAGTTGAAAAAGTAGGAAAAAAAGTAGAAAATGTCAAGGAAATTTTTTTCTTTTTTAAACCACAACACACATTAGACCGGTCTACAACCAGTTTCCTGTTGCCAGTTACTCAGATCTAACTAACTGCTGTATGGACTTAGAAAACAAAGTTTAGCCAGACATTTCAGCCTCCTGTCAGTCAGCTGTCCAAGACTTCACCTCTGTATATGTTTTCACAACTCCCTTTCTCCTCCCCTGCTGACTTATTGAAGGGAGTAATTTGTGTCTGTGAAACACTAGCTCCCATGCAAAACAGAAACGCAGGAGTTGAAGCTACATCTCATAAAAAAGAAACACTACGGGGTAACTCAACCCCCTCCCCCATCCCAATGTCAACAGGAGATGTGCATATCTTCAATTGTCTTTATTACACTCCAGCTGCCTAACATGTTTTTACCCTTCACGGATGTCAGACTCTGAACAGGAGAGCCTTTTAAGTGCTTCCCCCGTCAGGTCTAATGCTGTGTTTACACCTAAAACACTCCCCTTTACCCCACAATCAGAGATGGTTCCTCAGTGCACATCGCCAAAAAGCTTCCAGTAATAAAGCAGCACAAAGTTTTATATTGGAGGTTGCATAAGGTGAATGTTGAGTGTTTTTGTAATAAAAGACAAATAAATTGTTCACGCCATAACAACAGAGAAAGCACGAGAGCTGGTCAACAATCAGATTTGTTATTTTAGGATTAGAAAACACCCGACATTGCAGATTCATGCCCATGAACGTTCAACAAAAATAGTTTTGGTGCTGCAAGCTTCGGGAGCTACGCAGTTGATGTTTTTTAGAGTTCAGCAGTTAGTGAGTATCTAGAGGGTAGATTTACAACTCTTTCCTTTGATTTAGTGTTTGAGTTATTTCTAAGTCTTCGGTCCTGTGCATGCATGCACACGCACACCCCTGACATTATCAGGCCCACACAGAGAATGTGTTTACTCCCAAAACTCCACTGGCTCCTTCAGCTCAAATATTTAGACTGAGAGTCTCAAACTCTTTCCTTTGAATTGAAGTAATTGGTTGGCGTTTGAGTCAGAATTTCACAGGCAGAGTGTAGTGCAGCCCAGAGAAGGACTGTATGCGCTTGCAAATGTGTGGAGCTGCAAGTATACATACATGTGTCCAGCTTTATTAGTATTCTATCAGTAGAGCCGTATGAAAGTGTCAACCCCATCCTTTATAGTCACTCCACCCTCTCCTCTCTGCTGCTCACTTGCTCTCTCCCCTTTCAATGCAAAGGACCTGATTGTGCCCTGTGGCCAGCGATTAATGAGGAACTATGTGTTGAGTCCTATTAAACCTTAATGACAGGCAGGCACCTGCCTGGATGTCAATACGAGTCGGGCTCAGCCAACACAGAGAATCTCTAATCCACAATGTGGGGGAAAAAAAGGGTCCCCTGCCATGCAGGCTGGATCCCTCTGTTATCTTCCAACTGAGGTTTGGGTAGTGTTTGAGGTTGCAGACACATGCCGTTGTGAAGTTTACCATCCCAGATTAGCACTGTCTGATACACCGATTGGTAGCAGAAAACAGATTATGAAGAATAATACCTTTCAAGGAAATTTGGATTTGATGAAGCCATATTAAGCCAATTCAACGGCAGAGAATAGACAGTCCTTTAAACAAAGCCAGAGGCAGATGAAGGTGAGACGGGTTGTAGAGCACAAAGGGTCACCAGGGTTTGCTCCAGGAAGAGCTTGACCATGTGTCACTCATGTTTAGGCTTTTACCGAAGCAAATATCAGACCGTATATAAGAAGTGGACGTAGTCACAGTGATGTCAACCATTGGTTTGTGGGCTGCCGTTTTGAAGCCTTGAGTTCCGCATTTTGGCCGTCGCCATCTTGGATATTTGCAACGAGAGGTGACACAAGAGGGTGCAGCTAATGGTGCCTTCAAAAGAAACTCATGAGCTTGTGTTTACAACATGGGAAGTCATGTACATGATATGCTTGGCGTTCAAGTGGTTAAGTCGTGAGAACACCGCTGCTAAGCAACTGCAATATTAACGTTACTGTCGGCGACTAGAAGCCACAGAGGCTAACCGTTTAGCAAGTGGATAACATAATGCGGTAAATGCAAAGGCACAATGACAGACAAAAAAGATGAGGCTTTTGGGAATATCAACATTTTCCTCAGACCTATTATAAAATTACAAAGAAAAACAATATACGACTAAAATTTCTATACATTAACTTATTAAACGCAAAAAAAATAACTTCCACGACAAACACGTCACAAATCGTGAACTCGGAGTTTTCAGAAACTTTCCACTTACGATGTCGTGAATACCACAAGAGGGGGCGTTCATACAGACTCTTCTCATAAACACGACCCCATTTGAAGACACCATAAGTGTAACCGAACGCTGACAAGACATTATTAGGTGCCGAAAATGTTACAATTAACTTTCATGAACTGAAAACACACTGTGAAAGGGTTAAAGTTCTAAGACGAAAACAACACCCAGACCGGTCAACGCCGTGGTAGCGACCTGTCAGTCACAAAGTAGCCACATCCTAAAGCATACCCTGCTTTATGGTCTATTTGACTCTAAATGGGACCATAATTTACTAAATGAACATCATGCTGTATTGAAGAAGACTTGAAACTAGCGATTGAGACCATAAACTCATGTTTACAATGTTTACTGAGGTAATAAATCAAGTGAGAAGTAGGCTCATTTTCTCATAGACTTCTATACAATCAGACTTATTTTTGCAACCAGAGGAGTCGCCCCCTGCTGGGTATTAGAAAGAATGCAAGTTTAAGGCACTTCCACATGGCTTCAGTTTTCAGACCTGGCGGAGACCACTGCTGCATTATACTCTAAAATATTTCTGGCCCCTGCAGACTTTTTTTTTCTGAAGAGCATAGTTGGTTTAGACCTTAGCTGCCAGAAATAGAAGATTTCCCTCACATCTGTCCAGTTAGTTTTCAAATCCTTGGTAGTACTTCTAAAACAGAGTAGAGGTGTGCCAGTTCTTCTTAGATGTTCTAGTATCCAGTTTGCAGCTGAATGTGGCCGACATCACATAATCTAATCTCACCAGACTCCTACTGTACCATCACACCTTTTCTTCCATTTTTTTCCCCTTGGTCCCCCTTGTGTCTGACTGATGATGTATTCCCAACGTCAGGTTGTAAACTATGACCTATTAGTGGTGATGAATGGTCACAAGGAGCTCTCTCTCCCCCTGTTTGCTGCAGCTGAGGCATGCTGTTTGGGTTATTTCAGCCTGTGTGTGTGCTGGCCTGAAAATGTGTCATGCAGGCACTTAAACAGAGAAAGGGGTTCTACTTAACCAATGCAGTTAACAAGTTTTTTTTTTTACAGTAACACACACAGCACTAAGGATGCCAGTTTCAGTCAGCCAATCAGCTGGTCAGAAAGTTGAAACCGCTTTGGTCCAGTCGGGAATCGATAGTAGGATTTTTTTTTTTTTTCCAGAAATTAGCTTTTGTCAAGACCTCAATTAACAATTACTAATATAATAAAAAACTAAAACGACAAACCAAACCATAGACTATAAGAAGTGGACGTAGTCACCATGACGTTACCCATTGGTTTGTGGACTGCCGTCTTGAAGCCTTTAGTTCGGCATTTTGGCCGTTGCCATCTTCGTTTTTGGCCGTCGTCATCTTGGTTATTTGCAACCAGAACTGACACGAGAGGGTGAAGCTACGTACAACCGAACGCTGCTTAAGACATTTCTAGCTGATCAAAATGTTACAATTTCTAATTGGTATTAGCGAACAATTTTGATCACCTCCTGTACCTTTTGAGTGGACTTCATGCAGTTTCTTTTAGGCGTAAAAAGACACACTCAGGGTAATAATCTCAGAGTAATACCTATACAGACTGTATAAGAAGTTGACGTAGTCACTGTGACGTCACCCATTGCTTTGTGGACTGCTGTTTTGAAGCCTCGAGTTTGGCTTTTTGGCTGTTGCCATCTTGGTTTTTGGCTATCACCATGTTGTTTTTTTGCAACCAGAAGTGACACGAGAGGGTGGAGCGAATGCTGAATAAGAAATTAAAGTTGTAAGATGAAAACGCGGACAACTCCCGGACCAGGCAACACCGTGGTAGCGACCTGTCAATCACAAGGTAGCCACGCCCTAAAGCATACTCTGCTTTATTGTCTATTTTATTCTAAATGGGACCATGGCTTAACTTTTCAGACCCGGAGGTTGCCCACTGAGCCAAACATATATAATTTACCCCTATTGGAATGATTTTGTTAATCATATTTTAGCATTCCATTGTAGTGGATTGTCCTCTCATCTAGAGAACACTACAGGAAAGTGAGGGATAAAAAGTGTTTGCCTCATTTGATTTCTTGAATTTGACAAATCATCCAAGGTTTGTTTTATTTGTTCAGCACCTTACGAACAAAAAGGCAATGAAAGTTATCAGGATAAAAACAACATCAAACAGCACAGTTTACAGAGCAGAAAATAAATAGGCCACCATTTAATAAAAAGCAGTGGCACACAGAAAAGTTTTTAGTCTTGATTTATGAGCTGGAGCAGATGTCAGATCGTGTTTGTTCTGAGATGAGGTGCGTAGAAACTTAAAGGTGCTTCAATCGGCTTTGTTTCAACACTAGGCAAACTGGTCCCAATCGACCGGAGTGGTCTGAACAGCCCGATTTATAGATATCTTGGCTCTAAACCCTTTATTAAAAAAGTAATAGTGCTTTAAAACCAATCCTTTGAACCATACGGTATGAAGCCAGTGCATTGATGTGAGAAGTCAACTCTGCTTTCTTGGTCTTAGAACTCCAGCAGGAATCTGTAAAGATACTCTTTCAGTTATCCAGTCTGCTAAAAATAAATGCCTGCATGGAAAACCGTTTCTATGTCTTAAGTGACATAAATCATGTAATTCCTGCAACATTTGAAGTAAACAGTGGGCAGATTCTATAATTATCTTGATGTGGCTGACAGGAGGGAGACCTTGTGAAGCCTTCGTAACCACAATAACCAAAGCACCATATTGCCTGCAAATATGTGAATTCTGTGTTTTTCATGCTTAACACACTACATTCTTTGGTGTTTAAAGTTCATACAATAGGGCTTCGTAGCTTTTCTATAAACCATGCTGAGTATCGGAAGTGCTGTGCGATACATGGCTTTTCCAGAACCTCAGGCCATGCATGGAATTATTCTAGCTGCAGGGTTCAAAGTAATTGAAATATGTTCTGAGTTATGTTAGTCAGATGGACACAGTTGGATTCCTTTTGATCAAAAAGTGTTTTCCTATACAAAGACTCTTTTATAAAAAGACTGTGCACGAGTACGCTCTGCTTCAAATGCCATATGGTCAAGAACATTGTCCCTGTCTTGGCTCCCTGCATGTGGTAGATTCATGCCAGGTCTCTACATCCCAGCAGGAGTGACGAGACCTGACATGAGTCTGTGCATGCCCAGAGGTAAACGAGCCAAAGTACAAACAGTCATGAGGGCTATTTGCCTCTAGAGGTTGTTTTCCAGGTGGCCAGTGTGTATTTCAAAGAGCCTGAGGATGTTTAGGCTTACCCTGGACAGGGTAACTCTCCCTGATTAGCACCCTGAGTGTGTGTGTTTTTACGCCTCCAATAAACTACATTAAACCTGCAGTAGGCAAAATGTTTTTGGCATCATTGGGCAAGGAAATCCATATTAACCATTCAGCATATTGTGATCCAAGTGTTCTGACAGAAAACTAGACTTCTGCACCTCCGCATAGCTCTGTTTTCAGGCTTTAAATAATCTCATGATGGGAGACTTTGGTCAAACACAGGTCATTTCAGAGATAGAGCATTCCTATTGGCAGTGCTCCAGCTGGTGGGTGGTGCTTGGTATTTCCTCAACTGATCTCAACATGGCTGCCAGTTCATAAACTTTCTCATTTTACAGCTAAACAGTACACTACAAGATGTTTCTGAAAACATTTGAGGTCAGAAATAGGCATTACAGTAACAGAATATTGATTCATATTTGATCAGCGCTGCCTAGTTTGACCATTTGATCGGAGTTCGTGAGTGATTGACAGCTGCTCAGAGACAGCAGGCTCCAGCTCGGCTCTGATTGGTTGTTTTCCTACGGTCTGTGAAATCTTGCAGATGCCATTAGGAGCACATGATTTTTTTCAGATTACCTGTCTCATGCACTACTGTCAGAATAGAGTGACTGTTTTATAAAAATAACTTTTTTGGCTGGACCGCAGAGGGCCAGCCCTACAGACGCAAAAGTCTGTCGCTGAGTGAGTGAGTGAGTGAGTGAGTGACTGACTGATGAAGTTACAGGATTGGTCGGCTGACTGCTGGAGCTTCCTCATTGGTCGTTGCTCTTTCAAAATGAAAAGGCGGAGAACAGTTCCGTGTTTACGTTTTCTGGGGAGCGCGTCAGCGGTTCAATGTAACATTACGTAGTGCTGTTGCTGTGCATGTGTTATTGTTTATGTTCGTTTAAGTTACGTTATGTTCGCAAATTTTCGCCTCGCTTTCCTCCATTTCCGCCATGAACTGACTATCTAGCAGCCACACGTCGCTACTGCGGTATGAACCCAAAATAAACAGACTGTGCGGTGATTTAATTACAATAAACGGATCAAAATAATGCCGAAATAACAACATAAGGATGTTGATTTGTAAAAAGTCTGAATTTATTTTTTGTCAAGTCTGTCCGCAACAAAACAAGCAAACAACTTTTAAAATGCTTGTTTTCTGAGCGGAGTTTGGATCGATCAATGCCAGGCTATGCTTTCACCAGCTACTCCATCAACACTCAACATAACATCATCTAGGCATAAATACGGCAGCGACGTTGTTGTAAACGGATCAAAGTTTGCCGAAATAACTACATAATGATGCTGATTAGTAAAAAGTCTGAATTCATGCTTTGTCAGGTCTGTTACCATGACAACAAGCAAACAACTTTTAAAATGCTTGTTTTCTGAATGGAGTTTGGATCGATCTGTGGCAGGCTACGTTAACATTACAGCTGCTCCATTAACACTCCATCTAGGAATAAATACAGCAGCAACAACGTCAGTGATGACAGCGGGGATATCTCAACGCTGATAAACTTTCGCAACATATGTATATTGAACACCACTTATATGATGAATGCTTTTGATACACATGCTTTCATAAAAAACGGAAATACTTTTAACCTTGCATACTGTATGTCATGCTAATACCTTTTCACCTTGTATAAAATGTATAATATACTGACTAGTAAATGTTACCATTTACTATTACTGAATGTCATTTGCTTCATTATAAGTTGGCTTTCAATCAAACATTAAGATATAAGTGGAAAAAACTGTTCACAAAACATTATAGATATGACCACTGACTATTTGTGTAAGAATTTAGCTACAAATTCACAGACTTGACCATACGGTCCAGCCATAAACTCGGTTTTGACCGAGTCTTGTTTATTCATATTTGCTCTAATTCTACGCACTGCAGCTTTAAGTCCACTCAAAGGTACAGGAGGTGTTCAAAATCCTTCACTAATTCCATGTAAAGAACATTGCAAAATGGCATAAAAACTATATAATACAGTGACAATTGTTCATGCATTTGATAAGTTTGGTATTTTACACCTTGCATTCACAAAAATCTAATTATTCTAGAAGAAATTCCTGACTTTGAGAAATCACCAAATACAGTACAGAGACATATAAATAAAGATTACATTTTGGAGGATACAATCTGTATATGCAATACATCTAAAAGTGACCACTCCCAGAACCCTGTGCAACCCTGTTTCCTAGAATATGTTTCCATATCCCTAATTTGCAACAGCAAATATGTTTTGAAGGAAACATCATGCCATGTGGATTATGTTTTCTGTATAAGCGTAATTTCTAGTAGACAAGGTTGTGTGTGTGTGTGTGTGTGTGTGTGTGTGTGTGTGTGTGTGTGTGTGTGTGTGTGTGTGTGCTCTGCAGGTAGGTACAAGATTTCATTTTATTTGTCCATAGAAATCGCATTGCCCCAGTCCTCTTCACTGTGACATGCCAATCATAGCAAATCCCCAGCTGAAGTACTTACTGTATAAATCCTTTTGACCTCAAATACTGCTGTGGAAATGCATAAGACGAGCCGAGGTCATCTTAATGAGACTTAACCCAACATCTAGCCTCAGACCCACTTGACCCTTTGTTACATAGTCAAGACCCAGTCAACCAGTGACCTAACTTCACCCCTGCCACTGCAAGCGCCAGCGTGATCGATACGAGTGATACATTGCTGGCGCTGTTCATGTGTGGGCCGCAACACTGTGCTGCAACACAGTGATTCAGAGTGGAGTAAAAGCAAGACTGGGTATTGTACTCAGCATCTGGTGTCATGACAACCTCGGGGGACATTTTGACAGGGGCATTGACAATGATACATCTGTGACCTTTCGGTTTCTCGGATAAAAATGAATGAATGCTGCGTCCTGCACAGACATGATCAAAAGAAATGGCGCGAGTCAAAGTGCTCGTCTCATTTATAAAACTTTATTTGGTTATGTAAGATTTCTAATCCGGGGACAAAACACAGACGTGGCCAAAAAATGAAACTTGTCAAGATTATTTTGTTGAATTTACCCTCTAAATATCTCGTGGATCAATTTCACTAAATTGAATTTACAGCTCAATACAAACACACTTTAGGTCTACCATTAATTCATTTTAAAACAGCATTGCAGAAATGTTGTAGTTCATTTTCCCTATACAGTAATTTGAACACAAGTGCTGTATATTGGATGCAAGTATACAAAAAAAGCATTAATACTTTATATAGAATATTTTAAATATAAGAACAAGATTGGTGAAAGAGTTATCCAGTGTTATGCATGCACCATGTATGTCTCTTCTTAGAGCAATTAACTAGTTTCCTCTGCTTTTCTGCATTTATGGCTTAGATAAGAGATTCTGCTCTGTCTTTGAAGCAACTTGGCATGAATCAGGTCAGAAATATGAAGTGGTGGAATTGGATGAAACAAGTATCTCCCAATAACAAGTTATATTTCAGCGAGTCGCCCACCGCTACACTCACAAAAATGTTGGATGATCATAAATTATCTATTTTGGGTCAATGCAAATAAAGCGTGTATATACAGTCTAACCAGATGCCTTTGTTGTTTATTGACCGCATCAACTGAACATTATAAATAGGTATCACATAGAATTTGTGTTTCTGTTGTATTGGACAGGATTAGACTATTCAAGCGTAAAGTGGTCACTGATGTATATTTAATTTCAACATGAAGAGTCATAGCAGTGTTATCATTTATTCCAAGGGTCTGTAAAATACAAGTTCCTTGCAAAATCAAGGCATCGTGTTTTCTTGCACACCACATACTGTAGATGTTGTCTGAATCATTTTTGATGGTATACCAGTGACCATATTGTCTATCCTAATCAATTGACTTGATGACTATCCATTGCATTGTTGAACTAGCACACTAACACACCCTTCAGTTTTTGAAACTTGTTTAATCTTTTCTAGAGATGTGAATGTGGACATGGGTAGGAAGTTACCAGCTATTGCCAGCCTTTAAAATTTTAACATATTGATAAATACCATCTGGAATTAGTTGTGTGACTGTAATTTGTAGGAACTAAGTTTGCATTTTCTTGTCTGTGCAAAAATCAACTGTTTGGAGAATTTTGTCAAAATGATTAAAGGTGCTCTATACAATATCCAGAGCAATAATATTACAGAGAACCACTATTGTCTATGTAAAGATATAGAGGCGTAATGTCTACCTGAGCAGAGAATGAAATCCCTCTCCCTCTGTGCGTGTTGTAATCCGAGCTTCTCTGTGCTTCATTGACTTGGTTGTTTCACTTGAGAGATTTATCTGTGCTCTCTAAGTCTGAGATCTTCTCACTGGTTTGAAGTGGGCACTGCTCAGTTGGAAATGGTAATGTTACATTCTGAAAACCAATCACAATCTGCTGACAGCTGGTGGGTTGTTTATGTTGCTCTGTCAATCAAATATGATGAAATCACACCCACACAGTCCTGATGTAAGCAAATTAGCAGATTAGTTCTTAATGAGTGATAACTCAGGATGTTTATCTCCCCCAAACTTTAACTTTGACTTTAAGTTGTGCATGTTTAAGGTTAAGAATTCTGGGACTTTAACCCATCATATACTGTAATCCTGGTGTAACTCTTTAGGTTCACTTTATTCAAGACTACTAAATCTAGGACTTTTTTAAACCAAGTCTGGGAAAGCCAATTTAAAGTAATCCAGATTAAAACTTTACTTAAAACCCATACTTGGATGGGCAGAGACTATCTGCTGAAACTAAAGATGTATATGCTGACATTTTACCATATTTGTAACTTTGCCCATGAGGACTTGTGACATATTTTATGTTCTGGTGTTTTTTTTATGGCTGTTACTGTTGCTTATGTATTCTTGGTTTGGAAAATGAACTATAGTGTTTGTTATTTTGTAAATTTTACAATTTCACAATTAGCCTGCATTCAACACTTTATCTCTTCCCTTGCATTCACAGATACAATGCACACAATAACCCCCCTTGAAGTCTACATGACTTATATTATATTATGTTATATTGCATGTGGCTTACACAGCAATGAAATAACTCAATGTGTCAGAGTACTACAGTAGCTTCTGGCTGGATTCCATTCCCTCACCAACAACCGCAGATGGCCAGGTAGCCAAGGTGTATTGTGGGTGAATGTTTCCTCCCGTGTATAAATCCTTAGCACCAGTGAATGAGCCACTGCCAGCAGATGAAGGGAATCATGAATCTCAGGTCGTATGAAAATATGAAGCAATGGAAATGTAGCCATAGGTAATCTGAAGAAATGTTTTGGGTTTTTGTAAAAGGAAGTGTTGTAATTTTTTTTGGGGATGGTGAATGGAGCAAATATGGATATATACTGTAGAACACAATAGATGAACAATAAATTTGACTAGAAATACTGTTCAAGGCAACATAAGTGAAACCTAAGCCTAGTAAATACTACTGTGAAATACCATAAGTAGTTCCCCTCCTCCTCTACAATGGAGCCTAATAAACTTGGACCTCTATTAAATTATTCATAGGTCCTGTGAGAAGCCATAGGCCATTTCATCAGTCATCCATCCCATAGTAGATTAGTCTGTTGAATTTAAATACATCAGACTGTGGTGTGGTCTGTCATCAGTCAGACGTCTGATATTGGCTATGTTTGATTACAGCTGTGGCAAGTAACCATGTGCCACAGAGTGACATGAGGGTGCAGGTCACAAGGCACTATAGATGATTACACTGGTCTGCAACTACCTGCCATTGCAGGCTGCAACTCTTCTACAAATGATTGGAAAATGGCAGTGAAACTCATCCCAGTGAGCTTAACATGAGCTAACTGTAACTTTTTATTTTTCTCCCCACACTTTTGAATGAAAATTAACTGTACTTGAAGCGTTACCTGAGATATTACAAGTTGCTTAAAGGAAATGATTCTAGTCAAGTCAATTTGCTACATATTTAAGTACTGTCAACAACTCACTTTTGAGTTTGGATTTGCCAATTTAAGTACAGAGTACATTCATCATGTTTAAA
Organism: Sebastolobus alascanus; assembly: GCA_916701645.2. Lineage (NCBI taxonomy): Eukaryota > Metazoa > Chordata > Actinopteri > Perciformes > Sebastidae > Sebastolobus > Sebastolobus alascanus. Next base: position 669,403 of record CAKAOJ020000077.1, on the reverse strand, counting down.
TGTTATACATATGTAACATTCTGTTAAAAATTAGTCATAATTTATAAGAGAAAAGAAGAAATAACCTATAAGCAGTAAGTGTTAAGCTATTCTGACTGATAATTGTGTTCCTTGGAAACCACTGTAATAGTTCTTGGAAGTAAATTCTTTTCCCTAGTGTCCTCAAAAGTAAACAGAAAGAAAAAAAAATTCACTTCACTCACTGAACCAACACATTGGCAATTATTTGAATGTCCTAATTAATGTCCTTTTGATGGCTTCTCTTTGAAAAGCCATGGCGTAGGTGGTTTGCATTGTTCAATGCTCAGAACGTTGATGAACCACAGTATAGCCGCAGCATACAAGTCTTTGTTCAAGGTATTTCCCTTCAAAATGACAAGTTCTTTGTGAACACCAGCTACAGTATGTTCAGTATGCCTCTTGACTTATTCAATCATACATGACACAATTTATATAATATAACATATTGTGTTGGTGTATGGCCTCATATTTAAACCAAAACACTTCTGAACACCTACTAATGCAAATAGCAGCTTTGTAGATTCGGCGTTTATTCACATTAAACTCAGTGAAATTACAGTTGAGTTCGACCAAAGCACACTTGGTGATGGTTGGAAAGAGTAATGACGATGGTTTAGGTGAGTTTTGTTTTGTTTTTGTCCAGTTTGAATGAAGTGTTTTACGATGCTCCGCTACGTTCAGCTGATCTCAACATAAACAAAAATACAATATGGATGATGGCGCAAGCTGAACGGAGAGGGAAGGCAATCGTACTTGAGCAGCTTGGCGGAGGTCTGCGCTCTACGAGTGTCATTCTAGTTAATGTTCTTAAATCTTTATAATGAAGGTATGGGACATGTAGAAAATTATGAATAATTAAAAAAATCAACAAGAAATCACAAAATTTGACAACCGTTCATTTATATGAATAAATTCAATAATAAATACAGATGGAAATATATACTTATAGCTGGAAAAACTGAAACATTGCTATTTATTTCACAAAAGGTAAATAAATATTTTATTTATTTATTTAGCGAATGCAAAGTCCTCAAGCCAGGCGGTTGCCTCCTGGTCTGCTGTATGGAGGGTGACTAACCCTCCTTTTAGACTGTGGAGCGGGCAAGCTTCAATGATGTGCTCCGTTGTTTGCACCTCTCCACAAGCACACAATTGGCTTGGGCTGCTGCCCCATTTGTGAAGGCTGGCCAAGCAGGGGCCATGTCTGGACCTGAATCTGTTGAGGGTTGATCACTGTATCCTTGGCAGGTTGGTACCAGGGACCTGTTGGGTGGGGTCTGACACCAGATGTTTATTTGGTACATCCTTGCGCTCCCATTCCTTTTCCCAAGCTGATTGGGTGGTTAAGATAGCTGGTGGGGTGTTCTTCCAGATCGGTCGTCTAGATGGAAGACGGGCAAGTAGGTGGGTTGAAGATGTCTGCATGAATTGGTAGATGGGGAGAGTCTTTGACCTTTTGAAGCATCTTTAGAGTAGATGCTACTCGCCGGATATGTGAGGGGGTTATGTTGGATAGGACAGGGAGCCAGGGGAGTGGTGTTGAGCGAATAGTCCCGGTTATGATTCGCATAGTTGTGTTGAGCTGGGTGTCCACATGGTGTGTATGGGGGGACCTGGACCAAACAGGGGCACAGTATTCTGCTGCGGAGTATGCGAGGGCCAGTGCCGAGGTGCGCAGTGTGGGGGCTGCCGCCCCCCATTTTGAGCCAGCGAGCTTACAGAGCAGGTTGTTTCTTGACTTCACCTTAGCCGCCGTTCCTTTCAGGTGTACCTTGAAGGATAGGGTCCTGTCAAGGGTCACTCCCAGGTAAGTTGGATTGGGGGCGTGCTTCAACTTAAGTCCGCTGAGTTGGATATTTAGCTCTGTAGCAGCTTTTGCATTATTGAGGTGGAATACACTGGAGACTGTTTTAGCTTGGCTTGGTTTTAGGCGCCAGGTGTTGCAGTACTGGTCCAGCTTTGCAAGGTCCTCCATGAGCACCTGTTCCAATGAGAGTGGGAGCCCGCTTGACTGCGTTCTCCATGCACTCTTTTTCCTGTCCAAGGTGAACTCTAAACCTTCGGTTGGTTAGTATGGTTGTGATTGTTGCTGTTGCCCAGGCAGGGAGTGCTTTTGTGAGTTTCAGCAGTAGGCCTTTGTGCCAAACGGTATCGTAGGCAGCTGTAAATAAATAAATTGATGCAGCCTTTCCATGATATGTTCCAAAAAATCAGTTCAAACATATCGCACAGCTGTTTAAAATAGGCTTTGGACAGTCTGAAAGGTTTAGCCCAAGGGGATCTGGCTGTTAATATTTTTGGCCACCACAACCTTCCACAAATGTCAAACTATATATGCTGCTGGCAGTGAGATGATGCATTATAATATTTAAGTGTTAATATGTGTTTTTGTGCTTTTGTTCTCAGACAGCACCACATAGAGCCATGCAATGCTGTCTGAGAACTAAAATCAGGGAGATGAACTGAAGTACTTGTGTTTTCACAAAGGTGTGAATTATTTTCATTTTAATTACAGAGAGAAGTTAAAATGGAAATGAGCTCCAAAAACTGTAACTGCATATAAGTAAGTCCAAGGTGATCTCATGGGAAGGCGTATAAATAGCACGGCACTTTTTAAGGACATTCTGTGTGTCATGATACACATTTTTTTTCTTCTTTTCCATTGTGTGATGAAGTGATTACAGAACAAGTGAAGACAAGTACAGGGACATACAAACAAAGAAACAAAAAATATTATACAAAGCAAGACAAATGACAAAGAACCCCAAAACAAAATAAATGATTTGTTTTATATGTATTTTAAGCTTTTCGTGTGTCATTTAACGCCACAAGATTAAAGTTGTGAAGCGGCTTTTTACATGTCATTTAACACCACTTATTACACGGCTGTGTTGAATACTCGATTCTTATTGGTCAATCACGGCGTTCTAAGGTCTGTTATTTCTTTATAGCAGACCGTTTCTATGTATAACAGACCGTTGCTATGGGCGCAGCTCTGATGTTGGACTTTGGCGGACCGTTTTTGTGTCAAAATATATATTTCTTAAGTAAGTAGCCGTGTAATAAGCGGGATAATGTACAGCTAGCGGGTCATGACAGGCTGACTGGCTGTACATTATCCCTTACCATAGCGCGACCATTACACGTTAACTATTTAGCGGCCGCAGTTAGGTTTAGGCAACAAAACCACTTGGATAGGTTTGGGAAAAACATCATGGTTGGTCTTAAAATAAGTACGTAAACTAAGCAAAATATGCACGTAATCAATATAACATAAGTACGGAAAACACGTCACTAACATAACTTCAAAATAAGTCAACACTTGTGGTTTCACACGATACACGAACACTGGTCTCCTGGATAATAGTCCGGTGTTTGTTTGAGTAGTTTTTCTCATTTTGTTTTTGTTTATTATTACGTCACTTACTCTTCCTCACATGCTCTGAACGTCGCTCGTTATTCTACGTCACTAGCTCTGAGTGTCGCATATTCACGCTGATGAGTTTACATTGCAGAAAGTGCAGACTACATGGCGTGAAATGAGACGCCAAAATCAAGAAAGGTGTTGTGATAGCACGCAAAATGACATAAGAAATTGTCTTTCATACGCCATTTGGTGAGACCAGGCTGGTAAGTCAGCTGTAGCATACAGACGGGCAGCATGTAAATTATGCAGCGTACCTGATGTATCGCCCACAGATCTGCGGAAGTGCAATAAAAAAACCCAACCAAATTTCTGCCTCTATATCCAACTGTTGAAACCCCCTGCCAGTTACACACTAGATACTGTATATTAAACCTTCTATTAGCCTCATATACATTACTATACTGTACATACCAAGCACAGGCATCCACACTGAACTGAAACCAAGCTGAACACTAATTGTAATTGGATGCAGTATAGATTTAAAACCATTGGAAAACCTTCAACCCTGTTATGCATCAGTGCAAATAAGAAGGACAAGAAGGACTATGGCATTATAGCATTTTTAGTAGAGTAGAATCTCACATGTGAGTGTAATGACACTCTAGTTGACTGACCTGAAATGGATTCACAGCCCTTGCTATTAAATATGAATGTGTATACAGAGAGGCTAAACAGGCTTTTGATAAGATCAATCAGATCAGTTATTATTAGATTAGAAGGCTATATTGATCTTTGTGTTGGATGAGATAAAGACTGCATATGTAGAGGCAGTCTGTCTAATTACAGCCCCTAAATGAAATGTAGAATATACAAAAGTGCCAAAGTTTAGGGCATATGCAGATACATTTAATATCATCTCTATTACACAAAACCATACATGAATAAACTAGAATATGTGGTGGACAGTGGCCCTTAAAAAATATGCAAGGCACATAAAAAGATAAGATAAGAAGATCAATAACTCTAATAGTGGAATTCAAGTGTTTCTGTCATATAATTTTCACTAATGGTTTATATATAATAAGACACAACAAATCAATGCTACCAGTGAACTAGCATATTATTTCTGAAGTGAATATAGAAGGCTAATATTTTGCGTACTTTGATAATAACACACATGAAGCAAAAAGATTGACTGAAAAACAATTTTATGTTGTTGGTATTAGTCAGTCAACTTGTACAGTAAGGCGTTGGTGTCGACAAGGTGCTAAAGGCTCAGAGTATCCCTAATATATTACAATATATGCTACATATACATGTATTCTGAAACACCAACTGTGCAAGAAAATGCCTCAAGGATTGGTACAACACCTACAAATCTGAAGACAGTCCATGGTTGTTCATGCAGACAGTGCTGGCAGGCACCCCGCCAGCTGGGGACATCTGGGCATAAATCACTGCAGAATCTGAATATGTGAAGCTGAATGTGCTCCATAGCTGCATCCCAGCACCGGGTGGGATGTGTTATCTCCAATGGAGTTCAGTTTTGTCCTCATGCTCCTCTCCAATACTGTGTTAAAGCTCAGGCCCACAGCAAAGCCAGCCTTTTCTCACTTTTTTTTTATATCCCACCTACCTGCACCACTTTGTTGTCAGCTCCCCGGCACACCACTCCAAAACTACTTGGCTGACCACCAGAACATGTAGTCTGTTGCATTCACTGAAAAGCTGTGCCTCTTCAAGAAGAATAGCCTATTGTGACATGTCTATACCCCGCCTTCTCTCTCTGCTTCAGTGTTGATGTGCAGTTCAAGACACTTGTAGGACTGGTCTACTCTTCCTCCTTTTAGTCCATTCTTTTATCCGGCAGCAGGGGAGTGATATAAGGGCTAGCAGGCAGCATGATCCAGAGTTGAATCTAAGGTGAGACAAAACAAGACTGAACAAGAAATGTGACACCACTTCTTTCTGAAGCTACTATGCGTTGTCCCAGAGACGGACAAACTGTGGCCTATATGAGGTTACGTCAAATCCAATGGCATTGTGAGGAACCAGCCAGGGCAATAAATACCAAAGCTTTGTCACACGGCACCCTTTAGCGCAGGTATTAAATGCACCGGGCGTTCCATTAAAGCCCCCCTCCAGCCAGTTTTACTTCCTGTTTTTTGGTTAACGTTCTTTCTCAAACAGAGAATGGGGTGTGGTTAATAGTCTGACGTAATTCATTACCATGGCAACAAGATTGCATCGTTTTTCACCCCAGTTTATATGAAACCAGCCTAGATGAATTTACTGTTTATCAGACCACAAATGAGACAAGAATTCGCGCAACACACCGACTCTCTCTCACTCGCTCTCTTCTTTACCATCTCCTACTGGCGAGGTGGCCGTCTGGCTGCCGCTCCACCGAAGAGCCTTAGCGCCAGCCACAGCGCAACGAGGACGGATAGATACGTGCTGAGGTTCGCCGTTTGAAATGCAGTTTCGGGAAGTTTTGGAGGTGCACCATCCACCAGCACCGGTGTTTCGGTTTATCAGGTGACCCTGTTAACTGGCAACCTTCAGATTAATGAGTCTATGGTTGTCGTAGTTACCCACAGCTGTTGAAAGCAGGAAGAGAATGCGTAGCTGTCCTCGTGAATGCCTCTTTGTGTAGTATTTCATTACAATGTTTAAACATACCGGATTCGTCTTTGGAGCTTTGGAGTCTTGTTTGAGGAAACGTGTGCGCTATATTCTGCTCGCGTTTGGAACGTTGCTTGTTATGATGAATCTGTTGAAAACAGGAAGAGCGCAACGTTGTATTGTAAACCAATACAAGTTTCTAAATACACATTTTCGTCTTTGGAGCCTGTTTGAGTAAACATGTGTCACGTAGAAGAACTCTTCATCCCTTTAAGTAAAAAAAAATAATAATAAAAAAGTACATGTTTTATGGGATACAAACTAAAAGAAAGAAAAGAAAAGATAAAGAAAATGTTTTCAGACCAAAAATGCATCGGATTGAGAATTGACCACCAAGTGGTGTTATAGTCTGAGCTATTTATCAAAGTAATCATGACTACAACCTCTTGACTCCAAACCAAATAGAGCCACTTACCTCCTTCTACCTACTCCTTTGGCACCTCCGATGGGTACCTGGCCTCTCTGCCAAACATTAAATAATATGGACTGTACCAAGTGGTCAATTGTTTCTTGGTCCGGAGTCCAAACATTGTGGCCTGGAGGTATTCATCCCATTTTGGGGGTTTGAGGGGGACCTGATAAATAACAGCAGGCATTTTTATATCACTACTTTATTCTATAGCATTCACGTTGTGTGTGTGTATGATCTGCCAATTTAAAAATATGCAACTTACCTCTGGATAGTGCCATTAAGTTTCTCAACCAAACCATTGGTTTGAGGATGATAAGGGGAACAGAAGGACCGTTGAATGCCAAGGGCCTCACAGAGTCTGGCATTCACCTTAAATTCCATTTTACAGAAAAAATGAGCATTTACAGTACGGCTAAATAAAAAATAAAGAAATAATAAAAAACGTTTCTCATGAGTGTTCTACCTGGTTTTTAAACTCCGTCCCCTGGTCTGTAAGCAGAGCAGCGTTGCGCTCTTCCTGTTTTCAACGTATTCACAACAAGCAACGTTCCAAACGCGAGCGGAATATAGCGCACACTTTTCCTAAAACAAGTCTTCAAAGCTCCAAAGACGAATTCGGTATGTTTAAACATTGTAATGAAATACTAAACAAAGAGGCATTCACGAGGACAACTACGCATTCTCTTCCTTCTTTCAACAGCTGTGGGTAACTACGACAACCACAGACACATTCTGATGAAAGTCGCCAGTTAACAGGGTCGCCTGATAAACCGAAACACCGGCCGCTCTCGCCTCAGCTCCCAGCATCGACACCGCACCGGGCTGCGCTGAGATTTGTTTATTTCTCTACTGAGGCTTTTCCCTTGTTTTCTCTTGGGCTGAGATTTGTGCGCTCCCGTTGTCCATCGAACGGCACTGGCTGCTTTCCGTTAATTTATCTCCAGCAGGAGACGATAAAGAGGAGAGCGAGTGAGAGAGACACTCGGTGTGTTGTGTTAATTCTGCCGGTGAGATTTCACTGTAATCCACTGCATAGATTTCACCCATTCTTGGCACACACAAATGCCATTGTGAAAATAAACACACTAAACTAAGGTGGACGAAACTAAAAATAAAATGAAAACAACAAGTTGGGTTGGCTGACTACACCTAACTGACTAACTAACTAGAAAGACAAATTCACAGACAGATAAACAGATTTATCAGTTTGCTGCTGCTCAGACTCAAACGAGCATGAGTGCACATGCGCAAGCTTGGAGGATGACGTATGACTTGCAGCTTCTACTATAGTCATACGTCATATTCCCATTTTAGCAACAACCCATAAACCCATCTGCAGCAACAGTAATTGTTCCAAGAAAGTGTGCCAGGAGTGTGGTGACGTAGTTTAAAGAACGATAAAAGACACATCGCGCGGGCGATAAGGGAGGTGGACGGGTCCAACAAACACAAGGCTTCAATCCAGGAGACCGTTGTTCGTGTCTCGTGTGTCACGTTACAATCAGCTGGTCGTTTGTGTTCCATGTTCACAACGTCCAGTGTCATTTTCACTGTTCAAACGTGGTAGTTTTAAGCCCAACCATGTATTTTTCTTCAACCTAACTATATATGTTTTGTTGCTCAATTCTTAAGTGACGCCAAGTGTAACTATTGTGGTTTTGATGCCGACAATAAAGTGATGCCAAGGGGCGTGACAAAGCGGCAGTATGTTACGTGTTGGGATGAGAACGTGTTGGAGACACTCTGGGTAAAATAGACTGGATGGCAGAGAAAAGAGAAACCCTAGACCATATGTGCATTGGTGGCCTATTCAGTGCGTCAAGACCAGTGACCTTTCAAAGTAAGTGCCCATCAGACTCAAGCTGGAGCCAATTATTGTGCACACTTCATTTGCATGCTCTCCTTCCAGATCCTGCCGATATACTGTGCAGTACAATTAAGGTTAATTATTGTGTAGTTCTTTTTTGATCCATTATCTTCAACACATACCCACATTTATAAAGACCTGTATTATAAACATTGTTGTGTTTCCTGCTGCAAGAACTCAGTTTGAGATAAGTGAAGAGACATGGGAAGAAAATGAAGCAAATAAACTGCTGATCATGTTCCACCATCTCTCGAAGTATTTAGAAAACAACACACAGTTCAACTTTAGCGAATGCTATTTTCAAAATCAAGTTCAAAATCAAGAGTTAATTAGTTTCACTCATTTAATTTAGATTTTCTTTTTACTTCCCACAGTTTCTTTTTTAAAAATAGAACCATTTGCAAAATGAGCTCTAAGTATAATGAATGCATTTAGAGTATGGCAACACTTGGCTAGTCTTGAAAGGAATGGAGAAATCCAAGAACATGTGCTTATGATCCTTATTTACACATTTGCATGTTGGATTTGATCTTGTGAACCAAGTACATGAAGCCATCATTAAAGGCCTATGTGGACCTGGTATACAGCTTGGGGGTTGAAACGAGTCCCTTAGCAGGTAGGTGTGTGTGTGTGTGTGTGTGTGTGTGTGTGTGTGTGTGTGTGTGTGTCTGTGTGTGTGTGTTACAAGACCAGCGTTTCTAATCTCTTTACTACGCGAAATGTCGGTGCACTGACCTGCCTGTTGGCAGGGGATACAGTGGTGAAGGGAACTGAGCATTAAGCGATTCTATCAGCGGGCAGGAGAGGTGGGCAGTGTGAATGTGTATGTTGCCTTGACGATAACATCTGCTGGCTAGCAATTGGGAGTTTGTAGGGCCATATCTCCACCTGTAGGAGAAACGGATGAGGTTGCATTGCTTTAACCTAGACATTACCTCAGTTTATCTTTCACAGCACAGTCCAATGCGCCTAGCCTAACGGTGGGGAAGCTATTAGCAAAGGAAACACCAATTATTTATGAAGACAATTACCCCCCAAAAGGCAGTGTATCAGACAACTGCGACAACAGGCCAGACATAGACAGAGACGGAAAACACAGACCGTACCAAAGGTGTGGAAACAGCTTTTAAAGGAGAGTGAGAGCCAATGAGGCCACGCTGTTGTCTAACGTAAAACCATTGGTCTTTTATCTGGGTCTCAATTATTCAAGAAGAAAGCAGCCTCCCCCTCTGAGAAGAGAGTGGATATTGGACTCTACATTACCTTTCGACAGGGGAATAGTGGGACTGCAGTACATTCCACCTGAGAGGCTGTTCTGGGACCAGGCACCGGCTGCGCCCCTAATGACATCATCCATTTCTTGGGGCCTCCTGGAACACGATTATGGTGATTTACAATTTATTCACATCTGTTGTTGTGTTGAATTCCTTTGTACTCGGTTCAGCTGCTCAGAGCTCAGTGATCTACTTCTCTGGGCCAGTGGCACTGCAAATAGCCAGCAGTGGATCAGTAAAGACCGTATTAAAGTAAAGACCATATTGAAACCTGTTCGGTGCAGTTTGTCTAATCACATAAAGAACCACCTGTGTCGACCCCCCCCCACCATCTGTACTGTACACATGTACTCTGTATTGGATAAATCCATCCATCCATTATCTGTAACCACTTATTCAGGGTCACAGGGGGGGTGGAGCCGATCCCAGATGACATTGGGCGAAGGCGGGGTACACCCTGGACAGGTCGCCAGACTATCACAGGGCTGACACATAGAGACAGACAACCATTCACATTCACACCTACAGGCAATTTAGAGTCAACAATTAACCTGCACGGGGAGAACATGCAAACTCCACACAGAAGGGCCCCAAGCCGGGACCTTCTTGCTGCGAGTCAACAGTGCTAACCACTGCACCACCGTGCAGCCCGTATTGGATAAATATCATTATTATATTACTGAAGCACACATCACATCTGCCACTGTAATGGAGCTGCATTACAGCAGCTATTGTGAACTACAAAAAATTCAATTAAATATATTGAGTCGGACAGATGTCACATGTATCATCCTCACATGAATCGACGGCTCACACTTCGCAATATGATGAAAGTGGATAATTCTGTAGTTGAGTGTAAAGTAATTATATTGACAGTAAATATGTCAGAGGTATGGGCAAAATAACACAAGGTCATATGCTCTGATTTATTTTGGTCTGTAGGGATCAATTATGGAACCACAGATGGTGCATGTGTTAACTCCGAGAGACTTGGCCAATTACAAACCGCTGACCCAGGTCCAAAACAAGGGTGCTGCTTCCACACCTGGCTTCGGGTTGGTTAGGTTTAAACAAACTGGTGTGTTTGCCCAATTTAGTTCAGTTGATTTGAGCTGGTGTGAAGCTATCAATCAAACTCTAGTGCAGACACTCTTCTAAGTGAACTGCAGTGGGGTTTGTTTCTTTTGTGAAAGCAGAAACGGACCAACCAAAGGATTTTGTGATGCCATTTTAGCATCAGTTCATGAACTGTAAAGGAAGAAATCTTAAAAGGGAACCGTACAAGTGAGATATATATTCATGCTAAATATTTAGTAACCTAAATAACATATGCGTCTTGGCACGAGAGTGCAGAAATTTTCCCTGATAGAGACCCATAATGACCACACAGTAACTATACTCCCATAATATTACTGTATGAGGTGCTTCTTATTCGTTCTTTCTACTTGTTCGTAATTTTTCATAAAATGAGGTTGAGTTGTAGCATGAGCTCTTTGTGACACCATGCAGGATAACAGCCACCAAAACTGTCCAATCAATGAGTTACCGGTCAGTCCATATGACCTCATGCTTACAGCTCTTGGTTAGTTTGGAAAAATCCGGTGTGAATACGACATGGAACAGAACTAGAAAGCAACCATGTCTTTTTTTCTTTGGCCAGGATCAAATGAACTGAACCACAGATGTGAAAGTGACCTCATACACCTAGGATCAGTTTATTTTTCTGATATCTTTTCGTGTCCAACTCAGTCATCAAACGTGACTGTGAGGAACCGAGTTGGCAGTCATGAGGAGTCACAGGTGGATTTAAAAAAAAAAAGTTTTTTTTTTTTTTACCCAAAAAGGAAGAAAGCAATTTACAAAATAAGAAACAAAAGTAAAGGTCAACCAAACAGAAACTCAGACTATAAAACTGAATAGAGTTGAACAGGGGGACATATATAATGGCTGATCAAACCACTGTAGAGACAAAAGGGGTAACAGGGAGACAAACCTTAACTAAACTACAAATAAAACAAAATAAAGTCTATCCGTTTGAATATTTTAACAATTAACCAAAATCTAAACCAAATCTATCAAAAAACCTAATGCTCTAAAGAAATAAACTAAATCTCTAAACTAGAATCCAGATCGCTCCCCCATGTTGTGGCAGGCACTTGGTATAGCCTGACTGGCCACTTTCTGTAACTATATACTTCCTTTAACTGCTCTGCCAACACGTTCTCATCCCAACTCGTCACATAACGCCGCTTTGTCACGCCCCTTGGCGTCACTTTATTTTCGGCATCAAAACCACTGTAGTTAGGTTGAGGAAAGAAATACATGGTTGGGCTTAAAACTGCTACGTTTTGTACAGTGAAAATGAACGTTGTGAACACGGGACACGGACAAACAGCTGATTATAACGTGACACACTGGACACGAACAGCGGTCTCTTGGATGAAACCCTTGTGTTTGTTGGACCCATCGACCCCCCCTTCCCACCTGCCCGGCGTGTGTCTTTCGCTCTTTAAACTATATCATCACACTCCCGGCGCACTTTCTCGGTGCGTTTACTGTTGCCGCAGATGGGTCCACATAGTTAATGGAACGCCTGATGCGTTTCATACTGGCGCTATAGGGTGCCTTGTGCGGCTGTGCCGGCAGCTGTGACAAAGCCTTGGTATTTAATGCCCTGGGAATGAGAACGGGCTGGCTCTGCTTTAGGTGGCGCATCTTTTGCTCAGGCCTGACAGCAGCAGAACCCTCAGCGCTGGTAACTCAAATAGAAATTAGAACAATGGAACGAGAGATAAGTGGTTGCTCTGTGTATTCAACCATAAGACAAAACATGTTGGGTGCTCTTGGAAAACGGGGAAACAAATCAGGATAGGCAATCCAGGCACTCCAAAATACTAAAGCAACTGGCAACGAGGAAGGAAATATATCAAAAAGCCTTTATTGTCGTGGCTAAATCATTAAAAAGCCAACATGTTTCGACCACTGTAGTTCTTCATCTGGGCTTAAAAAACTTCATTAGAACAACTTCAGGCAAATGTAACTAAAGACAAACTGAAGAGTAACTGTGCAGAAGTTTACTAAATATATACACCATTAAGAAACTAATGTACTGGCTAACAATGCTAACTAAACTGAGTATAATGTATGGTCAAAAGGTCAACATAAGCTAAATGAGGAGAAAATTAACTACGAAGTGTAAACTATGAAGACAACTAAGGTGTGTGACTGCAGGAGGGTTACCCACATTAAATCAGGTGTGTGGCAGCAGGTGCGGCCATCACGGTGACCTATCCTGTCATCATCGGAGGTTTGCATGTGATTACACTGGCACAGCGCAGCACTGTCAGACAGACTTAGTCATGCCTTAACTTGGCACCTGTGTATCAAAACACTAAGACATGAAAAAAAAAACACCTGACTGTCTATAACAAACTATTAACTTACTGTACATTCAAATTGACGGCAGATGGCCAATTTTCTCTCCTCTCCTGTAGGCGATTTCAATGTACTGGATCACTCATCATATTATATGAGGTCTGGCTGCGGGAGGGATTATTTATATCATGTTGTTGCCAGCTGTTAAATTCACCTTGGTTGACCTTTGCTGTGCAGACGACACACCTCATGAACATGCTTAATAAATGAAACGCCTATATTCTCATCCCTCACACACACACACAAACAAACAGTGCTTGCAGATACACTGTATGCACATACACACATATCACTGAGGCTGCCAACATAATCTAGTCCATCTCCACTATCTGTAATATATTACACTAGTGTGAGTGATGAGCACAAGGAGAGACTGACTATGACTGGTGCAGAACCAATTTAAATTTTCAGATTGCTTGGAAGGGCCACATGACGGGAGGCAGACTACAAGCTACAAGGGAGGTTTATCAATGAACACAGAATCCATTTGTGGATGAACCTCATCCTGTGGACCCTCCCTTATCGCCCGGCCTGGAACTGATTGGTTAAACAGGCGTGATGACTATGCATTTGAAGACTGCACAACACCGTTGTTCACGGCAGGCGCTGATGGAGGGGGAAGAAGAAAGATTTGAAGGATAGAAGGCTCATTTCATTTTCTCCCCAGACGCAGACACGAATGTGACACACACTTGTTGTGATGAGTCCTCCTGAATAGATAAGATATTATCAGACGTACGGCGGAGGTGCTGCACCGAGAAGCTTGGCCGCACCGCTTATTGTATCAGCATTCACGAGGAGCATTGTATCAAAGGAAATGATACCCTTGTAATATAAAACAAATGTAATTAGGCTATTTTGTCTCTCCACAAACAGCACCTAATGAATTGGTGGGATCCAAGCTGTGTGTTTAGATAAGAATCCTTGGTAAAGAATCACTGAGACGCATAATGTGGTTCGAGTTGGAGAGACCGTTCTTGTCATCAGCAGTTGCCTTGATGTTATTAGACTGTTATTTAACCAAAAATAGAATAATTTCACATCAGAAACCATCACTAGTTTTCTTGAGAAGTGTGTCTGAGCGTGACCTTGCCGCGTGTAATTAATCAACGCATAATATGTAACCCTCATATAAAGTATGTATCCTCCATGTCTGTGTGCACACATGTGTGTGTGACATTAGCCCCATGTGAGTCTGTACATGTGTCGCACAGAATTAAGTGTGTGTGTGTGTGTGAACATCCTGGCTGCACACTTCAAAGAGTAGCAGTGGTGAGGCTCAGCAGGGAAGTGACTCAGGCCCCAAAGAGACCATGGGAAGAAATCAAACAAGCTGCCATTTTTTTTCGCGGCCAACCAGCTTGACAGAGGTTGTGCCTTCCATCTCTCTCTCTCTCTCTCTCTCTCTCTTCGTCTCAACCCTTCCGCCATCCTTCCTCAAAGCTATAGCGTCAACCCCCGAACTGAAGATTGTAGATTATCTTTGAAACTTGCCCTGCAGCATGGCGCAGGTTGCATGCAATACAACTTTAAACCATGAGGATCACAAAGTCTTGGCTTAAATCATAAAAAAAATGATGTCCAGCATTAATGCCGGTGTGAATATCTGGCGCTGCAGGTAAAGCGCGGATTACCAGAAGCAGCTTTAGAGGATTTTGTTACCTTTGGTCAGAACCGGGTTGGCTGGTTCCACCGGTTGCCAGTCTTTGTGCTAAGCTATGCTAAGTGGCTGATGGCGGCAGCTTCATATTTACCGATCTGAGAGAGTGGTATGATCTTCTCATCTTACTCTCTGCAATAAAGTCAATAAGTATATTACTCAATATGTCAAACTATTCATTTAATTTGAACTTTTATAACAGTGTTTCTTGTACAGGAAACAAATCTTCAAATTAACGTCTGATGTATAAGGATGTTGTGTACATTAGTTTCACAAACAATATGTATATACTAGAGACCATCTTGTGATGGGATCACACCAGCCGCAATGCCAAATTGGGTCAGGATAGTAAAGGGGGGGAGTTCAGGTACTTCCTACCCCCCTACTTCCGCCCCCTTGCTTGGACCACATCCATCTTCGAATTCGCCTTCATTAAATCTGAACTACACACTTGTAAAGTTTCATGACAGCGTCTTGCACTGTTGTGATGCTATCGTGTTGACAAAATCTATCCACAGACATATAAACACCTGGCAAAGTACTGAAAACCGCCTCTGTGGTGGTTCCCACTACAGTCGGTGTCTCCAGCACCACATTCTGCCATGATGACACACACACACACACACACACACACACACACACACACACATACTCCCAAGGTGAAAACAATACCAGCTAGTGATGTGCAGACCGACTCTTTTCACAGAATCTGTTCCTTCGAGATGATGCATGTAAATGTATCGAACCTTTCAAACCTTTGTTTTGATACTTTTTGCAAAATATAGCATCATTTTCTCCGGGACACTCCGTTATAGGTGGTCATCTGAGGAGCACACAAATGCACCATTAACCTGCCGTACCGTCCGTCTCCGTCTTCATTCAATGCCGTTGGGTCCGTGTACGCCGCTTCCTATTTTTTGAGCGACTGCACCACCATAGCAGCACTCTACGATAACAGCAAGTGGGGAGAAGTTGGGGATTCATGATCACTCGGTCTGTTTGACAGGCTCATCCGGGACATAAGCCTTGTTCATTCATTTTTGCACATCACTAATACCAGCCACCACAGGCTGTTGAAGCTGGTAATAAATCTAGAGTCAATCAATGTCAATTACTAATTATTTTAAAGGCCCTGGAAACCTATTTCCCAATCAACTACAACTACTGCTACCTACATGAACAACCCGTTCTTACTCCCAACTCTTCAAACACCGCCAGTTGGGTGGTTGTGTTGCCTAAACCTAACTTCCTATGAAAAAAAGTTTATTTTGAAAGGACACTGTAACAAGCGTATCTTGACACGCCGTCCATGGTCCGTCCAAAAGTAACGCAAATTGGTACCCCGTGCAT
Organism: Sebastolobus alascanus; assembly: GCA_916701645.2. Lineage (NCBI taxonomy): Eukaryota > Metazoa > Chordata > Actinopteri > Perciformes > Sebastidae > Sebastolobus > Sebastolobus alascanus. The sequence goes on along the minus strand of CAKAOJ020000077.1, from coordinate 653,332 downwards.
CGGTCTCTGATGCCAATGGGCACTGACCAAGTATTTGACGAGCTGGGAGTGAGAATGTGTTGACATGCACACTAAATGTTCTGCCAAAGTTAGAACAGCTTTGGTTATCTCCGTTTGTGATTCTGATTTGTGTCTGTGCTGGGTTTTGTTTTTTTCTGTGCTCTTCTGACTGGTTTGAGTTGGGCGAGGTTGGGTGGACATGGGCGATGTTACATTTTGCTGATCACCAATCAGGATTTAGCAATATTTCATTCAAAATCTGATGACAGTTGGTGGTTTGTGTTGCCGTGGTCAAACCGCAACCACACAGCCTCGAATAAGTTTTATCAATGTTAAACTCTTAATCAAATTCAAGGATGATTGTATCATATTTAGTCATGAATATTTAGTTTTTATAGAGAACTAAAAAAGATGTTATGTGTATGTGTGCCTCAGGGTATGTGTGCATTATGCTTAAATGTGTCTACTGAGAGTGATGGAGAACAAAGCCCCAGGAACGCTTCAGCTTCTATTCCTGAACGGTGATGTTGTGTTTGCCAGAGGCGAGTCTGATAACCATGTACAGAATCGTAGAGAAGAGAGGTCAGGGGCCATCTTTGAAGAAAATCTCATTTCCATTTCCTGTATATATTCGAGTTACGCCTGACGCTCTGATAGAGTGACTTCAGTTGAGTGCGCAGATGAGAATTAAGTGTCCTGTTCAAGGACACTTTGACAGGACATGTTGTTGTTAATGGACAGCAGTTCTTGTTGGGGTCGAACCGGTGACAGGATCTTCTCTTTAACCACCAGGCCAGAGGCGACTCTGATAGACATGTGGTGTTTTGGAGACAAGAGGTCAGTGGCCGTCAACACAGCACACTTCCTGTCAACCCTGCAGGAGTGCAGCTCCCCACTGATGCCAAATGTGAAGCGATAACCTCTCCACACTAGTCAAAATGACTGCTGCTTTAATTCTATCAGGAATAGTATTTTTACTCCTTCAGTGTATGACTGTGATGTTTTTCTTGTTGCTGTTTTCATGAACGAACAGAACTGAATATTGTACAGTATTTTATGTTTGGCAGCAGTCACTGTTTCTATTTTGTTCTGTGAAATCACAGCACGGCCAAACCAATTACTGTGTTGCTGAATTTCATTTGATGTGGAAATCTAATTGAATGGACTCTTCAACATCAAAATAGCGGGCCAGACTGATTGGCAAACTATTAACCCAACCCCATGCCCCAATATTTCTCGACATGCGATTGTTGGATTCTCGAGTGAGTCATTGAAATGCACAGGCACGGCTCTCCAGGAGGTATTTCATTTGCGAAGGTAAATCACTTCTTTCCTTTAATGTCTGTGGAACCGACTGAGTGGTGCCTTTGATCATCGCCACTGTGAACATGGCAAAATAGCTTCTGTAAATAATCTGAAATGAATTTCTGAAACATCAACTTTTACCCATTAAAATGCCAAGCACTTTATCTTGCTTCATTGACAACGGTTATCGTTATTAATAATGACAAAAAAAAAAATCCCCCTATCCATTGCATAACCTTAAATTTAGTCAAATGCCCTCAGACTTTACAGAACTTCTTAGTTTTTCTTGGTAGTTTTGAATTTATTTTCTAAATAACTTAGGAAAATTTCTCATGTGTTTCGTGTACAAAAGGCAGAAATTTGTCTTTGGTTTGCATGCACAAAAACTGCTATTAAGGGTACTATCACATCCAGACAGATCATATTAAAACACCTCACATAAAAAACACAATATATGGTTTAATCAAGATTTTTTTCCCCCATAGTATATAGGTATATCAACGTATCCCCATACAACGGTTTGATATCTTACGAAAAGTTATTACTAATTTTTCGTGCGTTTTCCTATGAATGTCCAGCAACACAAGTCGGTTTCCGCTCATGTTACAGTACATGCATACAGTCTTTTCAAAATATACTTCTGTCTTCACAGGAAACAACTTTGTTAGGTTTAGGCAACAAAAATACTTATTTATATTTAGGAAAAAATCGTGGTTTGGGTTAAAATAACTACGATTGAAATACAGTGGAAACCACTTATAGTGATCACGGTTACAGTGATCAACTGCTTATATGGATCAAAAAGCTTGGGACAGAATCATTCCTATACCAATGCTGTTTAAACAATTCGCTTATAGTACTCAAGTAGTCCGCCTATAGTGTTCATTTGGGGTTTTTTCATACATGACAACAGATGGAAAAACATTTTAAAACTACATTTGACTAACGTTAATGGATTTGTTGTTTTGTTGTTTACTTTGCTTCCTTGGTACTTTGCCTCGCGGACCGCTTGCTTTCCGGCTGGATACCTGAGGCTGCCTGCACAATGATATCATGACGGGAAAAGGAAAAAGTAATTTCCTCTGAATAAAAAATGAATCTGCACGGGGAAAGCACCTGTGGTTGAAGCCGCCCTCGTCAAGTGGATTGATAATGCCTGGTCACGTCACGTAATTCTCAGATGTATGTCGCCTTGGACAAAAGCGTCTGCTAAGTGAAATTGTAGAATGGTAGAATGCCCCCAGAGTGAAACTTTTGCCAATCCTCAACCCGCTCTGCGGCACACATGCAGACCGGCACCCGTCTCCCTCAATGCCGCTACCGGGGAAATAACTAGGCGGTCCATATTATTACTTTGGATTCAGGTAATAAATATACAAATGTCAATTAGATGGTAATCTGCATGAGAAATGATGCACAAAAGCAATGATTAAGTGATTAAGTGATCAATTTGACCTGGACAGACGTGATCACTGTAAGTGGTTTCCGCTGTACTTAAGTTTAGGCAACAAAAGTACTTAGTTAGGTTTAAGAAAAGACCGTGGTTTGGGTTAAAAGAACTACTGAATTGGCGTTACTCAAGTATTGAAGTTATGTGACAAATAAATCAACGTTGAATTATGGTTTCACACGGGATACGAACACCAGTCTCCTGGGAAAAAGTCCAGTGTTTTGGACCCACTCATCCACCCCGACCTCATCCGTATGTGTCGTTTGTTGCTCTTTATACCTCCTGATTCATGATTACGTGATATACGAATTGATTTTGTGGGATATATTTGAATTACAGTGCATTACTTTTCGTAAGTATGGCAACGAACGGTGTATGAGACCAGCCTGGGTATACACATGCTTGTATACAAAGTATGGAAAGATGAATCCCTTGAAAGAATATCTTATATATTCATGTCTTCTCTCTTTCTCTCTGGTTTCTTCTGACAGAAGCCGGCAACAGTCAATTTATGAGGCAGGGAGAAACTATCTCTGCCAAACAGATACAATTAGTATTGATAAGATATATGGGCTATCTACCTGCAACAAAGGAGCTGCTATTATACACATAATGCTCTCTGCCTGTCTTTAGCCTGGCAGAGACAAGTAGGGGGGAGTGGGAGAGTGTGACCTGCTGAATACCAGATAAAAACCTGGGCAATCATGGAAGGTCCACAACATTAAAACCTTCTTTATAGATTTCTGCATGCTGCCATTTTCTGATGAGAGGGACATTTTCAATGGGTTGTGATTGCTACTGTCAGAGGATCATGGTTTGTTAGATGGAGGATTTAAAGGCCACTGCAGAAGGAGGGAAAATGGAAGAAAAAAGAACTGATCGTCACTTCATTTCCACTTGATATTCATTGTCTCTCCTTCAGTCTGTGTTGCATTTTTGTGTCTGTGTGCGCGATAAAAGGGGGGAGGCACTGAAACCTGTTAACACTCAAAGTATGGGTCAAATCAATAAATTATTTCAGAAAAGTCGGACTAGAATGTTGATTTTCTGTATCAAACATCAACCCTGAGGTCCATCTTTTATCCATTATTTAAGGATGTTAGTAGATGAGAATTTGGCTTACTGTATTATGCACATTTCACCACAGGCGTTATTGATATTGTAGAAATTATGTCAGTGCGTCATCAGACAGACATTGTATTGTAAAGTCCCACTGAAGCTCAATATGCATGCAATTTGAAGTCTCATCTTTTTCAGTTAAACGAAAAGTTCACTCGAAGAATTCTAATCATGACGTAGCGAATTTCAGAGATTAAAAATAGTTATTTATTCTTATTTACGGTGCTGCACATCGATGTGACGTCACAGACTTTATTTTACTTTTTTGTCTGTGGAAAACTGCAATGAATATTCATTAATTCTCATTAATATATAAGTGAATTTAATTTGATAGTACAATTTGTTTGTAAAGTGTGACTGATTACCCTTACCAAAATTAAGTTTATTCAAGTGTGCTATTAGTATACTTCTTTTGAACCTAAAATAAGAGTGTTTACTTTTTATGTACTTATCAGAGCTATACTTAACAAATGTATAATTAAGTATACTTGGCTCATACTGACAAGTATACTTGAAAGTCTAAGTATACTTGGCTTATACTGCCAAGTTACTGTGTGTACGACATACTGTAAGTGTGACTCGAGTCCCCATCTCTGCTAAAAAGTGGGCTACAAATATATACAAGTATACTTGCAGTATAAAAACTATTAAACTAGTAGTTTTAGTTTACTGAGAGTATACTTTAAAGTGTACTTTCATAAACTATAAAGTGGGCTACAACTATATACATGTATACTTACAGTATAAAAACTATTAAACTAGTAGTTTTAGTTTACTGAGAGTATACTTTTCAGTGTACTTTCATAAAATAAAAAGTGGGCTACAAGTATATAACTAGTAAACTATCAGTATACTTATAGTATAGTTGTACAAAGTAAAACTGAGGTGTAAACTAGTTGTGTACTCAAAGTTTACTATTCTTATACTTTAAATATACTTAAAAGTATACTTTTATAAACTAAAAAGTGGGTCAATTTAGTCCCAAGAAGTATTAAAATAGCACACTTACAAGTATACTACTAGAACATTGACATTAGTATACTTGACATTGGCATTAGTATACTTACTACATAAAGTATACTTGGTAAATGTATACTTGAACTTTACTTAAGTAAACTTCATAAAATAAAATTGAAGTACTACTTTTTATATGTACTTTCTGGAGTGTTAGCTTCCATGTAGCCTGCAGCTATACAACCCAATGCAATCTAATGCAACAGATCTGCTAAAAATTCTTGCACTGTGAATTTTTCAAGTGTTATTTTTGTTGAGATTGTATCAAAGAGGTGCTGATTCCACTCTACTGTGTGTGTACTTTGAGGCTGATGTTCGTTGCATTACATTGCTTTACATTGAAGCACTGTGTGCTATTGTTTTAATGTCACCTCATCCACATATCTATCAGTACAATGATTAGTTCATTGGAGAAATATCAAAGAAAATACTGACATCACCTATACGTCAGGGTTGCCATGTACACTCCAGTGGGTCTGACACTCCCTTTAAAGGCTTGGTTTGCAAGATCAAAGGTCCTGCTCTCAGCTCCACTTGGCATTCACAGTCATATTGTGTGAGCAGCACCGACAGCTACAGTATAAGACACCATGCTGGCAACATGAATCAGACTTCTATCTTTAGTCCTGTCCCCATCTATCCAAAAAAATAATGGCTCTATCCTGTTTGAGTCCACAGAGGAAGTGGTGACTCCTCCTTTTACAGTCCCCCAATTACTTAGTATTTACCCATTGTAATTGGGTGCCATCAACAATAGGGGAGAGTCTTTAAAGTGAGGAAATGACAGTAACGTCTCCAATTAAAACATGTCCATATATTTCTCGATGTGCTGCATCCTTGGGAATGATCAATTTGGATCTAGTATAACATAACAGTTTTAAAAATATGACTTTCCAAAAAAAAAAGTGGTCTCTTGGCTCAACTTGCCCTGATGAAGGTAAATTGAGCCTAGGGAGAGAATAAGTTGAGCCATATGCAGTACGTCTAGTCTTTCAATGATACCTGTATATCACTGAAGTGAGGTTATCAAAGAACTCCCCCACATTGTGCCTAAAGGCTGTGGCTCTTTCCGAGAGAGGCTGCTTCAGGAGTGCGGCATGACAGATGGTGACGGACCCTAAAACGTGAACCAATCACGTCCCAGAAAAGGTTAAAAGTTGATTAGCCTATATAATCAACTTTTCATTTATCCTTTATTAAACCATTGCAGTTTACATAACAAGTTGAAGCTATAATCTAATTATATATAATTATAAATGGCTCAACCCCCACAGACATTTTGGGTCAAACTACCCCACCCAGGTTAACAAACTTGTATCATCCAGCAGTTTGGAGCTAACGCCATGTAATAGTAGCCTCATATTGTAACTTTGTAAAGCACTAAAACATGTGTGACTTTTTTTCAAACGTGCCTGTTATTGGTCAGACACAAAAATCAGGACTTCTTGAACATAAAAAAATAACTCTGAAGGGCAAAATTATCAATTTTGTCAATTGTTGCCTAGAAACAAGAGGTGGCTCAAGTTCCCCAGACTCAAATCACCCCACTCTCCCCTAACTATATAAGAAAAGAGTAATTTCTTAGAAAGTACTATCTTCATTTCTAGAAAGTACATAATTAAACGTAGGCTGTTACCAACATAAACATTGGATAACTACAATTGTAACTTGAATTGAGGGGTAATAGAGGAGGTGTTTCAAAGAATTGGTTGCCTTGTTTCCTAGAAAGTAGGCAATTATATATGAGTTAATACCAACCTAAACTGGTCACAACTACACAGAATGTATTTGAGTTGATGGGTAATAGTGAATGCTTTTCTAAGTATTTCAGCAGTAGCTTATTTATCAGTGGTAATTACCCAAAAATATACTACCATGTACCATGCATTTACCGGGTAAATACTTGGTAATTAGGGGACTGTAAAAGGAAGGGTTACAGAGTATGCATGCTATCTGCATATTACCACTGTGCATATACTTCAGTATTATTTCAAAACGCAGTATCCATTTTGGAGAAAAAAAAATACCTCAACTTAATCATTTAATATTTCATAAGGAGAAATGATTGCATCCTCCCTAATTTCTTTCCCCACCCCTAATTACTTTAAAACCAAAGCTCTTCAAGTGAATCATTATTGTAATGCTTATTTATAATGCTCTCTATTTTCAAAATTAATTTGTCACAATTTATCAGTGTGATGTGTTTTTTTTGTTTTTTTTTAGATATCTCAATTGGAATCTTCACATAGTCGTGCCATGCAAATTATCAAATGTCACAAATCAAATTGCTTCCATGTCTCTGCATAATGCAACACCATGCTGTGTTTAGTTATCCCAATTCAGTGTTTCACTGTCAATAGTGAAGCTGTCAAGAAAAAGAGGGTACATATATTTAAACATGTGCCAGTCCTCTGAATCTCTTCTACCATTCTTTAATTTTCAGAATATCATTCAGTGTTTCATAACGGACACGGTCACTTCCACTTCATGTGGCGAACCACTTCCACATTCATTATCCCCTTAAGCCTTATTGGGCCGACAGGTTATACTGGAAGTGGAAAATGTAAAAGCTGAAGATGGCAAAGCCACCATACAGAAAAAAAGTAATCACTCCTCTCTCTCTCTCTACTGGAAGCTTCTCCCTACCTTTCTCTCATCCTCTCTCTCTCAACAACCCATCCATTTTTGCTGAGCATTATGCCAAAACCACTGAGCCCGAGCCTGTAATTCCATATGATTTCCCAGTATGCGTAATCCTCTTCTTCCCAGGCGACATTCCGTAGCACCATCCCAGGGGTGCTATAGGAAAAGAGGCTGTAATCCAACACAGGTTCATGAAATCCTCTGATCTGACATTTCATAAACACGAGGGGGTCTCGCTATCTTTGCAACGAGGCGCCACAATAGCAGCCCATCCCCCCGGTAACTTTCTTCCCTGACGCCAAGTCGGCCCTTATCGGAGCCCACAAGGGCCGGAGAAGCTGGGGGTGCTCATCCTTAGATCCACTTGAAAGGTGCAAAGGTCAGAGAATCCCACTGGACAAGTTCCTCTTATCACACTCTGCCTAGAGAAGGAAAACTACACTGAGGAGGAGCACCAAGATGTAAAGCAATCCAGGCTGGCAAACTGGGGGGAATTGGTCTGTGAGAATCCTTACCATATGTAAGCGTTGGCCAGCTCGTTCGCCCGAAAAGGCGTATGAATGACACGATAATGTGCAAGGCATTTAGCGTGCAATAAGAATGTCTTCCTTGCTTTTGTACCTGTACTGATTGCAATGAAAATTAGTCAGCGTAGATATGCTACGCTCAGAGTTAGTGACGTAGAATAAAAAATAGACCACTTATGACGGGGGGAGGGGAGATGGATGGGTCCAACAAACACAGGACTTTCAACCAGACCAGTGTTTTGTAAGCTACATTAGTGACGTTTGTCACATGATTTTCTTTGACGTTTGTCACGTGTTTTTTCCGTACTTATGTTACGTTGTTTTTGTACATATTTTACTTAGTTTACATATTTATTTTAAGCCTAACCATGATGTTTTTTCCTAAACCTTACTAAGTGGTTTTATGCTTAAACCTAACTGCAGAAGTCACCATAGTTTTGTTGCGTGGCGTACAATGAAACACAAAAAGTGGCATGCAATTTTTTTTTTATGACAGGGACTACGTTTAATAAACATAAACTTCAATACTTAAAATCTGATGGCCTGGTTATACAGAGATATAGCCTAAAAATGCATCCTCATGACTCTCAGAATGTCCTTGTGATGTCGTGCTATTTATACGCCTTCCTGTGAGATCAGGGTTGCGTTGGCACAATATGTTTCCATTTAAGTTTTCCAATCTGGGAGAGTAGCCCTGATGAAATCCTTTAAACATATGCTTTATAGCTCTTTCTTTTCTGTTGTTTTTGTTTTATTTTTTTAGATTTTTGCGCCAACATTTATTATGAGGAGCTTGGGGAGGTTGCGTATCGACCCATGTGTTACTCACTATCACAGCAAGGTAATTTATACCATTTAAAACATTGTGTGAAGACAAACAGTGGCTATGGATGGATTTAGAGTTGATTTGTATAAATTAGAGCTGTGAAAGTTAACGCAAATTCATTTTAACGCCACTAATTTCTTTAACGCATTAATGCAACTTCTGATTTTTTTTTAGTGGGTTTTAAAGCTAGAATGAAGATATCTGGCATCATATCAAACTAGAAAATCTAAGGAATCCATTAGTACCAACCATGGCTTGTTGCAAAGGAGGCTAAATAACAATCCAAACTTACGCTACATTTTGGCGAGGAAAAACTGTCATGGCCATTTTCAAAGGGGTCCCTTGACCTCTGACCTCAAGATAGGTGAATGAAAATGGGTTCTATTGGTACCCACGAGTCTTCACTTTACAGACATGCCCACTTTCTGATAATCACATGCAGTTTGGGGCAAGTGATAGTCAAGTCAGCACACTGACACACTGACAGCTGTTGTTGCCTGTTGGGCTTGAGTTTGCCATGTTATGATTTGAGCATATCTTTCATGCTAAATGCAGTACCTGTGAGGGTTTCTGGACAATATTTGTGATTGTTTTGTGTTGTTAATTGATTTAGAAAAATAAACATATACATACATTTGCATAAAGCAATCATATTTGCCCACTCCCATGTTGTATTAAGTACTTGACAAATCTCCCTGTAAAGTACATTTTGAACAGATAAAAAATGTGCGATTAATTTGCGATTTATCGTGATTAACTATGGACAATCATGCGATTAATCGCGATAAAATATTTTAATCGATTGACAGCCCTAGTGTTGATTTATGTCATGTACCCTGTTTCACAACCAGCTGTAAGTTTTTGTTTCTTTGTTTGCTTTTTGCCCAAATAAAAGTTCAGCACCTAGGACAAGAGTAAATACAACGGCGCAACAGTCATGAAAGCCCTTTTCATAATCCGCTCTGGGGACTCTATTGGAGCAGTGTCTTGCAACATCTGGCTCCAGCTTAACCTTCCCCTTCAGCACCCATGAGCCCAGGGGCACACGGCGCACCGTGCACACACACACACACACACACACACACACACACACACACGCACACACACAAGCCTCAAGGGTGTGATGCACGCTGACTACAAAGTGATTTTACACTGTGACCGCATGCCGTGCCATGTAGTGTGTGTGCCTGATGGTACTCTGGTCTGTGTAGTGATGCCAGTAGTCACACACTAGGCCGTCAAAGGCAGTGCTGTGTGCCGCCTGATAGTCCGGCAGCCTCATATCCCCAACCTTCCCGTTCACTCCAGTCCAGGAAGCAGAACATAGCCGCTGTCAATGCACCGGTGCCCACTGGCAGCAACTCCTGAGAGATCACATAGCCAGGAGTTCAAGGGTGAAAAATGGCAACAAACCACTGGCAATGGCTCGAACAGGTAGTCTCAATGTGTATTCCATATTTACCTTTCGCTTTTGCTAGATAGCTGTTTCAGGTTGTCATGCCACATAGCCTGAGACAGGAGTTTTATGTTTTTGCCTAGTTGTTTGTTGTGTTTCCACGTTCCGTGCTTTACTTTTTCATCCAGGTTGTGGCATCACCATCAAACAGGCTTTCCGGCACCTGAACGTTGTCAGTGACAGCTGTGTGGGAGAAGTCTTACCCTGAAAATGGAAAAGGTCTCCCTCTCATAAAAAAGCCTTGGGGAGAGGAGGGGAAAAAAAATCACTGCGTCCTTTCTATTCATTGACCTTCTATTCATTCTCAGAAGCAGCAAAAATTGTGGACAATGACTAAAAGAAAAGGGGTTTCTTTTGAACAAAATGTACCAGAATGCGCATTCATATTCCACCGAGGCCCTTGTTGCTTTTTGTGTAATGTTTTAAATGGCCATAATTCCCATCCAGAACAGCAGGCGAGGGTGAAGAATGATATAATTGGTTGTTTCATGCAGCTCGCCTCTGCCCCTTCTCACTGCTGGGACATTTATTTCATCCAGTGGTGCTTTTAAATAATCAATACACCCCACGGTCTGATGCATTTAATACACCTTGAAGAGCAAATGACACATGGTGCTTGTTTTGAGAGTTAGCTGGCCCTGAGATGGCCAGGGAGACAGTGGGACAGGCACACAGCGACTGAAGGCAAATTATAGTTAGTTTAGAAACCACTATGCGCTGAAGAGCTAAGCCAAAACTTCTGAGATGCTAATAAAGACACAGTAGAATCATAATCACCAAGTGGAGCGTGGCCCCAGCCTGACTGCACCGAGGAGATTTGTGTTATTTTCATAGTCATTGGGATTCAGAATGCACATTGAAGCTATAACCAGGTGGGCCTCCGCCTGAGGCTGCTGCTTACAGATCTTGTGAAGTAATCATCAGGTCTCAGCAGGATATTTTGCTCCCCGCGACCCCTCACACATCACACACAATGCTGGCAGCTGATTTATTTTCGTGCGAGAGAAATGGCACAACTGCTTAAGAAAGGCCTTCCAGAGTTTTTGCACTTCACTTATTTTATACGGCAGCGTATTGCTGCCAAGCCAGAAAAAGAAAAAAGGATCAGTATCACGATAACGTGAAAAGTTTGTTTATAACAAAATATTTTCATGTTATAACAAGATATTTTAATGTTATTATGACTTACAAACTCATCGTTATGACAAGAAACTACGAAGGTATTGATGTTGTTTACTGTATACACTTTAATACTCTGTTATAGCTAGCTAAATATTTGATGTTAGAAAAGCTAACATTACCTTGACACAGTTTGGCACATACCTTACGTTACTGTAGTTATGTACATAGTGCGTATGTCCACAGTTTAGCCCTTACATTCTCAGAGAACAGTGAAGCTGATTCACACACCTTCCTTCTATATATACACATACATTATCTATATACATATATACATTTTTAATAAACAAATAAATAGTCTTTCATAAACAGGCACCTCAGAAAACAAAGGGGGTCAGAGACAGATCCCAGCCTCCAAAGTTTCAAAAGTCAACTTGACCAACCAGCGAGTGTTGATTGGTCGCGAGCGCGTAGGGAGGGTCGAGCTCACGCTAGACACATCCCCGTGCTAGCAGGACCGCATTTGTGCACGCGGAGCAGAAATGCTCTCTTCGGAGGATGTTTGCCCAGTGACTGTGGTGGGTGGACCCTGGACTCTCCAGGGGGGTCTGGAAACATGCTCCCTCTGAAGAAAATTGTGTACATTTTAAAGTTATATACATCAATCTGGTGCACTTTGAGAGCAAAATTAAGAGGCTAGGTCTATGAAGAACTCTGTGCTCTAGTAAACAATTTAATTAGGAATGTCGACGGTTAACCGTTGATCGGTAATATTTTTGACTGGTTACGCACGTCGGCCAAAGGTTAATTTACGATCTATAGGTTCATTTCAGTCTTTTACTTTTTTGGGGTTTTTTTTTTGGCGTTTTCTTTTGAGGGATTTAGCCATTTTCATCGCAGTGCTAGCCTCCCCACTTTCCAAAACAACTTTCCACCCCAACACTATTTTGCAGGGGCACCGTTACTGCAACCTGGGCTTAGCATCGCCCCAGATACGATTGTGATTGGTTTAAAGAAATAAAAACAAGCCAGAGCATTTTTTTTCCCATTACGGCAGAATGATAATGGGTGTAGCAAGACCATTCTCCATCGCTGACGCAGCGTTTCGGAGATAGGTCTGGCTAATGCGAGAGTTATAACGTGTTAAGTTTGTATGTTGTAATAATGTGAAAATATCCTGTTATAACCTGAAAAACATCTTGTTATTACAAGCTTTTCATGTTATAATGTGATACTGATGCTTTTTCTTTTCTGGCGTGGCAGCAATACGCGTCTGTAAAATATTATGTATTGGGCTTGCCAATGGTTGAAAAAAATGGAGCAAACTCCAGCTGTGAATGTGAGATGATAAGGAATACATTTTTGTCACTTTCAAATCTGATTTATCTCCACCGAAGGCCACAAATACTTGCAATTTCAGCCAGTTGGGAAGAAAAAAAAACAACTGAGACTTTTTACTTTTCTTCTCAGTGAGAATATTCTGAACGCATAAGATCCTGATAAAGAGCGAAGATGTCACGTTTATGAATTTCTCGAGTTGATCTTGGCACCTTCCACTTTCACATATATTTTCCCTGTTGTAAAAGAGAGAGAAAGCCTTTGTTATATCATTAATGGTGCATTTGCAATTTCCTTTAAAAGTCAGAGCCTGTGGAGTTTTTCCCAAGGGGCAATTGTTTCAATACTTCATACTGACTGGTGGGGGTAGAATAATGTGTCCTACATTGAGTAATGTCGAACCAAAACTACGAGCAAACACTTCTGCACCGAGTCATTTTTCACAGTGTGGCTTAAAAAAAGGTTTCATCTGCCCCTGGACAGCCTGATGTCGGCTGGAGTTTAATCGTTCCCAAGCGGGCACAGCAGGACAGAACCAACAGAGACAAATGTCTCAGTTTAGTTTGATCACTGGCAGATCTGGAGCGTCTTCTGTTTGTATGAGCCAGCCTCATGTTCCTCTTCTCTCTCTCTCTCTCACTCTAGCTTTCCCTGCTTGGCGCTGCATTATTTAGTGTACAAACTGAAGATTTATATGTGGTAAACAGCGGATATTAGCCTTTGGCTTGAGAAGACCTGATGTCCGATCAATATCTCTCAACCCATTGATGGTGAGGGAAGGAAGGATCTGTTATTTAAAAATGAGGCAGCAATCGAGTAAAATATGGCACACGAGCACATTGTTACGTTCCTCTTTTCAAACTTACTTGCACCTCTCAGCTTGGATGACTAACATGATGCTAGATCTGCCTGTTTTTCTCCCTTTAGCTGGTCTTTTTCTGTCTCTTTCATTCCTTTTATTCCTCTTGGCTACAATCCGCTCATCTGCAACAAATAAACTTTGTCCCTCAATCAGACTGACCTGTGCAAGAACCCCCGAATATACTGAACTTGTGATTCAATCAAACAGAAAAGCAAACTGAGGCTGGCAAAATGCTGAACAACGGCCAGCCAACTGGCTCCAGGCGGGTGGATGGATTGGTGGTGGTGGTGGAGAGAGTGGGGTTGAGTGTAGAGAGAGGGAGCATTTGGGGATTCCCTTGCCTCTGTCAGAGTGCTGCAAAGCTATCCATCAAGTCTATTTTTATGGGTCTAAAGAGCTAAACCACAAGCCTGGGGGGAGGATATTAAGGGCCTGACAATGCGAGCTGAGGCAATTGATCTATTTAAAACAGTAGTGGCAAAGCGGTGGTGCGGTGCTAGATTTGTGGCGCTTTCATTTACTTCTGTGTTTTTTTTTTCCACCTCTTGATTAGATCTGGATAGCCTGTGGGTAAACACTGTCAGTAGATCCTATTTACTGCCTCTAAGGACCAGCATATGAGGGAGTACAAGGGTGTGTGCCTCTAATGGCTGCTCAAACTGACAACCTTGTTTGTCTGTTTTTTTTCTGCTTTTACAGCCCTTATTAGGGTAAGGTTACTCTCCCTGAGGATGGGAATAGTTAAATACAATGCCAAGCCCATTCATTTACTGTTTACTTTAACTGTTGTTGTTATCTGGGGCATTATTTCAGTCGCACATTATCCCTACGTTTGTATTTTCTCTTGTTTTTTGACATACATTATTCAAATTGTTTATTAATGTTTATATATGTCTATTATAATGCCCCCCTTGAAAACAAGGTAATTGACCTCAAGGGGTTTATCCTTGAATTTGTGCAAATAGATAAATTAATGTTTGAGATGTTTAATTAACAGAGCTCTTTTTCCCATTAATATACACATTACTTAAAATGAGTATTTACATTATGCTCGCTTTGAGGCCATCGGCAGCCAACAAGCGAAAACGGCTGAAGCTGAGGTTAATGGATGGGTGGGTGCACCTTTCATTGACGTCAAGCGTGTGTAAACACCAAGGCTCTGTTCAGACCTGGTATTAACATGCGTCCTTGGTGATCGGATCACAATTGGACAGCTCTAAGTACAGGTGTGACAAGACACATTCAGGCATGGTCTGAGCCACATATGGCCACATTATTTTAGCAGTGTGTACACGAATGTGTCCTGTCCCACATTGAAGGACCGCCTACTCAACTGACGTCGGTACAACTGTATTTTATTTAAATATATCTTATCTATAGGCTACATAATCTACAGACTAGTTCAGGAGACCAAGGAGCTCATAGTGGACTTTGGGAAGAAACAAATCCTTGTGGAGAGGATGGACAGCTTCAAGTACCTTGGTGTCCACATCAACGAGGGCCTGTCATGAGCGCTTTATACTGACTCAGTGGTGACAACAGCAAAGCAGAGACTGTTTCTCACTTGAGGAAATTCCGGGTGTTACCTCAAATACTGAGGAGTTTCTACTCCTGTACCATCGAGAGCATCCTGAACATTACCGCCTGCCGGTACGGAAACAGCACCGCAAGGCCCTGCAAAGGGTGGTTAGTTTGGCTGAACATACAGTAGTTGGTGCTCTACCCTAAAAGATATTTACATCAGGCACTGCAATAATAAGGCCAGGAGAATCATTGAACTTTCAGGATCCCTACCACCCGTCCCGATGATGGCATTTTCTCCCTGTTGAGGGCTCAGGAAAAGCTTCTACCCTCAGGCCACTAGGATCCTAAATGAGTTTACTGCCCCAGGAACTGGCAGGATTACATTTAACTGGAAGTGTACCTAATATGGACATGTGACAAACAAAATTGAGTGATTGATGATTGATTGAGTGCTGCTGTGTATTGGTTCATGTAAGGTTGAGTTCCTTCATCATCGGTGCAAGTGCATAAAGATGATCTTTATACACATACACATTATTGCAGTATAGCTATTGAACACTATACTAATGCACTCATCATTCCTAAGGCGTCAAAGCTTTGTCATGACCGTCGGCGTTCGATACCGCCACACAAGGCACCCTTTGGCGCCAGTATGCCATGCACTGGGCTTTCCATCAACCACAATGTAAAACAATCCGCGGCAACAGTAAACACACAGGGAAAGTGCTGTGATGACATAGTTTAAAGAGCTAAAGAGACACATGGAGGGGAGGTGGATGGGTCCAACAAACACAAGGCTTTCATCCAGGAGAAATGCTGTTCGTGTCCCATGCGTTCGGTTTCACTTTCACTTTACAATCATCTGTTTGTTCGAGTCTCATGTTCACAGCGTCAAGTCACGTTTTCACTGTACAAACATAGTAATTTTAAGCCCAACCATGTAGTTTTTTCCTAAACCTAACTAAGTGGTTTTGTCGCCTAATCCTTAGCAAGAGTTTTTTTTTTAGTTAACATTAAACACGTGCTTACTACGAGCGAAAAGTGACGCCGAGGGGTCTGACAAGTTGGGATGAGAATGTGTTCGCAGACATCATTTTACACTGCAGTTTTTTAATAAAACTGTTTTCAGTATGTCAACACAGCAAGCAGTACAAGGCACCTCTACCTAAAAAATGCAGCAAATGAAAAATAAAGAAATGGCATGGGAGCAGCAAGTATCTACCTACATACCTCCCTCATACAGGAAGAATGCCGTCTAAATGAACCCATTTAGTTCCAGAAATTCAGAAATTTGTTCATGAAAGAATGTAGAAAATGTGTACTCACCGGAGGGAGGGTTGACCTCTCATTGACCTCGGGAGAAAAACAGTATCAGGTGGGTGTAACATAGAAATACATACAGTATTCTGTTGGAATGCAAGTGGTTGCCATCAAAGTTAATATAACCCATGTAAATTTAATCTGGGAGCACATCATTTCTTGGCTATGTGCTGTTTAGTGTTGTGCTCAATCCTGCCACTGATGGCTGGAAGCAATATTGCAATACAGCACACATTTAAGATACACTGTAGCTTCTGGCTTCGTGAACGACAGTCCATTTCCATTTATTGATTTATCGAGGGTTGTGGGTCATTCTTTCTTTCTAACCATGGTCTCAGATTTAGAGGTGCTGATCCTCATCCCAGCCGCTTCACACTCGGCTGCGAACCGATCCAGTGAGTACTGGAGGTCACAGACCGATGATGCCAACAGGACCACATCGTCTGCAAAAAGCAGCGATTTGATCCTCAGCACACCGAACTGCAAACCCTCCTCCCCCCGACTACTCCTCGATATCCTGCCCACGAATGTCATGAACAGGATGGTGACAAAGCGCAGCCCTGGCGGAGGCCAACCCCCACCGGAAACGAGTCCGACTTACTGCCGAGAACCCGATCGTTGATAACTTTCAGTAAGTCTTCTGCATTAAAGATGCAGATTGTTAATCAGACAATATATGAAATAATAAAGGACATAATGCCATTACATAGTTTTTTTAAGAGTTTGTCATAAAACAAAGTTTGCGAAAAGAGATTTTTTTATGATCAGCTAATACAAGGACAACTCTCCACTAAAAATGTCAGCCATCAAATTTAAAGAACATTCAGCGGATATTGTTGAAAAATCCAGCGTCTTTTGCAAGCTAAATAAGACAGAGCAACACATAAAATGATATGAGTGGCTGTTGTTACGGAAACAAGGTGCATTGTTGTCTTTTCTTTGGTTTCTCTCACAAACAGCCCTCAAGGCAGAGCTTCATCCACAGAAAAACCTTTGAGTGAACATCAGAGGGGAGAATTTTCCTTGAAAATCAGAAACAACCTACTGTACAATGTGTTTGTGTATACAACACTTTCTTTCTTTCTTTTCTCCCTTTCCTCTCCGTTTCAGTTCAAATATGAATGGACTTTGTGGTTAGGATTATGCTGTCCAGTTCTGTTATGTTCCACTTACTGCAATTCAACAGAATCACTCATGGCCTTGCAGCAGGAAGCAGAAAAGCTATCACAAAAAGGAACTCTCTCTGGAACAATCCTCCAGAGAACGGACGCAGGGACGAGTATCACAGTTTCTTCTGTGTTCTCAAGGACACATGAATCTCATGCTATATCTCTACTATCAATGAGGCTCATTCATGAAATGTGAAGCGCACAAAGTTGTTAGTAAAGAAACAATTTTAGTCACCATGATTTATTTTGACAAAATTTAAACCTGACTCAGGAGTATGTGTAAACAATATTCCATGCCTTCAGTGCACTTCAGTGTACACATTTTCTAAAAAATATTACAGTTTAAGTATAGAATACTAACATTATAAAGAAAGTATTATGCTCTTTCAATATTTGGCCGGCTGATTTTTTGATTCTGTAATTGACCCGTCATTATGCATACTTTGCAATTACTGAAAAAAAGTAAGCTGAAGACTGGATTTTACCAAATCATGAAATTAAAGTTAAAATCCTGAAGGTTTCATTTCTGGTTGATTTGGAATCGCATGTGGTTACTAGTGGTAACACTAAGTGCGTCTTAAAGCTTGAGTAGGCAGACATTTTTTGGCATTATTCGGCAAAAATTTCATTATAAACTTTTAGCATATTGTAATTCAAGTGTTGAGATGACTAGACTTCTGCACCTCCTCATGGCTCTGTTTTCAGGATTTAAAAAATCTAGCCCGCGATGGGAGACTTTGGCCAATCACAGGTCATTTCAGAGCGTTCCAATTGGCTGTGCTCCGGCTGGTGGTCGGTGCTTGGTATTTCTGGGGTCAACTTTCTCATTTTTACAGCTAAACAGTACACTACAAGATGTTTCGGAAAACATTTGAGGAGCGAAATAGGCATTACAGTAACAGAATATTGATTCATATTTGATCAGCGCTGCCTAGTTTAACCATTTGATCAGAGTTTGCGAGTGATTGACAGCTGCTCAGAGATGGCAGGCTCCAGCTCGGCTTGATGTTTTTTCAGATTGACTGTCTCATGCACTACTGTCAGGATATAGTTACCGTTTTATAAAAACTTTTTTTAATCGTATTTGCTCCATTTCACTGCAGCATTATTAATACAGGTCTCAGATCAGTGGGTGTATTAAACACGCTTTGAGCAGCTATTCCATCAGAAATACAAAAGGAGAAGTCGAGCAACTTACAGTGTGCATTTTGTGTTGTTTATAAACCACTGTAGTTACATTTGTTCTGATAAGTATGTTTCCTCTGCCAGGGACTGACTGTTCAACTCTTCCTCATTACGTGACAAATGAGCAATATGCGCATTACTCACGTCTTCCAAATTTCGTCCAGTGCGTGCCATAGACTGTATAAAATATGGACGTTGTCTCCGTAACGTCACCCATAGGTTTCTCAAGAGCCGTTGTGAAGCTCAGAGTGGGTGGCTCCGGCCGTCGCCATCTCGGCAGTGACGACACAGCCTAACTCCCAGCTAATGCAAAAATGGTCAAAGAGGTGGATCTGAGGCGGGGTGTCGCAGCAGGGCAGACAGCTAGTAGCTAGCGACCTGGTACGGCACCCATTTGTCGCTCAAAGTGGCCACGCACTCGATTATGCCGAACTTTAAGCCTCAATATAATTTAAACGGGTGAGTCATATAAAAATTCACACCCCGTACAGTTGCCATGAATGGAGAAATTAGCTACAAAAAACGTTTTTTGTACCAGGCTGTAAACATGTTCATTTCTGCTGTAAAGTCAGGCATTTTAACATGGGGGTTTATGGGGACTGACTCGCTTTTAGAGCCAGCCTCAAGTGGCCATTCGAAGAACTGCCATTTTTGGCACTTCGGCGTTATTTCTCAGCACTGGAGGTTGCCACTTGGTACAGCCCTTGTGCATGTACTATTTTGAGAAGGAACTAATAAATGGCCATTCATAGAATCAAACATTGGGTTTACTATGATGAAAATCTTAAGGATTATATCTTAATAAGCTTAATTCACTAGGTCGCTACAGGTGATAAAACTACCAGCATAGTAGGACCCATTGTTCTTGAAATGACTAAGAATTTCAAATGGCAAATCTGCCACTGCAGTCATTGTTAACTCCCCATATTGTACATGCTGCACTAGAATGTAAAGTTCAGCAGAAGTCAAAACCGTAATTATGGGAGGCAGGGCTTAGTGACGGGGTCAATTAGAGAGTGTTTTTATAGCTGAGGCTTTGAAAAGTTGCCTGGATACAGACGTGAGAGAAGAACTAGTCAACCTGCATTCAGATAATATCAGTGTCAGCTAGTGAATGGTTTATATTGCAAGCCTGATCTCAATGTCCCAATCTGCAGATGATCCAAAGGCCAACATGCTAATCTGTTTGGAAAAGTGCAGCAGCAAATGATCCCTGGCATCCTCCTGCAAGCTTCATGTTCCTTCACGGCAGCAATGTGCTTTTTAGTGATAACATTTAAATCAAACCGTTTTCTTTAAACATTTTAGCAGCTGTCTGGAAGGATACACGGAGTACATCTCTGAATCCACACAGCTATGTTGTCTTTGTCATCAAAGGTGAAACTGTGAGGCCAAATCCAAACGTACAGTACCGACCCATCTTTGCTTCTGGACAAGAGAACGGCTTCAAAGAAGTCCTGAGTGTCACTTCAAAGATCTCTTCATCTCCCTGAGGTTTCCTCTCTTCCCCTCCTGTCTGGCTGCTCCGTGTTAAAAGTGTGTGTTTTAATCCATGGCCCTGTAATCTTCTATCCATCTCTCCATCTCCCCTTCCCACCTCTGGCTCACTCTGTTTAATGAAGGGCTTTTTTTTGTTGTTCGCTCAGAAGCTGACACAAAATCAAAGATTCATCAAAGCCAGGATATGCTACCTTTGCTCACAGGAATATGATCTGAATTGGCTGTAAATTTACAGTTGGGAATAATGAGAGCTCTGTACCGTTGCCATATGATGAAGTTGTTATACATTAGCAGCTTCAAAAGGTGTGTTTTTTTTAAATAATGAGTAGCAAACCTCCCACCAATACTGGATACATTATACCTGTGGTTTCATCAGGTGGTTTATGCAGGTTTCTTCAAAGGTAATTTAACTTTTTTCCCCAACTGTGATGAGTGCCATTAGTGAGACCATTAAGATTTTTTATTTAAAATGAGTTGAAGAAGGCGAGCAGACAGTGAATACTGCTTCACATTTCTTATTCACAAAGGTGTTAAAAGACTCAAATACATGGCCCTGAGCGGACACTGACATTATAAAATACAAATGTGGCCTGGTGGATGGGGGGAAAGACTTATTACTATGCCACACTTTACACCTCACAGCTCTTAAAGTGGTATTTCTACTCATGCTATGAAGTTTTCAAGAGCTGCCCATGGGAACGGTTTATCAAGCAAAAAAAAAGGAATTGTAGTTGGAAAGTTCCTCTTCATTTATAAGTTTGAAAGTAATGTGAAACATGTCAAAGTACAATGCATTATATTTTTCTTATGAACAAAAAAATATCCATCCCCCCTTACCAAAAAGCTGTTTATTCAAGTGTGCATTAAGTATACTTCTTTTAAACTTAAAATAAGAGAGTATACTTTCAGTTTACTTTTTATGTACTTATCAGTGATATACTTAATAAAAGTATACATAAGTATGCTTGGCTCATACTGACAAGTATCCAGAAAAGTTTAAGTATACTTGGCTCATACTGACAAGTATACAGCAAAAGTCTAAGTGTACTTGGCTCATACTGACAAGTATACCGAAAAAGTCAAAGTATACTTGGCTCATAATGACAAGTATCCAGAAAAGTGTAAGTATACTTGGCTCATACTGACAAGTATACAGAAAAGTCAAAGTATACTTGGCTCATACTGACAAGTATACAGAAAAGTCTAAGTATACTTGGCTCATACTGACAAGTATCCAGAAAAGTCTAAGTATACTTGGCTCATACTGACAAGGATACAGAAAAGTCTAAGTATACTTGGCTCATACTGACAAGTATACAGAAAGTCAGAGTATACTTGGCTCATACTGACAAGGATACAGAAAAGTCTATATACTTGGCTCATACTGACAAGGATACAGAAAAGTCTAAGTATA
The DNA here is from genome assembly GCA_916701645.2 of Sebastolobus alascanus. Lineage (NCBI taxonomy): Eukaryota > Metazoa > Chordata > Actinopteri > Perciformes > Sebastidae > Sebastolobus > Sebastolobus alascanus. Next base: position 631,561 of record CAKAOJ020000077.1, on the reverse strand, counting down.
CTTGGCTCATACTGACAAGTAGACAAGAAAAGTCTAAGTATACTTCGCTTATAGGCTTACTTTTACTTAATCTTTTGATCAAGATATATACTAATTAAGTATTATTGCCTTATAGGCCAACAGAAAGGTCTACTTGGCTTGTAGTTGTGCTTACTTTTTGATAGCCTATTAAAGGGTGTGACAAAACAAAGATTTAGTTGCATGTCCTATAGAAAATGTAAATGTAATATTTATGTATGTTTTATTGTTGTACTCGTGTGTTTTTCTTCGTTAGTGTAGCACCCAGCAACATAGCAGGGAACACCTGGCCTTACTCCTTTAGATAGATATATGAGACATTTTACTTTAACGATTTCCCTCACTCACAGTGTGCGAGCAGCTGGCTGATTGCCTTTTTTTTCCCACTGATAACTGGTGCAGCATCTCTGGGGGGACTTTAATTTTCACTCAACGACTATCACAACTGCTCAGTGAAAAACACTTTCTAAACCAAGTCAGTCATTCTACTCATTGACAAGCCGGGCAATCTAACTGAGTGTTATGGCATTGTTAAAGCCAATAAATGTACTTGTGAGATTATGGAGCTGCCATTGTAAAGATGTAAAAAGTGAGCATCTTCTCCCGCAGAGGCTTTGTAAACACTCCAGAGACTAAATTAGTACTGGTTTCTATCTTCATACAACTTATAATTGAAAAGGTGTTCCTCTTTCATTGCAGTCCTATTGCTTCTATGTTACAAAACCGTAGGTATATCCTGGTCATTGGCAAATGCAGAAAAAGATTATTGGACCACTGTTGCCAGGATTGGGATCCACCCTGGGTCTGCCTCTCACTGCTCCCCAGGCTGTCATTGAGAAGTGTAAAATTCTCCATAATTTACATTTTAACACTTCCTGAAAGACACAGACCCATTAAGAGGCCCTCAGGAGGAGCTGCCTGGGGTTTATACTTTTATGAATCTTCCAGAAGGGTTTTTTACAGGCTCTGCCTGGCTGCATGTGCCAGATAGCCCCCATGGCTACAGCGCAGCATAAAAAAAGGAATGGTAATTAACGGAATAAACAACATTTTACTAAGGGATACAGTGATAATGACATTATCTCTCAGGAAGCAGACTCTTTTTCAGGAAATATTGTTGAAGGGCAGGCAGGGGAATTTGGGGTCAGAATTAATGTTTATGCCTGGCATTTCTGTATGGAGGATGGAACCTGTCAAAATCAAAACTGAATAAATAAATAAGTATGCTATTAAATGTACCAAATATAACATTAAAAATAAATGTGGACATTAATTAATTGATTAAATGCGACATAAATTTATATTTCCATTTTAATTTGCTTCTTTATTTATTTACCTTTTTATTAATTCCCCTATCTACTCTTCTATTTAATTTTCTCATTAATTAATTTATTAATTAATTAATTTTATTAACTTTTAAATGTATTTATTGTTTTATTTATTTAAAATGTATTTTTACATTTATTTATTTATTCATTATTAAATTGTATGTATTTATGCATTATTTTCCCTTAGCATTTTCCACCGTATTTATTTCCCCAAACTTATTTATGCTGTATTCTTTTCTTCATACATTTATTTTTACATTTCTTTATGCATTTCTGTCTCATTATGCAAATGAGGGGGCTGTCACTCAACGTGTCATCGGGTCAAAGTGCATAGATCGACTATATGCTAGCTAGGTAACGCTGTCTGCTTATCAACTCTAGTCTTCATTCATTCTTCATTCATCCGCCGCTGCCTCAGATCTGTGGTCTTGCATTCTCTGACCGGTACAGGTGTGCAGATCAACCAACTGAAGCTGAACTGGTTCGCGGACCCACCGTCGGTCTCCTCCACGAGGTTGAGCTCGTTCAGAGTGGCAACCTCCAGGCAGATGCCGCCGAGCCCGTTGTCTCCATCGTAGGACTCGGCGATGCGCAGAGCGCCCACCGGTCCGGCAGCGTATGCCACCAATCCAGGCTTGAGCAGAGTCTCCTATGTCAGGGTGCTATTGTCACCGAAAGGCGCGGCGTGATTTTGGCGGCATCGGCCTTGAGGTTCCCACTCTGAACAAACTCAACCTCGGGGAGGAGATCGGCGGTGGGTCCGCGAAACAGTTCAGCTTCAGTACTGCTGATGCGATCGGATGATTATTTGATCAATAACAAGTCTGATAATTTGATTAATCATTTATAGTTCTACCTTTTCAAATATGAGGATCTTACCTTGGGCTCTGGGAGCTTGAGATGGGATTTTTTTCATAGTAAAACAATTAACTGATTAATATAAATAAATTGACACATAATTGATAATGAATATGCATGTCATTTTTGTGTGAAACCACCATTTTCAATAAACCTCTATGTGGGTTTGAAGGTTGAGCACCGCAGTCTTTTGTATTTTACAGATCCATTGGGGAGATCATACGATGTTATTGAGCTCACACAGAGAATAAACACATAATAAAATCCTAATAGAGGCCAACCAGCCTCCACACATTTCTGTAAGCACCACATCTCTGACACATCGAGAGTCACGAGGCTCTAAGTGATTTCTTTAGTGTTTGTGAACTCACTGACATGAAATGTCAACAATGTCAACGCTTGCCTCTCCACCCTGACTCCATTTCTCAGCTCATTATTCAGTGTTACAACTCGGTGCAGAGTCCAAAGTCATTACTCAGCTCAGATCATCCAGGAGGATGCAAGTGCAGACGACCTTAGCAACACAAGGCCGTGCTGTTAGACATCCCTCCACTCCTTCCTTCAAGCAGTGTGCTTCTGATCAAGCAGTATCTCTCAAACATGCTTCTCTCTTCCCTGACTCTTGTTTTTTTTTTTTTTAAAGAATATGGCAAAGTCTTTTACTCTGCATACCTCTGAGGAGGTTTGAAAAGAGTAGCCGGTTGGAAAATGACACCTGAGAATGGGTTTTTAAAAACATTACTACTGTGATTCTCCTAGTCTCTTTGGAGGAAAACTGTTATACTTTGTTCTCCTCAAAGGATGAACTGCTTCACACTTCCTCCTTTCCTTAAACAAGACTGACTGTTTGTGAGCTCATTGTTGGGTAACTGTGCATGAATGGCAAGTAGAGCGGATTTACAGTGTGGCTGGCTGAATCTTTCAGCGTTCAGGTAGGTCTGGTGTTAATGCCGCGTTCATGTAATATTGGAGTTATCGTAATTACAAATTTCCAACTTGTAAATAGAGTGGTCATCCACTATCATCCAAGTTGTAATTACAACTGGTTCTCATGGGAAGGCATATAAATACCACAAGATTACATGGACATTACATTACATCCCCATCCACCTCCCTACCCGCCCACCATGGCAGCATTTATACACGGATGCGTTTACATTGCAGTCAGTACAGGATATGGCGTACAAATGACATGCGGAAATCAAGAAAGGCGTAGTTATTGCACTCTTAACGCCTTGCGCATTATCGTGACATTTACACACCTTTTCATGCGAACAGGCTGGACTCCGATATATCCAACTTGGCACTTAATAATATGAAAGTGCCTGAAAAACAAACTAATATGGATGCGTTACATCAGCCAAAGTCTGTCGTTCAGTGTAATTAAATGGCTATCCTGTTAATCCTCACACACCCAACTCATTTCTACCAGTGTTGTAGTACTTGAGATCGGTCTTGGTCTCGAGACCACATTTTGAAGGTCTCATACAGAATTGACTGCATTTTTACTCTGTCTTGTCTCGGACAATGAGGATTCAGGATTTTATTTGAAGACCGGTCAAGACCACAACTGTAAAGAAATCACTAAATTGTCTGTGCACGGTCTGATTTATTTGTACTGTGATTGGATGTAAAACTTCCTGATTCAAATGAGTAATTTCTAATTTGAATTTTTTGTTACTGTTAACGGCTGTCACGCTTCCCCATCCCCTTCAAACACACTCCAAGAAAGTGAAGGTGAGAGACAGCAGAAGAAGCTGTGGCTGTCTGGGAGGAGATGTCAGCCAAATCTTCAGTAATAAAATGTGGCTACCTAAAAACACACAGCAGTACTGGGACTGGCACTGGTCTGGTCTTGGTCTTGACTCGGTCTCGCCCTGCCTTGGTCTTGATCTTGACTTGGTCTCAATCCCTCAATGTCTTGGTCTTGTCTCGGTCTGGATACACTCTGGTCTTGGTCATGTCTTCGTTTAGGTGGTCTTGACTACAACACTGATTTTTACAATCCATCCTGTATGATATGAACGTGGCATAAGCTCATTGACGTCTGTTTCTGGCGACTGGAGAAGCAGTTGACCAATCAGAGCATTAACAATATGGACATCATCTCCATAGCTTGCTGGCTACCTACACCCATCTAAAATGGCGACGGAAAAATGGCCGTAAAAAAGGCAACAAGCGTGCGATTGTCAGGAAGTCGGGAAATAAAATCTCCAACTTTAAAATGAATACATTTGATTGTCGTGAAAACTGCCGTGATTGTCATGAAAACATGAATTGCTCCTATAGCAACCATTAACAGCTTCCATGTCAACTGAAAATGATGTGTGTGGCTACTAATTGGTAAGAGCAAAACTAAACAAAACATCCCCCTTCCATGCCAAGGAACTCGAACACATCAGGCTAAATGAATGAAGTTAAACAAAATGGCAGCTCATTGTGATTATCAGGCTAGTCAGTGTGTTTTGGAAATTATAAAATATAAAGGCGAGCCAAACTCTGAAATAGCTTGGACAAGCCATGACCAGTGGACAGTCCTTCATTCATCATTCATGTGCCAGCACTCAGTACTAATTGCTCAGGAAGATGGTATAAACAAAGAACTCCTGGAGGCTCCTCTGAAGGGTCTTAGCTATTCATATGCAGGGGCATTGGTGTGACACATACAGTATGTTGGCATTGGCCAGATGGCACATAGTTCACATTAACCAGATGCTGGAATGCCAGCTTCAATCATTTTGACCAGTGGTGGGAATGCTTGTACAGATTTGGCTGCTCCCGCTGCTGCACCACACAGACAATGACACAGATTAACAAATCATGTGATTGTAAAGCCGCGACTCCTCTGTTGGAGTCCATACTACCACAATGCATCAAAAAAATTGGTCTCTCTCTTGGCTCTCACTAAAACAATAGTATACTCATATGTGCTGGTCTTACTATAAATTTCACTAGTCTTCTTTTGGAAATGTAAAACTGCCCTGACTGATATAACTTTTTTTTTTTTATAATTGTTTTCCACATTTATCTAAAATGAATCAGGTGTAAAAAGTTTTCCTCTCCAAAGCTATAGGCATTGGCAGTTAAAAGCAAATGTCTATAGTTTTCACACAGTGTAGCCGGTGAAAAAGCAATACTGTTGAGGCTAAATTACATTTTATACTCAAGTCTACCTCATGGCGACGCTCATTAAGCTGTACTTTCTTCCAAAGACTGCTGCTCAAAAACTGAAGTATTCAGTAAACAAAGGCCTTTAAAGGCAGTATTACCCTTTTTCACTTAACAAGAACATTTCTCTGAGAGCTACTTATCCTTTGTTTCCCAAAAGCATCCTAATGCTAAAATGATCACAGCCCTATTGAAAGAATATGGACTTAGGTAATCTTAGCCTTAAGATGCTTTTGGGAAACGGGCCCAGGACACTGAGTAGTTCCTTGTAGGAGAAACAAAAAAATTATAATAGAAGAAAAAGCTAGTTGAAAGAGTATATGTGTTGCCAGTTCTAAATAAACAAAGGTTTATTTTTTGTAGTGTTTTGCCATGTTTACCTGCCAAAAGCATTTCTTTGTAGGAAATTAACTTGCCTTGCACCTTCACATTGCACGTGTGCTGTGATCAACACGTTTTCAGTCCCAACTCGTCAAATATGGCAGCATGGTCAGTGGCCCGACCCGTCAAACTATGACGCTCAATGTCCAGCGTCAGTTTTCCACCTGTTAATTTCCGCTTGTTAAATGCATACACTGTCATATCAAAATAATCTTATGTTTTCACAGGAAACAACTTGGTTAGGTTTAGGAAAAGATTGTGGTTTGGATTAAAATAAGTAAGTTTGTTTCATAGTTAAGTAGGCTACTGTATGTAAACGACAGTAACGTTATGTTACCTAACCTACGTAATGTGATTAAGTAGACTATGTTACCTACGCGGCGTTGTAACTTTACGTAACCTTACACAACGTACGCAATCTTACGTAACATACGTAACGTTTGTAACGTGGTTAAGTAGGCTACGTTACGTATGCAACTTAGTAACGTTACGTAACCTACGTAATGTGGTTAAGTAGGCTACGTTACATAAGTGACATAGTGTTAGCTTAACCTAAAAAAGGTCAACATTGACTGGTTTCACACGGGACACGAACGATCTCCTGGCAACCCTGCCTCCTGCAAAATTGAGTTCCCATACAGCTAAACTCTATTCTCAATTACGTGTCAAGGGAAACATATTTTCTCCCGGATTACAGTCGCAGATTAAACAGTTCTAAACACATGGTTAACATTGTAAATTGAAACAAAACAAAAAAACATGACAAAACTACTTTGTTAGGTTTAGTAAAAAAAAACATCATGATTTGGCTTAAAATGACTACGAAATTGAAACAAACACAACAAGACTACTTGGCTAGGTTTAGTAAAATAAAATGTCATGATTAAAATAAGCGAACATTGACATTTAGTTTCACACGGGACACAAACAACGGTCTCCTGGGCGAAAGACCAGTGTTTGTTGAACCATTCACCACCCCGACCTCCTCCCTACACGGCGTTCCGTGGACTATCATTACAAACTGATTTGTGATAAGTCAAAAACAAACAAAATCCGCGACAAAATACGTTTCCCTTGAAACGTAATTCACAATGCAGTTTCGCTGTATTTATGGGAACATAATTTTTTAGGAGACCAGGCTGTTCCTGGGTGAAAATTCTATGTTTGTTTGACGAATCCATCACCCCCGACCGCCACCCCGAGCTTTTGTCGCCCCTTTATAATATGTAACCTCACTTCCTCTTTTACTCTCGCCATACGGCCACATGGAGCATCATAGTTTGACGCATAGGGCCACTGACCAGGCTGCTGTATTTGACGAGTTGGGAGTGAGAACGGACTGCTGTGATAGGAATTTCTGCTTATGTTTTGTCGTGTAAATTCAGCGCTCTCTTACACAAAGCAAGTGGTCAGAGTGGCACAAAAATGATATGAAAAGAGCCATCAACCATACTTTAGTTAGCAGACTTCTTCTCAGATGAGCACTTAGGGAAGAAATAGTGCCTAAGATAGTTTACTCCATTATCGTCAAAATGCCAGATGATGAAAATACAGTAGGTGTAAAGCAACACTCAGCCTAATGGCTCAATGCTGATGCTCTAATTGTGAAAGCAATATCTTAAAAGCTGCAGAAGTCTCTTATTAAAAATCAATACATATCACTTCCATCAAATATCTCAAATGGTATATTTTTTTGGAGAGCATTAGCAGTATAGCATCAGGATATAGTGTATGAATGAAGCTGTGGGCAATAAGCTTCTTTTTTTTTTTACGTTAAAACAATAATCTCACTACATCTTGTAGATGGTGTGTCGTATCTCAAGTAGATATTGGAGTCTTCGCTTTGACCTTGATTACTTATCTGCTACTATGTTGATCATAAAAACAACACAATACAGTTACTGACAGACTGATTCACTTATTCACCCGAGGCTGAAACATACTTGAAGATAGATGAAAAAGTCTATGCCTTGTGGTGCGTAAAGGGGGTTTCTTGGTAACTGTAGAGGCTTGAGAGATTTGCAGACCGAAAAACAATCTCACACCATGCAACAGGTGTCTGCAGTCCTTTGCATCAAACAACTTTAACCATCAGTATAAATTTAGTTAATCAATGTTATTCAAATTGACCAGCTAACCCATCCCATTTTATAAGACCGCACTTGACCGTCAAGACCATTGTAGGTGGTAGAAGAGTGACATCATGGGTCGAACGTGTGTGTTTGGATATCAGATGGCAAAAACTTTGTTTACATTTCTAAACAAGGCAAAAGTGAGCATGGCTCACATACCCCCGCTCACTGCTTGACCCCTGCTAAGTAGGGCTAAAGGTTTTGCCATTTTGGAAAAATTCAGAAATTTTGGGCACCATGGACTTCTAACGCCCAAAAGACACAACTAGACCACACTGTCAACCATCATACCAAATTTGAAGTTCCTAAGTTAAATAGTTTTCGAGTTGTGCTACGGAAACGAAAGTGTGACACGTGAACAGAAGGACGGATGGAAGGACGAACACGCGGAGCGCTATATACCCCCTCGATATCCCTCTACAACTCTACTATTCTCCAGAGACTCATGTTTGCTAACAATCAAATCCCTCAACGATTTGATCAACTCAATCTCAAAATCATATACCGCGTCCACATATTCCGTTTCACCTCCAAATAAGCCATGTTATGGAAGCCAAAGACATCCTAGCTGTAGTTTCACTGGGCATTACAAGCAATTAAATCTACTTTAATAGGGTTAGTAGAATTACTTATTTCATGGTTAAATAAACCAAATTAGACACTCTGTTGGTAAGAAATGGGACACAAACCACCTAGCAAACATTCCCTCTTGAGGCCCAAGTGGGGCCACTGCGGACAGTAAATTGGGCCCGGTCACACACAGAAGAGAGTTAAAGTTTAACACAAATGTTTCAACCATATACCTCAATTTCATAAGAATGCTTTTCAACTCTAAAAATGCAGATAATCACGGGTTCCTGTTAATTTTAGAATAGAGATTTGTATTGTGATTTTTAAACAAACCATCCGTAAACAAGGAGATAAAAGCCTTCGCCATCTAATATTTTAAAACTGTCAATATTCTAAATCTACACAGTTGATTTCTCGCCTCAAAAATTTTCAGAAGTGAATTTAGTGATGAAATAGCTACGGAAAATTAAAAAAAAAACGTTGTTGTTGTAACAGTAGCCTGTACCGTTCCAGCTCTTTGCATTGTGGGATACAGTAGGCGAGGTAGACTGGTCCGATGCATACTAGAGATTTTGCTTTTGTTCGCATACTGCATACTACATGCTACATTTTGGCCAAATCAGTACTTACTACTAGTATCGTATGCAGTTTCGGATACAGCCTTTGTCGGTAAGAAATGGGACACAAACCCACCTAGCAAACATGCCCTCTTGAGGCCCAAGTGGTTCCGCTGCAGACAGTAAATTGGGCCCTGACGCATTCTAGACAAAATTTAAAGTTTACACAAATATTTTAACCATTTACAGTACCTCAATTTCATAAGAATGAGCATATAAATTTAGTTTGGAAGGAGGAACCGAACACTGGTGTAAGGCTGGCCAGTGAGGGCCTTCCGATGGTGGGTCACAGATGTCAATCAGTCAGTGAGTCACATGCCGGTGTGAAACTTTTCGGCCTAGTTACACCTGCCATCAAAAGCCATATGAAATCCCCAGAAGTAGGGCAGCTGGTGCTGAGGCTGGTCAGTGTCTCTCTCCAGAGGTTCAAGTTTCTGAAATCTCCCCTCTGAAAGACTCCCTTGAAGGACAGGGTGAAACTTCTTCACACTGCAGAAGCTGAAAAACACTTGTGGTACACTTAGAAAAAAACATCAGATAGAGATTTTCATGGTTCTGGTACTCCGTGCTGAACTCAGTCATCTAGGAGACAGGGATTGTTGTGACTGAAAGCTGCATGGAGCTTCAGAGATAGATAAGTGATGTGTCACAGCCACGGCTGTGCCCCTGTGTTACATGTGGGCTTGCATGTTTTGTCGGCGTGTTTTGTTGTTCCTCTCTCGCCTCCCTTATGACTTTTTTTTTGTTTTTCAGGAGGAGCATACCTGAAACAGGGTGCTGATTAAGGGAGAAGAAAGGGGCGGAGGAACAGTGGGCGCACAGTCACTGGCACTCTGGTCTGCCAGCCGGCAGCACCGCTTAGAAGACTTCAGTCTCCATTGTTTACTTGTTTTTAATCTCAGATGTTTTTTTCCCAGCATTTAATTTGTTACTTTGTTTTTGGGCTGGAGATCCCTGGTAGTTGTGAGTTTAGGGGGACAGCGACTTCCCCTTCTTTTGTTCAGGATCTCCAACCCTTTGTTTGCTTAGTTGCATTTCTGATAGTTATTTTATTCCTGATTGATAATAAATCGATTGTTTTCCTTTTCAAATAATATGGTCTCATCGCGTCCTTTCATATGTTTTGGCCTCTCCAGAGCCTTTGGTTGTTTGAGAGGCCGTGTGCTCCTGTGTTTCCCCTATTCCTCCGTGGGCGTGGCTCTTTCCTGATTACGGCTCATTCACCTCACCTGTCCGGTCTACACAGCTGCCTTCCATCTACTCATCAGCTCTACAGTATATCTACTCGGGTTCATCCACTCATCGCCAGATCATTGATACATAACAGTGGTAGTCTCGAGCTCTAGGCCGCTTGAATTGTGCATTTAAGTTTACTTTTCTTGTTGTTCTGACCTGCTTCTCTGTGTCATTGCCTGGCATTGAGCCAGTGAGGTTAGGGGAGTACTGTATCATAACTAAAGTCTTTATTTTCCAATGTCATCTACTGTGCATCGATGTGATTACATAATCAGACAGCTCATCCGTGCATCTTTAGAGCTACACTGGTGCCACTGCTCTTGTTTATGCATCAACATACTTTTTTTCTGTCCCAAGTTAAAGACGCTGCAAATGTCGTAGCCTCTGCAGTGCAATGCAAAAACCCCGTCCATGAAACTTCCTCAAGAGGAGGTTTGAAAATGAAACTTGCTTTTCAACACCAATAGAGCACCACCAAAATAAAGGCAGAAAAGGTAGAAAAATCTCTCCGGCCAGTCGACGGAGTGTTAGCAGAGTAGTATGGATGGCCGTGTCAATACAACTGGCTCTTTGTTTTATGACCATAACAGCTCACCATCCATCCTTGGTTTACAGGCTATTGATTACGGCAGACTCAACATCATGTGAATTCTATTTGTGCCCTTGCAGAGTAAAAGCATAACTGCCCATTAAATCTTTTCTCAGAGCTCAAGAAAGTCCTGCTTGGCCTTTATAGACGCAAATATTCAAACCATTAAAGCGCCTTATCTAACCTCAGCTTTATTTTGGGGCACTAACTGCTGTGGCATACTGAACAGTCAGGTTTGTAGTCGCAGGTGATGAGATGTGGAGGAACAACAAGCAAAATCAGTGAGCAAATAGAGATAGTGTGTAGGCACGTATAAATTATACCCGTGGTAGTAGAGGAGTTTCATTACAAAACATCTTGATATTTCAACACAATATCATAAAATGCTCAAGTTTTGCATCTATTTATGACTCTTATTTAATTGTGCAACCGAGTCACCTTTCTTCAGTGTGTCCAAAGAAATACTGTAAGTATTGTAGGATTCTTTTTCATCTGATGATGGATGTATTTTTGTTAAAGGCATTATCTCATTATGTGTCCATAGTGGTATTTACAAAGGACGACCAATTTGTTGCTGCGAACTAATGTTACTAATGCATTACCTTGGACTTTCTGATAGTTACCTATTTTACAACATTGAATCGTAGTGAATGTAGCAAGGCTTTATAAACATATAAATGAAAAACAAAAAAGACTTATCATCAAAGTGAAAACAAGTCTAAAATTAGATTTAAATTACAAACAAAAGACAAATGTATTGATTTAAAAAAGTAAAAACAAATTTCTGTATATAACATGGACTGTATATAAAGATGGATGACACGGCAGCCACTCAAAAGTGGCTGGCTGCAGTACAAAGGTCATAAATCCCGCCCCTCCATGTTAGCGGATGGGACATGGGTCAAACTAAAAAGTCAAAGTACACGTCAAAAATTTTTTCCCCAAAGATGGTTTCTGTCATTTTAGGTAGTTCTTATCACACTGATGTATGTTCAAGTGTTCATTTTTCTGATAACTTTGGTTTTAATTAGTTATTTGATTCTATAAAAAGAGAGTGAGATGTCAGGATTGACAGCTGCTATGATTGAAGTAGTCTTAGCCGGAGGCTCAGGAATTGTACGAGAGAGGAGATGTAACTTTAACTTTCCATAACCGTCACGAGTCTGTGTAACAGAACATGTGTCTGTTTGATCATAAATGTAGTTATAGAGATACTATGGTTAGTTGTTGTGTCTTTCTAGCCAAACGGCTACCTTGGTGCTAACGTAGCAGCTAGGTGGCTCATGCTAGCAAGCTGCGGCCGTACTGTACGGTGACCTGACGTCCCGGTTTCAAGCTGGGTGTCCCGAGTCCCAACAAATGTCTGTAAAACACTCAAATGTCCCGGTTTTCACCACAATTAAAATAACAATATTATACTTACATAGACGTTTATCATGTTCCACTCAATAATTAATTTGTGCGCATGAGAGAAGTATACAGAGAGCCAGCATGGCGGACCGCTGCAGTCTCTAACTGTGAGTGATGTTGCGCGCTGTCAAGCCACAATTCTGCACGATCAATGCAGATCCGCTGCTTACATTTAGTGCAATTTTGAACCACAGAACCCTCCGTGCTTATGTGTACATCAAACGTGTCGTTTGATTAATTATTCTACACAGTTCCTTCTGCGCATCAACAAGCATTTTTCCTACCGCTTATAACTCCCTCAGGACCGTCCCTTCCTGTCAATCTTTTACCCGGTGTCTCCATCCTGGACAAAATGTCCAGGATAGATGCTCCCCCCCTATAATAATGCCTCCTTTCTGATCCCACTCCGTGCTCAAATGCGCCACAGGTATTTCAAGTTAGCCAAGTTAGCCATCCTGATGAAAACGCCTATGGTGCGTGCATATTAGCGCGTGCATGAACGTGCGGTACACTTAAGGGTCCCGGTTTGGGGGTTTGAAAATATGGTCACCCTACGTGCTCGGCTCGTGATTGGCTCGGGCGGGTGTGGGGGCGGCACGTAAAAAAACGTGGCTCCAGTCCCCCGGTTACTACTGCGCGGATTCTTGCTCTAAATGGCAGCTTCCGTATCCGGGATATTCTGGCTTCACTTTTGTACCGAGGGCAGAAGTGGTGACGCGTCGTCCATCTATATATACAGTCTATGGGATACAGGTTTCCTACTGTGGAATACTCCATTTGCTGTTTTGATCATTTAACAAAACATCAGTTATTAATTTAAAAACAAAACATAAGTATCAGCTTAACATAATGAAAGCCTTCTCTTAACTGAAAATAAGGTGATAAAGTTGGGCCCGCCACTATATTATGTCAGCTGATAATGTGCTTTATATTCCCCTGATTACAAACAAAGCTCCAATTAATCAAATTACACACAACTAAGTGCCACATAGTGAATGTCGGGCCTTTAGTGACCCTGGAGCTCTGGAGCCCTGGCGCAGCTGCCCACTTTGCTGACTTAATCCAGCCTGGATCCCAACTCTAATCACCTTTTATAATAAGGTTGAAAAACATTAAAGTTATCTATTGTCTTTAACTGATCATAAGTATTTACTTATCACATCACAGTTTTTGGATGTCCTGAGCTCTATTCAGTCTTCAGTTTGATGTAAAACGCTTAAATTGTGTCTAGCATTTGCTAAAGAAGATTTAAAAAACTCCCCTTGCCTTGCCATCTGTAGGACATGTACAGTATAAAGCAACCAGCTGTGCTGCAAATGATCATATTAGATGTTCTCAGTACATTTTCAGACTGCATTTCTGGAGTGTTAAAAATATGCTAGAGGATATTAAAAGCAGCCATGAGGAGTACTATGCAGCCTGTTAAAACAGCTGTATAATCCGTCTGTGGCTGTAGAGGAGCTTTTGTCATGTCTGAGAAAATAACCCTGATGACGTCATCAGGATTATGTTAGCCCAACACGTTCTCATCCCAACTCACTTACTCACGCTTTGTCAGGCTCCTCAGCGTCACTTTTTGGTAGCAGTTAACATGCTTAAAGCAGCAGTGGGTAGAAATGGAGCAAATATGATTAAAAAAAAGTTATTTTTATAAAACGGTCACGATATCCTGACAGTAGTGCATGAGACAGGTATTCTGAAAAAAATGATGGGCCTCTGTGTACTCCGGTGCTCCTAATGGAATCAATTTTCTGTTACTGTAATGCCTATTTCTCGCCTCAAATGTTTTCAGAATCATCTTGTAGTGTACTGTTTAGCTGTCAAATGAGAAAGTTTGTGACCCTGGAGCAATGTTGAGATCAGTTGAGAAAATACCAAGCACCGCTCACCAGCCGGAGCACAGCCAATAGGAACGCTCTCTCTGAAATGACCTGTGATTGGCAAAAGTCTACCGTCACGGGCTAGATTTTTTTTTTAAAGCCTGAAAACAGAGCCATGAGGAGGTGCAGAAGTCAAGTTATCTCTCAGAGCACTTGAATTACAATATGCTGAAAAGTTATTATGGAATTTTTGCCCAATGATGCCAAAAACATTCTTCCTACTGCAGGTTTAATGTTGTGAATTAAACAAAAAAACACTTGCTACAAAAACATATAGTTAGGTATAGGAAAAAACAACAATGTTGTGCTTAAAATTACTCTGTTTTTACAGTGACTTCACATTGTGAACACGGGACATAAACGATGAGCTGTAAAGTGAAAGTGAAACTTAGCGTACGGGACACGAATTGAGGTCTCCTGGATGAAAGCCTTGTGTTTGTTGAACCCATCCACCTCCCCTCCCACCAGCCCTGTGTGTCTCTTTCGCTCTTAAAACCACGTCACCAGCACAGCACTTTCTCTGTGCATTTAACATTGACGCAGATGGGTTTACATTGTAGTTAATGGAAAGCCCAGTGCGCCTCCTACCGCCGCACAAGGCACCCTTGAGCGGCGGTAGGAGGCGCACTGGGAATGAGAACAGGCTGGTTAGTTGGGCTTGAGACTACAATTATTTTTAACAGAGAGAACTGAGACTGTGAAGATTGAAGGACTTGGTGTTTACCAGGCATGGGGGGGATCTAATGAAAGACTATTGAGTTTTGTTGTGGAAAGGATAGGATCCAGTGTTGACTAAAAGTGAGGAAATCTTGGCTTCTACTGAATCAATCAACAAGTCCCCCTACTTTATGGAAGCATGTACTAAATAGGTGGAGGACCCTTTACTTATCTATCATTTACACTAATAAATGTGATACGTTGTATGATGTAAATAGAAAGTGGTAATAACATAAGATAAAGGAAACCACAATGTTAGCTTCTCCAGTGTTTTGGAAAGCATGGCCATACACTTCATCTAAATCTGGGTTTGTCTTTCACTATACAGTATTGTAAACTTCAAATTGTGTCAAGTTGCTCCTACACAGAAGTCGTATGAATAATTACAGTAAAGAAAAACATTGTTATAGTACAAGAAGGAACGCATTGAACCAAGGTCAGGGTCAGACAACAATGTCTGCGTACTCTCTCTCCTCCTCGCTCTTGTAAACACACAAACCCATAAATAATCACGGCATCATTTTTTAAGGTATAGAAACACTCTCTCATTCTCGGCTTTCCTATTCCTCTCATTCCTCTCCTCTTTCCCCGTCGCTAACAGAGAACAACATGTTTTTATGAAGATCAGTTGCTGGCACTGTAGCGCAGTTGCAGATTCAGCAACAACACGCAGCCGTTCGCCAATAAATCATAACACACACACACACACACACACACACACATCACGGCGTTGGCTGAGGAGCTCCACCTGATGAAAAATACACCACTGGAGGTGCAGGAATATTACATATACTGCACTGTATGTGCATACATGCATACCATTAACATCTGCCAGGCTGCCATCCTTGTAAACCAAACAACCTGCATTGGAGGTTGAACAGATTTCCCCTACATCTGCACGCATCATCGTAATGCCACGCAATGCCGGGCAGCCAGATGGCAGCGAGCAGCAGTTGAACAGAACAGATCAGGTTTTGAACTGCAGTTCCTTCCTGTCTCGCTCGGAACGGTAACAGAGAGGCTCATGGGAGATCGCGCAGGGAGCGGGGCCAGGCGGGCTTCTCATGAGGTGAGGAGCGGACCACCTGTGCCAGCGGGGTGAACTGAGGCAGCGGGAGAGTGTGTGTATGTGTGGGTGGGTGCCTTTGTGTGCGCATTATGTAAGAGGGAGAAGGAGGTGATGAATGAGGAGATCTTACAGTATGCAGGAATACAGCCAAGAAAATAGGAAATGACATTTTTCCTCTTATTTATGCAGAGGACAGCACGAAGTAATAGGGAATTTAAATTAATTTCCACACTTTGGATCTGCCGCATGTTTTTGGGCATACTATATCTCACAAGGTAAACACACGAGGGATATCTACCACATTAAGAAGTTCCGAATAAATTCCTTGAGCAGGAAACTATTTGATGTCGAGTCCAAAGGGCCTCGTGGTTCAGAGACCATAGAGGTTTATAATGTTATCAAGTGTGCAGGAGGTGCGCCTCCCTTCGTTTTTAGAGTATCCGAGGAAGTAAAAGCGATTTGGTGCCACACACACACACACACAAACACGCAGACACACACACACACACACACACACAGTGAATGCTTCATTAAACTGCATCTATCCTCCCAAATGTGCCTCCATAAACCCAGAAGGGAGGAATATAGACGGAGATGAAGACCAATGCATTTCTGTGGCAGTTCAGCTTATCTCCGAGATAAGATGGAGACCCTTCAGGGAGATGAGAACAGAGGATGACAGATGGAGGGAGAGAGATGGAGCGGAGAGAGTTCAACAAAGTGATGGGACAGATGTTGAAAGAGAAGGAGAGACAGACAAGGAAGCAAAGACAGGAAAAAAACGACAGACAGTCAAAAGATAAGAGGGAGAGAGAGAGGGATATACAGATATTCGTTGGCTTCAGGTCAGCCTCTCTCTGTGTCTCTGTTCCTTTTATTTAGTGGTTATAAATGGGCAGATTAGGACTGTGCTCCGCAAATGTAAATCAGCTGGTGGGGAGATCAAACAGTTTTAGTTGATTTTGCCCTTCGGTCCACACGCTTGCTTCCTATCAGAATAGAAATTGTTACAGTTCACCCTTAGTAAACCCTGGGAGAATAAGAAGTAGAGTTCTCCAGAGTCAGGGAGCTCACAGGGCATCTGCTTAACTTTCTCCCTCTCCTCCACAGCTAAACTGTAACTTCAGATTTAAAAGAATATAGTTAGAATTCACAGAATAAAAGACATTATACAGTACTTGTTGTCGACACACTTATTTTGACATAAAAACACAGCACAGTGTAGATGGTCGTGGATCGGAGGAAGAGTCGATGGTAATTAGGGTTTAATTGAAAGGCACCTCACGGAGAGTGGTGTGTGACTTTCCATGCAAAATTACACTTTTTTTCTACAACGTTCACCCTCTTGAATCTACACTGAAGTGGGCAGCTATTCATTGATACTCCCTTGAAATAAACAAGTAGGTGGAGAGTTGCCTCGGATGGGATTTGACTCAATCAGAACACATTAGGGTGACCTTCGTTTAAACATGGGAGACATATGAAGACCATTAAACAGAAAGAAAAAGTCACTGTCAGCTGTCAGCAGCAGTAGCAGTAAGATAGGCACAATGCATTTGATAAAGGGTTAGGTTATGCAATATATCAAAAAAGCCTCCAATCAAAAAAGGCTTGGTGTCTAGAATACAGCCTTAAGAAGTTAAATAATATTAGGAGAGACATAGCACATAAGGACTAGAATTACCGCCTCACGGTTGTATGCCTCTGCCAACCAGTCAAGTTGCAGTTTACATCCTATGAGACATTTGTGTGAAATTGTCATAATTATGATATGAATTCTTGAGTTATGGACAAAAACGTGTTTTGTGAGGTCACAGTGACCTTTGACAACCAAAATCAAATCAGGTCATCTTTGAGTCCGAGTGAACGTTTGCGCTAAATATGAAGAAATTCACTCAAGCCGTTCCTGAGATATCAGAATTGGACGGACGTAAGGTCACAGTGACCTTGAACTTTGACCTTTGATCACCAATACCTAATCAGTTTATCCATGAGTCCAAGTGGACGTTTAAACAGAATTTGAAGAAAATAGCTCAAGGCGTTCCTGAGATATCAAGATGGGACGGATGTAAGGTCACAGTGACCTTGACCTTTGACCACCAAAATTGAATTAATTCATCCTTGAGCCCAAGTGGACGCCCCTGGCTACTACTGGGTTCCACAGGAGACTTCAAGGGATAGACATAATATCTCACAAGTAGATTTAGAGTGAACATATTAGAAATAACATATACAACAGGTATAATATTAACTATGTACATCTTTAGCGTGTTTTCATGCCAACATTTGCTAATTATCACTAAACGTAAAGTACAGCTGAGGCTGATGGCAAAGTCTTGGTATTTGGTCATACAAAGTAAGTAAAATATTGACCTGATGGCACCAGGTGAAAAGTCAATGGTTCAGCGTAGGTCATTAGAAGTCATCCTCCGGGAACCATAAATGTCTGTACCAAATATTGTGCCTACCCATCCGGTTAGTTGGTGTTCACAAGTAAAACTTTGACCCACTGGGTGTCACCAAAGTCATTAGGATTCCTTATCTGGATGTCATGAATATCTGTACCAAATTGTATGACAATCCATCTAATATTTGTTGAGGTATTTCAGTCTGGACCAAAGTGGCCGACCAGCCCGTTCTCATTCCCAGGGCGTCAAATACCGAGACTTTGTCACGGCTGTCGGTGTTCGGTACCGCCGCACAAGGCACCCTTTAGCGCTGGTATGAAACGCACCGGGCGTTCCATTAACTATAATGAAAACCCATCCGCAGCAACAGTAAACGTTCCAAGAAAGTGTGGCAACATAGTTTAAAGAGCGAAAAGACACATTGCGCGGGCAGGCGGGAGGGATGGTGGATGGGTCCAACAAACACAAGGCTTTCATCTAGGAGACCGCTGTTCGTGTCCCGTGCGTCACGTTACAATCAGCTGTTCTTTTTTGTCCCGTGTTCACAATGTTCAGTGTCATTTTCACTGTTCAAACATTTAAGCCCAACCATGTAGTTCTTTCCTAAACCTAATTATAGTGGTTTGTTGCCTAAAGCTAACGTGACGCCAAGGGTAACTATAGTTGTTTCCATGGCGAAAATATAGTGTCGCCAAGGGGCGTGACAAAGCGGCAGTATGTGACGAGTTGGGATGAGAATGTGTTGGGCCGACCCACCGACAGACATTGCAATCCTAGAATCAACCATATAGGCGTATTGCTTGTACATTCAAGTTATACTTAGATTTGTATACAGACTAAATTCATTAACATCACTATTTGACAATCAACCATGTTTTTACAAGTGATGCTGGAGGCTTTGAATCCCGCAGGATGTGGATACATTTGGATTTTCAACTTCCCCACAGTTGTTGGGCAGTCCAGCAGCTAATGCCTCCAATAGCTCAGTGTCTAAAACATGTCAGTACCACTGGCAGGGTTTGCAGGAGTCTGAGTCCTAATGGAGGCCATTCATGTTAAAAATGTATGTTGTGGGGCAATCTGAATTACAGCATCCATTATGTGGCAGATGTTATCTCGTTCACATCTTCATGCTCTGTTGGTTTGACAGAGACCTGAAGCTGCTCATTTCAGTCGAAGCTATTTTGTTGAACACTAAAGGCTTATTGCCAGTGGACAACTGGTCAATGATTTACTGTGGAAACTAAGCATCCATGATAATTGAGGCTGTGGATCTTTCTAAATTCCGCATTGTCAGTGTCCAAGTGTCGAAACTGCTGGAAGTGACAAAAAGACAACAGATGGTTCATTGTCCGACAATAAAGTCTCTGTAGATATATGAGGTCATCAGACTATCGCAGACCAAATATGTTAAACTGCCCAAGCCAGAGACAAACTCAAGCTTTTTTCAGATTGGGTAAAATGGATACACCACTCGTGGCATAGCAGGCTGTTCTTTTTTGGAAATAAGCTCTTTACAAATGGTATTTGTGTGTAGTAGTGTTTCCGAGTGACTCCAGAGTGAATGCTCCAGAGTGCAACCATCTGAGACTCATCACCCCCAAGACACTGCAGCCATGACATTTTAAGGAGTTTTCGTTCAGAAACACCTTAAAGGGAACACTAGACACTAGAGGGGAAAGATGATGCAAATCACACTGGTGAGCTTTCCGAGGTTACAGTCTTTGTATATACAGTATAAAGAGGGCCTGAAAGTCTGAGATGCACACTGGGGGTGTCTGACAACGCAATAAGCAGGCACAAAACATGCCCTCGCTGTTGCATCCACTGAGTTATATTTTCACCAAATTACAGGGCTGCTGCACCTCAGACCTGTGAGGCTAAATACTGTCCTTGTAACGAACAAAAGATGTTTCACTGATAAGTAAGTCACAGGAACTGCAATTTAACAAGACGGCAAAACACTTGCACACAATATGATGGGTTAATTAACCCGAAGTGAAAAAATACTACAGTATATTTTCCATGTGCTGGTAGTATATCTCTGAATTAAAATGTATAATTAAGGGATAATGTACAGCGAGCTGGCTTCGCGTTGGAGTGCCACATCGCCCTGTTGGGGTTTATTTCACAACAATGACCCGCTAGCTGTACATTATCCCGCTTATTACACGGCTACTTACTTAAGAAAATCAATACTTTGATCTAAAAACGTGTCAGTCTCAGAACTGTGCCCATAGCAACGGTCTGTTATAAAGAAATAACAGACTGTAGAACGCGGTGATCAAATATTCCACAAAGCCATGCAATAAAATGATGTATCTACCATATCACAGTGTGCAAAACATTTCGGTACTTCTTATGAGCTCTCACTGAGCAGTCTACAAACCAATGGGTGACAACACAGTGACAACATCCACTTCTTATATACAGTCTATGGTTTTAGCCCAGAAGCAAGAAGCATACTTATTTAAATATATATAGAAGATTGGGTTTTCTCTGTTTTTTGTTTTTGTTTTTTTCCTGGAGTGCTGCCGATTTCCTATTTGGAAGAGCACGGTGATACATCTGTTATCCATTTTCACACGCCAAATTTGCATCTGTTACCCATTCCCTGCTTAAGACTAAGGTTCTTTCGCATCATACAATATGCATCCAGTTGTCTGTTTTCCATTATCTTTCAGATGGGTCGAAATAAAAAAGAGGAGAGAAAAGATACCAACTTTGACCTTTCTTGCTCTGCCAGCACCTTTGATGAATGTGCAACCTTTTGAAATAACCAAGGCTAGTTGAGAGACACACAAGACCGGTCAAAAAGAAACTCATTGCTTATTTATTGTGTAATGTACACTGTGCATTATTCATAGCATTCAGTTATTGCAGACATTTGCCAGATATATGCGGTACTTCTGTTTTGCATGGGCTGTAGCTGTGCTATGATTTTTCCAACACAAGC
This sequence comes from Sebastolobus alascanus, assembly GCA_916701645.2. Classification (NCBI taxonomy): domain Eukaryota; kingdom Metazoa; phylum Chordata; class Actinopteri; order Perciformes; family Sebastidae; genus Sebastolobus; species Sebastolobus alascanus. The sequence continues at coordinate 610,224 of CAKAOJ020000077.1, read as the reverse complement.
TTGTTGATCACGCAACAGACTGTTTGTCCACCGGTGACTAAGTAGTGGTGCACTGCATGGACTATAAATGTTTATGTCATCTATACTATGTTCGACTGTGTTTTTTGTTAGAAAAAGAAAGATCTGGAGTTAATTTCTCACGCAGAATAGTGATGAATTAGAATGAAACAATTACCATGGCATCTGCACTATAGAATTATTCTGCATTTTCACCCAATATTAGATTAATAGATAATAATGCAGTTAACCACCTTAAAAAAAAAGTGGCCAATGTACATATCGGCCCATTCCAGTCCTCATTCATTTGCATTTCCCAGCTTGAACTTCAAAACTCAAATATTGAGTTTTTACCCTCCAAGAAATCTAAAACACTTCTAAAAGTCATACAAATTGTATTTTTTTGTTTGGTGTTTTTACACAGATGTTCATTTTTTTAGCACCATATTTTCTCAGCAAAGAAGCCCATGCTGCTCATATTTCCACAGTGTGATTCTGTCTCTGGTGGATCTGTGACAGCCACATTAGCCCACATGTCTTACTGCAGATTCACTGCATTCAGGGAAAAATGCTTTATGAGAATCCCCACCTCACCCCACCCCTTTAGATATTTCAATAATAAATGATCCCTCCTTCCTGAAACCTCTCCCGTGGGTCAAGGGCTGATGTATGGGAGCCCAGAGGGGACATATAGGACGCATTAGTTCTGCACAAATGGGAAGTGAGCGATGGCGAAGAATGTTGACATCTTTGACATCTCAGACAGAGAGAAAACAAGGCATTGGCATTTCAGCCATTGTCACTTGCAGACAGGGTCAATTAATACTGAAACAAAAGAGCGTCTACGGGATGAGGACAGAGAAGAGAACTCTCACCATGAGATAATTTCTGGCTAAACTTTGGGCAGGCAATGAAATGTTTTTTGTAATCACTCATCAGCCCTCCTTGGTATTGAATTCCTGTTACACTGTGCCTGCTTTGCATAGTGCCGGCCAATTAATCCAACTTGGCTGCTTCCCCTTGGAGTGCTAATGCAATTAATGGGATTGTGGCTTAAGCTAGTTGGATGTGGGTGACCATACTCTTGCTGGGGGATAAAAGCAGTGACAGAAAGACATGTTTACACTTCAAAACTGAAAGGACTAAAGAGATGTTAAAATCATTTTGAAAACCATCTTAAAGCAGAGAGGTAGGAAAAAAGGGCGACAGCCACTAGCTGAAGAAACTTGCACATTTTGTACAATCCAGTATTACAGCAGAGAGAGAGAGAGCATACATTTCAGTCAGACTTTATCCATCAAACAATGGCTTGGTAGATGAAACCTAATGACTTCATTTTAATTCCATTATTCAGTCCTCTGTCTACACTGTTTTTGTCAAACATAAATTAGATGCCAGCTCACCATACAATATTGTATACATAGATAGTACTGTATATAAGAAGTGGACGTAGTCACCGTGATGTCACCCATTGGTTTGTGGACTACCCTTTTGAAGCCTAGAGTTTGGCATTTTGGCCGTCGCCATCTTGGTATTTGCAATACCAAGATGGAATGAATAAGGCATCTTTAGGCGACCTAAGTGTTACAATTAACTTGGAATCATGAACTGGAAAAACACTGTGAAAGGGTTAAAGTTTTAAGACGAAAACACTGACAACCGCCGTGGTAGCGACATGTCAATCACAAGGTAGTCATGCCCTAAATGGGACCATCATTTACTAAATGAACATCATGCTGTTTTGAGGAAGACTTGAAACTAGCGATTGAGACCATAAACTCATGTTTACAATGTTTACTGAGGTAATAAATCAAGTGAGAAGTAGGCTCATTTTCTCATAGACTTCTATACAATCGGACTTCTTTTTGCAACCAGAGGAGCCGCCCCCTGCTGGTTGTTAGAAAGAATGCAAGTTTAAGGCACTTCAGCATTGGCTTCACTTTTCTGAACCGGAGGTTGCACACTCAACGTATTCTCATTCAACAGTTCGTTTGATATCTTACAAAAAAGTTATTCCTTCTTTTTCATTCGTTTTCAAAATGTCCAGCAACACGTGTCAATTTCCGCTCCTTACATGCACAGTCGTTTCAAAATTAACACACACGGTACGAACACTGAGTGAAAGTCCGGTATTTTTAGACCCACCCATCCACCCTGACCTCCTCCCACACGGTGTTCACCACTCTGTATATTTCCTGGTTGACAATTATGTGGATTACATACGAATGGATTTCGTGGGATATATACAAATTACAGTGCATTACTTTTCGTAGGTATAGCTACCAACAGTGTATGAGAACAGCCTGGTCCACTGATTGTATACATAAGACTTATTTTGCTGCATGTTACATGTTGTTATGATGCATACTATTATAAAACGTTGAGCTCAACGGACTGTTCCTTTTTAAAATATATAACACAACAAAACCATAATTAAACTTTTGCAATGAACAGATAAACTGGAAGTGGGCCATATCCGATCATGTGTGGTCAGCACGGCTACAAAACACGGTCCTCAGTAAACTCCATCCCACGGAGGCCATCGCCCTCAGAACTGCAAAAGCGGCTCAAAGTGTTTCACAAATCCAGAGACAAAAGGCAAGCAAGAGTGAGCAATTTAGTGCTAGCTGCTTTTTTGAAGGGCCTCGCAGCCCACACAGCACCATTCAGGGGACTAAAACACAGGCCAGGATTACGCTTATCAAGCATCAACTGTTTGGTCACACAGACAAAGGCTTATTGCTGTGGGACAACTGTAATGGGCTGTGGCTGAGTGCAAAGAGGGCCTCTTATGACAGACAAAGAGGGTGAGTGGAGAGCGAGAAAAGGAGGGGGGCCTCAGCAGCACAATCACTACTTCTCGATAATGATGACAGAAAATGAAGGGATGGGTAGTTAGGGTTTGTTGAGTGGTATTATCTCTTTGGACCATAATGAAAAGGAGGCAGCGCATGAGCCACAGAGTGAGAGACTGAACAATGGCAATCCCTCATGGTCCAGAGGTCCGTGTGAGTTTGGGAGGCTAATAATAGCCGGATGGATGAAAAGTCTGCTGAAGGCTCGGTATAACGTACTGAGAAACTGTTGTCATGGAATTCTAATCTGTCAACAACACGCTGTCAAAAGAAAAGCAGAAGGAGCTGTTACAGTTGGTTTGGCATAGATCCATAAAATAAGGTGTAAACTTTCATGACCTTGGAAAACAGGTGTGACCGCAATGCCTTGCTGTCACCTGCATGGGTTAATCTAATGGGTACCATTTACTACATTAACACACAATGCAAATCACTTTCTCCTTTGTGCTTTTCTTCTTGGAACAATTTTTAACTCTTTTTGTCATTTTATATTTCTTAAAGGATGATTTCATTTTATTACTACTTATATTACATTTTCATAGCTTTGGCCATCGTTCCTGTCTGCAATATTGCTCAGATCTGGGAATGTGGCAACTTTTCCAGAGAGAAGTCAGATGGGACGAGATGTGAGTGGTCAGACAATCAAAGGTTGTAAACAACCCCCCGGGTTAGCCTGATGTATTCAAAAGAGCAAACAAAGGTGAATGATAAAACTGTCACCCAAATTGCCCGTCAGACTTTACAAAATTACTTCTGGTTCAACTTTGATCTACAATACTTGCTGTAACTGCACACACACACACACACACACACACACACACACACACACACACACACACACACACAGTCTTCCTGCGTAATAAGGGATTGTTAGGCTACTTGCCGGTTATCACAGGAAAAGTGATATTTTGCACCCGATTTGACTCCTATCAGGCTATTGAATAGGCGTCATCAACACACATCTGTCCCATATGTGTAGGCTAGTAGGGGCCTACTATATTAATAGTAAGTTCACAAGGCTGTTATCACCTATTTATTATTGTGAGACAATGCTGGTGGAGTCTGGAGCCCAGTAGGCGCAGAAGGTCTGTAAATAGGCATGTGCCTAGAAGTTCGTTATCAACCTTTTTCCAAAACTTTATTGACCAAACATGTATTTCCCATACTGCATTCATCAAAACAATAGTATTTGATCATGTTGTAGGTTCTGCTTGTAATTCTCTGCCAAACTAAGAGAAAATAAATATATAAAACATATGATAGTAGGAGTAAAACATGTGAACGCCACATCACAGATCGTGTCTGTTTAAATGGGCCTATGTTTATGTTCTATAAATGAAAAGTTTGAAAAAAAAAAAAAAAACTATGGCACGCAACAGTCAAATCGAGTGTATTTTGGGAGATACAGTTTTATACTAAACTAACTAGCTAGCTTAATTTAGCACCATGACAGGAAAAAGGAGCATCTTCTGCACATCAACAGGCGTGTTGGAGACTGACACATTGAAAAAAGTCCACACAGCTCCACGGAACATTGTACAGTTTTGATGAATCAGCAGCAGCTGAGCTTGTTGCAGGTTTAAATATCCTCAATCATATGGATCATATTGTTTATCCTGTTATATTTAGGGCTGTCAATCAATTAAAATATTTAAGTGCGATTAATCACACATTTTTTACCTGTTCAAAATGTACCTTAAAGGGATATTTTTTCAAGAATTTAATACTCTCATCAACATGGGAGGAGTGGGCAAATATGCTTGCTTTATGCAAATGTATGTATATATTTATAATTGGAAATCAATTAACAACACAAAACAATGATTATTGTCTAGAAACCCTCACAGGTACAACATGGCAAGCTCAAGCCCGACAGGCAACAACAGCTGTCAGTGTGTCAGTGTGCTGACTTGACTATGACTTGCCCCAAACTGCATGTGATTATCATAAAGTGGGCATGTCTGTGAAGGGGAGACTTGTTGGTTCCCATATACCCATTTTCATTCGCATATCTTGAGGTCAGAGGTCAAGGGATTGCTTTGAAAATGGCCATTCCAGTTTTTCCTCACCAAAATTGAGCGCCAGTTTGGAGCGTTATTTAACCTCCTTACTTAACCATCTTCTCTCTAGCTTCAAAACTGAGCCCGCTACAACCTCCGGAAGATCGATTGCGTTAATGTGTTAAAGAAATTAGTGGCGTTGAAATGAATTTGCGTTAACGCGTTATCACGTTATCTTTGACAGCCCTATTAGATCGATTTTAGATTTGGTTCTGGCTAAATTGTTGTCTTCTTTACAACCTGTGTTATCATCTATCAGCTACGAACATTAGACCCAAGTTGTAAACCGGAATTATCCTCTAAGGAAGGTAAGACACTGGCCATGTCATCTGTCATTTTTTTCCCTGAGCTGCTTTATTTAAACTCCCTTCCAGCTATCATGTATCTACTGTCTCCTCTGGGCTCTTACTTTTGGAGTGAGAGAGGAAACCATATTTCTACAGTAGTTCCACCGATTCTCTTCTATCCCGTTCCAAATGACACCACCTCTCATCTGCTCCTCTCTGACTACAGTGCTTTAGCACATTTCATGTAATACTTTTATCCCTGCGTCAACATTACACAGAGCTCACCTACGTATTCCCGGTACCACTGATACACTCTCCCAAATCCATCAGATATAGTCTCTTTGCCTGTAAATCCATTCGAGAAGTACACTCTATATAAATCCTGTTCTTTCTTTCCTGTTATTCTTATTTCTATAATCCTCAGCTCTCTCTCTCTCTGTTTCTCTTTGTGTCTCTTCTCATGCCACTTCCTTCCTCTCTTTTTTTCCACAACCCTCATTATGTCCTTCTCTTCCTTAAATACCTGCCCTCAGACCTACAGTACATCTACTCAAAGAGAATATGTAAACAAGTGTACGTGATTTGGCATCTCTCACTGCGATATGTTTCCTTCCCACCTCCCCTCCTCCTCCTCCTCTCTCTCTTTAATGCTGCTTGTCTAATTAAAAGGCATACAAAACATTACATTAGGACTCTGGGACTTTAAGCTCATCTCCTCGCAGATCTACGGTAAAAGGGTCAATTATATGATGCACAGTGCTGAGAAAAATTAAACCCATCATTAGCTGCTTCGCGCCATCTGCGTTATTGCAGAGTGCACATGCAGAGCGTCGTAAATTCCAGCCTGGTTTTCCTTAGGAGGGCATGCATTGCTGAGTTTGCTCCTGTCGTAGTAAAGCATAATTATTGTCAAGGAGGTCTGTCACAGTTAATCTGACTCACTGACAAGATGACAGCCTCGCAACTTGGGGACGTTGTGCTATCACAAGATAGCTGTTGGGACTATCAGATGTGTGTTTGTGTTTTTGTTCTACGGGCCCAGCTTTTGAAATGACACGCAACGGACCAAAGCCTTCTCTGCCATCTCGAAAACCAGGCCATTACTCTGCCTATTGATATTCCATAAGAGTTCACATTCTGAGGCTTCTCCTCTCTTGCATCCCGGCTCTTTGCACGGATGTGACAATCTTTACTCGCACAACAAGCTAAAAAAAAAAAACCTGCACAACACAACCCAACACAACAGTCCCACAAAGAAGCAGTCAAAGGGAAGGAGGTCGATCAGCCATTCTGCATTTGCGTTTGTTCTCGACGCGGCAGACTTTCCTGTGGAGTCTGCGGCGGCTGAATACTAAAGAGACAGCGAGGGCTGTGATGTGGAGAAGGCGCACAGGTCTCAATCACCTCCCCAGAGACGCCAGGTGCCTCAACGAACGAGGGAAGAAACGCAGACTTGGACTTTATTCATTGATACCGCCCACCGAGGTAAAGGGTTTCAAATGGGTGGAATTACGGGATCAATAGTGTGATTAGCAGAAGCCTTGTAGCTATTGCGTGTTGTTGGCAATCCATTGCATCAAGCTAAACCCAGGGGACGGGGGACTGTTGCTCCTTCCAAGCATGGAGGCCGTAGGAGGAGGAGTAGTGCATGAGAAAGAGGGGACAGGGACATATGTAGTAAGCCTCTAAATAGATAATAGATGTTTGACAAAGTTAATAAATGTCACATATTTTCTGCATGCATGAATGATTGCAAACACTTGAAAATAGTTTGTTTTTTTGTACAGTAATAAATCAGGTACATGCCAATATGCCTTTTTCTATCAAACAGCACTGGTGGAGCCTGAGATGTGCAAAGCTATTACAGTCAAATGAAATATATCAGTACCATACTGTAAAGACAGAAAGGCAAACAGAAGGCAGAAATAGAAAATCGTGAGCTATTTGAATATGTATTTGTTCTCTTAGGGATCTGTCAGTTTTGTTTTACTTGCAAATGCAAAAATGGCAATTCTCCAAATCCAATAAAGCACATCGAGATGCACCTCTCATAGAGTATTAGGTACATCAAGAGGTTGTACAGCATCACTGTTGATTCAAGCATCACTTACATACTGTAACTGCACTGTCATACAACCAAGACTAATAAGATAACGTGAGTCTGAGTTCTGTATTGGTTGAGAAAAATGTCCATTAGTGGAAATCACAACTCATGTAATAGAACCATCTGTCCACCCAGCCCAGTCGAACAGCAGTTCGTGAAACAGTCACGAAATTTAATGTGATGATTGGTGTACATAGATACGAATTTCATATTTTTTTCATATAGTACAGTTTTTTTGTAAGTATAGAGAGCGGTGAACGCCGCGTAGGGAGGAGGTCGGAGTGGATTGTTGGGTCAAAAAACACAAGACTTTCGCTCAGGAGACCGGTGTTTGTGTCCCGTGTGAAACCACGAGTCAAATTGGATTTATTTGTCACGTAACTTCCGTACTTAAGTTACAGCACTTCCGTAGTTATTTTATTTTATTATAACCCAAACCACAATCTTTTCCTGAAGCTAACTAAGTAGTTTTGTTGCCTAAGCCTATCAAGTTGATCTATTCCTAAACCTAACTAAGTACTTTTATTTTGAAAAGACTGGAGCGGAAATTGACACATAGGTCACGTGTTACTGGACATTCGTAGGAAAAAGCACAAAAAATTTCTTCTTGAAAGTCGTGCTGAGCGTCTTGGAAAAAAAAGGGGAATTTCTGTCTATGTACACAAATCAAATACATTAAATTTCGTGACCATTTCAAGAACTGCCGTGAGACTGTGTTGGTGCACCAGAGGATAGCGTGTCAGTGTCAGGTTTTGCCTCGCCAAGGCGTGGATATTACATGTGTGTATGAAGGTGCAGTACCAACAGGGGGCAACAAAACGACTCACTTAGGTTTAGGTAATAAACCCACTTCGTTTCGTACGAGCAGGCAGTCTAGTATGTCATACAAAAAAATACCTAAAACTGAAAAAGCAACATGTTTCAGATTTGGGATTTACTACTACTATGACTTGTTACTATCCTCTCTACCCATCTGTGTATATTCATCGTTGCTGGAGATGTTCTTTGTACTCAGCTATTGAGAAATGCAGCTTGTCATGTTGCACCTGTCCTGGTTGACAGTGCCAGAAAAGTCCTTCAACACGGAGCCAGCACACTGGAAGGAATGCATTTCAAGTCTTTTAAGTACTTTTATGAATGGACGAAATAGATGAGGGATATAAACATGGTGGCCAATTCATGTCACTGTAAAACCCTTTCTTGCGTCCTACATTGGTGCCAATAATGCACGGTCATTAGTGCATTTTTCTGGCCGAGCTCGTATGTGCATGTAAATGACACTAAAAGAATATCTTGGTAGGACTTTTGGTGGGTTAAAGTCCAACAGAAATTAAATGACTTGTTTGTTTTCAGCTTCTGCATGCATACCTGCTCTGTTATATTTGTTGGTTATGCCCCCTATGTTTGCATATCAGGCTGTAGTTTGTTCCCCTGCTACGTGCAGAGCTATGCAGCCAAATAAATCATTTTATTTTAAACTGTGTTTGCATAAAGAAGTAACGTCGCCATTCTAGCATAAGCAGGTGGTCACACCGACAGCCAGATAGCAGCTTGGTACACAAGAGTCCTAGACGTTAAACAACAACCCACATTATCTTTCAAGCTAATGCCTCCTTCTAACCCAACAAACAAGGACAAATGTCTTTCCCTGCACTTTGTCTTGCTGAATGAGCAACCACACAAACACCCACCACTAATGTCAGTTTGCAGGCTAAGTAGCTAATTAGTTACTCAGCCATAGCACATAAAATAGCTTAAAATCTTGCCTGCAGATGGTCAGTTTAGATACTAGTGTGGTTCTAAAGCTGCCAGTAGGCTTCATCAGAACTGGCTGGCGGATGGTCTTGGAAGCATGGAATGAGTCGGGTGACGGTATTATAGAACGACAAAGTCCTGGTAGAGAAGATGTCGCGCTGGATGGATGAGTCAACAAAACATTGGACTTTGACACGGGAGACAACTCGTCATTTCTTGTCTCCAAGTGACAGTCAACGTTCGTTTTTTTTAAAAGTATGACCACGATCATTCCCTAACCTAACCATATGTTTGTTATAGAAACCATGGCAACGGAAGTCTCCTAATGAAAACAAATTATGATAGGATATTCAGATCAGAAAACGCAAAGGTATTTGGAGGACTTGGTGGCTGTTCGAAACATAGACTGTACATAAGAAGTGGACATTGTCATGGTGACGTCACCCATTGCTTTGTGGACTACGTTTTTGAGGCCTCGAGTTCGGCATTTTGGCCTTCGCCATCTTGGTTTCTGGATGTCGCCATCTTGTTTTTTTGTAACCAGAAGTGACGAGATGGTGGATTCACGTACAACCGAATGCTGAATGAGACAGAATGTTTCAATTAACTTTCATGAACTGAAAACACACTGTTAAAGGGTTAAAGTTGTAGGACAGAAACACGGACAACATCCAGACCAGGTAGCCACGCCCTAAATCATACCCTGCTTTATGGTCTATTTGACTCTAAATGGGACCATAATTTACTAAATGAACATCATGCTGTATTGAAGAACACTTGAAACTAGCGATTGAGACCATAAACTCATGTTTACAATGTTTACTGAAGAAATAAATCAAGTGAGAAGTAGGGTCATTTTCTCATAGACTTCTATACAATCAGACATCTTTTTGTAACCAAAGGAGTCACCCCCTGCTGGCTATTAGAAAGAATGCAAGTTTAAGGCACTTCTGCATTGGCTTCACTTTTCAGACCCGGAGGTAGCCCACTGGTTCGGAAAAGCTTTTGATTTCTGACATGGTCGGACAACACATCGTACTCCTTTCTAGCATAAACCGGCCCTTAGTCCTATATTCTTCTGCTAACAAAACATTGTCTGCCAATGGCTGACAGTTCCCAGCGCAATATTGTTTACTTTGTCTCTCCGTTCCCCTACCTGGGTTCCGCCGGCTTGGCTCCTCTGTCAATAAATAAATCACTAACAATAACGAATAATATTCAATTCTAAAATTACTTTGACATTTTTGACTGCAAATTAAATGTGTACCACTGCAGGGGGGTGTGTACAAAAAGCTACCATATGTATTCACAGCTGTTCAATATTTGTCCTTTGGCAAGACTTCATATACATACATTTAGACTTGTATTTGTTGAAAAAGTGTAACAAGCATTGACTTTACATCCCAGCATGGTTTTTACACAGCATAACATTACGTGCATAGACATGAGTGCTTTAATTTAGTCACCAGTTGGCCCATTTTTCCACCACATATAATCGATGCTATTATGTGCATTCTCTGAGCTCTTTTGTCACATAGCCAATGCTGGTATACTGTGTCAATGCTGTAATTTCTGTCATTATCAGCAATTTGAACTCATCACATTTCTTTTCACACATGTAGCATTTTGTACCTGCAAAATAATTGTACTCGATAAAGATTTTTTTTTAGCTGTCAACACGTGTTTCTCCATTGCAACATTATATTTGAGTGGACGTCTGTACCACCATCAATGTTCATTTTAGTATCAGTTTATCAGTAGTGTTTTCATACTGATCTTGATTTTAAAGAGCCAGCCACCATGGGTACTTCAAACATTTATCAAATTCCAAAAAATGAAAAAAATTGGCAGATTCTTTTTGAGCTAAGCACAAAATGAAATTTGGCCTCGTAACCTCTGGTAATGGACTGAAAAGTGAGTGGTCCAGCTGGTTTTTGTTTTTTTGGCTCCAAAACTATACCTAAATGTGACTGCCAAACAAAAATCCCTAACAAACGGCTCGCTAAAACACAAGTTCATGACACTACATAAAAAAATAAAATAAAAAAATAAAAAATCCCCCCGGGTCCAAACACAGAGTGGTTTTCCCTCTCAGCAAATTTGGGCCACTGTGGGCCAGCATATACTATTTAGGAAGGTGAAGCGGGGATGCTAACCTCCTCTTAATATGGTGCAGGCACTCTCTCCCCTGCCCTCACCGTGGGGCTCTACAGTATCACAGGTTTACCTCAGTTCAGTCCAGTCTTTATGCATTTAGAGCTGCTGGCTCTGACGAACTGGCTGAATTTCATTACAGTGTGCTATTACACGAGCAAGCTGCTGGGCTGGCCTCGGGATGAGAAGGCCAATCAATACAGTCAGTATCTGCCCCCTCTAATCTCTGTCGCCTGTGTCAACGCTGCTATCTGTAATAGATCTTAAGGATTAGGGGGGGCCCTTCCTAAAACACTTCTTTTTGCTGAGGACTGGACGGCCAGTAGGACCCACAGGGGCCGAGCCCAGTCATGCTGATCCAGCGTGAGCCCCTTGGGGAGTGCCAGCAGAGCGGTATGGTTAGAGCGACACACTTACAAAAGAGTGGAGAAGCAGTGGCATGGCTAAAACGGAAGATAGGGGTCGGAGAAATAGAAATAGGGGTATGTCACAGGGGAGCGAGGTGAAGTAGGCAACAGAGTAGCTATGACATCCAGAGATTGATAGAGACAGGCAAAGACAAGGACATTGGAGTGGGAAAGATGGTGGGTAAACAGAGAGAGAGCAAGGCGAAGAAGGTAGAGGAGAGCAGCGAAAAGACAGAGAGCGAGAGAGAGAGAGATGAGCAGAGAGGAGGATAAGCACCAGGCCAGGAAAGGCGAGAGCCCATGTAATTTCTCTAATCCTCCTGGCATTTATACTTTCACCAGACAGATAATGAAAATGAAAAATAAAATGGAAAACTTCCCCTTTCGGACTGGGCACGGGATTTCTTTTTTTTAATCTGTTGCACTGCTCAACTTTTTCTTTTTTCTTTTTCTTCTTTTTCTCAATGCCTCAGTGGGCGTGTGCTGAGTCAGTAGAATTGTCTGTGTGTTATTACTTCACATCATGGTGGATGTTACTCACTGGGGCCTTGTTTCTTCAACAGCAGAAGACCATAGATGCAGTATACGTCAAAGACGACTATATATAGATGGATAGATTAGATTGACTTTGACCAGCTACAACATTAGAAAACTGCTTATCCCTTAATTTATTAGTAGCTATCCAATAGTAATACAACACCTTCACGTGGACCAATTCTGCTGAGTACATTTGCTTGCTTAACATCATTTCTAATATGTCTGTACTTAACCCTTTAATGTTCTCACTAAGAAAAAAGTCATGGAAAATGTTTCTCTTTTTTATGTCCTTGGGGCAATTATAACAACAACGTTTTTTTTAAACAGACCCCACATCTATAGGTTGAGATGCCGCTTCATGGTAAAAGAAAAATACAAATCATGTAGCCTACTGTTATTATGCTAGTAAGAGGTTAGTATACCAACATATGTCAATTAGTAACCATGGAATTAGAATTATTACCAATACTAGTATTACTTCCATGTATTTATTCAAGATATTTACCATATTGACAGCAGGCTGCTTTGAAAACATCTCAGAAATGGTGAAAAATCATACTTGTATATATATATTTTTTCTCAAATATATAATGCAATAAATATATGATATTAACAAATGACATTACCAACAGTGAATGTTCACAAGTTTGTTTGTTTTTATTTCATAAAAATCGTAAATTTATTATCTTAGCATCACTACTTTTACCTGTAAAGGACAATTCAACCGTTTGGTAGCGCAGTTTTTTTAGACAATAAAAAATCATCCTTATTAAATTATTTCAGCATATATAATGGAATAACATTAAATGTATCGCATTAACAACAATGAATGATCAAACGTTTTTTTTTTTTTTTTTTTAATTACATTATTAGCTTTACTACATTTACCATAAAAGGACGACTGATCCGCATGTTTTTAGGAAATGATTTGACCCTTATTATTCATTCATTCGTTCATTATCAGTAACTGCTTATCCTACTCAGGGTCACAGGGGGGCTGGAGCCGATACCAGCTGACATTGGGCGAAGGCGGGATACACCCTGGACAGGTCAGCAGACTATCACAGGACTGACACATGGAGACAGACAACCATTCACGCTCACATTCACACCTACGGGCAATTTAGAGTCAACAATGAACCTGCATGTCTTTGGATTGTGGGTGGAAGCCGGAGAATCTGGAGAAAACACGGGGAGAACATGCAAACTCCGCGCAGAAGGGCCCCAAGCCAGATTCGAACCTACGACCCTCCTTCTGTGAGGTGACCATACTAACCACTACACCACCGTGCAGCCCTGACCCTCGTTAGACTTTTTATTTTAAGTTACATAATTCTGTTTAATAAGGCCTCTCAAACTATGATGAGTCCTCATGTCTGGAGTGACTTTTTTGTTGCTAACATCCTGTAACGAGGCGGACTGAAAAGCCATGCTATTTAAAGACACAGTGACATCTAGCGGATATTTTTAGCATAACATACCTAAACCGAGTGGTAGAGATGGCTGAATCAGGTTGCGTTAAGTTCAACACATTTTTCAATAGGACATAGTGACTCAAAATGTGCTCTACCAAACGGTCGAGAAGAAGAAATTACTTTTTCTTGTTATGTGTATTAATACTTTTACTCATGTAAAATATACCAATACTTTTTTCACAAGTAGATAGATATGACATTTTGTGTTGTTTTTCTTTTACTGTGCAACATTGTAGAGACTGTCTCTCTTTCACACACACACACACACACACACACACACACACACACATGCACAAACACACAGCAAATTGAACTGAAGTAATTGTGAGCAAGCTGGAGGGCAAGAGCCATGTTCAATTGTTTATAATGTGCATGGCGTGAGAAAGCAGCTTCGATACACTTGTAAATCAGGACAGACAGCGGCAGGCCAATTAGAGAGACGTCACTGTTCATAACCTACAATACATGTTAGCGTTGCTTATGCTTGTCAGGATGACAAGGCTGCATGGCAGAAACCAGTGGCCCAGTCATTCCGAGTCATTCGCTGAACATCATTTTCCAGGGAGGAAATCTGTTGTTTACATTTACAAGTAGATCACATTTAGATGAAAAAAAACTGTTGACACTTTAATGTCATGAATAATACTCCTAGTTATTATCCTATTATTTTGGTACTGTAGTTTACTTTTAATAGTCATGGCCTTTCACAGGAAGTAAGCTGCGTACACAATTTGTTGATATAACTACGCTGCAGAACACAGTAAAGACATTTATATTTAAAATCTTGTGAGGATATATATGCGGTTGCATGCTGCACCAAATGATACAAAAGGGCTCCTTCCTCTTGAGTGAAAAATTAAGATGAAAGAAGATTGCAGTGCTTTCCAGGTACCCAAAGTACTTCACTCTCCTCTGCAGCTCCTTCTGGACTCAAACAAACCTGTCCCCCTTCTCTAAGCACATCACAATTAACCTCAAGTACAACCAGGTCAGAACAAAGTCATTTCAGTCATTTCTACAACTCTGATGATGCCACTGCCCCTAATTCCTCCTGAAAACTCACTGTGCGATTGGCTCGGCCACAAGCTCGATTAATGTGTGTATATAGCCTGAGGCGAGCAAATGTAATTGCAAAAAAAGAAATGTACAAAAGCAAATCACGACTACAGCCCAGTATTATGTCCCTTGCAAGGATGTGTGTGTTCGAGAAAAAAGGGCGAAAACGGAGATTTTGTTTATCAATGGTTGGTTGCAACCATGAGTTGTGCTTGTTATGCACAAACGTACTTGAAAGTGCTCCACAATTTTAGCCTCAGGATGTAGCCTGTGTTCATTTTCAAGGCAGTTAATTGAATTTCCCATTCAGAATTATCTAAATGAACTGCACGTGACAAGGCAAATGCATTTGGAGGATGCTTTTTATTATGCTCTACATTACGGTGATCCTGAGAGCTCAGCACACTACAAGCACATATAAATAGAAACAGCTTCACCAATGTGACTACTCAACAAACTGGTGAAGTGGTGAAGATGTTTCGTCATCTGCTTGTGGGCCACCTAACATACAGTATGTTTCCAGGTGACTTCTTTAAATTCACCTCCAACGTGACCCTTTTACAACAAACACTCCCTATACTATGTGACTGCACAATCAAAGAGTAACACTTTGGTTACGCAAAAGATAATTTGTATAACATAGTTCATCATACTCAGTGCAAGCTGGACAATAAATATCATACCCAGTAGTTGTAGCGTTCTCTCTCCACTGCATAAGCAGTTAGCATTTAAAGGTCCAGTGTGTAGCATTTAGGGGGATCTACTAGCAGAAGTGGAATATAGTTTTCATAACATTGTTTTCATTAGTGTATAATCAACTGAAACTAAAACTTGTTGTGTTTTCATTAGCTTAGAATGAGCATATCTGCATGGGGAGTGGTTCCTCTTCACGAAGTCCGCCATGTTGCTCCGCCATGTTTCTACGGTAGCCCAGAACGGACAAACCAAACACTGGCTCTAGAGAGAGCCTTTGAGTGGAGGGCTATTCAGTTGGTTGCAATCTACAACCTCACCACTAGATGTCAATAAATCCGACACACTGCACCTTTAAAAAAATGTAAAACATGTTTAGAAAATGAGAAAAATAACAATTTCATGACATATATACCAAAGGTTAAGAATTGTTTTCCTGAGCTCTGTGGCTACAGAATTTATTTGGCACAAAAAGGACAGAAAGTTCAATTACATTTTTCAAAATAGAAGGAAAAACATAATTGCATTAAAGTTTATCTACAACAAACGCATTGTGAACAAGTAAAAAATGAGAACATCTGAAACTGATGAATTCATTCATTTATTCATCCTCTCTTTATCTATCTGTTTGATGGGTGCTGAATGTCACCTATAAGAATTATGGGATGACATCGCAGCCAGTGGTGATCAGGTGAGTGCCTGGTCTCTGTTACATACTTGACAACCCTCCAGATTTTTCCAGGAGACTCCTGTTTTTCATTGCCCTCTCCCGGTTTCCTCCCGGGGTCACAATTCTCCTGCATTTCTTCTGATTTATGACACATTTTCACACCTTTTTTTTCTTTTCTTTACTCTCAACCTGTTTCTGGCACTTTACAGCGCTTAAAAGCCCTACTGTTTCCACCCGGACAACAATAGAGCTACAACAAATGTCTTTCCCCGGTGGAAGAGATGCTCGTGACACAGCGTGCAGCGCCCAAAGTTGGGCTTTGCTTGACATAGCAAAAAGCCATCGTGGTGCGGCGCTTTCCATATGGGTTTCAGAGCGCAGTGGTGCCGTTGTCACGTTGCGTCTGAAAGGACCTTCAGTGAGTGAGAGATGGAGAGAGAAATGGAGAGTACTCAGAGAAAGAAATACTCAAGCAAGGGGAAGAAATGAATGAATGGATACAAACTGAATATTAGTTAATGCCAGAGATTCACACAAAGAGGAGAGAATTATGAAAGTTTCTTTACTGAGAATTAAAAGTAAAATTAAAAATATTTTACATACAAATATGGTTGCAGTGTACTTATTATTTTGTTAGTTTCATTCTTTAAAAGCCACCAGACCATGCAGGAAAAAAAGTCTCTGAAACTCTCTAGGGGAGGACCCACAGACCCCCCGCTTTGGTTTTGAAATCCTCCCTATTTTTGAGGTATGCTCTGTTAGCGCAGGTGTGGTTCTGTCACTGACAGGTCTGACAGAGGGCTTTTCAATGGCCTCTCTCCTGATCCAGTTTTGCTGTTGCGGCACAATGTGAGTACCTGTGCCTTTTTACAGCTGTCCAAATTCATTCTCACTGCTCACACAGTGCTCAAAGTGGAGAACATTTCCACTCAGTTTATCCAGGAAACAGAAAGAAAGAGACCATATACAGTAGCAAGATCTTCTTATAAAGGTCTATGGTTGGAGTCCCATACTAGAACCATCATTTACTGCTGCAGGCCTCTAAATATTAGCCACACCATTCTGCCACTTTAAGGTATGAAAGTAAAGGGAGACTTGAACAAATTTTAGGCACCATTTGAGGCTCCCCTTCTGTGAAAATGTACTCAAATTGAAACAACCATTTACAACTCTTTGACTCCGCTTAATGGCTTCCCTATTATATGCTTGCAGAATTAATTTTATTTCACCTTGCGTCACCTCCAACTTCTAAAGCTGATCTGAGGTGCTGGTATGTTACCCGTACTGTCCGATATTTGTCTAAAAATGGCAAAATGGCAAAATGTCAAGTGCAGATTTATCAAATATCCTAGTATAAAGCATCTTTTCACAACAACATGCTTTACAGATTGAATAAAAGGGAAAGGGGAGATACAAAAGATAAAGAACACAATTAAGTACAACTGGACAAAATGTACAAGCCACTAAAAGTACAAAGTTATGAAATCGATTCAAGGTCAAAGAAAGAAAGTCCCTTTTTATGATGCCTTTAAAAAATGTCCACTGATCTGCTTCTCTGAGCTTTTGCAGAAGGCTGTTCCAAAGCTGAGGGTATGTTTTCTCAAAACCCCAGTGCCTGGCATGATGCCTAATGAGCATGGCTCCCCACACAGTAAACAAATATTACTTTTACAAGAAACACGGTAGTTGATGATTTTCAGCATGGCATGTTTTTAAATCATCGGCACACCAGTACATTAACGTTTGTTGGATTAAAATGTTCACATAAAGGTTTCGGGTGCTCATAAGCCACTAAAAAGACATTTAACTGCAGGCATTCATTGTTTTTCCCACCTCAGTAGCTTGATGCACACAGGGTGGGCTTTTGCCACTTTGGATTATTTACAAACGCAGCATTAACTTTTGTACCGCAATTTTCCCCCATAAATATCTTGTTTAATTAGGGAAACCTAACCTATAATTTGGTGTTATCCGAAGCCAAGCATTTGTCAAAACAAGCCAAAGGAATGAGGACGACACAACAGTACAAACATTTCAATGAATCCAGCGAAGCATAAAAGTGTGAACAAGACAGTGGTGTGTCCTCCCTGCTGGGAAAGGAGCAGTGAGGCAAGGTAAGGCTTACTGAGCGCTGACAGTAGTAATCATATCTGGATTTCTCTTCTCTCTAAGTGGTGATACTTCACATAAACCTCACTGAATACCGCTCTCCAAGTAGGATGTGGAAACATAGCCAGAGTTTTTCAAGCATGTCTTATATGCTTGGCAGGATAGACAAATTATGGACGTAGTCTCCGTGACGTCACCTATAGGTTTCTGAGGAGCCATCGTGAAGTGTCGTGTCTAGAGTGTAATACGCAAATTGCGAAACTCTCGCGAGATGTTTAAATTTAGGCATTGACCTCGAATGGTTAAGGTTAGGCATTGACCTTGAACGGTTAAGGTTAGGCATTGATCTGGAACGATAAAGGTTTGGCATTGACCTTGAATGGTTAAGGTTGGTTATTGACCATAAATGGTTAAGGTTAGGATAGGTTGTCGGGCAGCGAGTCTCGTGAGAGTTTTCGCAAGTTGAGGGTTAACTTCTAGACACAACGTTGTGAAGCTCAAAGTGGGTTGCTCTGGCCGTCACCATCTTGGCAGTGACGACACAGCCTAACTCCCGGATAATCATAAAATGGGCAAAGAGTTGGATCGTCGGTGGAACTGAGGCGGGCCCAGGTGACGCAGCAGAGCAGACAGCTAGCAGCTAGCGACCTGGTACGGCACCCACCTGTCACTCAAAGCGACCACACCCCACTATGCCTAACTTTAAGCCTTAATATAATTAAAACGAGTGAGATATATAAAAATTCACCCCCTGCACTGTTGTCATGAACGGGGAAATTAGCTATTGAGTCCAAAACCGTTTTTTGCACCAGGCTGTAAACGTGTTTATTTCTGCTGTAAAGTTGGGCATTTTAACATGGGGGTCTATAGGGACTGACTCTCTTTTGGAGACAGCCTCAAGTGGCCATTTGAGGAACTGCAGTTTTTGGCACTTCTGTCGGCTTCATTGTTCAGCCCCGGAGGTTGCCGTTTGGGTATAGAACCAAAAGCCCGACTTTGTTTTTGAAAACACAACTTCATGATTCGTATTTCTTTGGATTGAGTGTGAAGTTGAATCCAGCTGAATAACAGCTACAATCTGCATTTGGAGCCCCACTCTGTGCTTGTTTCACAAACATTGCATCAGAGAGGATGATTGCTGAAACTTAACTGTGGCACCTCTTGATGACGATACAAGCATGGGACACCGACTGAAGATGGAAAAAGTAAAAGTTGACTGTATTATATGTGTCAGTGACAGCTCCAGAGACTGTTAACGTGCATGTGTGTCAAAAGGTCAGCAGAGGGAGTTCTGAGTTTATACCTATGTCGGTGTGCATCGCTCTCACAGCATTACAGCAGCTAATGCTGTAGTTCTGAACTGGAGTGGATCAATGAGTTTGGTGGTACACAAATCATAGAGCCACACAGGCTTACAAAAAGCTTGCAGAGGCTAGCAAAGAGTGTGTGCTGCTCTAAGCTAACAACACAAATTCAGCCATTCAACTTCCCTGGCAGATTCAGCTGTGCTGGTCTGGCGCCAGGGGGATGTGCATCTTTGCTTAATGCCGTCCCTCGATGGAGCAGAAACATAGTTTGTTTTAGGCCTGGCGTGGCCTGTTGGGGCTTTGCTCGATGGTGAGATGCCCTAATACATATTGATAATCATACACTGATGGTAATGATAATAAACCACCTTTGTCACAGCACTCAGGCATAGGAGAGTAGGATGGATTAGCCCGGGTATTATTTTCCCCTTTCTTGGCCATATTTCACTGCCGCTCTGTGAAGCCAAGCTCATTGCATACTTTTTGCAAAGCACATATGGTGTTGTATTAAAATTTGGAGTTAAATCCGGAGTTATGAAGCAGCAGGAGCAGCACTTGGAGGCCCAATGCAGCAAACCAACTTAATGTCAGTCACTAATCTAGTTGCAGGTGTTCAGAAGAGCAGAGCGCAATTAAAGCAAATTGGCTTTCACACCGTTATTCAAATTAGTTTAGAATCAAACGTGCACAAACTAAATATGCTTACCTGGGCAGAATCGCCAACTCCCTCCCTGCTCTCACACCAAGGCACTGTCAAGAGATGGGAGGAGCTGGAATAAAAATGAATTTACATTTAAATCAGCCTGGAAGCTGAACAAAAATGTGATCAGGGGTCTGTGCTTCTCCCACTGCCTTAATCAAAGTTTTGATGTGATGACACACAACTCGTGAGAAGTTGCCTGGCTAGTATCTCAAGAGAGGGCCAAGGTAATAACTTATTAATGTACTGCCCACGCTGCAATTAAGCACCAATTAAAATCACAGGTTGTGTGTCTGACATATTACCAGACTGTAAGTCTTTTAAACCTCTTCCTGGATTTTAGCTCATTTCTACCGGAGTCTCATGTCATTTCCTGGTTATAGTGCAGAAGATTGAAAGGTAGCCATGTGACAAAAATAAAAAAAGCACATAAATATTTGCAAAGACTTCATCCATAAAGTTAATCACTCTTTGCTTCTGTACCGTATATATAGATGGGCGACACGTCACTTCCTCCTACTGAACAAAAGTGAATTCAAAATAGAGTGGTGCAGGAATGAGTCCTAAAACATGAGTCAGCATTTTAGCACTTCCGGTTCCCTCGTCTGGAAGTAAATGTTTTCTTTAAATGGGTTTTTAGTTAGATGCCTGAAATAAGGTCTGTGGTTAACACAAGCTTAAGAGACTTTAACATTTTTTTCTACAACATAAAATAAGTAAGTAAATATCCCACTCGTGAATTTTGAAGCTTTTATATGTCTTAAAAAAAACTGTTGCTAACAAGTGGCTAAATGAGACTACTAAACGTCATCACGCCGACTCGTACGCCTTTAGCTTAGTGGTGGTGACTTGACGTCATGCAACCGTGGTGTAGTTCGTCTATAGCCTAATGTTAGCTTTTTACTTCTGGCGATTGCATTTACACCTCAAAAGTCATAAAAGTGGTGTTCATTCGTGGAAATCATGTTATGGAACAGAACACGTATATCAATATCATAAGCATTCATTTGCCTAAGAGCTTATTTTCTGCAATACCTCAAAACCCAATGGAAAAATCCCATTGGGTTTTTGTCGAGGGAACATGTGCGATTCTAACTTGCGGGCTGGCCTACAAAGATACGTCACCTCTGCACCACTCTATAGGCCCCTACCTGCCATCTTGAGATTTTGAAGTCATTTGGTGCCAGAGCCTGCGCAGTAGTGATTGAGGAGCTGGAGCCATGGTATCGAGGTTCCGCCCACACACACGCTCAAGCCAATCACGAGCCGAGCATGGCCGCAGCTTGCTAATGTGAGCCATCTAGCTGCTACGTTAGCACCACGTCAGCTGTTTGGCTAGAAAGACACAACAACTAACCAAAATATCTCTATAACTACATTTATAATCAAATTGACACATGTTTTATAACACGGACTCGTGACAGTTATGGAAAGTTAAAGTTACATCTCCTCTCTCGTACAATTCCGGAGCCTCCGGCTGCGCGACTACTTCACTCAGAGCAGCTGTCAATCATGACGTCTCACCCCCTTTTTATAGCATCAAATACTGTAACTAATTAAAACCAAACTTATCAGAAAAATGAACACTTGAACATACATCAGCGTGATAAGAACTACCTAAAATGACAGAAACTATCTTTGGGAAAATGTATTTGACTTGTGTACTTTGACTTTTTAGTTTGGCCCATGTCCCATCCGCTAACATGGAGTAGGCGGGATTTATGACCTATACTGCAACCAGCCACCAGGGGGCGATAAAGATGTTTTGGCTTCACTTTTGGGGAGCCGTCATGTCGTCCATCTTTATATACAGTCTATGTTTTGTACAAGCATTGATACAAGTGTTATGTTGCTATCCAGGATCATATATTTATCTACTGTGTGTGTATCTGTTGATCTGGGTGGCGAGCTGCCTTACAGGGATAAATAAAGTTGTGTTCGATTAAATGACCATGTGGGGGTACGAGCTGTTTTGATTTGGGGTCATCAGTAAATTATCGTTATTATTATTATAAATTAGCTGTCACTTTTCTTGAAAATGGAATTATATAAAATTGGAAGCAAAGTCTTCATTACTGGTGTGATTATTTATTCCTAGAGAGAAAGTCATCAGTCTTCTCCTGTGGTTGACACGGCAGACTGCTGAGTAAGCCTCCGCATCTCAAACCCCCAGCAGCTGCTTTGTAAATCTTAATTGCAGGATTCATATATTTCTCTCAAATTTAAGAAAAATGAAACATGATGAAGTGGGTGGGTTGAATTAATCACATTATTGAAAAATAGTTGAATGCAGATTCGTCGTTAAAGATGTAGTGCTGGTGTCAAAATCTGAATTTGAATGAGTTACTGACTTTCATCGGAAACACCGCCGATCAGTAAGATCCAGTTCTTCCTCGGTCATCACTTAAAATATATAAACTCCGATAAGATTGTCTCTCCCTTTCGCCATATACCTCTTGTTTTATCTTGGTTTTTCTCTTCCTGTCTGTCTGTATATCTCACTGGTCCAGTGGACTGGAGGATCAGTCAAACTACTCGATTCCCTTCATATAAAATCGGGTGTATTCTCCCTCCATATCATCTCTGTCTGTGTGTCCTCTTCCCTATATCAGCAGAGTCTCTGGTGGACTGAAAGCAGGTCAGTCAGTGCATCCTCTTCCCCATCCAATCTGACTATTTCTCTGCTGATGTTATCTTTGTCTCTCTCTTGTTTTGTCCGTTCCGTGTGTGTGTGTGTTAATTCGTGCCATTCTTTGTGTCTGTCTCTTTGTGTGGCTTCCTCTGTCTCTCCGGTCCAGTAGATGGGGATCAGTCAAATCCAGTGGGAAGTGAACAGCATGTTAACAGAGCCCAAAGCATCCTTGTTTATCGTGGCCAGGGACGGAGGGCCAGTTGAGGCTAAGTGAGCCTGCCACTGACGACTGGAGGGAGGAAAGGCCCCCGTGATCCGCTCAGTCAGGAAGTCGCACCTGAGGGTGCTGAAAAACGTTAAGGAAATTAGGGCCAGTGCTTCTGCCACCTTATCTTCAATCTGTACTTGATTACGCTCTTCATTTCTATGTTTCTAAAGCTATATCAATGTGGTTCTTTTTTGTGGTTTCTTTTGCAAATTTATCTCAATTATTTTTTATGGATACCAGCACATACTGTATTATGTATGATGTCTGTTGTAATTCTGTCAGAAAGTCTAGTCTGCTTGTTGAATTGCTGTATCTCAATCTGTTTAGTGACAGACTTGAATCTGAACAAACAACTGCTCTCAATGCAATCCTTTCTGCGCCCCATTCTCTTCCAACCAGACATCTCAGTACATTTAACACTTTCTTACATTTGTCCATAACTTTCTCGATGTGAACAGCCCATGTTGTACATCATACTGAGTAGTTACTAAATAGTCCCTCATGACTTCATGATTATCACTACCAGCAAGATCTCTGCCGGAAAACGGTGGATTGCGCCCACCGGGTTGGGAGTGAGTCACTCCCCCAAGCGGGGGAGTTCAAGTAGCCTATCTCGGGGTCCTTGGGGGGACGGTTTGGTGCGGCGTCAGCAGTTATGCAGGCGTTGTACTGAACCATTGTGGTGAAGAGGGAGCTGAGCCGGTCCATCTATGTTCCAACCCTCACCTATGGACATGAGCTTTGGGTAATGACCGAAAGGATGAGATCGTAGGTACAAGCGAACGAAATTAGTTTCCTTCGTTGCTGGGCTGGGCTAAGCCTTAGAGATAGTGGGAGGAGCTCAGACATCCGGAGGGAGCTCGGAGTAGAGCCGCTGTTCCTTGGCGTCGAGAAGGATCAGCTGAGGTGGTTCTGGCATCTGATCAGGATGCCTCCTGGAAGCCTCCCTTTAGAGGTGTCCCGGGCACGTCCAACTGGTTAGAGAGTAATAGTAGTAGACCCAGAACATGCTGGAGAGATTATATATTTCGTCTGGCCTGGGAACCCTTCGGGGTCCCCCAGGAAGAGCTGGAAAACGTTGCTGGGGAGAGGGACGTCTGGAATTCCCTGCTTAGCCTGCTGCCCCCGTGACCCGGCCCCAGATAAGCAAGAGAAAATGGATGTATGGATGGATGGATGGATTGACTTCATGATTAGGCTATCTGATCATTATTTTCCCATTTTTTGGCCCCCAAACTAAAGTAACAAGTAGCTGTTTTTACTAGTTTCTCAGATCTTTAATAAAAAAATCATAATCACTGCACATATACATCAATATTCACATCTACATGTCACATGCCATACAGTTACACTAGATGCTAAGCTATCTTGTAAGGCTATAATGGTACATTGTAATACAAATAGTTCCTTTTTATGGACTCAGCGGTTGGCATAAACTAGTTTGTGACTGGATCGGGATGGCAGCACAGATGATGATATGGATTTTGAAGACTGGAGTGGAAGCGGACGCCGGAAAGGAAGAGTAGGGCAAGATGAACATATAAGATGTTCTGCTATTCGGAGCAATAAAAGGGGCCTAGAGGAAAATAGTTCACATGGAGTTCCAAAGGAAGGTCATCAGGGTTAAGATAATGCTTAAATTTAGGAAGGAAGATGAGCATGTGAGTATGAGTCAGCTAGAGAAGAAGTTGGGAGATGTGGAAATGGCCAAAGTGCTTCGAGCTGGAAGTTTGTTTGTGAAGAAGAGAAGTAAAGCTTTGCATATTGAGAGCATTTGCAAGGAAACAGTTAGCGAGAGAAGAGTTCTGGATCAAATAATAGAGTGACTGGGAGTGATGTACCAGATGAGGAAACACTGAAATGGAGTATTCAAGGAGGAGAGGTGAGGAGGATAAGGACATTGTTAAAAATAAATGGGGAGAGAGCAGAAAGTCTGTCAGCGCTTCCCGAGCTTTCCAGTCAGGCCTTTATTCCACCTCCTCTTCACTGCTTCAAATGACAGGGGTTTGGACATATAGTCTGTAAGGGAAATCAAAAATGTGGCAAGTGTGGAGGAGATCACACATTTGAAGACTGTGAAGATGATGTGCAGTCTAAATGTTGTAACTGTGGAGGTCAGCACAGTGTAAAAGAGAAAAGGGTAGTGGAGATTCAAGTGTGAAAACAGTAAGTAACAAAATGTATGCAGAGGCAGTGAAGAGGGTGCAAGGGCAAAGGAGAGTCGAATAATCAGAGAGAATTAACCAAACCTCAACATCAGGAGGAGGACAAAGAGATCAACTAATGTAGCACTGAGTGTGGATGAAGTGATGCATTGCTCGTGCAATTAATTCTGCAGATCAAGTCAAACACACAACAGAGGAAACAAAAATAACTGTTAAAGGAGCGGAGAAATTCTTTACTGTGAATGCAGCTATCCTATCCTGGAAGCAAATCAACAATTGGGTGAAAGGACCTTGTGATTATTCTGCAGTGGAATGCAAGAGGTCTGATGGTCAGGAATTTAAAGGATTTATTAAATACCAAAGGGAAAAACAGATGTTGTATGCATTCGAGAAATTTGGCTTAAGTCAACAAACATTAGAATTTGTGATAACAGGTTATGATAGTATTATCGTCTGAGATAGAGGAGAGGGCCATGGGGGAGGATGTATGAATATTTTTGAAACAAGGAATACAATGAAGATGTAGATTTCTGTAAACGTATTAGGAAAAGTTATTTGCTGTGGAAGTTTTAATGCTCATTATTGGGTGACTGTAATGATGCCAATAGATATAGTAGGGGAGAAGGGAATCTTGCCACAAAACTGGACAGAGGTTGTAGTACAGTAGTTGATTGCACTAAAAATATCCCATGTCTGTAAATGAATGGATAAAATGATAAATTAAAGGTTAACATATCAGATTGAAATGAAAGGCCATGCATCAAATTATCAGAGTGGCTTCAGAAGGGATAGAAATACAATGAACCCAGCTTTATGTTCAGAATATGAAATAGGAAAAGCCCCCCTTGGTGCCCCCATGTTCAAACAAACCACAGCAAAAATGCCCCCTTGGATGCCCATGGTAGATAAAACACAATAAAGTGTCCCCTAGGGTGCCCTTCCAGTGGAGAAAACATAATAAAGTTCCCTCTAGGGTGCCCTTCCAGTAGAGAAAGTGTAATGAAGTACTCTCTTTGGGTGCCCTTCCAGTGGAGAAAATGTGATCCAGTGCCCTATAGGGTGCCCTTTCCGTAGAGAAAACACAATAAAGTGTCCTCTAGGGTGCCCTTCCAGTGGAAAAAAAGTGATGCGTGCCCTCTAGGGTGCCCTTCTAGGAGAGAAAACACAATAAAGTGCCCTCTAGGTGGCCTCTCCAGTGGAGAAAGTGTGATGCAGTGCCCTCTAGGGTGCCTTTCTAGGAGAGAAAACACAATAAAGTGCCCTTTAGGTGGCCCCTCCTGTGGAGAAAACGTGATGCAGTGCCCTCTAGGGTGCCCATCTAGAAGAGAAAACACAATAAAGTGCCCTCTAGGTGGCCCCTCCAGCGGAGAAAACGTGATGCAGTGCCCTCTGGTGCCCTTCTAGAAGAGAAAAAAAACAATAAAGTGCCCTCTAGGTGGCCCCTCCAGCGGAGAAAACGTGATGCAGTGCCCTCTGGTGCCCTTCTAGAAGAGAAAACACAATAAAGTGTCCTCTGGTGGCCCCTCCAGCGGAGAAAACGTGATGCAGTGCCCTCTAGGGTGCCCTTCTAGAAGAGAAAACACAATAAAGTGCCCTCTAGGTGGCCTCTCCAGTGGAGAAAGTGTGATGAAGTGCCCCCTAGGACTTTAATATTGAGGAAAACGGGATGCAGTGCCATATAGGCTGCCCTACATGCTAGAAAACTCCTAGGCCCTCAGACAGCCTGAGTCCGCCATCGGATGAATTAAATCAGTATTACATCACGGGTGTGTGGTGTTGCAGCAAATACATGTAGCAAAAAGTTCACATGCATTATCAGGCTATGAGATCATGTTCATGTGCCTGTAGAACAACTCCAACATCAGCATTACAAGTTGAAATGGGAGAAATGCTCCTAGAAATAAGAAGGATACAGCTTTCACTTGATTACACATTAAAAGTGGGAAAATGAGAGGGAAACAATAAACTTTGGCTGGACAGAAAGCAACAGAAATATCTCAAATAAACATTAGTCCAACTGTTACTGTTATCAGCAATACTATTAATCCAAAACAAGGAGTGTACTTTGAATTCACAAACAATAAAGACCTTCACAGAAAGCCATATTCAGTGCATATTCAGATCTACGCTTCAAAGAATTCAATCAATACAATTGGAATTGCATTCATCGTTCCAGAGTTGAACCTTAAGGTGGAGAAAAGAATCAGTGACGGTTTATCAATTCGCTGCGGAATAATGTTTGCAATCTTGTTAGCATTACAATAGATTGAAGAGACCATTGAGAGCAGTTGTTTGTTCGGATTCAAGCCAGTTTGAGATACAGCCATTCAACAAGCAGACCAGACATTTTGAGAGAATTACAACAGGTATCATACTGAATTCAAATGATGGGAGTGAGTGTGCTGCTATCTCTATGGATACCAGCACATGTTGGAATCAAAGAAAAAGAAATAGCAGATACATTTGAAAAAGAAGCCACTGCAATTATGCAGTGCAGTAAAAAAAAACAACTTCTCTGAAGCACAAATATGTAAACAACCTCTCATTTATTATTTAGCCTAGCGGCGTGGTTCATCACACATGAAGAGGCTTGGAGGTACATTAACACATGATAGTGAGAGCTAATCTTTTAGTAACTTTGCTTTAGATCTCTTGCTAAAAGAGCAAGGCTGTTATGTATTCCATCTATGACACAGTTTCTGTCTCGAGTGTCCCGTGTTATGTAGAAGCCTTGTTCCTCAACCAGCTTTACTGATGAAAAGCCACCAAGGGAACACTAATAAGCAATTTTCTGATAATACAAGCCCATTACCCTTACATAATACCAACGGTTAATTCTGTGAATATAGACCGTGTTGCATTTTCTCAGGGACAGAGTAGTTCTGACCCTTTTTTCTTTGGCTACATTTTAACTGCAAAGAGGTGAAACTGATATCATCAAAACCAGATAACAAATGAAAACATTTTCAGGTTCAGATTTTATTGATTCAAGACCACGGTTGCATGTCATAAACAAAATATACACTACTAAAATGATTAAAACAAATTTCAATAGCTTTTGGTTTATTCACAAATAGACAGTTTGTACTTTGGCAAGTGTTTTTTTTTCTGTATTAATCATTATGACCATATTCTGACATTCAAAGTATTTGCAAAGATTGCAGACCTGCTGACTCCTATCCAAGCATTTATATCTATCTAATCTTGGGGAATCTTTGCAAACACAAGTTTCAAATAATCTATCTGTAATTTCAGTTTTCACACAAAAAGGTACCTTTTTTACAATTGATTTCTTGCTTAAATTCAACATGAAGATCACATGCTGACATACTTTGCCCACTTGCCCACTCTATGAATTGAACCTTTCAATCTTTATTCAACAGTTAGTTTCAACCACCTGATGTTGTCACATTGTTGAGCCAGAGATAAAACAAACCACAGGCTGCTTAAAGGTCCATAATGAAACATATACACCAGAGATATACACGTAAAGAAGTCAATACGTTATCCGAGTAAGTTTAGTTTCTCCATTTTCTAGCTTTAAATTATCTTTTTAACTGCAACACAAAGGGGATATCTTCCCAGCTCCCCATAAACCATACATATTATTTGAACCTGCAGGGTAAGGGTACTCATATTAAAGTCTTAGAGGTCTACATACCAAATTTCCACAGTGCCATGACTCCAGGAAGGGTGGATATTTAAGTTTAAGAAAACTTCTTAACTGTGTACACAAAAATCATTTTTGTTTTAGTGGGATAAGTGTTTCCCTGTGTTGTTTAACAAGTTCTTAAACTTGGGCACAAAAGGTGGACAGACACAACGAAATAAGTGTTGCAGTATGAGTTATTCATGGTTGAAAATGTTGATTCCATTGACTGCTCTTGCTGTCACCGACTGGAATGATTTTCAAAACAGCAATGTTTAGTGTCGTGAATACGTTTCTCAGTCCACTCATCCTTAAAGGTGCAGTGTGTAGGATCTGCCGGTATGTAGTGGTGAGGTTGCAGATGGCAACCAACTGAAGCTACTCCCGTAGCCAAGCGTGTAGAACTACAATGGCTGGCGTGAAAACGTGAAAGGCCCTCTCTAGAGCCAGTTGTAGGTCATTTGGAGCAGAGCCAGTGCGTAAAGTGAGTGGTGAAGCAAGAGAGAGAGAGCGGCGGCAACGTTATTCAAATGTGTTTTGCTCCTAATCCGGACCAGTGTCTGGCTATTAAAGAGGACCTATTATGCTTATTGTCAGGTGCATAGTTGTATTCTGGGTTTCTACTAGAACATGTTTACATGCTTTAATGTTCAAAAAATGCTTTATTTTTCTCATACCGGCTGTGCTGCAGCGCCTCTTTTCACCTTCTGTCTGTCCCTCCCCCCTCCTGAAAAGCCCAGCCTGCTCTGATTGGCCAGCTGGCCCACTGTTGTGATTGGTCAACCAAACCAAACTCTTTGGACTCCGCTCCGGCTCTGCTTTAACTAGCTTTGTTTGTCTGCGTGCCAAACTAGCCGCTATGCAAAGCTTGTTACTTGGTGACATCATCACGTTACGGAAGAAAAGGCGGGGCTTCAATAACGGCACTTCAGGAGCAGTGGGTGACAGTAACTCCCTTCGGCGTAGACTTTGGGATTTGTAACTTTGCAGACCTTTTACATGCACAAAAAACTATATAACACACTAAAGGAAAGGGAAAGAAGCATAATAGGTCCCCTTTAATTCCAATGTTTTTTTCCAATCATCCCTCCTTCACATGCATACAACATACCTGATGTGACTAACCAGCTCTCTCTCAGCCTGGCGCTTGAATCCTATAAATACTGAAAGAGTGGCACCCTTTTAAAGTTTGCTCAATTTTAAACACTTGTCTTGACAGCGCATTTTTGTTGCTCTTTTTTTTTTTTTCTCTCTCCCTGCAGACAGCACAGTTTGCATTGGAGCTGCTTTTGTGACAGGGACACATTCATCATGTAATAAAGTGATGCAAGCTGTTACAAAATGCCAAAATGAAACTCAGCGACTGGGAGTCCTGTACAGTAGTGAAGAGGAATTGTAGCCATTTCAGGGTTGTTTCTTTGGCTTCAATGAAAATGATGCGCTATTAGAGACACAAGTGATTAACTCTTGCTGGGTCAACTGTGTGTGTATGTGTGTGTGTGTGTGTGTGTGTGTGTGTGAGTGTGAGAGAGAGAAGGGTTGGAAAGACCATTCATATTTGTTGTAATGGTGAGTAAGATTTTTTTCATGCATTAGATATTTAGTATTTCTACAGAACAGCAACTCTAACAAGGATTTATAAATATTGATTATTCCCTTGTGTTGTGTTTACGTGCACGTGTCTACATCAGCTTTTCTACATATGCACGTCTTGCAGCAGCATTACAAGTTCACATATGCTAAACTTAATGCTCTAAGCCTATGAAGGCCCATATGAAAAATACAAACATCATACAGTTTAACCCCAATTAGATTTTCAGAAAGCTGCTATTTGAAGGCACTGCTCTCCCTGCTGGTGTTTCTTACATGTGTGTGAAATTAAGACAAGAATGGGCTTATAGATTCAAACACGTTTTATTCCATTTGAGCAAGCATGATAACTATAAAGTCATTTCTCTGCATGTTCTTTTACAGTGTTTTACTGCCACCTATTGTTAAGGTAGAGGACAGCTCTTACTTGCACAAGGAATTTTCAACATATGGGGTTGAACATAAGGATTACATTTAATATTTGACAAATGATTTAGTAAGTTTAACATCACAAACCTAGCTTGTTATAGATCATTGGTACATGCTTTCTGCAGCAAAACCATATTTAAAACAAAAACCACTACCCTAAAGCAGGAAATGTTAAAACTCTCATGAACAAAATGTAAAAACAGTGCACAGATCTCTCCTAGTCCAGCATGACTTAAAGGTTATACTGATAACATTTTTATGTAGACGAATAAAACAAAACAAAAAAATACATCCACAGAGCTTTAAGAAAGGTGTCAAATAAATGTGTCTTTTCCTAAAAAAAATTATGATTGTGAATGCATCAACTTAAAAATTTTGACGGGTCCAAAATGAATGTTTTGTTTATATCTGTGGAAGATACCTGACGTTTGGTTCACACTTCTAACAAGACTCGTGAGCCAATAGTATAGTATAGTCATAATATAATATAGTAATAATGTCGGAGTTTAACACTGGTCTCTCCATCAGGCTGCAGAATACGTGATTATTAACCATGGCAACAAGTGGCAACTGATTACTAAGCACATATTAGCTGTTTGAACAACAATAACCCATAAAATAAAATTTCAGCATATTTAAACAAAACCAACAACAACTACCACTTACAACCTTAACTAATGTGTTGTCACTGGTTAAAATGTCAAAATGAGGAAAAATAACAGCTTCGATCCTCGAGGAGCTACGTTAGCATCTTAGCATTAGTCGAGTTACCAAATGTTATGCAGCAACCGCTTATATGGATCAAAAAGCTCGGGACTGAATCATTCTTATACAGATGCTGTTTAAATAATTTGCTTTTAGTCCGCTTACAGTGTTCATTTTTGGATCTTTTCATATATGACAACATATGGAAGAAAATTTGAAAACTATGTTAGCCGACAAAGTTTTGTTTTATGTGCGCCACACACGCACCTATGTAGACCTATGTCTACATGTTTTAAAATGGCTTTTATTCTACCACGAGCCATGACTGTCTGCCTAAGTCTCACTCCACTATGTGGGTTGTGCAACAAACTGGCAACCACTTGTTGTGAAGTGAATGCAATGGCAGACTTCTCTAAGATGGCTTTCAGAGGTCAAGTTGATCAAAGTTTAGAAGGTTGTTGGCTTCAGACCAAGCAGGGTGCCGTGCCCCATCCATCTCTGAGGCGACTTGGTTGCCACTTGCCAGTGTGTGACTGTCCCCACCAATAGTAGCTTGACAATCGGGGCAGCGTCGACTCTCCATAGCCCCTCCACACTCTGTTATAACATAGACATGGCCATTAGGACATTTGTGCCAGTGCCCGGGCGGCATTTTCAGAGCCGAGACGATCATCTCTCTCTCCTCCTCACTGATCCCCAAGCCTGTGGTTGGAAGCTTTTTGTCTAGTTCCTTCATGGCTTCTTTCACCCATTGTTGATCATGCTCAGTGAATTGGCCACACTTTTCCAGAACCTCTCTCATTGTTTGTACCTCGGATTTAATTTTTTCTCTCTGTCCTCTCGCGTCTGCCTCATGGCAACGGGCGTTGAGTTCAGTCAGGAGGGTGAGTCTCCGTAGCTCTCTCTGCAAATCAAAGACCTGCTGGTCTGTGAAATTTTGGCGCCTGTCATTGAGCCAGTGCACAAACTCCTCAACATACTTTCCCAAGCTCAAGCCTTGCACGGCTGACATTTTTTCCTTTTGGATCTCCTTCAGCTTTGCGATTCTTATTAGGAAATCCATCTTGTTTTCCAGGACCCACAGATCCTTTGCTGTGAGAAATTTTTTTCCCAGTTTGTCATTGATCTGCATGTAGTCCTCTTGGTGATGCATGTCATGGAGGAGAAGGTTGTCCATCCACTGACTTTGAAGGGCCCTCTTGTGCTTCTCAATATCTGCCTGACGTCCATTTATCTTCATCTTTACCATCTCTATCTCGGCGAGACAGCGGTTGATGTGAGATCCGTATCGTAGATTCTTGCGGATTGGAGTCAGACATCTCGGACATTGCTTCAGTTTTATGGCCACTTCCTCTCCTTCATTTGCCTGCTGGTTGTCGTCCATCCCCATCCAGTGGTCCATGCCTGTGGATTCAAAGATGTGTCCACAGTCCTCTAGCTGAATGAAGCAAGCGTCAGGCTCATGCTCAGTGCCGAAGAAGATCTCTGTGATCTCATCGTGATTACAGGTGCGACATTTGCTCGAACATTTGTCTCCGCACAGACCTATGCACGGGTGGCCGCAATCCAGGGTCTTGGCACAGGGTTGGGTGCATGGCAGACGGTCGCATGGCTCGTGGCAAAGCTTACTGCAGCTTTGGTGAGGGCACTGCCAAGCGCAAGGCTCAATGCACGGAGCGCAGGGCTGTCCACATGGGTTCATGCACTTGCTGTGCACGCAGCAATTCTCACATGGTCTCTTACAGGGAGGGCAATCGCGAGTGCAAGGCTCCTGGCACTTGTGAGAGCAAATCAGGAGACGCTCACAGCTGTGACAACACGGGTGATGGAACCGTCCCTGATAACACTGGCCGCAGTTCCCACGACAGGCATGGTCACATTTTAGCTGTTCCGCACAAGGGGTCCTACAAGCAGGCTCCTCCATGCGGGTTTCGTAAAAGCACGCATCTTGCTGGCTGTGGCCACACTTTAGTTTTAAGGCGACCTTCACCTTGCAGTGACTGGTGCATGGTTCTCCACACAATGAATCACACGGATGTCCGCAGGGAAGCAGCTCCTTGCACGGCTCCCGGCATGCAAAGGTCTCCGGGTCCTGGTGGCAAGGAACCATCTGTGCGTGCTGACACTTGGGTATGATCTTCTCAACCATCATTTGACATTTCTTTGGGCATTCTTTATGGCACAAAAGTTTGCACCTGTGTCCCAGATCACATAAAATCCTCTCGCACTTCTTACGACACAGGTGCTTCTTGTGCTCGGGGTCGTAGGGGTGGCAGACACTTGAGCAAACGTGGCCACAGTCCAAACGGAACTCGCAAGGCTTTTTGCAGCCCCCCTCTGGGGCTTGTTTGAAATCGTCGGCACAAGACGCTGTTACCTGTTGATCTGGATGATTCTGACAGCTCAGGGTCAGAGCATTCCCAATCTGGTTCTTCTCCCTCAAGGTGTGGAAGATGTTGCTCCACAGTTTGACTTGACCCAGCATTTTACTATTGCCAATACAGTAGAGACCTTTCTTGGCGCGAGACAAGGCTACACAGACGCGATTGGGAATGCTCAAAAAGCCAACTTTACCCTGCGGGTTGCTGCGGACCAGAGACAACAAGACAATGTCGTTCTCTTCCCCCTGGTACTTGTCCACTACGTGCACTTTGACCCCTTTGAACTGGCTGGCAGGCATAAGGTTGCGCAGGCAGTGAAGCTGCCCAGTATAGGTTGTGAGGATGGTTATTTGCTCTGGTTTGTAGTCCTGAAGGATAAGATAGCGGCAAAGAGAGACTACAAACATCGCCTCATGTCGGTTCTGATGGCTTCTCCCATCTTTGATGTTTTCTTCTTGGTGGCTGTGCTCCACAAAGAATAAATTGGTAGTAATGCCCTGTAAGACAGCATTTAATGAAACATATTTGTTATACTTTGATATTTATCTTTCATCATATTTTTTTTCTGAATCTTGTACACATTGCCCGACTTTAACTCAAAATATATTTAAAAAGTCTAGGAGACTATGCAGATACTTATTTATCCATGCAGGCAAGTAAACAGATATTCACTGCTAAGAAAAACAAGCAGGATGGAGACGCAGCAGGAGAGCAAATAAAACGCGCACCTTGATGTTTTCGTAGTCCAACACAGAGGGATGGTTTTCCAGCTCTGAATAGATGTGTGGGGTCAGAAGACGGGCAATGTCTGGCCTCATACGGTGCTGAAGAACAAACCAAAACACAAACACAGATGAACACAGGCAATCACGTATAGATACAGAGGCACACGTGCACCTACAAACATATACACAAACACCAATTCAAGTATAATGCTTTCAACTAAATATGTCTACATTTTATTGATTGATAGCAATAAGAAATTTATAGATGCAAAAACACAAACCTGGTAGTCGAGTCTGACAAAAGGAAGTCCCATCTTCACCAGCCTCTCAAACATGGACATCTCCAGGTTGAAGTTCTTAGCAAGATCATATACTGTGGCACTTGGGCGCAGCTAGAGGAAAACAATATATTTTTGTTGTTCAAGAAAAGTTTAAATTAATGGCTTAGTTTATATTTTTTGTACAAACTGAGAACTTGTGGTCTTCTTGTAGCCTAATGGAGGTTTTCCGGGCTTGAAATATGCCTTCATGATCAATATAGCATTTTAATGCAAGTTTTGTCATCCAGTTGTTGTTCTATCCAGTGGTGATTAAGTTCATTTGGCAGGTTTACTGCCTTATATTAGCATATTTAAAGAGCCCTAGATCACAACCATGCAAGTGAAGAATGGAGGGATGACTTCCATGGCCACATGGTACGGTGATCAGACCAGTTTCAGTTATGTAAATGCTGGTTAATGCTTATTACACAGTTCCGAGACACAGGTGGAAGCAAGCACCTATACAGTAGTAAGCCTAGAAGTGATAAACAATATTCTGCTATGGGTTTCTGTTTTAGGGTGACTGGATGGGAATATAGAATGTATGCAAATGCACTCCAACTTTCTTTTCCTATCCTTTAAGTTTTCCACTGTTTTGTCTGTACAGTATGTGCGTGTGCAAATTTAGCTAGAGGACAGAGTGTGATTGTGCATGTATGTGGGAGGGGTGTGGGGGAGGCAAGACGAATCCTAGTATAAATGTGAAGCATTGTGTTCCGCTCGATTCAACACCAAACCTGTGATTAATGAACAGCACAATGCCAAAGCTTATTTTACTCGAAAAGTGTGATCCAACCACCTCCATTACATGCACGGATTCAAGTTTGGTTTCCACAAAAACAAAGCTCTCCACACTTGTTCATAGAATCAAAACCAAATACTATTAAATGGCTTTAAAGCATAGTTGTGCCATCAGAATAACTCCTCTTGTTTGCTTTTTATACATGTTTTTTTGCCACATCTGTACTAATTTGCACAGTAGTTTGAATTGATAAATCGGAGATACTTTAATATTGATTTATTCATTTTGCACATTAAATTTTACCCGCTTGTATAAAACAGTGAAGGGAGCCTCAGGCACAGTGGTAAATTACTTTTATATCAATTATATACATGATGATTTACAAGCCTGGGTTACAATAAATGCAATTTTCAAGTCAACCTGTATTTTGCAAGTCCATTTTTGTATTTGCTAAACTTTCAGTGCAACTGCAAAGAAGTCAGGTTTGTTTGTATATTTAAATGCATGCATAAATTGATGCATAAACACAGTACAACGAGCAAATACTGTATTAGGAAAAGAGCAGACAGAAGTTACACAGCAAGAAGAGACCAGGACAGAATATTGAGATATGTGTTAGAATTGTGTGTAGTTGTGATCGCAGATTGCTAGACAGGCTGCCGTCGCCATATGTCCTTGGCAGGCCCTGACAAGTTGTTCTAATAGTCCACTGATGTCCAGCATATCACTCCTCACTCTTCTCTAGCTTTAGTAATGGCTGCCTTTTTTTTTTTTTAAATTTCCCTCGAGGCAACTTGCACAAACATACTGACAACCACACAAATGCGCAAAATCCCTCATGACAGGTTGTCCTTTAAATTTTCACCAAGGCATGTACGTGGGGTAATTTCAGTCAGAGGATGATGGCTTAATAAACTACACCGGTGCACAAATTGCCATGCAGAGTTTAATGAGACGACACAAAGAGCTTAGGAATCATTGCCCTGTTTGTCTGCGTGGGTTCTTACCTGCTGGTGGTCTCCGATGAGGATGAGGTGTTGGCATGCTTGGCTCAGCGTGGTGATGGTGTGGGCCTCGAGAACCTCTGCGGCCTCTTCTACGATCACCAGACGTGGACGCACTTTCTGCAGAACTTTACGGAACTTGGCTGCCCCTGTTGTCGTCATGCCAATAACCTGATGGACAGTACATGTGTTTATCTACACACCTCTGCTATTTTTATGATTAATTCCATCACAAAAAACAGTTGTATTGCTGCCTGCTCTTAGAATTATAGTATTGCTAATTTTAATGCCAGCCTATTTAATGGTTATGACTTTTGGGGGGGGGCTCATAGACTACAGTGCCGACTCCCTTACGTGAACCTGTTGTATCTGAGCCCCACAGTTTGACCTGCAGCTGACCTCTTACAAGTACAAAACGTATTATTTAGCATGCGCAATTCCCTTAAAGGTGCTAACTGCGAGATTGGGAGCATTTCTATTGCCTCCGCACGGCTCTCAACATGGTGACAGCTGAGCCGGCGGCTCGCAACTAACGGTGCTAACAGCGCCAACTGTGAAAACTAAAGCAACAGTGCTGATAGAGCTAACAGTGTTAACCTGGGGGGGGGGGGGAAATGGGACGGTGGGTGCTACGCTCCCACAACGGCGTCTTCGGTCAGGACGGCATTATCAGCTGTAACTGCCGTATGAGAGCAGTGCAGAGCAACGATCGTGAGCTAGCCAGTGAGGCATGCTACCGTGCACGAACATGCACTAAAGGCCACGCGTGGCCGGCCCAGCTATGTCAACAAAGCACGGAAAAGCTCGGATTACAACAGTCACAGAGGGAAAGCGACTTCATTCTCTGCTCAGGTAAACATTACTCCTCTATATCTTTACATAACAAATAGCGGTTTGCTGCTATATTTATGCTCTGGGTATCGTATAGAGCACCTTTAAAATCTACAATAGCTGTATTTCACAGTCCTTCATTTGATATTGTGGGAAATAATCTTTTTCACTTTCTTGCTGAGAGTTAGATGAGAAGACTGATATCACACTCATGTCTGTACAATGAATATGAACTTAGCGGTTAACCTAGCTTAGCACACAGATTGGGAACAGGAGGACACAGCTAGCCTGGCTTGTCCAAAGGTAACAAAATCCTAAAACTCGCTAATTAACACATTACATGTTGTTTGTTTAATCAGCACAAAAACCCAAGTGTAAAAGTGACAGGTTGCAGTTTTATGGGGGGAGTTCTGTGCCGGACTATTTCTTGGCCGGGTGCAGTAACTTCCTGGAGTCTCTGCTGATTGCCTGGCAACCTCGCCGTGATCCACAGATGCGGTTGTGAAAAGTTTTTGCTACTTTCTACTAGTTCTGAGTCATAGTGTTAACGTTATTTCAGTGACATCGGGTTTGGACTTCTAAATATATCGAGGACCAGGATTTAATGTCATGATATTGAGCGGAATTGAAGCAATATGCTTCATTATCCTCTCCAAATATTAAGCTGTAGGCTACATGAAGCTGATAACATAGGAATTCAAGAAGTGTTTTACTTAACTTAGTGTGAAATTGTGTTGAAGTTCTGACTAAACAAATATCTACCGTTGGATCATTAAAACAAATTACATCAATTACTGCATATGTACTGTACCGTGGCTCCCTCGAGGAGACAGAGGTCCTCGTGGCGTTTTACATCGGCCAATCTGTCCACTGTGTCCTGATAGGCCTGTTCAGACTCGAGCACTTTGGTGCAAAGTTCTGCTCTGTAGCGTGCCACCCACAACCTGCAGACACAAATGAATAATAGTAAAACACTGTGACAACTGGCTCAATTATCTGGAAATAGGAAGACTCATTATTTGCTCTGCATCTAGAAGTATACTCAGAGCCGAGGTAAAAGAAATATGATGCTGTGGTACTTGATATAACTGTAAGTGTTAAACAATTACAGCGAGACATACCATATCTGTCTTGGAAGGAAATTGCCCCATTAGTTAGTTTTAAATGATAATTACGACTATGTAAACAAGAGTCTTTTCAGTCCTGTTACGGAGTTACAGTATGTCTTGGCTCTCTGAGGTAAGAAGATCCTCTGGGAGACGTTTTCCTGGTGATTAGTTGACTTAATTATACACACTGGGAATAGACTACTTCTACCAGACTGAGGTTGCTTGGGGGATGAGAGGAAGCGAGGGAGAGAGAGGAAGAGGAATGATGAAGGAGGATAGAAATGTAAGAAAGGTACTAGTAGAGGTGGTGGAAAGTTGCGAAAGAGGCACATTGTTAGTGAACAAAGGAAAGAAAAGTGAAACACAGATGCAGACTTACCGATAGAGTCTCCATCTGTCTGGCTGGCGAAGGGTCCAAATATCCAATACAGCCTTTTCCTCTGTTTCAGTCATGGCCGTGCTCTTCGTCAGCTCTTTCCTTATTTTGTTCTTCATCATTTTTTTCTGGGCCCGTTGCATCTGTACAGATCAGAACAACTTTGAACTTCAGACCTTCATTAACTGTTTTAAATCATTTTGCTGCTATTTAATTGAAATAGTATGTTGCACTCTCAAAAAAATCTAAATTAACATTAAAAAGGGTAAGCTGTAGTTTAATGGAGGGCGAAGTATGACAAGGCGACGGCATGACAAAAATAGCGCAGAATAGTGCAGCGAGACTTCTAACTGGTACTCGAAAAAGAGGCATCATCACATGCATTGGCTACCTGTCAAATACAGGGTTGATTTTAAGGTTACTTTGTTTTTACCATACACAGGACTTTTATTAAACTTTTATTCCTATAAATTGCTCTTTTTATTAAGTTTTATTCTGTTTCTGTTTTAGATTTGCGCGCATATTATAATATTTCCACGTATTTTTCCATTGCAGCCTATTGTTGTTTTGTTGCATTTGTTGATATTTTTTTCTCGCTGTTCACTTCAACTGGTGCAGCACGTTGGTCAACTCCAGTTTAAACGTGCTATATAAATAAACTTGATATAGAAATAGTGTATATTTAGCTATGTTGTGGGGGAAACGGTTTGGAACACAGTAAAGATATGGATCAGTGGCGGAGAAATGCATTCAGCACAATTGTTAGACCTCAAAGACACACATACATAATGCATTTTTATAAGAAATAGTGAATTTAAAACCTTTAAGTACAGTGCAGCACCAGTAAAGATATGGTTCTATTGGACAGCTCTACATACATCTACTTCTTTCAAACCAGTCTGCTCTAAATAATAGCGTTCTCATTCAATTTGTCTGATTGAACAGGGATTGCAAAAAATGTTAAACTTGTGAAATGTTAAACTCATTACAATCTCCACATGAAAAATCCCCTCTTAAACTTACCTCCCATCCTTCGTCGCTCTGCTCAGCCTGTATATCAGCTTTATCCATGTTCATAGCCAGCATCAGTCCCTCTAGTTCTCTGACAGCCTCATCCATGTCTTCGTTCCTCTTTCTGCCATCTCGACCACGTCTGGGACCAATGTTGTCTTCAACAAACCGCTCTGCCTGGATCAGATCTGCTTCCTCTGCGATTTCAATGAGGTCGTCCTCATCATCCTGCTCCATCTCTTCCTCTGCCGCTGCTATATCCAACACATGAGAAGGATTTCATTCACCAGAACAATAATTGTGCAGAATTTTAGTTTTCATTAACTTATAAAGTTGCATGGAGCGTAATAAGACACAAGAAAAGGAAAGGTCCTAAAGTAGAGAAAGATAGCATGGGAAGTGAGAGAGGGGACAGACAATATCATGATAAATGGTAGAGTTTCATAGTTTATATAAACTTCAGTTACTGAAATGGTCCATCTGAAGCGGGAGCTGGATTATCTATTATTGTTTGGCTACAACATCCAGCTGCAGCTGTTTAAGGTTTAGAATTTGATGGTCATTTTGCCATTTTTGGAGCGCTTAAGTGTTCATTTCAGCTGGTTTGGAGAATGCTGACATGGAGCTGCAAGGGCTACCTGGCTGAGTGGCTGCTGTTTATACAAAACGCTGTGGACTGGGATTGAAAATATAATGATAGTTAACCTAAACGGTTACTTTATGACTTAAAAAAAGACAGAGCTTAGGTGTCCGGCGCCCATTGGTTTGTGGACTGCCGTTTTGAAGCCTCGATTTCGGTATTTTGGCCGTCGCCATCTTGTTTTTTTTTGCAACCAGAAGTGACACGAGAGGGTGAAGCTAAGTACAACCGAACACTGAATAAGACATTTTTACTCGACCAAAAAGGTAATAATTAACTTTCATGAACTGAAAACACACTGTGAAAGGGTTAAAGTTGTAAGAAGAAAACACGGACAACTCCCAGACCGGACAACTCTGTGTTAGCGACCTGTCAATCACAAGGTAGCCACACCCTAAAGCATACCCTGCTTTATGGTCTATTTGACTCTAAATGGGACCATAATTTACTAAAAGAACATCATGCTGTATTGAAGAAGACTTGAAACTAGCGATTGAGACCATAAACTCATGTTTACAATGTTTACTGAGGTAATAAATCAAGTGAGAAGTAGGGTCATTTTCTCATAGACTTCTATAAAATCAGACTTCTTTTTGCAACCAGAGGAGTCGCCCCCTGCTGGCTATTAGAGAGAATGCAAGTTTAAGGCATTTCTGCTTTGGCATCAGACCCCGGAGTTGCCCACTGTCCAGTACTGATCACATCAATTTACGATGAAGAAGATGGACAATTAGAGAGAGAGCTTCTTATTTGCCATTTTAGCACATTTACCAAAAATTTTCCAAATTGAGGTTATTTCAAATACACAGTTCAGTTGAATTATTACAAATGGAATCCATTTGTAATAATGGATGTGTGTAATGTGAATCCATTTGTAATGCTTTCTCAGCCATTTATATCAATCTGTAATGATGGAGTGCAAGCAAAAGGTAAGGACAGTGTGCCCGCTGGTTGACAATCCCTTTGACGTCATTACTCCTTTAATAATGTTGCTTCTACCTGGTCAATAACATTTTCAGTGCATCCCAACAACAGCAAGGTGAAACAGCTACACAAAAACAACGCTAGATGTTCTGTTGTCGGTAGGGTAATATGAGTTACGATGCAAATTTATCTGTGAAAATGAGAGCAGTGATAAACTGGTTCTCACTTGTTTTGCTTGGAAAATGTAAAGGCCTCTGTGGAGGGTATCTTGTGTTGTTAACATTATCCATTCACACCAACACAATTATTGCTCTGAGGTGCTGTTTACAAACTATCAGTGAAAAGAAGCCAATTATCACGTCCTCTTTCACTGTTTCAGTGAGAGCATCACTTCCATTAAAAGCCGCCTTACCTCCATTTCTATTTGCATCCTCTGTCTCCCTCTGCAGGAAGAAGGTGGAACCCAAACCCAACCACTCCATCATCAGACTGGACTTCTTCGCACCCCAGGTCGCAAAACCATCCTGCATCTACAAATCATTTCACAAACAGGAACGGATGAGTTTTCAGCCGTCTTCATCTATCCTGTCTTGCTCAGTTTACACAAATACATACAATGTTTATATTTTATTCCCTTACAGGTTGTTGGTGCAGAGCGTCCCAGTGTCTGTCGGAGATGAACCTCTCTAAGAAGATTTCACGCAGGACGCCCTTCAGAGAACACTCCAGCTTTATAGTCTGACTCTGGATCCCCCGCTCCTCTGTACACAGCTGCTTGTAAATCTGTTAAACAGGTTATGAATACAGTGATTAGGTGGCGACACACATATACTAATTGCTATATGTGCCATATTCATAGGGCCTTTCTCAATCCACTCCCTTCACCCTCTCACCACCCACTTCCACTCCGTTTGTGCGTTCGTGTGGAGGGTCCGCCATATATAAGTGCCAGACCAATTAGTGCGGAGTGGAAGTGGGTTATATAACCCTCCAACAGCGAGCCTGCATCGATGCCGACTTACTGGCCACGTGCAACGGCGTTTTGTGTTCGTTATGGAACACGCTCCGTACAAATCTGTACCTGTACAAACATAAACTGCTCAAACTAAGATATACGTTTAATATTGTCATACAGACGTTAACAACTTCAAGATTACATTATATTTAGGATCAAATATACCACTGTATAGTCTAGAAAATGGTAGATGTGTTAATTTGATTGTAAAGTGTTGTATATTTACATCTATAGGGACTGTTGCAAAACCCAAGCAGCCCATAAACAGAGTTAAAAACGAGAAGATGTTTACAAAAAAAGAAAAAGAAATGCTACCACAGAAGCATGGGAGTAAGTTTTAATTTTAGTTTCTCTGTATATTGCATATTCTTTTTATTCTTAATACTGTCAATCTTTGCGCATCCACTCCGCTTGATACGAAACCATGGTTACTAAACGTGACAGTTTCCGTCGGAGAGAGGGAAGTTCTTCCCAAAGCTTGGCGCTGTATTTATACCTTACACCTTAAAGAAGGGTGCTTCATTCAGCTGTGAGTGTGACTACAAACAAAAAAAATAAAATATGAGCGTAGTCTCCGTGACATCACCCAGTTTTTTTGAAAAGCCGTTGCTCAGAGTGGGTGGCTCTGGCCGTCACCATCTTGACGCCTAACAGCGACGCTTAACTCCCAGCTAATCTAAAAATGGGCAAAGAGGTGGATGGTAGGTGGAGCTGAGGCGGGCTGGAGTGACTCAGCAGAGCAGACCAAAGCCTATTGAAGGAGGCTGGGATAGGATCTTGGGGTA
Organism: Sebastolobus alascanus; assembly: GCA_916701645.2. Classification (NCBI taxonomy): domain Eukaryota; kingdom Metazoa; phylum Chordata; class Actinopteri; order Perciformes; family Sebastidae; genus Sebastolobus; species Sebastolobus alascanus. The sequence continues at coordinate 566,757 of CAKAOJ020000077.1, read as the reverse complement.
TAACACATGTGCAGTGTAAATGAAGCTGCGGTCATGCGTTGCGATTGGCTCAATTTCGGCGAGTGCAGACCAGATTTTACTGCGCATGTGTGGTACCCCAAAGATATGACGCGTTGATGACGCGTGACCCAGCCTCCTTCAATAGGCCTTGGAGCAGACGGCTAGCAGCTAGCAACCTGGTACGGCACCCTCCTGTCACTCAAATCGGCCACGCCCTTAATTTTGCCTAACTTTAAGCCTTAATATAATTTAAACGGGTGAGTTATATAAAAATTCCTCCCCCGTACAGTTGTCATGATTAGCTATAGAGACCAAAACCTTTTTTTTTGTACCAGGCTGTAAACATGTTTATTTCTGCTATAAAGTTGTAAAGTGTAAAAACTGCAGTTTTTGCTTCCTCTTTGGCTTCATTTCTCAGCACCAGAGGTTGCCGCTTGGCCGTATTGCACACTGTTTGTGGTTGTGTTTTTGTTCTCTCTCTCTCCCCCCTCTCTCTCTCTTCTCTCTCTCTCTCTTTCTGGTGCTCTCCCTCCCCTCTACCCGCCTCCTTCTGCAGGAGTGGAGCACCTGAAATCAATGACTCATCAGAGAGAAGGAAAAGGACCGGAGGAGCAGTGTCTGGCAGAGACACACAGGCTGGCCAGCCGGCAGCACACTTTTTAGGGACTTCTTTCTCTTTTGAGAACATGATAAACTTAAGACTTTTTTTAGAGAAAATAAAGGGTTAAATTATTCTGAATTATTTCAACTTATATCCTTTCATATATTCTCAACACGTTGCTATGAATGAGAGAAATGAAGTGTGGAGCAACTTGAAACATCAAGCTAAGTTAGAAGAGTCACACTGTAGGTAAGGCAGCGTGAGGAGCTCACCTCATTAAATGCAGTACGCAGGTGAGACGGCAGCGAACTTCTGAAGTTGGGTGAGCGGGTCAGCTCCCTTAGATTGAAACGCTTCAGGATCTCACTGTTGCTGCGGCCTCCTACTCTCACTATTCCATCTTGCAGAAATGTATGAATACCTTACATGCAGAGGCAAAACAGAAAGCTTATTAGTCTTACATCGCTCATTCAAGGTCACAGTTTGCAAAGAAAAATAATCAAATAGAACTTGAAGAAGGTGGCCCATTAGCAAAGGTTTCAGCATATATACAAATATACTTCCAAAGAATTCATGTTTGAAAAAAAAGATATTCCCCCTTTTGTTGATAAGAGGCTGTATTTTTAAATCCCAAACCACTCTGATATTTGATTTTATTGGCATCACTGCTTACCCTCAAGGAACTGATCCAGGGCATGGTTAGTGTAACACACTACCAACATCGGAGATGCATCAAGTCTACCTCTCCAAAGTTCCTGATTGGTCAACAGAGCCTGAGCAATCTTCAGGCCAACGTAGGTTTTTCCTGAGAAAATGGAAGATGCCTGATTTTAATGTGTTTGTTTTTTGACATTTTACAAATGTGTGAAATACAATTTTTTTTTCCATTCACATATCAATGAAGTCATCATCTCAACAATGGGCTTTTCAGTATCTCACCAGTGCCAGGAGGTCCCTGTATGATGGTCAACTCCTTTGTGAGGGCCAGCTTGAAGGCTTTCATCTGAGAGTCATCCAGGCCCAGCTCCTCCATGCTCGGCCAGGCCTTTTCCTCCAGGCTGTGAAAGGGCTGTATTTTGGCCTTCTGATCGGGGTTAGTCACGGACGACAGGTCATAAACATCATTTCTTCGCAGATAAGCTGGGGGGTGCACATCTGGGTTGCAATCCACGATGTACCTGGACACATCATGGATAGGATTACATCTTTTAGCGTCGACTATCTGTGTAAAAGGAGGATGTAGAGACTTGTCATCAATAGATCCTTGTTAATATGTTCTTTCGCCAAAGAACAATTAAAAACGTACAGTAAAATCCACTGCAATAAAAATGTTCAAACACGTTTTTATCATTAAAGGAACGGTGTGTAACTGAATATAATATTCATAAATATGTTTTCTTTAGTGTATAATCACCTGAAACTAAGAATCGTGTTTTTGTTAGCTTAGAATGAGCCCTTCATATCTACATAGGGAGCGGGTCCTTTTCACGGAGTCCGCCATGTTGCTCCGCCATGTTTCTACAGTAGCCCAGAACGGACAAACCAAACACTGGCTCTAGAGAGAGTCATTCGCATTTTTACGTTACCTGAAGGCCACCGTAGTTCTCCGACACGCTTGTGAAACTGCGGTAACGTGAGCCGCAGAGTGCAAAACTGTGGTACCGCCAGCCGCGACTGACTTCCGTTGCTCCTAAAGCAAGGTGAATGGCGTTACCACGGTTTCACACTCAGCGGCCCACGTTACCGCAATCTTGGAAAGGGAGGAGTGAGCGGAGGGGTACTCAGTTGGTTGCAATCTGCAACCACAGCTCTAGATGCCGCCAAATCCTACGCACTGGACCTTTAAAGTGAGCCTATGCAACTCTTGCTGAACAAATTCCCCCACCCTGCATGTTAGGAACTAAACAGCCTCGGCGAGGTATTGAATCACCTTATTTTTGAGGCTGTAGTTTGTGGTGCTACACAGTTATACTGGGAACATTTTTTTATATATTGTCCACCTCATTTATATCCAGAGTGTCAGCTTTCCAGTCATACCCAATTTAGGCAATTCTAAGATTGTTTAGGGACCCCAGTATCCAGAAGTATTAAAATACACCATTTTAGTATGGGCGAAAATAACAAATTTGTACTGCATGCAAACAAATGCATGGTTTTTGCCCCTAACTGCATGTGATTACCATAAAGTGTCTGTAAAGGGGAGACTCGTGGGTACCCATAGAACCCATTTTCATTCACATATCTTGAGGTCAGAGGTCAAGGGACCCCTTTGAAAATGGCCATACCAGTTTTTCCTCACCAAAATTTAACGTGACTTTGTAGTGTTATTTAGCGATCTTCCCGACACGCTAGCATGACAATGGTTAGCACCAATGGGTTCCTTAGGTTTTCAAGTTATGTCATATGATACCAGTATCTTCACTCTACTTCTACTGCTTTAAAACTGAGCCTGCTACAATATCTGGTGAAAAATAAAAAAATATTTACCACAGTTAAGAGGGCCAGAGGGGGGGTCCAGGCTTACTGCCCCCCACCAATAGAATGTAATTACATTGTGTGGACCCAGTAATAGGGGTGAAATGCTGCCCCCTAGGTCTTGCAGGTTGCTAGGCATTACACATTGCACCTTTTTAAATACAAGCTCAAAAGCAGCATGTTTTTCTGGAGAATAGATCTCCAAATGACCCCATCTGAAGTAGGGGGTGTCTGAGGATTCACCAGGAAAAGATAGAATCTAACACTGAGCAAAAATGATAGAAAGGAGAACTGTTTTTAATATATATAGATATCATGTTACTGATAACTCCCACAGTGCACTTCTGAAGGAAAAACTGTTTAAAGTAGTTTCAGGTCGTCACAAGAGAAAGGTCTGGGAGACAGATGATCAACAAAGCGTATCATATGATACATTACTTTGTGGTATCTATGAAGGGCGCTGGGAGTGCAGACAATAACTGAACTCTTGAACTCATCCGTGCGTGACAGCTTTTTGGCAATATAATCAACTCATGACAATTAAAAGCGTGATTGCTGAACTCGCCTCGTACCATATCTCCCCCGCTGCCCTTTGAAAATCAAAATTTGTTTTGGAAGTGCTGTGGGATTAGAGAAAAACTATGACCTTGACGGTAAAATGTGAAACTCCTCCACAGCACACAAACGCACACTCCTCCTACCTCTGAAAGGGCAGGTCGGCCTCCACCTGCTCCTGTAGGCCCTCTAGGACATACCGATAGGCCTCAAAGTAGGCAGTGGTCTCAGCCATCAGGAACGATTGACCTTTCTGTGAGATAAAATAAGTTTAGTTCTTTCTGGTTCATATAGAACCATGAATTCCCCCACCCCAACTCAATGTACATTTTAGTTATAGCTTTTGTAGATTAAAGCTTCAGCCGGCAGAATATTTTTGGAATCATTGGACCAAAATTCCATAATAACCTTTCAGCATATTGTAATTCAAGTGTTCTGAGAGATAACTAGACTTCTGCTCCTCCTCATGGCTCTGTTTTCAGGCTTTACAAAACTCTAGCCAGAGACGGGAGACTTTGACCAATCACAGGTCATTTCAGAGAGAGCGTTCCTATTGGCTGCTCATTCAACAGAGGCAGCTGTCAATCACTCGCAAACTCCGATCAAACGGTCAAACTCGGCAGCTCTGATCAAATATGAATCAATATTCTGTTACTGTAATGAATATTTCTCGCATAAAATGTTTTCAGAAACATCTTGTAGTGTACTGTTTAGCTGTAAAATGAGAAAGTTTGCTCCGTCTGGTGGGCGGTGCTTGGTATTTCTTCAACAGATCTCAGCATGGCTGCCGGGTCACAAACTTTCTCATTTTACAGCTAAACAGTACACTACAAGATGTTTCTGAAAACATTTTATGCGAGAAATAGTCATTACAGTAACAGAATATTGATTCATATTTGATCAGCGCTGCCTAGTTTGACCGTTTGATCGGAGTTTGCGAGTGATTGACAGCTGCTCAGAGACGGCAGGCTCCAGCTCGGCTCTGATTGGTTGTTTTCCTCCGGTCTTTGAAATCTTACAGATGCCATTAGGAGCACCGGAGGACACCAGAGGACACAGAGGCACATCATTTTTTTTCAGATTACCTGTCTCATGCACTACTATCAGGATATAGTGACCGTTTTATAAAAATAACTTTTTTTAAATCATATTTGCTCCAATTCTACCATTTGCTCCATTAAGTGGCTGGAATTAGACCATAACATCACGTATACGCAACTGCATGCTTTCTGCTTATATAATGTACTGCCTCACCTCAATTGTGGCCAACTTGATTCTGCTTTCTTCAGTAAAGGCAATCTGGACCAGTCCCTTCTCCAGGTCTTTGGGATCCCGATCTGACACCGTGGCATACAAGAAGCTCTCAAAATCATCACACGACAGGCAGACCAGGGAACCATAGATGAGCCTCTTGGAGTTCTGCCACTGCACAAACTGTAGGATAGATGGAGGAAAGATTTGTAATATACATGTTGGAAATATGTGGAAAAACATGGAAATAAAAAATATGACAGTGAGCAAATTAAACTCCACATTCATTATGAAGAAATAAAGTTTTATCAACATATTTATAGGTATTCTAATGAATGACAAACTATCTTGGAGAAATCAGGTTGTTTTTTCTGCAATAAGGTCACCAAATCTCTTGGGATTCTGAGCTTTTGTACACAATACATGTCTGTTAACATTATATTGTAGTTTAATTTATCCAAATTTTAACATACTGTAATATTAATTTATTAATACTGTAATAATTTGGGCAAGTTCTTTTCCAACTTATTTGAACAAAATATTACTGCTAAAATTGCAGTTGTTGACTATATTTGACATCAACATTCTTCAAACCTGTGCATTTGTCTTTAAGGTGAGATATAAGGATGCAGATTTACCTCATTGTTTTAGATATTATTTTGTTAACAACTCTCAACTCCATAATTACCCAACCAGACAGAATCTTCATCTGTGTGTGTGTGAGTTACTGTATCTTATGGAACGAAAATGTCCATTTAATCGATTCCTCTGTGTCATTATCGCTGTATAAAAAGAGACATAAATGCTCTGCTGACAAAAACATTTGATTTGGAAAAAAATGAACACTCTTAGAAACTGTAAATATGGCAATTACTCCTGCTTAATTGTATATATTTTCTTTTGTTTGAACTTTACTCCTACACTATATTTGTATATGTGAAATGTTTTGAACACTAATATTTAAAATGTACAGGTGATTTTTGTCACGGTAATATTTTTACCTATTGTATGTCCTTTGGGTGTGGATTTTATATAAGCCATTATGGGTTTCTACCACACCCTCACACATATTTTACATCCTTTTCATGTGAATTGTATTTTACTGTCTTTTTATGTGTGAAACAAATAAACAAATATAAACAAGTTCTTTCCATTTGGCATTCAATTAGCTAAATACCACTGTATCTCTTAAAAAACATGCTTGATTATATTAGTCAAATGTCATACAGCCACTAAAAGTAACAAATATCTAAATCCATCCAGAGACTAACCTTAAGTGGCTCAACGTTAAACTGGACTTTGTAGGCGAGGCCAGTCGACGTGCACATGGGCACCACCACTTTTGTGTCAAAATATACTCTGATGTCATCCAAGTGCTTCGCCTTCAGGTGATCATCACCCCTTCCCTTGTCCATTCGGTTCCGAAGCAATTGCTGGATCCCCTCACGGAGTGGCCGCACAAAGTCCTCTCTCAGCAGCCGGAAGTGCGTGTCAAGGTAGATGTGGGTGTTTGTGTAGCGCTGAGAGGTGAGGTTGGGTCGAAGGAAGGGCCTGTGTTGCTGCTGGAACTCCTCAGGAGTTGGGTAGATGGGTATGGTCCTGAAATCTTGCTGATCGTCTTCACCTGGGTTAGAGACAGTGGGAATTTCAGTTACTCTACCGAATTGTGGCAATTATCAAAACGTCCCACAATATTTTATGTAGTGTTGGCTTAAGGGCAGGATATCAAAATCTAAAAGATATCTATAAAAGGCCGTTAGCTGGGTCCTCACCTCTGTTGCGTAGGAGGGCGTAAGTGTCCTTGTCTGAGCGCAGGGTACCCTCGCAGGATTTCTCCTGGAGGTGCTTGATCAGGTCCTGAATACTCTCCGCGCTCTCCTCCGTTTCAGGCTGGATGTCCACTCCTGATGCCTTCAGGCTTTTCATGGAGGCTTGGAGCAGCGTCAGGAGCAAACTCACAGACACAGCCGAGCTAGCAGGGAAGGTGCTGAGGACCTAATGAGCATATATTGAGGATAGTTAGTTAAAGCAGTGGTTCTCAACCTTGTCCAGTCGCAACCCCCCCCCCCCACCCGACGTAAACAGCTGTTTCTACGCGCCTCCCCCTGCTGATCTTTAGTGATTATTGTGACTGTTCTGATTAATTAATAGGCTAAATAAATAATGCTTTGTTTGTGATGACAATTTTGTTTAGTTTGAACTAGGGCTGTCAAAGTTAACGCAATAATAATAACGCATTAACGCCACTAATTTCTCTAACGCATTAACGCAACTTGCAATTTTTAGGTCATAGCGGGCTCAGTTTTAAATGTAGAGTGAAGATACTGGCATCATATGAAACTAGAAAACCTAAGCTAGTAGGACATTGGTACATGTCCTACTAGCTTGTCGCGAAGGAGGTTAAATAACGCTCCAAACTTGCGCTAAATTTCGGCGAGGAAAAACTGGCATGGCCATTTTCAAAAGGGGTCCCTTGACCTCTGACCTTAAGATATGTGAATGAAAATGGGTTCTATGGGTACCCACGAGTCTCCCCTTTACAGACATGCCCACTTTATGATGATCACATGCAGTTTTGGGGCAAGTCATAGTCAAGTCAGCACACTGACACACTGACAGCTGTTGTTGCCTGTTGGACTGCAGTTTGCCATGTTATGATTTGAGCATATTTATTTATGCTAAATGCAGTACCTGTGAGGGTTTCTGGACAATATCTGTCATTGTTTTGTGTTGTTAATTGAATTGATTTCCAATAATAAATATATACATACATTTGCATAATGCAAGTAATATGTGTCCAGTCCCATGTTGATAAGAGTATTAAATACTTGACATATCTCCCTTTCAGGTACATTTTAAACAGATAAACATGTGTGATTAATTTGCGATCAACTATGGACAATCATGCGATTAAATATTTTAATCGATTGACAGCCCTAGTTTGAAAAGCCAGCACCTAGGCATTGTCCAATGTGCTCCAGGCACTGTGGATTTTTGATGCATTTCGAGACTTTTTCTCTCCCCCTTCCCGCCGGAAATCCCCCGCCAGAAAATCACGTGCACGCACACTATGTCTCACAAACACATTCAAAGACAAATTATATCACTGGTACAAACGATGTCATGTAAAACCCATTCCCCAGTCTAAAATATGTTATTTTATTTTTAATATGTTATTTATTTTTTTCTCCACAACCATCTGGCGATCTCCAGAAATTATCTCGCTACCCCGTTTGGGGTCCCGACCCCAAGGAGTTCAACTACTAACCTAAGAATTGTCAACAGAAAGATACACACTCAGGCTAAAATAATACAGAACGCAACATCTTCTGTAAAAGTTTGAACATTGATGCTTGGACTTCTGTTGGCCTCTTCCGAGTCTATTAAATTATTTTAGTGTTATTTTTCACATATTACTTAATTCATCCTTCAGCTGAATTTACTAACTGATTGGTTTTTCCATTCACTCTGTTTACCTCTGACAGAATAGCCAGGATATTTTCCAGATGCCGTGGGTATTGTGCCCTACGGGCGGGGTTGGGCTCTGACCCCATGCCCACCAGATAGTGGGGCAGGACGGTGCGGAAGAACCCTGAATCTTTTAGGACGCCAGCCAGGTGCTGCAGGGTGCTTCTGTCGGTCCGTGATTGGAAGGCTTTACTCAGCACCAGGCAGAGGAGTTCGACGAGGTCCTGCCTCATTGTGGTTCCACTCAGGACCTCTTGCAGGGCAGGTTTAGAGGACAGGGTGATGGCCACTTCAGATGGATCTTTTCCAGAGAGTTCTTCCAGTGTTCTGAAACCCAGTCCATGACCATGTGGTGCCCCGGCAGAATTTGATCTCCCTCCATTCCTCTCTTGTCTGTCTCCAAAACCATTTCTCCTCTCGCCCCCTCTTCCTCCTCTTCTATCCACACTATGTCCTCCTCTCCTTACACCCATGTCTGCCATCCAACCTCTAGCTCCTTCTCCGTCAGCTGCACCTTGCGCTTCATTTCCGCCACCCCCCCTCCCTCCTCCTCCTCTCGGTCTGGTTCCTCCTCCATGGTTTCCTGCATCTCTTCTGCCCCATCTCCCTGCCTCTGCTCCTCTTCCTCTCCCTCTCCCCGCATCTGCTCCTCTTCCTCTCCCTGCCCCTGCTCCTCTTCCTCTCCCTGCCCCTGCTCCTCTTCCTCTCCCTGCATCTGCTCCTCCTCCTCTCCCATGCATCCCTACACCTCCTCCTCCTCCTCCTTCATCTGTCTCCTCCCTTTCACCTTGACTACTCCCACAGCTTGTTGGTGTTCTTCTTCTTCTACTTCTCCCTCTGCCTCCAGTAGCATTTTCACTTGTGTCACTATCAGCACCTGGGGGGGGGGGGGGAATTCAATTAAAATTAACACCTAGTTTGCTGGATTTGTACTCAGGGTTTTGCTTGATTGCCTCTACTGTATATTTACCACTGTTAGGTCCTCCTCTCTCCGTTATTAACGTATGTCGTAGGTCCATTTTCTTGCATGTGCTGGTTGCTGAAATTTAGGTTGGTTGATTTCTGAGTGGCGAGAAATGACAGTGAAAGGGAAAACAACACATTTGAGCATGATCACACAAGAATTTGAAGGATGCGTTATGTATGTATAAACAGTGGTGGAAGAAGTATTCAGGTATTTTACTTAAGTTAAAGTACATACGTACAGTATTAGCTCAATCCATATCAATATGTCATAATTATCAGCCGCGACAGCGCTGGTATTGTTTCTAGAGGTCGACCGATATGGGTTTTTTATGGCCGATGCCGATGCCGATTTTTTACAGAATCAGGACAGCCGATGGCCGATATATGATGCCGATTTTTTTTTGCCGATATGTTTGGCTGGATTTCTTTTCTTCCTCCATCTGATAAAATATAACAGCTTAATAATAACAAATAATACACAAAATGTCTTAACTTAAGTAAACATTTATTGAACAACACTTATGGTCTGTCTCTCCAATCTGCACTTTGTGTCTGCACTGCAGTGCATATTTTATTTTGTGCATGATGGTTAATAGTAGTAATAGTACAGGGCTCAAAACCTTTTAAGCACCTTTCCAAAACTGTCCTAAAGCATGTTTTTATTTATGTTTGTTGACAGACACTGTTACAAGCTATATGGCCATAATCTAAGTGATCAAAACATAATAATAACTTTGTTCACTCGTATTACACAGCCTGCTGCTCATATCTGCTATGCTGCGGACTACAAACAGGCCACTGACGTCATAGAGGCTCTGAAGGACCCATAGACACGTTTGATGAGGAAGTGAACTTTTTGCTAAATGTTTCGACAAATTGCTCGTGTTTCCGCCCTCACACGCAAACTTGCACTTATGACAAGCATTGTCAGCATCAACTCTAGTAAAGTGTAATCACGCTTTATAAGTTTAGTTTTCTCCGCCATAGTTACTAAGAGTAGAAGCTCTGTGTGTGTCTGCGCTGCAGCAGCGTGTATGTGAGAGCTGCTCCGCCCCAAACGCAGCTAACGTCACCTACGGAGAGAAATTCTCCGTTACCAAAAACAGAATTGATAACGTCGGAGCATTTCATATCTAACCAATTAAATATATAGGGCTTTGAAAGAGAAGAAGTTAAGCCTACCGGTTTCTCCCGGCAGAATGGCAATTTGATTGACACACAAGGGGCGGTGTCACACGTGTTCCACAGACACAACAACACTGGGCTGCCCGCAGATGTGCCTGCTTGATAATCGGCTTAATATGATCAGGCATCGGCCGATGCCGATTATGAAAAAATTTAAAATAATCGGCCCGATTAATCGGCCGACCGATAAATCGGTCGACCTCTAATTGTTTCCACCTTGTGAGTATGTGTGTGAGTCACACACACCCGCCCTCACTTTAAGCCCCTGGCCCGATTTGGCGTCGAGGCTGGTGTGATCCCATCGCAAGATGGTCTCTAGTTTATATTTTGTATTAAAGCTGCAGTGGGCAGAAATGGAGCAAATATGATTTAAAAAGTTATTTTTATCAACCTGTCACTATATCCTGACAGTAGTGCATGAGACAGGTAATCTGAAAAAAATATCATGTGCCTCTGTGTCCTCCGGTGCTCCTAATGGCATCTGCAAGATTTCACAGACCGGCGAAAAACAACCAATCAGAGCCGATCTGGAGTCTGCTGTCTCTGAGCAGCTGTCAATCACTCGCGCACTTCGATCAAAAGGTCAAACTAGGCAGCGCTGATCAAATATGAATCAATATTCTGTTACTGTAATGCCTATTTCTCGCCTCAAATGTTTTCAGAAACATCCTGTAGTGTACTCTTTAGCTGTAAAATGAGAAAGTTTGTGAACCGGCAACCATGTTGATATCAGTTGAAGAAATACCAAGCACCGCCCACCAGCTGGGGCACAGCCAATAGGAACGCTCAATAGGAACGCTCTCTCTCTCTCTGACATGACCTGTGATTGGTCAAAGTCTCTCGTCACGGGCTAGATTTTTTAAAGCCTGAAAACAGAGCCATGAGGAGGTGCAGAAGTCTAGTTTTCTCTCAGAAAACTTGAATTACAATATGCTGAAAGGTTATTATGGATTTTTTTTGCCCAATGATGTCAAAAACGTTCTGCCTACTGAAGCTTTAATAATCTAAATCTGAATAGTAACTAAAGGTGTCAAATAAATGTAGTGCAGTAAAAAGTGCAATATTTGCCTCCAAAATTTATTGGAGTAGTAGAAAAAAAGTAGCATAACATTAAAATACCCAAGTAAAGTAACTCAGAACTGTTAAGTACAGTACGTGAATGTACTTTGTCACATTCCACCACTGTGTCAGCCCATAAAAATAGCCAGCACTGAATGATGTTTTACACCGAGAACTGGTTGAGCTGGTTAAACTATTCTACACTGTAAACTGTTGTGTCCAACTATTATATGATTTACAAGGTCACTTGAGTGTTGGAGTCAGATAGGAAGGGGATGATGTCATTGTTTATAGCCTCTGAGGAAATGGAAGGAACCATTCTGTGTGTGTGTGTGTGTGTGTGTGTGTGTGTGTGTGAGAGTGTGTCTCAAGAGAAACATGCCATTTTGTGTGATATACACTTGAATTGTAATGTGTGACATGTTTAATTCGAAAGCATCTTTTATTCCAATAGTCTACTCATTCAGAGTGGACTTTGCTTGCTTGCAATTGCAATGACGAAGCAAGATGGCGCCCTCTGCTGGGTGCAGCAGGCCAGGACTCACATAGGTTTCTTTTCACCAGAAATGGGATGACAGCTTTCAACCGCATAAAAACGGCTTTTGTCACGGATGTGCTGAAATACCCTAAGGCTTTAGAAGTAGGCCTACAATACCCAACAAGCTAGTAAATGTGCGACGCCTTTTTATTTTGTTTTATCTAATTTACTCATATTCGAAACTTCGCAATAATTCTCTGCATTTCTTATCCTGACTAATAATGAGTAATTAGTCCGGATGTGTGTTTATTGTCAGTCAGTTTTTATTCATATTTCCTAATAATAATTTAGCCAGCTGCCCCTTCGCACCGACACAACAAAAGAAAGAGCGAGAGAGAGAGAGAGGAACTTACCCGAATGAAATCCACTTGACTTTAATATGTCCACCTACCTACATAAAGCTAGCAGGCCTATTAGCTAGCATCACAACACACAGCCTTCTTCCTCTCAGTCGGCAGTCTCTATCTCTGACTCGGCTGTGGCTGCTGCTCACACTGCTGCTCGGCTCAGAGGAAGCTGCTATTTATATGCTCTGTCGTTTTCGTTTTCGTTTCATCAGAACAGACATGCCACACCTGCTGAATGAGCGACATGAAAAGCACGTGTTCAACATCTATGTACACATTAGCCCGACTACAGTGCTGTTTAGTGTCGGGCTGGTTTTATTTAGGGTGGTATTCAGATATTTTACTGAAAATCCTACTATAGGGGAAAATACCCCATTACAAGAAGTAATGGAAGTGCTATCAGCAAAACATTTGAAGACAGCAAAATGGCTTAAGTAATTAGAGGAAACGACTTTTTGCTTTTCTCGAGATAAATCAACTCCAGTGCCATTTGATAACTCATCATTTTGAGCAGGGCCGGCTCTAGCCCTTTTGGTGCCCTATAGGCGAAATTTGGATTTGGAGCCCCCCAACTCCCACCACACATCAGACATCACAATGGTTTTAAAGTGGCAGTAGGCAGTATATTTTTGGCATCATTGGGCGAAAACTCCATAATAACCTTTCAGCATATTGTAATAGTAGAAGTGAAAACTACTTCTGCACCTCCTCATGGCTCTGTTTTCAGGCTTTAAAAAATCTATAGCCTGTGACGGGAGACTTTGGCCAATCACAGGTCATTTCAGAGAGAGAGAGCGTTCCTATTGAGCCTTCCTATTGGCTGTGCTCTGGCTGGTGGGCGGTGCTTGGTATTTCCTCAACTGGTCTCAACATGGCGGCCGGGTCACAAACTTTCTCATTTTACAGCTAAACAGTACACTACAAGATGTTTCTGAAAACATTTGAGGAGAGAAATAGCCGCACAGTAACAGAATATTGATTCATATTTCATAAGCGCTGCCTAGTTTGACCGTTTGGTCGGAGTTCACCAGTGATATGATTGACAGCCGGCTCGTAGACGGCCGCTGGACGGCAGGCTCCAGAGGCCTTTACTACAAGGCAGGATTTGCGGTTAGCGAGGTAACTTCAGGTTTAACCCTGGGTTTTTCCATCCTACGAAGGTGGATCACTTCTTACCGGGGTAGATCACCATGGTAACTTATGCTGAACACCTAACCTGCTCTGGAGCAGGTTATGTTCCAGATAAGAGATCAACTCCTATAAAAGCACCGCCTACTGACCAAACAGAGCTCGGAGTGCGGACCGTATGATAATATTACACAAATACGAAGCAGTTTAAGTCATAATCCAGGCTGAAAACAACACAGTTTAAACTGACAAATGCAGGAAGGACAGCTGGATTTATGCTGTGGGTGCTTACCGCTTTGAATTATGTTTTTATATTTATTTTTTTACTTGCTCTCAAGTCCGTTTCACATCGCCGGAGTCGGGGACACAGCTGAGAGAAGGCTGAAATAGTCATACACGCCACAACCTAGTCAAAGGGCTTAAAGAAGTGTGGTCTATTCACCCATTACACTTCTGAAAGATATTTATAATATCACTGCCCCATCTAGACGACTATATCTGACGTTTGACTGTTCCGTTAAATTAATAAATCTGTTAATTTACACATTCACACACATCGGCATTCCTTTGCCAGCTGTCCTTCCTACTTTTAGTCTGGATTATGTGTTTAACTTCTTCGTATTTGTCTTATATTATAGTCCGGTTCCTTTTTAAAATGTGCCACTCTGCTGACAGTAGACTTGTCCATGTCTGTAATTGGTCAGATGCTGCAAACACCTCCCCTTTCATGTGAATGCGCGCACAGCCAGATTGAGAAACCCTGGGTTGATTTACCAAATTGATAACCACCTTCGTAGGACCGTTTAGCGGGATCGCAGTTGTTAGGGTTAGTGAAGCCAGATAACGAGAAGATACCCTGGGTATGTTGAACTCGCTTCATAGTACAGGCCCCAGCTCTGATTGGTTGTTTTCCTCCGGTCTGTGAAATCTTGCAGATGCCATTAAGAGCACCGGAGGACACAGAGGAACATGATTTTTTTCAGATTACCTGTCTCATGCACTACTGTCAGGATATAGTGACCGTTTTATAAAAATAACTTTTTTTAAATCATATTTGATACATTTCTACCCACTGCAGCTTTAAGACAAAAATTAAGGTTTTTATTTTCATAAATAACTGTATTTATTGAAATATAAATAAGAAATTGTTCCCTGAATGTAAAAACGGTGTTCATTTTTGGAGATTATTTTGCTGAACAAAACGTGGAAGTATCATAAACATCTGTTTGCCACAGTTTATTTTCTGCAACAATCCAAAACCCAATGGAAAAATCCCATTGTCTTTTTGTCGAGGGAACCAGGGCGATGCTAACTTCCTGGTTGGCCTACAAAAATTCGTCATCCCTGGAGCACTCTATATGGCCAATGCCTTCAACCGGCCCTGGGGTCTTGAGATCATTCTTTTTTGGTTTATAAATAATTGCAAGCATAGTTCTCGGCTTCTGTAAGTAGGCCTAAACATGTTTTGTATTTAAAATCGTCATCTGCAAGTTAGGCCTAACTATTGCTGTCAAATACACCAAATGTAAAAAAAGTGCAATATGTCCCTCTGGAATGTAGAAGAGTGGAAGTAATTAAGTAGGATACAATGCGAATACTCAATTAAGGTAAATCGATCAGTCAATCAATAGATCAATCAATCAACTAAACTATAATACTACTAATAATAACACATTATTATTATTAGTATGCTAATTTTATTATTGTTATTGCTATTATTATTATTATTATAGAAAACATGGCAATTATGGGTTACGGTCTCAGGACACTCTGCTTATGACTGTTCCCAGAGTTCGGACTGAGTTGGGAAAGAAGGCCTTTATGTTTTCTGCACCATCTGCATGGAATAGCCTGCAAAATGACCTTAAACTCCAAGGACCTAGTCACTGTAAATGAATTTAAAGGCATGGTGAAATCTTTAGAAACGGACTCTATTGATAATTGTACTTGTTTTGTTTGAAATAGGATTATATGGCCTTCCTGCACTTTTTCGGTATGGCACTTTTGAGCTGATCTATTGTTTGTTTTTTTAATGTGTGTGTATGAAATTGTTTGTACTGCTGCCATTCTTGGCCAGGTTGCTCTTGAAAAAGAGATTTTAATCTCAATGGGTCTAACCTGGTTAAATAAAGGTTAATGAAAAATTGCTATTATTATTGTTATTATTATTGTTATTATTATTATTATTATTATTATTGTTGTTGTTGTTGTTGTTGTTAGTCATTAGTATTTGATAAACAGCCGGTGACGCCTCCTCGTCATCACCTCCCATCAGCCTACGTCATCATTCGGTCAGAGCAGGGAGGCTAGCTAAAGCTGATGAATCCTTCCGGTCGCTTCCGTCAATGTAAACATGTAAACATCTAGCCCCTTCAGCAGGCTATGGTGTAACCGTATCGCTATTAAGCGGCGTTTCCTAATTGTTAACCAGTGTGTCTGTAGTCCGGGTAATGATGGCTGTGTCGCTGAAAACAGCAGTTTCAGAACCGGGTCAATGTAGTGTTAGCTTGATAACTAGCTAACACTCACTAGCTGTAGCTACTTAGCCAACCTGTCAGGCCGTGTTTGTGTGAGGCTGGCCTCGCTAATCAAACAGCGAGCTTCCGGTTAGCAGCCGCGAAGGGCTAAATCGAGGTTAGCCAAGCCAAGGAGGGATGGCAGGTAATGTAATCTAACAAGGACACGTCGAGAAGCGGAGAGAAAATGAATAGATCTAGTGCTGGTGCCCCGTCACCTGTGAATGGGAGACAAGGGAGCGGTGAGTGTGTCGTAGTTAGCTGTCTTCATTCTGGGTAATCATGGGGTTTTGGGCTTTCCAGCAGTCTCCAAATATACTTTTTTAATGCCTAAAACGTGACGGCTTGTGTCTGTTGCTGGAGTTGGCTAACCATGTAACCTCTGCAAGTGTGTTAACTCACGTTAGCTGCACGTACAAGTATTGTTAACTCTTCCAAGATAGAAGAAGTAAGCACAGGCTAACTTGCTAGTTTGTGTTTTCTGTGTCTCAGGTTGGGACACCAGACGAAAGAGGAAAACTGCGGACATCACGCAGGCCCTCAGTGCTAGTCCAGTGGATGTGGCTGCTTTGAGGAGGATGGCTATCAGTGAAGGAGGACTGCTGACTGATGAGATACGCTGTCAGGTCTGGCCCCGGCTTCTCAACGTCCCTCCTCACGTCTTGGAACAAGAGCCAGGTAACATGTTACATAGCTGCATATGCACAAACACGAGCAATGTATAGGCTACATATCTATATATGCATTCATACATACCTTCCATTTCCCACTATGCATAGCAAATGTTAACATAATAGAGTCTTGGCAGGTGCAAGATCTCCCACATACAGTATTTGTCTAGTGTATGGTAATGCTGATGGTGGCGTGTCTTGTTCAGAAACGGTAGAGCGGGAGAATAACAAGGACTACAACCAGGTGCTGCTGGATGTCCAGCGCTCGCTGCGGAGGTTCCCACCTGGTGAGTAGAAGCCGTACCTGCTCAGGGAATGGGTTCTCAAAGCCCTGCTGTATGTATATTCCTGCAGAACCACTGATACACCTACAGATGAACACACACTACCAGGCTGTGCACCAGTCCTGAGCACCAAATCTAGAGATTTTGACTTGTAAGTTAATGTGTTAAATTTACTGTAGTGCAACTTATAATTTGTAAATCAAGGGGGATTGAACCAGACAGAAAACAACATATTTGCTCATGGGTAGAGGGGATAGTTTTCATTTGGAACTTGTTGATAATTAGTGTTATTACACGGCTTTGCTGAATACTTGATTCTGATTGGTCAGTCACAGCGTTCTACGGTCTGTAATTTCTTTATAGCAGACCGTTGCTATGTATAACAGACCGTTATGGACGCAGTTCTGATCTCGGACTCTGGCGGACCATTTTTGTGTGAAATTATTGATTTCTTAAATAAGTAGCAGTGTAATAAGCGGGTTAATGTGCAGTTAGCGGATCATTGTTGTGAAATAAACCCCTCCAGGGTGATGCAAGACCCGTCCGCTTTGTTTCGGCATCGCCCTGTTGGGGTTTATTTCACAACAATGACCGGCTCGCTGTACATTATCCCTTACTTGTTATATTGAGTTCAATACCAATGACAAATGCAACATATTTGACACGTTGTGTAAATAGAGTCATTTCAGCTCTTTCATAAAGCCATCCACTTGCCTCTGCAAATGACTAAATGACATTCACTTAAGGAAATCTACATGTATTATCCTACAGAGCAATGCAATGTCAAAGCTTTGCCACTACTTGCCGTTAGTGTTACTTTTGCTTGCAGTTAACTTGGCACACAGGTTGCGTTCGAAATTCCATACTAACATGTTAATTAGTACGCCAAAACAGTATGTGAGATTTTTTAGTATGTTCGAAACTGTAACATGAAACCAATAGTATGCAAATTGCATACTATTTCCGGTGACATTTCAGAGTATGCAAACGCTGGACAATACGGCGGCATAAATATCCCACAATGCATTGCGGTAGAGACGACGACGTTCATAACAGATGTTGACGGACAGCTCTGTAACGTCAATAACGCTTCAATTTAAGTGTAAGTATAAGATTGTAAATACATACTATTGTTTATTCACACAAAAATATGTTGAACGTTAGTACACATATTGGGTATGTAGTGCATAGTATGTGATTTCGGACGCAGCCTGACAAATTTCCAGAAGAGCGCTTTAGAGATTCAGCCAATTTGTCAACTCTGCAGTACTGGAATCTCTACCTTACTAGTATGTATACTCTATCAATTTAACACTATAAGATAAGATAGACTTTATTGCCCCAAAGGAAATTTGTCTTGGACACATACGGTATCTTTTCTTCAAGGAGCTTCACCCAAAAAGCTTTTCTGGTGGGAAGAAAAATGTCTGCACTGTGGTGATCTCAGTCTCTGCAAGCTCTGATCTCAGTGAAGTTTGATGGGCCGAACTGTGAGGGTGGAAGTCAAAAGAGTTCTGCCTTCAAAATAAAACTGTGGAATTTATTATTGTTACTTTTGGAAGAAAAAAACCCTCAGCATTAATATACTGTACTGTACTTTTCAATCAGTGTCCTTTAAATATATGAATGTACCGTATTTACGCAGAGCACAGCAGAATTTGTACCAATTAGGTTTTATCCTGAAATTATGGAAATTTATTATGTATTTGTTTGTTTGTTTTTCATCTTTCTGGCGGGTTTGACTGGTAGGTGAACCAGCAGTGAATGCTGCCATTCATGCTCCTTATTATCTTCTATATAACACAACAAGCACGGTTTCTAATCACACGCCAGTTTAAATGAGCATGAACAAATTCTGACTGAATTGTTTATGAAAAATTGGTATTGCTGCACCTCTGACATTTTACATCTTTGGGGTCATTGATGTAGTGGCCTATATAAACTGACAGCTGTATTTTATTTTGGGTGGACTTGTCCAGGTATGCCAGATGAGCAGAGGGAGGGTCTCCAGGAAGAACTAATTGACATCATCCTCCTAGTTCTGAAACGCAACCCCCAGCTGCACTACTACCAAGGATACCATGATATTGTTGTCACCTTCTTATTGGTCCTGGGAGAGCGCCTTGCAACTGCTCTTGTGGAAAAGCTCTCCACACACCACCTCAGGTACTTCACACATGTAATCTGCAGCAGCTTTTTTACTCTACTACCTCTAGACCTTTTCAAACTTGATAACATAAACATTATAAATGGGCTCCTTCTGTATTTCCTGTTGCAATGTTTGTTAATGCAGTAGCTGACAGGAAGTAAACTTGGACCAAAGCTGTTGTCCTAGCAAAAGAATAGCAATAAAAAGGTCTTATTTTCTCAGTTTTGTTTCTGTTATCCGTCCACATTTCGGAATGAAAAACATCCTTTCCCTCCCTCCCTGCCCTCCCTCCTTCACCTCCTAACAGTGGTCTATTGTGCACTCTGAAAGTGCTCTCTGTTTTATCCTCTTTTTTTAGGGACTTCATGGATCCTACCATGGACAACACGAAACACATTCTTAACTATTTGATGCCCATCATTGAGAGGGTCAACCCTGACGTGCACGACTTCATGCAACAGTAAGACTCTCTGCTGTTTTAGTATTAACAGGCCAAATCAAATTATTTTCTGTCGTTCATTAGAGGATACCTGTAAGTCTCGGACCACATACGACGTGTGAGCAGCGCGTGTGTGTCATGGAACCTCTTGCTTTTTATTTCGGCGTCCATGTTAACAGGTCAGAGCAGCCACACAGCGCGGCGCAGGCGCGGCTTGGCTGCGTGTCTATTTTTGCTGCGTCTCTTCTAGAGATTCGAGGTCTCGCGTATTTTGAAATGATCAGTGAAAATGATCTTGTGACAGTATATTGACATCATACCAGCATCAGTGTCTGTATCTGTAGAATATGCCACAGACATGGGAAAAAAGTAAACATTTATTTTTAACTCAACACTTCCTGTTTCCATTTCAAAATAAAAGCCCTCTAGCATTTTTTTCTGTGGACAGAATCCCTGCATTTGTTAACACAAGGCTTTTATTCTGAAATATTTGCAGGACAGTGTTTTGGAAAATGCAGTGACTTGCAGCTCCATAAATTTATAGAGTACCGGCTTTTAATCATGGATTATTATTATTTACAAATGAGCACAAACTTCTTAACCTTTTTCTTGTGACATTTATAATTAAATGAAATGGCCATTATGAAAGGCAAACAGTATGTTGAAAGACAACGCTGGCAGTAGCAGCGCAGCCACAGCAACGTTGTCGGTGTGGCCACCACAGGCGTTGGAGACGCCGCAGTTCAGCGAGGCAGCCGCCATGTGCTGCTCAAGCGCCCAGTATGTCCCGGCCGTAAGACGTGAAACTTCGCAAAATGAGAAATCCATTCTCACTTTCTATGTAGTATGAACATAATTTGCAAGGTAATGCAGCTATAATTAAGGCAGTAACAGTATGAATATTAAAAGGCTTCATACCCAACGACGCTTTCCCTGTGGTTTTGAAATGTGTTGTTCGTCTTACGCCTCCTCCCATTAAGGGTTGGCTCAGCATCCTCCCCATTCACAGCGCCCGGAGGGGATACATGTTTTGATTATGAAATGTAACACCATTTATATCTATTCTACAAATTGTTTCCACCAATGTCTGCTGTCTTAAATGAATACATGTGTATTTAGTGAATTTAGTTATCTGAAGCAGTATTGCTCGATATGAATCCTGCTGTGCCTGTTAAGATCTTCTTCCAAGTGTTTTAAAACAATTAATGGTAAATCTCAGCATGCTCAAATCAAAAGATGATGGTAATGTTGTAAGAGAAGGAGAAGGGTGACTGTGCACTTACAGCATACTGATCCTATTATTACAGCTCGAGTTATGTCTGTAAAGACTTAACAACAAAGGTCATCAAGTCCTCCGCTTTGAGGGCTAACATGACTGCTGCCCTCTCTGTCCGTCAGTTCCAGATACCATAGCATAACTCTAATTTTATATAATGAATGCTGTAAATTTGTCGCTGAAGTGGAGCAAGAGCACACGTTACAGTTTTGTGCGCTGAATGTAAGTTGATCTCTGCCGTGTATCGATTGATTCTCAGGGCGGAGGTGGGGACAGTCTTCGCTCTCAGCTGGCTGATCACCTGGTTTGGCCACGTCCTGTCAGACTTCCGCCACGTTGTCCGGTTGTATGACTTCTTCCTGGCCTGCCATCCATTGATGCCCATCTACTTTGCTGCTGTGGTGAGTTTCCTACCGTATAATCAGCTCTCCTAGTGTGCAATTCAGAGGGACTGATTTAGAAACTCAGCTTTCATTTACAGTACATGAACGCAAGTCTGCTGAATCAGTTATAGACTAGAACATTTGTATGAGCTACATGTATTGATGTGTGAGTCAGAGGCCAAAGGTTACGCTTTGAGGAGTTGTTGTTCTTTTTATTGGCGGCTTTGCATGCTGCACTAGGTAACCTGATTGTCCTTC
The DNA here is from genome assembly GCA_916701645.2 of Sebastolobus alascanus. Lineage (NCBI taxonomy): Eukaryota > Metazoa > Chordata > Actinopteri > Perciformes > Sebastidae > Sebastolobus > Sebastolobus alascanus. The sequence continues at coordinate 545,208 of CAKAOJ020000077.1, read as the reverse complement.
GCCCTTCACACACCCTGTGTGAGGAGACTCCGGGTGTACTGTCACAAAGATAAAGCCTTGATGATGTCCCAGCTCCAATGTTAAGCAAGGATGGGAGCTGGCCTTGGCTGCATACAGACAAATTGTCTGCCTCTTCCCATGGTGTGATTTTTACTAGACTTTGTGAAACATATCAAGCTGGGAAGAATGTATTGATACTTAAAGGGGACCTATTATGCTTTTGTGCATTTTCTCTTAATTGTAGTGTGTTTATATAGTTTTTTTGTGCATGTAAAAGGTCTGCAAAGTTACATAGTCCATGCCAAAGGGAGTTACTCTCCCCCACAGAAACACTGCTCCTGAACTGCCTGAAACGCCTTGCTTGAAGTCCCACCTTTTCTTCCGTAACGTGGTGATGTCACCAAGTAACACATTTGCCTAGCTACTAGTTTGGCACGCACTCAAACAAAGCTTAGTTAGAGCGGAGCTGGAGCGTAGTCCAAAGTGTTTGGTTCAGTTGACCAATCACAACAGTGGGCCAGCTGACCAATCAGAGCAGACTGGGCTTTTTTAGGAGGAGGGGAGGGGCGGGGCAGGAGCTCAAACAGAGCTTTTCAGACAGAGGTTGAAAAGAGGTGCTGCAGCCCAGCCAGTATGAGAAAAATAAAGCGCTTTTTGAACATTAAAGCATGTAAACAGGTTCTATTAGAAACCCAAAATACAAGTATGTACCTGAAAATAAGCATAATAGGTCCTCTTTTAAGTTTTTGGTATGACTGTGTCCATGCATACAAGCTGTACCAAGATCTCTAATGGAAGATTTGTGGTAAATAAACTTCAAGTAAAGACAACTAAGGCTCATAGAGATTATTCTTGTATTCATCAAAGAGAAGATTCACCAGAAGTACAAGTCTTCTTCACCACGGCCCGCTGAGTTACCTATGTGTAATAACAAACGTGCCCGTTGTGTTTTATTGGTACTTGTGTCGCAGATCGTGCTGTACAGAGAAGAGGAGGTGTTGGAGTGTGAATGCGATATGGCCATGGTTCATCACCTGCTGTCTCAGATTCCCCAGGACCTACCATACGAGACACTCATCAGCCGAGCGGGAGACCTCTTTGTCCAGTTCCCTCCCTCTGAAATGGCCAGAGAGGCTGCCTCACATGACAGGTACTTAACTCCTTAAGCTGGGGACACACCAAGCCGACATCACAGAACTAGCGGCGACGAAGGCCACCCGTTGAGTCGCCTCACGTCGCCTTTGTCTCGGCCAAAAAGTTGCACTCGAACACACCGCAAAGACTACAGCCGACGGCCAACTACCACGTACGTTCTGCGCCTGCGTGAGATGAAATAAGCCTCCCTACCAGGAGGTCGCGTTAGTCTGTATTCGTCATTCAAAAAGAGAAACCGGAAGACCAAGGACTGAGGATATACAAGCCGTTGTTATGATACGTACATGAAATAAAGCGGTGTCTGCCAACCATTTTCACGCCACTCTCGCTCACCACTTAGCTTCACTCCAAATGGCCATATCGTTGTGAAAATATCTGTGTATTGGAATGATCAGATGAGATGAAGAAGAAAAATGAAAAGAGCCGTCGGTGTTTTTCCCCTTGACTTTACTTGTTGGCTTGCTTTCCTCACGTCCGTTTCGTACGATTCGTTTAAGCTGAACAGCCAATCGGAGTGATTTCTCTCACCGACAAGATCCGATCAACATGCTGAATCGGCAGAAAAAACACTGACACGGGCAGACTAGAGCCAACGGTGCGAGACACACCGATTTGAAAAACTAGGCCGTCGGACGCTCACCGACGGCCCCAAACAGTCCGACGGCCGACCGTCGGCTTGGTGTGTCAGGGCCTTTAGGGTTTCCACCTTGCCTTTACAGATGCTAGGAATCACTCATTTCTCTGCTACAACCTTTGCACTCTGAAATATCAATATGTCTGTATATAACAATAATCACTTACTTCTACTTCTTAACTGCGGTTTCTCACCGTTCTTTTCATTAACACTTTCATTTTCTGTCTGTCTTGGTCTCTCTCTGTATCTATCTCTTTTCCTCCTAAGCATGGCAGCCTCTACCTTTAAGGACTTTGACCTTGCGTCCACTCAACAGCGACCAGACTCCGTTCTCCGTCGCCGACGCAGACAGAAACAGGCCGCGCTGGAGAGCTCGGCGGCGAACGCAGTAGCGGCCGTGGCCCGACCTTCAGCGGCACGGCGGCTCGTTCGACTGGCCGTCATGGGTCTCACGGTGGCTTTAGGGGCGGCGGCTCTCGCTGTGGTCAACACCGCCCTGGAGTGGGCCCCCAAACTGGACTTGTTTCCTTGAACTGCTCCTCTTTCTACCCCCAACGTATGTGTCCTTGACCGAATCCAGCCGGTGGGTCTGTTTCCCAAGAACCCTTTAATTAATGAAACCACAAACACGCAGTCGACAACACTGTCTGGAGTGTTCTCTCCAAACTGAACCAGTTAACGCTCCACTTTCGTCTTCTAGGATGTGCGGTAACATCCTATGTGGGGCATCTAAGGCTCCAGCTGAAGGTCCTTTTTATGACTCCTGATATACAACAGCAACAACTGCTGGTGTTCTGAAGTGAAGCATCCATCCTGTTATAACAAAGAGACTGTTTTTCTAAGAACTATTACTGACGGTGTCATTATTAAAGTGTATTTATATTTGGTATTAGGATAATCTGATATTGAGTTATGCTCATAGAAATATATGCTGAAAGCTTGGTGGACTCACAACACTTGAAACTGCTGCCAATTAAGAGAACTGGAGTGAATGTATGAGAGTGTGTGTGTGTGTGTGTGTATGTGGTCGCAACCCATTTGTTATCTATTTGATACCTGGACTGAGACCAAATAGAGGATTGTTAGAATCCTTTGTATAATTTACCGTTTCTTAATTTATAGGGATGTAAGCAGCTGTATAGAGAGATGGTCACGAAACACAGGCACCTTTTTTAAGGTCAGCATTTTATTATGTTTTAGATCATTTTGTCCCTTTTTTAAGTTGTTCAAATATGCCTTTTTACTCAAGAAAAAAAAGATCTTCCTTTCTGGTACCGAGTATCTTTAAAACACATCAACAGTTGTCACCCTTGACGACGCATTTTATTTCTGACTCATGGTTGGGGGTCAGCTACACATATCTATAAGAAGTTTTAAACAAAATGTTACTGGTGTTATCAAAGTAGATGTATTGTAGCCTTTTGTGTCTCTAAACCTCTGAGGATTCAGCCCCAGAATTGAGTACAGCTTTGTCCAGGAAGTAAAAAAAAAATCAACCATATTGAAGTAGTTTTACTTGAGCTTTCCAATTATTTACTCACTTAATGGTTTGGTTGCAAAACCTTAAAAATGTGTCTGTGTTTCATGTCTTCTAATAACCAGGGTATGCTTTCTGCATAATTTTTTTCTGGAGTAGATGATTAAATCTTTCCTTTATAGTTTAGCAACACACTCACTCAATGCCTGGTAACAGAAAATATCAGATAAACAGCAAGTCGAATGAAGGAGATATACTGTAGTCTTTGGGTTGGCACAGTGGGGGACCTAGTTTGCACTGACTGCAGTCATTTTGCAACATCACTTTTAAAATGAGTTTGATAGGTAGGTGCTTTTGTCAAACCTGTTGTAAGGGTGCTCCTGTCAGAAAAAAAGCACTTGAGCCTTCAAATTAATGCTATCCAAGTTTGTTTTTTTTTGTTTTAAAACATGTACTTAGCTTTAACACATGCCATTTAGTAAGTTGGATTGCGTTAAGTTTAGCATTTGCATTTCCGAGGCGGTCCAGCTCATTCCAGTGTTCCAGTCATTTTCATCCAGTCACATATTTAAAGTAAAAACTTAGGTTTCAGTTGTCACCTGAATAGCCAATTCTTATCAGAAACATACATAGCAAATAGTATGTCAGAGCACTTCGTTCTGAGATAGTGAATTTGGGTTGTCTGTAATCTTTATGATGTATTTTGCTAAACAAAAAATCTACAGAAATATTGACTTAGTTCTAGGTCACCTACGTTGTACTGCACAACAACCAGTCAGCTAAAATAGTCTCACTTCAGGTGAAGTCATTGAAGTGACATGTTGAGAGAAGCTACTGTATTAGGAACTGAATACTTGGGCGTCCCGTTCCTATATTCTAGTCGATTGGTTTATTGCCTTTGTGGTGAACCACTGATTCAGCTGTTAGTGGATCTACAAACTGATCAGAATGAAGGTGACCTGGAACGTGTCCGAGGACGCTCTGAGGTGCCTGAGGGTGTAGTCCTATTGTAATATGCACCATGTATCTGCACTCAGTGGTTTTCATTTGTTGTCATTGCACTAAATAATTTATCTGCCTTTTATGTTTATTTTGTTATAACAAAAGTGTCACACTAATGTAAAGTTGTACAAGAGAATGCTAATAAACTAGAGTGATAATATTCAATGCACTAGTCTGGACACAGTAATTCATATGTACCTGATAATTTGTACATAATGTCACATCAAAGTACTCTGGTATTAAGAACTGCACTATAGAGTTTACAACTAAATACCATTTCTATACAGCAACAGGATGTTTTTTTTCAGATATGATGAAGATCCAGCTGAACCTTTCAATAATACATGCAAATAATGTATCTGACTAAAGTCATGTAACAAGAAATGACTCAATATTACATTTCTTCAAAACCTGTTTTTAAAGGTACAGTGTGTAGGATTTGGCGGCATCTAGTGGTGTGGTTGCAGATTGCAACCAAATGAGAACCCCTCCGCTCACTCCTCCCTTTCAAGACTGCGTTAACGTGAGCTGCCGAGTGCGAAACCGTGGTGACGGTGACGTGGTGAGGTCATCCTTACCATAATAACACTACTTTAGTAGTAACAACACTTTACTTTACTACGGTACCACAGTTTTGCACTCTGCGGCTCACGTCACCGCAGTTTCACAAGTGCGTCGGAGAACTGCGGAGGCCTTAAGGGAACGTAAAAACACGAAAGGCTCTCTCTAGAGCCAGTGTTTTGGCTGGGCTAGAAACATGGCGGACTGGGACCCGCTCCCTATGTAGATATGAAGGGCTCATGCTAAGCTAATGAAATCACGATTCTCAGTTTCAGGTGATTATACACTAATGAAAACAGAGTTATTAATATTATATTTCATTTCTGCTAATAGATCCCCAGAAATGTTACACACTGTTCCTTTAATAATGGTACATGGGCCATTTTAGGACATTTCTGACTCCGCCTGTACGGTGAGGCTCATCACTACGTTGGCTGAACTCTACTCAGCCGATACTTTGTGAGACTTGTCTCAACAGCTTCAGCTGTCCTTTGTCAGACCAGTTTTTCTTTGAGCTTAATGTTAACATATTTCATTATGTTACAGTAATGCTAACATGCTACTGCATGCTTTGATTCCAGTTTATTGGAGTTGAGGCCTGTCTCTTAAAAAACAAACAAAAAAACATTGAAGTGAAGTAGGGATGCACCGATGCGACTTTTCCAGTCCAGATACAGATACCTGGTCTTTGGGTATCGGCCGATACCAGTGTTTAATTAATAAACTGTATGCCTCACTGTGTGGAAGTGACTGGGATCATTCTGTTATGGCAACATCAGGCCTGACTTAAACATCGCTTTCCTAACTTTGTAAAACAAATGTAACAATTAATAGATATAAATTTACTGAATTGTTATTTATTATTAAAATAATAAATTGTACACCAGCAACTTGGAAAAACATCTTCAACATTAACAGGAATTACAATTCAAGTGTAAACCTTTTTAATGAAGCAACAAATTGGTCAAAACTTAAACAGGAATTAAAATTCCAGTCTATAATATATGAACATAGAATTGAATAGATCAGCCCCATTGTCACCGATACCTGATCCAGCTATCCAGTATCGGCCCGATACCCAATATTGGTATCGTTGCATCCCTAAAGTGAAGCCCAAGAAAATTCACGGATACAAGACATAAACAAAATATATTGTATATGTGATAGCACATTGGTTACTGTAGTTCTTGAGGAATGAACACTTGAGAACTCAGTCAAAGTCCTGAATACCTGACGAAAATACAGCATCTTTATTTGTCCACCGCGCCATGTTTCAAACTCATACTTCAACGTCAATTAGTGCTTCAGAGCAGCTTGTTTTGCTTTATGAACACATTCATTCAATGTAAACAACATCCTTCACCACAGTCTGATTATTCGACTAAAAGAAAATCTATTGCTATTGTAGCACTGATAACAAATTAATATTTTAGTCACTTATCAAGCAAAAATAGCAAACATACACTGGTAACTTTAAAAAATAAAATCTTTGGTCAAGTTCACTTAGGAAGATATGTCACTTTGGTATCCAGCAATCTTAACGCTCATTTGTCTTTAGCTCTGGCATGGACTGAATGATGAAATGAAATAATCCAAATATTCATGAATGAACGTCATAGTTAGTTGTAAATTAATTGTAGCCCTACTTCACACAGATATAAACATCGGGAATTCATCATTTATGGAGTTGTTGGCTGTGGGGTGAAATTTGAATATACTGAATTTGAGTATTGGCCCTTTTCTGCATTTTTGTCTGAAAAGATTACAAATGTAATTTTGGTGTGTTTATCCGATTTAAGTTTTGAATTAAACTCAAGTAAATAAAGCAATGTGATTGCAGCCTCATCACACTGAATTGTGATGAAAGCAGTAGCCAGAGGTCAAAATGTATATTAAGCATTAATTTATCAAAACAGTATTATTATCGCAGAAGATCCCAGTAAAGCTTATTTTCTCACACTGACAGGTGACATCCTCAGCTGCGGAGATGTAGAAGATATAGCTGGCCGTTTGTATAGCTTGTGTGTAGCATTTATATCACATCCTTTTTACCACACCAACGGAGAAAGGTGTGCCTCAGTGACAAGACGACGTACTCCTGTACAGTCTCTTGTTACTACAGCATTGAGAATAAGGCTAAAAGTAAGCAAAGAACACATTAATGTAGCCAGCATTAAGCTAACAGCCTAAACATCAGCTGAGGTCCTTCAGACGTTGCATGTGTGTTCATTAGTGTGCTTCTTCCCTCAGTGGCAATTTTGGCAGTTTGGATGGCAAGGCTGATGATTGACTCGGCATCTGCAGCCCCCAGATGTGTCGCCGCTGCCCTGTAAGACACAACAGAAGAAAAAGTTATATAACGCATGCGCTAACTTTCCTGAATACTGAATCAACACGGTGAAAAAGTGTTTTTTATCACATCAATATTTTTTATTTTTTTTTACATTTGGTCCCCAGCGAGCTTGTTTGGTGACCCAGCAGATTTCCGTCTTGCACATCAAACAGCAGATCCAATCGCAGCCATCTTTTTTCTGGACGATGATGTCACACAGTGGACATTTCATGGCCTCCCCGTTCTGTAGCAGGCTCTATGTTGACATACAGTGAAAGCATGTAAAAATGTAAAGTAGCCACAGGGAGACAAATGTACAAATAATACAACTACTCAGATAATCAACACCTGCGGTACAAAAATGCAATTCAAGATGATTGATGGTGATTTAAAAAATATACCTGAGGTGTTGCTGGAGCCACAAACATATTAAAATGGATATTAAAATATAGAGTGTGCAACTAACTAAATTGTAGTTGTAAATTTACGAGAGAAAAACCTTGGATATTCAAATTTACAAAAAAAAAAAACCTCACAAATTTGCAAGATTATGAAATTTAATCTCAGAGAATATCATTTTTTTCTCTCGCAAATTTATTTTATTTTATGTATTACCCCCCTTCCCCAGCTGTGTAATTTTTTTTACCTACAATTGCCCTAATACGCCGTCATAGGGTTGCTATTGTTACACGTGTTTCTCAATCCACACTGACCTGCAAAGACTCAAGGAGCACACAAGTGTTCGTTGCCAAACGGCATCCAACAGTGCAACAGCCTGCAGCTTTAAGGCTGACCTACCTCTAACATCTGCTTAGTCTGCTGAGCCGCCTGGTCGTTCTCTGCTCGGATGCGCAGGTCATCCTGGTAGTCCTTGCAATTCATGTCGTTATGGATGGCCTGCAAACAGACACAACTTCCTTTACGTTTGCTGCTCCTACTATCACTACACAGTGAGAGTTAATACAGTGAATGTCAGAAAACTACCCTGCAGAGAATGCAGTTGGTTTCGTCGCAGAGTTCACAGTGGAACTCGTTGACTTCGTCCTCGTAGATGCACCACCCTCGACAGTTGGGAGTCTGGCAGTGGAAGCTGTGCTCCGAGCGGCTTTCTGCGATGGCCAGACGCAACTCCAGAAACCGCTGGTGCTCCTCTTCTGTGAGCAGCTGTATCCAGGATCATGGTAACAGAGAGAGAGAGTATGAGTGTACAAGCTGTAGGGTTGTTATCTTTAAGGAAAAGAAATAGAGAACTTGTTATCTGCTGCCTGTTAGAGTTAATACTACTATAACCACACCCAACAACCCACTGACTGACTTGCCATTTATTATTGTAGATTTTCCACTTTCTGTTGCTCGACATGTTGCAAGGTTCTTTTTTACTCGACAGGATTTTCTTAAATAATTAAGATTAACAATAAGCATCACACATGTTGTGCTTTTATGTTGCATGCTCTTCTATGGATAACTTGTATTCCACAGAAGTTCTTACATTTTACTGGTTGGTGTGAAGTTGTTTTTTAGTTTTTTTAATCAGTCTGACCTAACAGTGCATACACACACATACACGGTGAAATATTGCATTTCTATCTACATTGTGAAAAGCTAATGTGCTCATTTTAATTATATATATTTTCTGTAATCATTGTCTGTACCCTGAAACAACTGAAATGTCAAAGGTCACAGTCACAAAAATATGCAACTGTCTGAATTATCATTATTTTCCTATGTTATTATTTCCCATCAACTGTTAGATGAGACTGATATTTTGGATTTTGAGCAGACGGTTATGAGGCAACAAACTTTATTAGAGGACTAACGTTTCGACGCCATGTGCGTCTTCATCAGAGTCGAACAGGACAGAGGCTGCGGTCGAATAGTCCTTTTTGCTTAGGAAGGTTCCTAACGGAGTGAAATGACCCCCGAAAGTATCTCAGTAGCAGCCATGATAAGAGCTGTTTGAATTCTCCAAATTCTAAGGAAAGGTGCTTCAATGCTTCCTTTATTATCTCCTTTAGCATAGGATACACTGGACCATCCTTTACCAAAGGAAAAGAAAGAATAACATCCCACGATTCCTTGCGGCCGCAACATTTAAAGTGACGCAACATTCGGCCGTTCCTGATAATAAACAATATGCTTATCTTGCATATTATTTTCAAACAGTCTTATACTAATTGGGATTTATGTTTAATATGAGTCAACAGTGACAACCATTTCGTTTCACTTTATTTTTAATTAATTATTTATTTCCGACATGTAACAAATACCTAAGTAAAAAACAAAACAAGAATAACAAATAAAATTAACAGTAAACAATTAACAAATAATCAACATAAATAAATATTACATGTCCGAAAAGAAGTTGGAAAAAGTATATGGTCCTACACCTCCTCCATAACTCGAACAATTAACTCAATATTTATCATATATTCCTTTGTTTATTTCAGTTCCAACCTCGGTAATGAAGTGATATTTTTCACCGGTTGTCCACGTTAGGTCAGATAATTCTTTTTTATATGTTGATATAAAGTGTTCTAGCAGCAGAAGCGACCTGCAGTAGGATGTAATTTTTGGACTTTTCGACCGCAGCCAGAGATTCACCTCCCCTAATCAGAGACTAATTCAGCACAGGCTGGAAAAACAACCCTCCCTATTTGTCCAGTCTGAGCTGAATCAGTTCCTAATTAGAGGAGGTTATTTAAGAGGATGTGACTCTCAGAACTGTTTGTCTCAAGACTGAAGATGCACCTGGTGTTGAAATGTTAGGCCTCTGATAAAGTTTGTTGCCCCATATCCGTGTGCTCCAGTACACTTTGGACAAAATCTCTGAAGTCTTTCTTGATGCTACATTGCCCTACTCTGAGAGCACTACACAGAACTGTTTCTTCTTGTGAGGCGGTCAAAGCGTGTTACACCTCTCCCTTTGTTTTTTTAGATTTTGACTTTCTGACCACCCATTCTGAAAGTTTCTTGTTCTCCAGTCTTAACACTCACCGCTTTGATCTCTCTGTCCAGCAGCTTGCTGTCACATCTCTCAGGACAGGACACCTCAGGGTCTTGACTGTTCACTATTGTCCCCTTTAGACACTCCCTAAAAAAGGACACACACACACATAAGAAAAATACTAATAAATAATGCTTTAAATACTGACATTTTGCAGATAATGGCATGTATGTGGCCATTGTAGCCTTTTAGAAAGCAGACACATTACTTTGATGACTTTTACGACAAAGCTACAAGATCATGAAGTGTGTGCGACCTGCAGAATGTGTGTAGACACTCTCTGAGCACGACGCCCTCTTCTGGCTCCAGGGGAGTGAAGCAGATGGGACAGTCTGCCTCTGTGGCGTTGGAGATAAGGTTTCGGTCTTCTGTCGCCAACAAGTGCAGGAAATTCCTCTGTCGTTCCTCCTGCCGAGCCTTCAGGAAGTCACAATACAGAGATTAACTACAAATCACAAACACCCTTATTCTGTGTTTCCAGAAAATGGAAAGTGAAACCGCTGCAGACTGGTGAAAACAAAAAGCTCTTGGTTACAGCTTTAACAGTTTCCATGAGCATCACCAATGTTTTTCTGGTTTCTACTCTGTGGTGGTGTTATGTTTATTTACCCATACTTTCAATCTATTAGGCTGTGTAGTGTATGAATGTCATCTACTGGTTCTGCATTTATCACACAGACCATAAAGAATGTTAATTCAACTATTGAACATCCTCTTCTGAACAAGAGAGCCACAATAAACAAAGAGAGCACTTTGGTCACCACAGATCAAGTTTCTGTTTTTCACTTTCAGTGCATCAGGTTTTTGATAAATGACATCATTACTTATGGACACATTTTCATCTACAAGATATCAAATTGAAAAACAAACAGAATGGCAACATTGTATAGCTTCGAAATTGGAATATTAACAAAAATTGGTCACAGAATGTACAAATGTAAAAATCTTTTAAACTGGCTGACCTTGTTGGAAATCTGGCAAATAAACCCCCGGCTCACAATACACTCAGTGGCCACTTTTTATGTACATCAGTACAATCGAATGCAATCCAATACGACTGTTCTGCCATAAAGTTTACTTTTGCGATGTCTGTAATGTTCAGTTTTATTTGACACTGTCATAGAGCTATTCAACCTGGACTCAATTTCCCCATGTTTTTGTGTCTAAGTGACTAATGGGGACAACAACTTCGGAAATTGGTCCAGTATTGAGAGATAACGCTGTAACCGGCAGCCGCGGAACGAGCTGCAAGAGCAGGTTAGCTGCGTCAATGTAACGTTACACCCACTAAAAGCTACGCTTTCTGTACTCCAACACAACAAACTGTCCACCTGGCACTCGCGTTTCCACCATGGATGTATTCCACAATTCCACCGTTGTCTTCCGGCAACACGTCCCCTCGCCACATTTCAGAGCGCGACTTCAGACACTTATAATAATAATCAGAGCCTGTCATGGCAAAATCAAGCACTTTTAGTGGACGCAAATGATGGTGCCAGCTTGCCCCAATAGCCCCATATTGCAGCCCGTGAGCAGCTGCCGTCTACAGCGCTCTCCCTCAATACTGGACCAATTTCAGAAATTGTTTTCACTATTATTCAGTTAAACACAAAAACATGGGAAAATAGGGTCCAGGTTGAAAAATACCAAAGTTACCCTTTAACTCAAGTATATGATCCAGCATTGAGGCCTTAGTTAGTGATGGTGTTGTACTGAGCTGCATTAAATTGAGAGGTGTTTCCTCATGTAGGTAAATATAGAGGACAACTATAACTTCAATAATAAACATTTCAAGTTTCAGCATTCGGTTGTACTTAGCTCCACCCCCTCGTGTTACTTCTGGTTGCAAAAGACCAGGATGGCGATGGCCAAAGTGCCGAACTCGAGGCTTCAAAACAGCAGTTCACAAACCAAGGGGTGACGTCACGGTGACTACGTCTACATACAGTCTATGGTCCCCACACAACAACCATATGTTGTGATAAGTCTCGGTGATAACGGTCACGTCAAATTTGGGTATAAATTTGTCATCAGACTGAAGAGATTTCAGGAATCCTAGCACTGTTACCTGTTCGTACTGCAGCAGGGCCAGGTCTTCCTGCTGAATTCGAAGAACCTCCTGCTGGTCCGGCTGGTAGATGTCAGGCACCTGGTAACCCTCTGGCCGGTCCCCTCCGCACATCTCACAGCCAGGACGCGTTGGTTTGTTCAGGAACGTGCACATAGCGCAGGCCCAGCCCAACTACACACAAACACAGATACACAGTATGCTTGTATAGTTACAGTATGGAGACATTTCCAGGCTTAGTCACACTGCAGACATGATGTCAGAGGTTGTATTCTGACCTGAGGTTTAGGAGGCACCGCAGGTTTAGGAGGAGGAGGAGGAGGAGGAGGAGGAGGAGGAATGTGTTGCGTCTCTGGAGGAGGAGGAGCCGTCTTCTCACCACCACCACCTCCGCCCAGCCCTCTGGGAAAAAGCTGTATCGACTCCACGATGCCTGAGAATGAGAATAGATTATCACTCCATAAAACTTCACTTTAACCAGTAAATTGACTTGTTAATCCCCCCTGTAATCAAGGCAGGTATTTAACCTCAATAAATTTTCAGTATATGTGTCTGTATCAAATAACAAACACATCGTATGATTGGACCGATTCTTTGGTTTGTTTACTTATTAATTAGACTATGTCTGATCAAATAATACGTATTGCCTAAGCAGTTTGTTATTCAATTTCGTACCAAAAACTCAAAAGGTATTAAATTGGCAAGTAAATTGGAGTAGATAGTAGTTAAATTAGTGCATGCATCACTTTGAACTCCGGTTGCTAAGGGTCAGTATTCAATAGTCAATATTTTTGACAGACTGACTGATAAAAAATGAATTAACTGACAAAGAAAATGACGTTAATTTCCAACCTAGATCTCTGTGCGTGTATGTGTCACTGACCCTCTATGCGTTGCTGCTCCTGGTCAAACTTGTGTTGGTGCCGCGTGAGGTGAGCAGCGTGGGCCGAGAGGATGAAGAGGAAAGCCTGGTCTCCGTCCTCACCGACGCCGTGGCTGTACAACGTCTCCCTGTCTTGAGCCAACCGCTTCCCGATCACCCAGCGCTGCACTGAAGGGTGGAACCCAAAGTCATGGCTTATCTGTGAACGCAGGATAGACAAATCATTCAATGACATTTTGATTTTAACATTTGTTACAGAAATCTGTATATGACAGAATAAATTACATTTCATGCTATAAAGAATTACATTAAAAAAAATCCCAAACTTCACACACAATAACAGATGCCCATTGATGCCCATTACCACATACTACAGTACATTGCTTAATAACAATACAAAGGAAGCTTTTGCTCTTTATATATCACTGGTGAGGTTTTACAGGTTTGTAACTTAATATATTTTAGATGTTAAAGTAATAAGAAAGGCTGTTACATCATCTGCTATAAGTGTTTGCTGTCACATCAGTACCTTGTCTTTAAGTTGTGCAATTGTCATGTCAGAAGAAACCACAACAGTTACTGGGATGTAGTTCTCCGACTGAGCATCCTCCACTCCGACCCACAACCTGTTGAATCCAAAACAATAAAGCCTTGATTTTTATTTTTTCAGATTTCAAACAACAGCAGTAACCACACAGAGACACATACAGTACATGCACGCACACACTTGCATTGTTCATTTCTTGTTGCCCCACTTGACCTTCACTCTCTTATCAATGATATATAATCCCAATTCAAAACCGACCCCACTCCAAAAATAAACCCTGTCCTTGAAAAGACAGAAATTCGTCCCCACGAGCAACAAGGTTCAGGTTTATGTCTGTTTGTTTTGGAAACATTTTAGCCAAAATAAGGAAGTCCCACACAGACACATGCAAACACACAGTTGTGTTGTGTCCAACCTACCTTATGGAGTCCTGGGGGTAGGCCTGACTGTTGACGCTGACAGACACCGGGACAGAGAGTTGGGACAGTCTCTCGCACAGTTTGACTGCTTCCTGTGCGTCCCCGCTGCTCAGGGCTTCACTCAGAGAGAGGGCCAGTTCCTCGGCTGCATCAAAGGGAGCAAGGGAACAGTTGTTACCCTCATGTGGCTCATGTTATTGTCAACAGGGATGCACAGATCCAACTTTTTCAGTCCCGATACCGATAGCGATACCTGGGCTTTGGGTGTCGGCCGATACCGAGTACCGATCCGATACCAGTGTTAAATTAATAAGCTGTATGCCTCACTGTGTGGAAGTGACTGGGATCATTCTTTTATATGTAAGGCAACATCAGGCTAGACTTAAACATTGTTTTCCTAACTTTGTAAAACAAAATGTAACAAATACGTAGATATAAATTTTCTGAATTATTATTTATTATCAAAATAATAAGTCGTACACCAGCAACTTGGTAAAAAATCTTCAAAATTAACATTTTTAATGCAGCAGAAAATTGCCCAAAACTTAAACAGGTATTAAAATTACAATATATAATGTATATAGTATATAAACATAACATTTAATTGAATAGATCGGCCCCATTATCACCGATAACCGAACCAGCTATTTGAGTCAGTATCGGCCCGATATCCCATCCGGTATCGGTATCAGTGCATCCCTAATTGTAAACACACTTCATCTCCACAGTGATGGCTGTTACCATTGGATGGCACTGTTTGCTGTATTAAGTGTATGAAGTGTTTTCTGTTGACTCTCTATTGCTCTATCACATACATGTTGACTGCTCCAGTTGAACAAAATAATAAATAGTTAGCCTACATTACGCCTACTTTAATTCAGTGGAACGTATATAATACGTTTATGACTAAACAAGACAATGACCCACTTTCACTTTCCTCTGAAACACTTCAATATAAAACAGATTCTTTTCATTGGCACGTGAGTTAATTAGGCCTACATGTCATATATTAGCATGAGGTCCCTCATAACAAAATCGAAACCAAGTTTTTGCCGCTCACCCTCTGTCAGATCGACTCTCGGTAGAACTTCAGTCTCCATAATCACACCTGAAACGACAGGTAGCACAACATATATAGCACTATAACGCCGCAGTTATGACAAAACAGAGATGTAAATAAGCTTTAGTTTACATCCAACCTTCTCGGGTGTTGTTGTTGCAGTTCTGTTCGCATCCAACTCACACTTCCTGTAGTCGACTTTAAAGTAAGAAGGGTTGTTTATAGGTCCAGTTGGCAGTAAAGTCACAGCCGAGTGAAGACTAAACTATTCTGTTTGTTTCCCTCTTCTGCCGCGGAGTCTAAATCTCACTTCTCAGCTGGTAGAACGGAAAGTGAAACTGACTCCAGATCAGGAAGAGGAGACTTTAAAGGGTCGATTGAGAATCGCTGTGCTCCGCCCCTCCACTACTCCTGGAGCGTTACAAGTTTATCATGTTGATTTTAAATATTATGTACAAAAAAACAACAAAAAAAACACCTAAAAAAATACTTGCTTTAAGTATCTGATTGTTCACTCTATCGTTTTATTTCCCCTCCACCACTTAAAATGACTGCAGACCATTGAGCTATCCTACAGCTCTTCAGTTCAATGGCACGACTATGATTTAATAATTAAAATTCTTAAAAACATAATAAACATTCATGCAATGGAATAGCCAATGTAATCATAATGGATTATATTTATATTTTTTTTACAAAAATGTCAAAACAATGACTCCCAGCATCCAGCAGATGGCAGTGTCTGATAAAAGTTAAAGTGGAATTTTACAGCTCAAAGTTGTTTTCGAAATGAGTGCATCAAACATTTCACAACCTTAAACTAAATTTATATTCAATGTAAATTATAGACAGACTGTAGGCCTATATTTGACCTATACCTATTGAAGCTGCAGTGAGTAGAATTGGAGCAAATATGATTAAAAAAATTGTTTTTATAAAACAGTCACTATATCCTGACAGTAGTACATGAAACAGGTGATCTGAAAAAAAAATTATGTTCCTCTGTGTCCACCGGTGCTCCTAATGGCATCTGCAAGATTTCACAGACCGGAGGAAAACAACCAATCAGAGCCGAGCTGGAGCCTGCCGTCTCTGAGCAGCTGTCAATCACTCGCAAACTCCCATCAAACAGTCAAACTAGGCAGCGCTGATCAAATATGAATCAATGTTCTGTTACTGTAATGCCTATTTCTCGCCTCAAATGTTTTCAGAAACAGAAAATGTACCCATATACTCAGACCATTCCCCTGGTGGCTCCCTCATGTATGTCCCTTGGAATAATTTGACGCAGCCTATTTCAGGGATGCACCGATACGACTTTTTACCGATACCGATACCTGGGCTTTGGGTATCGGCCGATACCGAGTACCGATCCGATACCAGTGTTTAATTAATAAACTGTGAAACTCTGTAAAACAAAATGTAACAAATACATAGATATAAATTTACTGAATTATTATTTATTATCAAAATAATAAATCGTACACCAGCAACTTGATAAAAGATCTTCAAAATTAATAGGAATTACAATTCAATTACAAGTGAAAACCTTTTTAATACAGAAACAAATTGGTCAAAACCTAAACAGGAATTAAAATTCCAGTATATAATGTATATAGTATATAAACATAGATTTGAATTGAATAGATCAGCCCCATAGTCACCGATATCCGATCCAGCTATTTGAGTCAGTATTGACCCGATATCCGATCCAGCTATTTGAGTCAGTATTGACCCGATATCCGATCCGGTATCGGTATCGGTGCATCCCTAGCCTATTTATTACACAAGAGAAATGTATTAGAATGATATTAGACATGTATTATAAATATTTGCAGATTATAAGAGTTATAAATTAGTTAAATTAGAACGTTATCTATGAACTATAATAGATTAAAAAAAAATAATAATAATATTTTTCGTTGAACTATGAAGCCTTTTGTAAAATGCAAAAAAATATATAATTTATATGAATGAATCTGAAAAATGTTCACGGACCCCCTGATAGAGTGTCATGGTCCCCACTTTGAGAATCACAGGTCTATGGAGCAGCTCCACACTTTATACTTGATGACATCACAAGTTTGACTTTTAGCACTCTAGTTTTTGGGTTTAGGAGAGAGTTGTTCAACTTTACTAATATTGTTTGGACTGTCTGGGACCATAGCAATAACATGTATGAATTGTGAAAATGTGCGTAGTTCACCTTTAAATATGGGATTACTTGTGTTTCATGCATTGACTGAACTGAAGTAATTGCAACACTAAATCAGAGGCTAAAAGGAGCATTTAGTCCTGATGATGAAGTTAACTCTATGATCCAGATGCACGGTTCAGATAAACGAGCCAATCACAGCGGGCTCCAGCAGGAGGGGGCTGTGATTGGCTGGCAGCTCTGCTCGGCAGCGCACCACAAAGTTGCAGAGCATCTCTGAGTCCCTCCCCGCTCCCCGCCTGCTCTGCCTTCACTCTGTATCTGTCGCACCTGCAGCCTGCCTCTCCTCCTCCTCCAGACTACTGCCGCTACTTTACTCCAACCTTTCCCCGTCAACAGTGTGTCTCGACGCGTTTCAAAGATGCTGGCTTGTACGGAGATGATCACTATGTGCCTGCAGTCGGCCAAACAGAAGCATCTTCGGGCTCAGCAGCATCAGCAGCAACAGCAGCCGCCGCACAGCGCCGGACAAGGGCTTACTATCTTTCATGATGTGAGTGCATCCTCTCTCTTACTCTGTTTAGCCTGCATCACAGTGGAAAGTGGTGTGTGTCCATCAGATTATTAGCTATTATCTATCCCTGTTATTAATCATAACATTATTATCAGTGTCTTGTTAAATAGGGTAACTGTAAAAGTAAAAAAAAAAAAAAAAATGTATAAAATCATAAAGGGTGGAAAAATATGACTGATCTTTACAGTATATAGTTGTAAATTTGACTTTCCTTTCTAGAAAAAAATCCATAAAAGTGAAAACAGAAATGTTATATCAAATGTTCTTCTCTTGTATACCAACATCACACACCCAAGGATGATACAGTGTTTGGCTCTGTGAGTGTGTGTGTGTGTGTGTGTGTGTGTGTGTGTGTGTGTGTGTGTGTGTGTGTGCAGAGGAAAGTAGGAAGAGCTGCAGCTGCTGCCTCTGCATGATAAATTAAGCTCTCACAGTCGGACAGGTTTAGGGACTGCTGGGGGTTCTCCTCTTTGTTGCACACACACCCATTGTACAAACACATCTGGTCTTTCAAAAGTGTTATGCAACAACAGATACCACACACACACACACACACAGACACACACACACAGAGACACAGACACAGACACAGACACAGACACAGACACACACGTACACCAATTGGAGTTTAAACCAATAGCTACCCACTGCCTGATTAACCCGCAGCACTGCAGCAGAAACTATCCATCACCACAGTCATTATCTAGCCATCACATACTGTCATGTTCTGGGTTAGTAGGCCAACGATGTGTCCAAATGTGAGCTCTCACTAACTGACATCTTTCTGTCTACTCTGTCACTGATGCGGCAGTACACGGACAGCAGTATTGTCTAAATAAGGACACATGACTCACATTTGGCAGAATTGTCACTGCATCCGTGCAAACTGTCCCTGAACAGGGCGCCGCACAGAAGTGCCTCCACACATTTAGACTTCAACCTTGAGGGGTTCTTTTCTGTCGATGGAGCACAGACACACTAACATGCAGGCACACTCCTGGCTGGCTCAAAAACATAATTGTGTTTGCCTAAAGCGGCCTGTGTCGGAAATAATGGTGTCTAGAAATACTAAATACTCTACAGCGAGACAAGGACATGCTGTCTTGGTTTTTCAATTGCCATGCTTGTTTGTTTGTTGTCTCTTTTCACCTCATTCTGTCTTTTTTTTTCTCATTTGGCGATGGAGAAACAACATGCAGACTTTGAATGTCTTATTCCTGCCTATAGCTTCCCCAATTATTCCAGCAGACAGATCTTGACATAAGAATATGGTATTCATGTGGCATTTCCACCAGTCCCCACAGAATGGAGTATACACTCAATAAAGCCAGTTAATAAGCCTCAAAACATGCATAAATATGTTGTGTGTCTGGAGTAAATGGTGTAAAGCAGATCAATGGTGATTGATTTTCAGAGGTAATGCCGGTGGATGAACTTTAGTATTGCAGAATACAAATTGATTTTCATTACTGGAGATTTAAAAAAAAAAAACACACACACACAATTACTACGTAGATGGGGATAGTAATTAATGTAGAAAAGTATTTTGATTCTTTGTAATAATCAGAGTAAATTTGTTGTAAAAACATGCTTCCCGGTTGTACATGCAACAGACAGAGGGATCGATACATCAATAATGGGTCGATATTGAGTCCTTTTCACATGCTAATGAGCCACTTAGTGATGTTAGAGATGCAGAGATTCGCAGTATTTGCAGGCCAGGGAGAATTAATGATGCTGGTCGGTGGAGTTGGTTTTATCATCCACATTGTTGCTGCTTTTTTTCTAATGTCTTTGTTTTGTGTATTCGGTGGTTCTGCATTCTGAGGCACCAGCGCTCTCTCTGATTTTCTCTCTCCCTCGCATCGCTGTCCTCCCTCTCCTGATGTTCATCTTTTCTCCCTCTGCTCTTGCTTTGCTGCTTTCGAGCTGGAGAAACAAACAAAAAAAAAAGCATGGCATGTGAGAAATATACATCTTAGTGAATCACTAAGAATCTCCAAGAAAAAGTGGCAAGAGGAGAATATGGCACATAGAACGTACACTCAATAAAATATGATCATGCATGAACTCCGGTTTCCTCAAACACATCTAAAGCCCTGCACAAAACAGTGTGTCAGCAGAGAACCCACTGTCTTAACACCTGCCACCACGACATCAGAACAGCTAGCGCTCTGGGAAGCAGGTCTGACCTTTTCCGGGGCTCGCTGTAAATGATGCATTATCGTCTCCTGATACCAGAGAGCCCCAAAAAAACTCAGCCAAACAACAAACAAGTTTCACCGTACTGTGACTGTTATCCATTGAATCGAGTAGGAGGGAGGGGAAATGTGTTATAGTGCAGAGGGGAAAAGAAAAGACTGCTGCCTGAGATGGGAAAAGGAGATTTGCCGTACTGTATGGAAGCCTAAAACAAGAATGTGTGGGTAGAATATGAATTGTAGATTCATAAGGAGGGTTGGTGGGTCAGAATGTCCGACCTGCCACCCAATTCGACTGTTATCAGGCCATTAAATAGGCGTTATCAGTCATTATAAGCACCATAGATGTGGGTCAGTAGGGGCCTACTACGTTGTAAAAGTGAAAGTGAAACTTAAAAGCGACACGTTCTAGCATGTTGTAAAGCTGAATGAAACGTCACGTTTTGAACACAAACAGAAAGGCTTCTTTAGTTTTAGGCATCAAAACTACAACTTCTTTAGGTTTAGGCAACAAAAACACTTAGTTAAGTTTAGGCAAAAAACTACAACGTCTTTAAGTTTAGGCAACAAAACTACAACTTATTTAAGTTTAGGCAACAGGAACACCTAGTTAAGTTTAGGTAATAAAACTACAATGTCTTAAGGTTAAGGGAACAAAACTAGAACTTATTTAGGTTTAGGCAAAATAACACTTGGTTAAGTTTAGGGAAAAAGATCATAGTGTGGGTTAAAATAACTACAAACACAAAGACAACTACACATTGCTGGTTTCACACGGGATGCATGTGGGTGGGTGAAAACCCTGTGTTTTGTGTCCCATCCATCGTCCCCGACCTCCACCTCTTATGGAGTTTCACCCTGTCTATACTACAGCGCCTGACTTCTGCTTCTGCTCCTGTCACAATTACTACGGTCTCTAGAGGTCGCTGTCACGTTCTTTTATTCCTTCTTTCGGTGATCTACCATATGAATAGATGATAAATCCTACTAGTAGGTGTAGTAGGCCCCTACTGACCCACATCTATGGGGCTTATAGCGACTGATAACACCTATTTAATAGCCTGACAACGGTCTAATCGACTGGACCTGCCATCATGTTATTAAAAGCAGCATTTCACTTCAAATCAAATAACACAGACGGTAACTTGCAGCTTTACAGTCACCTTTGAGTCTAGACGGACGAATCAAAGCCAAAGCAACGAGTGTGTTGTGAAGTGCTTTGAAATGACCTGGCTCTTGTTATCAGGGAGGACTGAAGCTGTGGAGAGACAGAAATTGACAGACAGAGGGGCAGGAGTGCAGACCTTGAGCTTGTTGACCTATGGGAAATGAAAGTGTGGGGCAGATTCTGCTGTTATTAATAACCTGTAGGTCAAAGCTGACAAGCACGTCAGGCCTGACCGCTGCCTAACAATGGAAATAACAAACTGAGGGAGTGGAGTAGAATCGATAGGACAGAACAGATCACAGTTTTTCATTTTAATTGCATGGCTTCTTTGCAAAAATCTATGATGAAGTTAGATTTATTCATGCACAAAGTTGTATTTTGTGCCTCTGGTTGAAAACAGCTAATGGAAATCAATTCTTAAACGAATTATAGTTTCTGTAATTAAAATCTTAACTTCTTGAAAGACATCTCCGCACAGTGGACTTTGGGGAAAATTGTGTCTTTTCATCCTCTTATTTTCATAGTTTTGTCCATCGATAACATTTTAGTCACCAGCTTTATTGTTGCTATGGGTCACAGGGATTTATAATGGAGCAGGTTTCTCCAGTTTAGTGCAATTATCGAAAACACCTATTGGGCATAAAAGCAAAGCTGAGTGTTAAAACTGTCACCTAAACTGTCGATTGTAAACATCTATTCGATTTTCAAGAGCTACTTCAAACTACTTCAACTTTGATCTGCCATACTTTAGTTGTGTTGTGCATGCAGCTTAGCAATTCAGTGGATGATTATAATAGGCATTTTGGGGGCACTAACCTTCTTCGTTTTCAGTCTAGATAAGTGGTTTAGTGATTATGGTTACACTGGGGACTTATTTAAAAGCTGTCTGATCATTTGTGTGGTTGCCCAGTGCAGTCGGTGGTCCTCAGATCCTGCCTCGCCGTTAGATCTCAGAAATTAAACTCGTAACATATTGGAGTGATTTCATTCTCTTTTTCTTTCTTCAATATCGGCATCTATCTGTGTGTTCCAGTACCCATACTACCATACAAGTTAGTATGCCAGAAAAAAATATTTAGGATGTCCCAGTACATAGTATGTCAAATGGAGTATGCCAAAAATACCAGGATGTCCCACTGCATCCGCGGTTGCATTTTGCAGTATGTAAGCCAGCGTGCTTTTCTGGCTATTCTGACCCACAATCCTCTACGCAGGGGTTATATGAGGGTCAAAGTTCAAGACGCAATGTTATGAAGAAGTAGGATCAAAGAACGTGTATTGCTAAGAAGTGAAAGTCAATTGTTCGTTCCATTGCAACGTCGGTGCCCAGCAGCAGAAATGCGCCTCCGCCATTTTGGACTGAAAGCAACTACCGGAAGTGCTGTACAAAAGTAAAACCAAATTATTTATCTTGTATTGTCATAACTTTAATGTCTCTACCGAAATGGCCTGTGTTGAACAATAAGAATATTATAAATATGTATACTATTACAACTATTTACTTACTTACTTATTTATTTATTAAACCTTTTTGCCCAGCAGCTTCCCAGAGGAGCACTAAGTGAGCGATGGACATAAATGGAAGTTAGAAAAATCCAGCACACAGATTTTGAGAGCAATCTCAAACTTTTTCATGTCAGTGATCTCCAAAATAAATGTACAATAGACCACAGACCATAGATGTATAAGAGGTTGTGCCCTGTGCTTTTGCCCTGCGTGTTGCAGTAGTAAATAGCCTACAAATACATTAAATTCTGTGTATGTCGTGCTACTAGCACTTCTAGCTACTGGCCGACAGCCCGTTGTTTGGCAAAAGAGATGTTAATACATCCACCACAGTACAGGCTTACAGCATACAGCCCATGGGTGTATTATAAGATAATAAAAGTGATGAATTGCAGCCAATATATCCGTTATTACAGCAGCACACAGCTAGCAGGAAGCTGGCAGAACCGGATATGTCATATGAACGAGCAGGGCGGTGCAGTCCTGTGGGTCTGATGCACGTTCATAATGCCGAGGAAAATAACTCTGGATTCAGCTATTAGTGAATTTTAAGACATAATGATTTAAATGAGGACTATTTGAGTGTGCA
Source organism: Sebastolobus alascanus (assembly GCA_916701645.2). Lineage (NCBI taxonomy): Eukaryota > Metazoa > Chordata > Actinopteri > Perciformes > Sebastidae > Sebastolobus > Sebastolobus alascanus. The sequence goes on along the minus strand of CAKAOJ020000077.1, from coordinate 521,873 downwards.
TACTGGGAAGTTGATGTACCTCCAAAAAATTATCCTCTGATTTACGGACGTCTCTTTATACATTCATGGCTATGGACTCATTGGCGTTTTCAGTCCAAAATGCCGGCAGCGCTACCGCAGCGCCATCTAGCGGATGTTGTCAAAAAAGCATGTTTCGTCGTTTTGCTTCTATACTCCTTGATAGTATGTCTCAATTCTAAGCATACTGCATGCAACAGTATTTTTTTTTAAGGGCAGCTGCAGTATGTACTAAAAGTAAAAAAAACAAGGCAAAAGTGAGCATGGCTCACATAAGCCCGCTCACTGCTTGACCCCTACTAAAGTAGGGCCAAAGGTTTTGCCCTTTTGGAACTAATGGAATTAATGGGCATTAACTAATTAACTAATGGGCACCCTGGACTTCTAACCCCCAAAAGGCACAACTAGATGACACTGTCAACCATCATACCAAATTTGAAGCTCCTAAGTTAAATAGTTTTGTAGTTTGAGTTCGAAACGAAAGTGTGACACGCGAACGGAGAGAAGGACGGACGGAAGGACACGCGGAGCGGAGCGCTATATACCCCCGACTACGTTGTCGCGGGGTTATAAAAAGTATGTGATTTGATGTTCTGACTGGAATTGGAAACTGCAGTTTTCCCTCTGTTGACCAGGAGGCAGCCTGTTCTCGATGCTGACTAACACCCTTCATATGGTCAGCCATGAGCCATATTGTATGGCCCTGTGTCTTGTCCATGTCAGCCAACAAATTGCTTTCCCAGTGTTCGTTACTCACCCGCACTGAAGTCATTTTGTTGTTGATTTCAGCTGCTCTGTGTCAAACAAGTTTATTATCATGTGCCTTGAAGCAAGGCTGTGTTGGGGAGTTGCTGTCAGTAGTGGTTGTGAATGATTAAACCTCTGTTAAAAATAGGCTTTTTATCGTCCAACACACGTAAGTCTCCATGACAATTACTACAATAATCGCTGCCAACTCCAGACCAGACAGGAATAATGATCACACTGACAACTTCTCATGTGTTGACAAGAAAGAACAGATCCTCAAAAGCATGTTTTGGCTATGCACAGAAGTCAACTATCTCTGTCAAATTCCTCATTCGTCAGGGGTCCAGGTTTTCCACTTTTTACACTATGCATAACTGCATGCACACAACTTGTCTTTAAATTATTTGAGCAGTATGTGCCATATAAAAAGAGCCTTGTGAAGCTCATAACAGATGACTTGCTTTCATTGCATCTTAACCTTGCGATAGTTTTTGAGGTGGTAGTTTTATGTTTAAGTGTCCATTTATCCCTTATTCATTCAGAAACGTCCTCATCATAGTTGCTATTATAACAAATACAACTGACTTAATCATAAGCCATCTCATAGTGCACCAGAAACCCCCGGTGGGAATAGAGAAAAAGGAGCCAGACCTAATATAACTATTCAGTGATGTCTGTATATTAGGGCTGTCAATCAATTAAAATATTTATATATTTTATATATATTTATATATATCGCATGATTGTCCATAGTTAATCGCGATTAATCACAAATTAATCACATTTTTTTTTTTTATCTGTTCAAAATGTACCTTAAAGGGAGATTTGTCAAGTATTTAATACTCTTATCAACATGGGAGTGGACAAATATGCTTGCTTTATGCAAATGTATGTATATATTTATTATTGGAAATCAATTAACAACACAAAACAATGACAAATATTGTACAGAAACCCTCAAAGGTACTGCATTTAGCATAAAAAAATATGCTCAAATCATAACTCAAGCCCAACAGGCAACAGCAGCTGTCAGTGTGTCAGTGTGCTGACTTGACTATGACTTGCCCCAAACTACATGTGATTATCATAAAGTGGGAATAACTGTAAAGGGGAGATGCGTGGGTACCCATAGAACCCATTTTCAATCATATATCTTGAGGTCAGAGGTCAAGGGACCCCTTTGAAAATGACCATGACAGTTTTTCCTCCACAAAATTTAGCGTAAGTTGAAACATTATATATCCTCCTTTGCGACAAGCTAGTATGACATGCTTGGTACCAATGGATTCCTTAGGTTTTTCTAGTTTTATATGATACCAGTATCTTCACTCTAGCTTTAAAACTGAGCCAGCTACAACCTAAAAACCACAAGTTGTGTTAATGCATTAAAGAAATTAGTGGCATTAAAACAAATTTGCGTGAACGCGTTATAATCGCGTCAACTTTGACAGCCCTACTGTAGAAAAAAGACCAAACAACACATTGATATAATTACAAGTTTAGTTAACAGTTCCAGGATCAGCTTAAATCAAATAACATCAGTTGGCAGCAGCAACAGCTCACATAGGCCTTTTTCACTGCAGAGCTTTTGACACAGGAGTAATTAATAACACTAACGATGGCTCGGTTGAATTTAACTGCACCAGTAAATATGCCGGCATGCATGATAGCATGGCTCCTAACTGTAATTCAACCATCGTTAATGTTATTAATTGCACCTGTGCTTTTCCTTGTATGACATGTTAAAATGTCTGCAGTGAAAATGGTCTGTTGAATCACATATGAGTGAAGCCTGAGGCCTGTATACTACAAAGCGAGTTCAACATGCCTAGGGTATCTTCTAGTTATCTGGCTTCACTAACCCTAACAACCGCGATCCCGCTAAACGGTCCTACGAAGGTGGTTATCAGCTCTGTAAATCAACCAGGGTTTCTCAATCTGGCTGTGAGCGCGTTCACACAAAAGGGGCGGCGTTTGCAGCATATGACCAATCACAGACATGGACAAGTCTACTGTCAGCAGAGCGGCACATTTTACAATCCAAAAGCAAACTATAATATTGGAGAAATACAAAGAAGTTTAACATATAATCCAGACTAATAACACAGTTGGAGCTGCCAAATGCAGAAGGACAGCTGGCAAAAGAAAAAATTGCAGATGTATGAATGCATAAATTAACTTATTAATTTAACGGAATACTCAAAAATCAGATATAGTCGTCTAGATGGGGCAGTGATACTATAAAAGGCTTTCGGAATATAATGTATGAATAGACTACACTGCATCATGCCCTTTGATAATGTTGCAGCGTGTTTTACTATTTCAGCCTTCTCTGAGCTGCGTCCCCGACTCTGGCGGTGTGAAACGGACTTGAGAGCAAGTAAAAAAATAAATATAAAAACATAATTCAAAGCGGGAAGCACCCACAGCATACAGCCAGCTGTCCTTCCTGTATTTATCAGTTTAAACTGTGTTGTTTTTAGCCTGGATTATTACTTTAACTACTTCGTATTTGTGTAATATTATCATACGATCAGCGCACCGAGCTCTGATTGGTCAGTAGGCGGTGCTTTTAAACCTGAAGTTACCTCGCTGACCTCAAATCCTGCTTCGTAGTACAGGCCTCTGGAGTGGTGGGTGTTGCATCCACCGGCCAGAGAATACAAATAGCTGTAACAGGAGCCAAAAGCAGCAGCAGCAGTAGTGACTGTTGCTCGGAGTCAATCTTTTAAATAGATTACCTCTGCTCCGGGAATTTTAATGCTCCGGGAGATCAGCTGACCTCCTGTTCCTCCTGCCTAAAGCTACACTATGGGCATTATTGATGACTCAGCTTGTGGCCATTGCTCATCTGTTAATTGTTTATTTGGATCCCCATCGAGATCATTGGCAACAACTACTCTTCCATATTAAAATATACAGTATAATCAACAAATGTTTATACTTACACTACAGTAAATAGCACTGTCAATACAATACATTACAAATAATGTAACCCGATCTCATGGGAAGGCATATAAATAGCACAACATTACAATGACATTATGCATGTCGTGAGGATGCAATTTAGGCTTTTTCGCGTTTCATTTGTACGCCACGCAACAAAACTACGGTAACGTCCATAGTTAGGTTGAGGCAACAAAACCACTTAGTTAGGTTTAGGAAAAAAATCATGGTTGGCCTTACAATAAGGACGTAAACTAAGTAAAATATCATGGTTGGCCTTAAAATAAGTACGTTAACTAAGTAAAATATAATGGTTGGCCTTAAAATGAGGACGTAAACTAGGTAAAATATCATGGTTAGCCTTAAAATGAGGACATAAACTAAGTAAAATATCATGGTTGGCCTTAAAATAAGGACGTAAACTAAGTAAAATATCATGGTTGGTCTTAAAATAAGGACGTAAACTAAGTAAAATATCATGGTTGGCCTTAAAATGAGGACGTAAACTAAGTAAAATATCATGGTTAGCCTTAAAATGAGGACGTAAACTAAGTAAAATATCATGGTTGGCCTTAAAATAAAGACGTAAACTAAGTAAAATATCATGGTTGGCCTTAAAATAAGGATGTAAACTAAGTAAAATATGTACAGGAACAACGCAAAATAAGTACGGAAATCATGTCACAAACGTCACTAAAGTAACTTACAAAACAAAACACCAGTCTCAAACACCATTCTCGCGGTTGAAAATCCTGTTGGTTTGTGTTCTCACTTTTTAGTCTACATCACTAGCTCTGAGTGTAGAATATTTACGTGGATGCATTTACATTGCAGTCAGTACAGACTACATGGCGTTCAAATGACACACCACAAGCAAGAACAGCGTTCTTATTGTACGTTAAATGCCTTGCAACCTATCATGTCATTCATATGTCTTTTCATGCCACCATTACAGCCAACTCAATAAAATTAAATCAAACCAAACATATGACATACAAACAATACATCTCAATTAATTTTGCTTTTCCCCTCAGCAGTTTTGAAGACTGAGGCACCTGCAAGATAATGACTAGTTAGCCTCTTTGCTGCTCTTTGCTTCTTCTGAAATTACTATTTTCTTCAGAAGTGATAATTGTTAAACCTATTGACAACTGACACATACTACGAATTGGCATTCAACCTAACATGACTCACTCATAAAGAGTTTTTGTGAATGCCCTTTGTTCACATGTTTCTGTTCGGTTAAACAGAACAAGGTAACCTCCTACAGCAGATGTCACACATCCATATTGTGTTTCTGACAAATTGCCATCATTCCTAATAACCTGTACTTGCTTATGGTAAGAACCCCTTTAGTGATGCTTGGCTAGAGGTAATAACCATCTCCACCCTCTCTCTTTCTTTTCAGATTTTCCGCCGAGCAGACAAAAACGGTGAGTTAACACAATGCATGCTTGTTGTTTCCCCACATGCTTCCACTTATTATAATGCATCAGACAATCTGGGCGGAGAAATAAAAGATTTGCATGAACGACTCTTCAAGTGAAGCTCCTTTCCTCCTCATGCACTGACAAGTTTCTCCTCCCAATTAAAATGGTGCTAAGATGCTGGATTACAGCCACGACTGGAAGAACGTGTCACACAAAATAAAGCACCTCCCTGTCAGCGTTGGCACGGATGACTGGGTGCTGTTTACGAATGAATGAGTCATGTTAACGCAGGCTGAGCCAACTCATTTTTTTCAGCAATGAATCGCTGATTATATGGCTTTATTAGCTAGTGCAAACAAGATAAGTCCTCATACTCAGAAATTTATACACACATGCACCCATGCTGGCAGGTATGTATTTCACTAATATCACACATTTTCCTCAAGTTCATGGACTATGGACTGTGCAATTTTTGGTTGTCAATCCAAAACAGGGTTATTATGGTAAACTAAAACTGAAACTAAAATGGAAATAAGTGGTAGAAAATATTGTTAGTTAACTGAAACAAAATAAAAACAATATCCTTTAAAGGTGCAGTGTGTAGGATCTGACGGCATCTAGCGGTGAGGTTGCAGATTGCGACCAATTGCAACCTCTCCCGTGTGCCAAGAATGTAGGAGAACTACGGATGCGAAATGGCGAATAGCCCTCTCTAGAGCCAGTTGAGTAGCAGTAGGTCATTTGGAGCAGAGCCAGTACGTAGAGTGTTAGGGATTTTCCATTAGCAATTTTTGCTGTGCCCAGTCAAACCATGACGTGCAGATTTGCTTTTCCATTACCAGTTTTAGCCCGCTGAGTTCTGCCGAGCTGCACTCAAAATGGACCTTCTCTGGAGTCGGGCCAAGGTGTGCCCGACCCGCCTCTAAGCGGGCAGGTTGCGAGCAAGACTAAACATCATGGCTATTCCTATATTTCTCCAATCATGTATTTTGTATGTAGACCTACAGTATATGTAGCTACATACTTCTGAGACATTATACCTGGCCCTAACAAAAACAAACTAAAACTACTGTAAAACTAAATATGTAAGAACTAAAACTAAACCTTTCTGAAAAACTGAAACTGAACTAAAACTAGCAAACACACTCTGAAAAACTAACTAAAACTAACCTAAAATTAAATTAGAAAGTCAAAACTAAAATAAAATAAAAAAATAACTGAAAATTAGGGCTGTCAAAATTAACGCGATAATGCGTTATTGCAAATTTTTCCCCCTTTGCAGACATGCTCACTTTATGATAATCGCATGCAGTTTGGGGCAAGTCATAGTCAAGTCAGCACACTGACACACTGACAGCTGTTGTTGCCTGTTGGGCTGCAGTTTACCATGTTATGATTTGAGCATATTTTTAATGCTAAATGCAGTACATGTGAGGGTTTCTGGACAATATTTGTCATTGTTTTGTGTTATTAATTGATTTCTAATAATAAATATATACATACATTTGCATAAAACAAGCATATTTGTCCACTCCCATGTTGATAACAGTATTAAATACTTGATAAATCTCCTTTAAGGTATATTCTGAACAGATTAAAAAAATGTGCAATTAATTTGCGATTAACCGCGAATAAATATTTTAATCGATTGACAGCCCTACTGAAAATTGAAACCTCTACACCTTTTCACATGATCAGATTCCCTACATGTCCTTCAGCAATCACTGTCATCAGGCTGAGTCAGGCCACCTGTGTCTAGTTAGTCACAGGTGGAGCCATCAATTAGTTGATTTATTTCTAAGTTATTCGATAAGATATAAAGTTTTCCTTGACCAGAGGCCCGTACTACGAAGCGAGTTCAATATACCCAGGGTATGTTCTCGTTATCTGGCTTAACCAACCCTAACAAACGAGTTCCCGCTAAACTGTCCTACGAAGGTGGTTATCAGCTCGGTAAGTCAACCCAGGGTTTCTCTATCTGGTTGTGAGCGCGTTCACGTGAACGGGGCGGTGTTTGCAGCATCTGACCAATCACAGACATGGACAAGTCTACTGACAGCAGACAGACAGACAGAGCGGCACATTTTACAAAGGAAGAGTAAACTATATTAGACAAATAAGAAGAAGTTAAACACTTAATCCAGACTAAAAGTAACACAGTTGAAGCTGCTAAATGCAGGAAGGACAGCTGGCAGAAGAAAAAACTCCCGATGTGTTAATGCGTAGATTAACAGACTTATTAATTTAACGGAACACTCAAAAGTCGGATAAAGTCGTCGGGTTATAAATAGCAATAAGAAATTATATTGATGGCTGGATGGACGGTTACACGTTATTATACCCATTATTAAACAAGAGGCGTGTATAACTATTTAAACCTTCTGTCAGGTGCGTCCCCGTCTCCTGCGGTGTGAAACGGACTCAAGAGCAAGTAAAAAAATAAATATAAAAATATAATTCAAAGCAGTAAACACCCGCAGCATAAATCCATCTGTCCTTCCTGCATTTGTCAGTTTAAACTGTGTTGTTTTTAGCCTGGTTTATGACTTAAACTTCTTCGTATTTGTGTAATATTACCATACGATCTGCACACTGAGCTCTGATTGGTCAGTAGACGGTGTTTTTCTTCGAGTTGATCTCTTATCAGGAACATAACCTGCTCCGGAGCAGGTTAGCCGTTCAGCTTAAGTTACCATGGTGATCTACCCCGGTAAGAAGTGATCCACCTTCGTAGGACGGAAAACCCAGGGTTAACCCTGAAGTTACCTCGATAACGCCAAATCCTGCTTCGTAGTACAGGCCTCAGGTTTATGTGCTTGTCGGTGCAGTGTGTATAAACCTTGGTGATGTTTTCTAATTGCTGATTTTTCTTACTAGTGTCATTGTTGTCACTGGTAATCTGGGTTGAAGAGGAAGAGGAGGGCCCAGTAGAGTCTTCCTCTTCTTTTGTGACCAGACACTGTTGGATCTGAACACTAACACATGTGTTTTCAGTTAATCTGGCTGATTAGACCTTTTCTCAGGACTGTGTGGGCATGTTTAGACTAATTGAGGGACATCTTCCTGAGTCTCCTGTTAGCTTTGTTGAACATGTTAGGGCGGGACAAGTTGCACCTTTATCATTCTTATTGGTAGATGAACATTTTCCATGCCCATCAAAGCTCCACCTACCTTCAACCTGAGCAGAGGTTTAATCAGCCAGTATAACTGAAAACACCTGTGTGGCGGTTCAGAGACTAGTTAAGGGTGGGGGAGCATAAAATTCATCCTAGAGGGAAGAGTGTCTTAATAGTTGCTAACCTTTTAAATATTGTTTGCTATATTCCTGTTAGAATCAGGTTTCAGTGGGGATTTCCCTCACTGGTTTACTTAACCCCCGTGCAGTGGTTCAGTCCAATTAGGGTGGGGCCAGGAAGGTTATATAAAGCAACTCAGGCATTTACTGTGGGAGAGTTGTTGGTAGCAGCTGTGAGGCTGGGTTAGTTCACTTTTTGTTCTTCTTCTCTGTTTCATTGTGATTTTTGGTTAATAAAACCACTGCCTATGTTGCACTGACTTCTTCCCCCTAAGCCATTCTTCAATTCAACATATTTTTTTTCTGCTCACCTCCAGTGCCAGACAGCCACACTAAAATCCCTCATTTATGTAGCCTAGAATTACTACCAGTAATGCTACAATTTCTACAGGTTTAGATTCCAAAACAGTGATCCTACGTCAAACTAAAAGTCACATCCATTTATGGCCAATTTAGAGCTTTTGTGACCAAAGACCGTCTCAGTCACAATTCTGACAGTGTCAGAAATTTAGGACCGAATTCTAACCATGTAACTGCTGCTATGACTATGTCTACAAACCAACCAATCCGAATATGGCATGAAATGACACAGAATACACTGGCAAATAGCAACATTATAAGCACCCAAAGGGGTATCGGTACTCGATACCTTAAATAACCCAGTGCCAAGTAGTATCGAATGTTCCAACCTCTTCTCTTAAATGGCCCCGAAGTGTTTTTTACCATTTTGGATGGAGTGCAGAGCAGATTTTTAAAAAAGCTTGAGCGTTGCCTTATCTCCCGCTCCAGTTTTGCTCCAGTACCGCTCACACCATGAGTTCGAAGCATGCCCGAGCGAGCCCGACCCAGAATGTATCTGTGTATTGCGCACGGCGGCTGCGTAGGATTGTTTCCGACTCGTGTGATCCAAACATTTCCAATAATTCCAGAGTGTTGTTGTACAGTCCAAAAGTCAACAGTTATTTTGAAAAAATCACAACATATAACACAACATAACAAAGTATTCTGCTTCAGTTTATATTTGTTTGCGTTTAGCCTTTCAAAAACAACATTTTCAATACGGTCAAAAAACTGTTTGCTCTCACTCGCCGCACATAAAGGATGCACCTGTATTAATGGGGCGGTCTAGCAGAAATCAAATGAAACTGTGGAGTTACATTCATTAAAGACAGTTGATTTAATAAAAAAAAGACTGGCCCATTTAATCTGATGAATTACTTTTTTCAAATTGAGAATTTTTTTTTTGAGGATTTTTTTTTTTAGAGTGATGTCCTAAAATGACAACAGACATTTGATGCTTCATCCGAAAACCTCAATAGAAGCTTTGAATGTAAAAAAAAAAAGACATTCAGGAGCCTATAGCCCTATTTAAAATATAACGCAGCTTGTTTCTTTTTTGGAGCGAGTGGCGAGCGATTAGAGTGGCGCTGGGGAACGGAGGGAACGAACAGCTCTATGAGCTAGCCAGTGGTACGCACACACAGCTTCCATTCACATGATGTGTATCAAATTAAGTGCTCTATTGGCATTGGTATCACTTTAAGGGTACTGGTATTGGTACTAGCATCGTAATTCTTTAAAAGATACCCACATATACTCCTACTGTAGATATCACACTGGCCTGCATAAATATAAACGATTGGTACATGATGGTAAGTGCCATTTTTTAATATGACTATACAATATCCATAGCCATTCATTGAAAAATCTACCAAGATTTTATTAGTCCTGTCCCACACAGTGCGACATGCAATGACCCTGTAAAATAACTGTTATTGCACAGTATATAGGGGCCTTAAGGGTACTGCAGATTTGAAGTTATGGCGATCAAACCATAGAAGCATCACAAGGGATCAAAGAGGGTTTGTTGAAGTCACAATTTGTTTCAGTACCCCGTGGATCCTCTTACAGTGCTATATATCATCAGTCTGGGATGATAAAAAAAATAATTTACTTTTCCTCGAGTTGTCTCATCTATTTTACTTGAGTGATTGTCTTGAAAATGTGAAGAAACTTGTTGCATTCTGCTGTAGGTTACACAGTATGCGCTGTTGGGTTCATAGTAAATCTCAAAAAAGTTTTTCTTAAAATGAAGAGCTGTGTCTTTTGTGTCTGTGGTTGTTTCACATCCTTTGTCCTTGATTCTGTGAGACTGAGATCAACACCTGACGTTTGTCATTGTTTTAGACTTTTTCTGTGTTGAAACTATCCTGCTGTGATGCACAAAATGTGTTAATCTGTTAGACCGTGCTGCTGATATTTATGCAATTCATTTAATTTGGAAAGATACCGAGGTAACACAATTAATTACAAAAAAGCACATTTAACCATCATTATTATATTATTGCACGCACCTATTTAAAAAGTGGAAAAAGGTAATGACAGGGAAAAAAAATAGTGCTTCAAACAGACCTATGCCGTCCTCTTGTCATATTACCTGAACATTGTAACCTGGCGCCAGATGGTTTGTTACATGGAACCATCTGAGAAGCCGTCATTGGAAACTCTTTGGAAAAGGGCAGGCAGGTGATTGGATCTGTCAATCAAACTCTTGCCAAAGCCAGTTGGGAGAAGAGCGAACACATCTTTTCCGTCAAGAAAAGCCGTCAGTGACGTTCTTTGCTCTTCTTTTTATAAAGAAATACTCTCCAGTTGTAACCCGGTCTCACTTCCAACTCGTCAAATACCACCGATTCGGTGGCGCCCCTCGGTATCGGAAACCAACGCACAGACGCACCCTTTATAGCGACAGTATGTAACGAACCGGGCTTTTAACTATCTCCAATGTAAACCAACCCCTTGGCATTTTTTGGACGGTCAGAGCAAGTTACTTAGTAATAGCGTGAGAGTCCGCTAAGGACAGGCGGGAGGGGTAGTAGATGTGTCAAACAAACACAAGACTTTCAACCAGGAGACTACTGTTCGGGCCTGTGTGAAACTAAAAGTAATGTTGACTTTTTTGTCACGTGAGTCATTAGTCAGTGAAGTTAATGTCAACCTTGACCGTTTCCTAACCATAAAGGTTGTGGTTGTGTTGCCTAAACCTAACTTCCTGTGAAAATGGAAGTTTATTTTGAAAGGACACTACGCATGTAACGAGCGTATATTGACACGCCGTCCCTGGTCCGTCCAACAGTAGCGCAGGAGGGGTACCCAGTGCGTCGGTCTCCGATGCTGAGGGGTATCGACCAAGCGTCGGTATTTGAGTTGGGAGTAAGAATATGTTGCCAGTTCTGATATAACTGATGCTGTTGAACTACTGGGGTTTGGACACAAATGCAAAGAGGGATTTTCATGGGATCTTGTGATATCGCGAGAATCCAGCTGCCGTGCAAGTTAATTAACGTTGGAAAGAAAAAGAACATTTATGAAGGAATATTGCTTTACTCCTACACAGGATTTTAAATATCCTCTCTGTACTGTAATAAATCTGTCCTCTTTGCCTCTGCTGGTGCTGTGGCTAAGAATGCCCTTCCCAAACAGATATTCATTTCCGTCTAACAACAGATGATATAAGGTGCCAAAGCAAATCAACAAATAGTGGACATCAACGGGGCATTGTTGCATTCACGGGGAGTTGTAATCAACATGGCTCCAAACAGCAATTATTTCTCAACAGCTCTTAAACCTTCGCTATGACAAGTCCTGTACATGATGAATTGTTCTCGGGCTTCCAGCCAAACGTATTCACTGTTGGATTTTTATTATAATGAGCTCAGCTGAGATGACTGTCATCACCGAACCAGTCGTGGAGAAAAGGCTACATTCACTGCTCTTTATCTTTCAGCAATAAACACCACCGAGTAAGTAATATCAACTAAATAAAGATGAGGTCCATAGCAGTAGATGGTGTTAAATAATAAACCAGTATTTTATTTAAAATATGTCTGTAGTTGAAAGTAATAAATAATGTACTGTGCATACTTTCTGACATGGGTGAAACAAGATCAGGGCTAGTATGAGTAGTATGACATAGAAATCCCAACTCAAGGTCCACACTATATCTATGTACAAATGAATGCTAATGTTCTATCTGCCTGCAAAATGTGTAAGTTACTTAGGCAAACACGTTCTCATAGAATGTGATAATACGTCAGGTAAGGGATAATGTACAGCGAGCCGGTCATTGTTATTCGCGGAGGGGTGCAGCATCGCCCTGAAGGGGATTCTTTCACAACAATGACCCGCTAGCTCTACATTATCCCGCTTATTACACGGCTACTTACTGAAGAAATCAATATTTTGACACAAATAGTCCGACATCAGAGCTGCGCCCATAGCAACGGTCTCTTATACATAGTAATGGTCAGTAATACAGAAATTACAGACTGCAGAACGCCGTGATTGACCAATCAGAATCGAGTATTCAACACAGCCGTGTAATAATGTTGCGTTAACAGGATGTTAAATAATAAAAAAAATATCTATAAATCTTCTTTCTTAAACATGGAAATTGTAGTTTGACAAGAAAATCCAGACCGATTTCCATAGTACCCTGCCAGATTGTCAGTTGCCATGTGCTAATCTCTATAAACAGATTCATTTGCAGAATCTGTCGGCAACAAGATTTTGGTAGTGTTCTGGTTTTCGTTTGTAGTCCGAGTAGTATTGACCAATCAATCACGTTTGAGCAGGCTTTGCTTGAATGCAGGTAAACAGTCAATGTGGAGAGCAAAAGATGCAGAACGCATTGACTGAAATGCAATGTCAGAACCCACCGGCCATCTTCTAACAACGATTTCGCTTTTTATTGGTTTAAAATTAGCTTGTAAACTGGCTACTTGTGAAACTATCCGGTCGTACATGTCGTCTCTCGAATCCATTCTCACATCTCAAGCTACTAATCAGACTGTAAACAATGAGCAGCGCATGGAAATTGAAGTCTTGGCCTGGATATCCCCTGGCTATACCGGAACCCCAGAAACATAGCCCCTTGCCCCCAAAACATACCTGTTTTCAGACCGATAGCTGATGGGTTCCCCGCCTCTAACACTGTATCCAGTTCTTTTTTATACATCCATGGTTTTGACCCTTGCCTGCCTCTCATTTCCCTAAACTTTTGTACCTTAATCTGGTCAATAAATCCCTGAACTTTACCAGTCTGCCTGCTTTATGTGCATTTGGGTCCTATCCCTGTTGCCTCACATTCACCAACTGTTTGAGATTTGTGATTTTGGGCTATAAAATTGATTTAACTTGACTGCTGAGCTTACATGTCAACAAATCCATCTCCATAACAACTGACAAAGACAGATTCAGTTGAAAGCTGTGGAAAAAGCTAGTAAATGGGCTTTGAGATAGGACAGTTTTTTTTCTCTTAAGATAAGAGCTGATTGTAAAGCACTGCGAATAATTCTATTAAACTCAGTTTCACTTCATGTTCCCTGGCGTTTTGTAGCCCAAGCATACGCTTTTAATGGTTTAAGACAGACTATTACCCATGTGCATGAAAATCTTGAGGATAATTAGCCATCTTGCATAACCCCAACTGTCACAAGCTAATTGGCAAAATGGTCACAGATCAGCAATCCTGTTGGTAATTGTTATGCAACTTAAAGTTTAGGTTTAAAAAACAGGGCAATCAACACAAAACTTCAAACTTAGCTAGGAATTGTTTGTCTTCTTTAACCAGATATTAACATTTCCCATAAATACAGAACACTCTTTCCAGTGTGATAGCTGAAGAGATCATGTCCTCTTTTTTTCTCCTCAGCATTTAATGAACCTCGCGCTTCTCGCCTGACACCTGCTCCAATGTGGAGGGAAAGACCAGCGAGCTTCAGATCATTAGCGAGGTGGAGAATCGAGAATCTAAAAGCAGCGTGGAGGCTTAAATCAGGATATGGAAGCTAAAATGCAGCTTATATCACAGCTTTCCTCACAGATGGCCTGGTGGAACACCACCCTAAGTAGAGCATTGGTACTAAGAATACCAGAATCAGAAATGGTTTGGGTAGACGGTATAGTGCATAGGAGTCTGCCATGAAGAAACAAGACCCAACTCTCTTAGCAATGCTAGTGGCTTCTGAAGCTGTGATGCATTCGTGGGAATTTATAAACCACTTAGGAGAGGCTGCAATGGGACTAACCTTTGGAGAGATAAGAGCGCGGCCTACTTTGTGGCCTACTTTTTACAGGACTTCCTCACTTGCTCATGTGGTTCTTGTTTACTCTGGTCTTTTGAGCACTTTGTTTAGAGTATTCTGACTTTTTTTTTTTTATTGGAAAAAGGCCACTGTGTCCTGCCGTGTTGCATTATCAGCACATTTCACCAGCCTTACTCTTTCTATGGAAACTTTTTTGCTCATTTTGAAATTCTGAAGTGATTTTTCTGGCTGAGTATTAAAAAGCAATTTATGCATATTGCTTTTGACTCAACCTACAGTATGATTTATAGCTACTTTTATTTTGCTCCAATAATGGAATTTCCTGTGGGGGACTGTGAGGCTTTAACTGCTTAGATTTTGGTTGGTTAAAGGAGGATATCACACAATTAGATGGTGTCTTTCTTTCTCAGCTGTGCTGCGAATATTCTCTGCGTTCAACATACTGGTGGTTTATTGTTTTTCAAATGAAACAGCTGCTCAGACAAGTTGCTCCAGTGATAATTAGTTATAGTTGGGTTTTAGGCCTCGGAATTCCTGTGCTGCTTTAGATTCTACCCCGTCGTCGAGGTGTGAGGTTTGACTTTTGTGTTTTGCTTTTGTCTTGATCTTAGAAATCACTAGACATGCAACATGTCTTTGAGCTTTTCTGTCTTGTTTTCAGCTTTTTCATTTTGAAAAACAGCATCAGATAACATGAAACAAGACTCGGTCAAAACCGAGTATACAGTATGTCTGGACCGTGTATGGTCAGTCTGTGAATTTGTGGCTAAATTGTTATACATATAGTCAGTGGTCATGTCTATAATGTTAAATCCAGCGGTACATGTCCACCAGGTCCGGCGAGGACACTAGGGGACTCAACTGGCCGTTCAAGCGGTAACGTGCAATGCACCTGATTGGTCCCTGATTTTATGTTTCAAACGGGAAACAACATGGCAGCCTGCTCATAAACTTTCTGTTATTCCGTCCAAACAATCCACCAAAATCTACTTCTGAAAACATGTTAAGGGAGAAATAGGTTACGCCACTGCTGAATCTGGTTTCATTTTAGAACTAGATCACCTAGTTTGACAGCTTGGGCCAAGTTTCGTGAGCCGGACACGTTGCGTTGGATGGGCTCATTTGCATAAAGGACTGTTCCCGCCTTTTCATTTTGAAAGGGCAATGACTAATGACGAATCTCCAACACTCGGCCAACCAATCGTGTAACTTTATCACTCAGTCACTCACTCATGGTACATGTCCACAGGGGCGTTATTTATCGCGAGGGATCGCCTCGCTTCCTAGCATTGGACGCTTGATGGGCTGCCAGTAGACACAAGGCACTTGACACCTGATTGGACGAATGCTTTCCCCTGGTGGGCTGCTGCTCCCAGCTTTCAAACCGGAAACAACATGGCGGTTCGTTTCAAAACTTTCTTCTCTTATATCAAGAAAGTAGTTCACCGAAATGTGTTTCTGAAAACATTTTATGCGAGAAAAAAGCCATGCAGTTGCTGAAACTGTCTTTATTTTGGATCAACAAGGCTTAGTTTAAAAGTTTCTCGGGAGTTTCCAGAGGCGGCGAGTCGCGTCGGACACCCGTGATTTGCATAAGGTAGCCTAGACCTCAATTTTATGCAAATGAGGAGTGAACAATGTGACGCCCCGTCTTTCGAATCGCGCCGCCACGCTACCAGAATGCATTGCACTGCTGCTTTCATAGACAATGAATGGGAAGCTTGGAAAGGATGGAGGCTGTGGACACGTACCATCAGTAACTCACTCGCGTTTGTAGGGCTGGCCCTCTGCGGCCCAGGCAAAAATAACAAGAAATGTTTTAAACCTAATTTCAAGTGAACAAGATATACAAAGGCATTGTGTTTGTTCAAATAGCTCCCGTTTCCTTTAAAACCAGGTCAACAGCATTTGCTGATGCAGAGATATGATTCATTTGCAGACTATGATTAAGTTATTCGCAAGGAAACTTGTTTTGTTCTTTGAAAATGTTCCAGGAATAGCTTCACACTAACTGGGAACAGGACAGGAGCAATGCTTCATAAGTTAATATACATAATGTGCATGCTGTGGGTGCTTTTGGATACTGTGATCTAGTTAGACAGCCCATGTGTGTTCCTTATATGATTCTGTGCCACGCATGAATGATTTATTAATTTAGAGGCATCAGCTGGCGTTTGGGTTGGGAATCTGTTTAGTAACTGAATACTGTGTCTGCTCTGAGAGGACTGTAAGAGGATGGATAAACGGTTTACAAGAATGTATCATTATCTGAGCATATGCAAGCTGTGAGGGACAGAGAGAGAGAGAGAGAGAGAGAGTGTATGAACTGTTTAGTTATGACCCTGAGCAGGTTAGGGTCAGGAAATGTTCTATTTAATCATCAATTTAATTCTAGAAATCTCCCTCGACCCTTTCTACTCATCAAGTGACCTCATACGGGACCTGGTCCTGACCCCAAACTTGAGAAACTCTGCTCTAAGACAACAAATCTGTGCAGAACGGTTCAACCAATACAAGCCCGGTGATAAATAATACAGCTGTGTAAAGCATCATAAATGATAAGCATCCCTTCAGAATTATGCTTGACTGAACAAGGATGTCCCATTTGGCAAATAAGCGTTGCATCTATTCCTCCCGTCATCCTCGCATCCCTCAAGTCATCAGAAGAGATGCGTGTGATTGAAGTGAGGATGCAGAAATTGAGAGGAGACCAGCAGGTCTGAGTTTTGTGATCGCAAACACTTAATCCCCTCATCTGACTGCGGATCTGGGTTTTCCGGATGCTTTAAATGCCATCTTTCGATGCCACCTGTCACCATCATCCACGGAGGATCTGGGTGAGATTAAAAGCAGGATTGCTGTTTGACATAGACAAATATATATATTTCTAATTTTTTTTCCCAAAATATACTGTTAGACCTCTTAGATACAACATAACACACTGTAATTAAAGTGCCACAATGCAGATTTTTTTTTTTTTGCATAAATGGCACCGACCATCTGTTATTTCCAAAGGTGTTTTTGGCCATATTTATGTGTCGAAACAAATCTTATATGACTCAGTTATCTATTAATGAGACTTTAATCTAAACACACAGCTCTGCATTTGCAGGACTTGGACTCTGGTGTGTCCTAACACAGGGCCCTGCCATGGGTCAAAGGCAACCTTCCACCTCCAGAACTGCTCTCCGACCCCTTAACTCAGCCCAAGCCGACCCTAAATCTTTAATTTTTGTCTTTTTTGCACTTGTTGCAGATGGCAATTTAGCTGTACAAACCAGTTGTTTTGAGTGTCGACAGTTGATGTGAGATAGAAATGGAAAATTCAAATTTGGAAGTTAGCCTTAAAGTCAAAGAAAACAAGCAACCCTAAATCTTTTCACTTTATCATAAATCTCTGTAATAATATGAGAAGTAAAACACTTGGAGACCCAGGCTCGTGTATTTGCTTTGGCCATTTTCTGTCATGAGCAAGACATTTAACCCAGAACTGTCAAAGTGAATAGAGGAGACTGCCAGTAATCATCAGTAGTCCATCAAACTAATTATCAAGAGTGTCACTTCTGAGCATAACTGCTGTCGGTCTGGTTTGGCTCCCCAAATATAGGAAGCTTTCAAAGGCAACACTGAGAGTGAAGACAAAGATGTGCGGTCTCAGATCCACAAACTAACTACAGATGGCATCAAAATACAATAAAACTGTATAAAAAAGTATGATATTACTGCATGAATATAGCTTCCCCAAAATGCTTGTTATAAAATCTATACCGAGGGAATGTGTTAGAGCCATTTATATAATAGAGAAATATTTGTAAATAATATATATTTTGCTGAAGATAAGCACCCTCTATAGGGTCATTGCAGTATGCTGAATTAGGACCAATAATGACTGCATTTGTCTTCTGATTGCTTAAAATGTATATAATGTATAATAATCTTGTTTATTGGATTTTGCTACCATGTTTCATTTTTGTATTTTGAAGAAGAATGTTTTTTCAGTAAATGGTTGAAAAGAAGAACATTAACTACAGAGTTGTATTGTAGCATCACTAGCGTGCATCAACCACATACTTACTACTAGATCTTAAGTGAAATAGATGGAGCCGCACTAACAGGATGGCCTTCACCTTAAGAATTAAAATAATTTTCTCCTTGTGCCAGTTCCGTCCTTGCTCCAGCATGCACAATAGAAACAACAGCAAAAAAAACCTTGATGGCTCTGATATAAAAAGTCATTCACTGCGTGTGCATAACTGTGTTGATCCAAAATAGATGTTAAAACTCTGAATAACTTCTATCAATGCTAGACTTAAAAAAAAAAAAGTGTGTTGCAAGATTCTGGTGAGCTGCTATACTGCTGTATATACATAGCCCCCCCCCCAAAAAAACGAAGAGATCCACCGATCCCCTTTAGTTCAGTTCCGATCCAGTCTGATACCTGAATTTGGATATCTGCGGATACAAATACAATTCAGATATCAGAGCACTTTTTGCAAAAAATGTGCATTGCTTGCAATTTTTGCATTACATATTTTATATATTCCAAAGCAATTTATTTGAACAGTAGGTTAAGTAGGCACCATATACAAACAGGTGCAGGAGTGCAAATTGCTATGGCAACTCCTTTACTGTTTTGAAAAACTTGAATAAATCAAGTGCACAGCAATTATCAACTACTAGTAGATTTCTATACTACATCTGTGTAGAGAAATAAATATCTTCACTATTTCCTGAGCAGACCGGGCTTTTTCGGGAGGGGGTCTTAAAGAGACAGGCGCTAAAATGGCGTTTCAGACAGAGGGTGAATACAGGTATATTCAGACAGACAGTATGAGAAAAATAACATGTTTTTTTGTACATTAAAGCATGTAAACATGTTCTAGTAGAAACCCAAAATACAAATATGAACCTGAAAATGAGCATAGAGATATAGAGATATGTCCCCTTTAAATTGATTTCTATGGTGGTGCAATTCTTTTAATGTTTTACTCTGTATCTCTGACAGAGAAATTGTTCTTTAAATCACAAAAGATGATTAAAGTAGGGCTGTCAAAGTTAACGTGATAATAACGCGTTAACGCAAATTTGTTTTAACGCCACTAATTTCTTTAACGCATTAATGCAACTTGTGATTTTTAGGTTGTAGTGGGCTCAGTTTTAAAGCTGGAGAGAAGATACTGGCATCATATGTAACTAGTAAACCTAAGGAATCCATTGGTACCAACCATGTCATACTAGCTAGGTCGTGAAGAAGGTTAAATAACGTTCCAAACTTATGCTAAATTTTGGCGAGGAAAAACTGTCACGGCCATTTTCAAAGGGGTCTCTTAACCTCTGATCTCAAGATATGTGAATGAAAATGGGTTCTATGGGTACCCACGAGTCTCCCCTTTACAGACATGCCCACTCTATGATAATCACATGCAGTTTGGGGCAGGTCATAGTCAAGTTAGCACACTGACCCACTGACAGATGTTGTTGCCTGTTGGGCTTGAGTTTGCCATGTTATGATTTGAGCATATTTTTTATGCTAAATGCAGTACCTGTGAGGGTTTCTGGACAATATTTATCATTGTTTTGTGTTATTAATTGATTTCCAATAATAAATATATACATACATTTGCATAAAGCAGCATATTTGCCCACTCCCATGTTGATAAGAGTATTAAATACTTGACAAATCTCCCTTTAAGGTACATTTTGAACAGAGAAAAAATCTGTGATTAATTTGCAATTAATCACGATTAAATATGTTTTATCAATTAACAGCCCTAGTTTAAAGTCATGTTGTCAGTTTGATCTTGCTCTTTAAGTGGAGGAAGAAAAAAAGCACAGAGAACTGGAGGAAGATAAACAAAAGAGACTATCTGAAAAAGAGAGAAAATAAGCCAAAGTGGCGAGGGGCCACGCACATCACACATTCTAGTCAGAGGTAATGATGAACGGTGTCAAAGAGGCTCCAGCTGAACAGATGGTCTGTAAACTCGCCCTTGAGTTTTCAGCTCTGCTGAGTCAGCCAACTGGAACTCCATGGCAGATTAAACTGCTCCTCTTTTACCTCGTCTTTGTGTACACACTGGGGTCATTATTTGGGTGGATTACTCGACAGTCATCCTGCGCTCAGAAGGCAAAAAATGAGTGGTGATAGTTCCTATATGGGTGCAGTAATGACACGACTGGATTGCTTTTGTTTGTCTCAGAGACAGCTACTGTCTGTTTGCCCGATTCAACAAATACTTCACAGACATACTCGTTTGTCTGTATGCCATCTTGGCTCCATTTTATCACTCTGACCACTCACACATTGACTAACTGTGTGCCCAGTTCCCTACTTCTTATTGCCCGAGTGTCTGTCGCTGCTCAGAAATGTTCTCCACAGACACCAATCTATCTGTTGGTGTGGACTCTTTTATGAGGATTAAAACATCTAGCGGTTTCTCTCTGGCAGGCTAACTGCTGACTGATCTATAATCTTTGCCAGTAGACAGATTGATACAGTCGCAGGCCCACGGAGGAGCGCTTCTTCACAGATGACAACCGAGCTATTTATCCACTGCTATTGATTTTTCTGTGCCTTGTCTGTCACAACAAGCTGTGCTCGCAGTTAACTAGTTTGAGGAGAAATAGAAAAATCCAATCTGTTGACAATATGTGGCTCCCTCCGCTTTAAAGTTTGTGGAATATTTCTGCACAGTTTTTGAAGTAGTACAGTTTCATTTATGATGACTTTCAGAGTAAATACAGCATAAAGTTGAGATAATGTTTGACTTTTGTGTTTGAGTGCATGCCACCAATTCAAACTGTAGAGGGATTAAACAACTAGTCAATTTTACAGAGAAACAACAATGAATTTTTTGTATTTTGTACTTTGAATTCTGATTGGTTAATTGTTTAAACCAAGACAAAAATGTCAAACATCCTCTGGTTACAGCTTTATATCATTATCTCCGCCAAGGCCGACGGCCTAGGAAGGAGTTTATGTTTTCACCGGCGTTGGTTTGTTGGTGTGTTGGTTTGTCCGTTTGCAGGATAACTCCAAAAGTAGGATTTGAATGAAATATTTTAGAGGGGTGGGGTGTGGCACCATGAACAATCCATTAGATTTTGGTGGCGATCTGGATCATGATCCGGATTCAGGAATATTTTTAAGAATTCCGATCAGCCTGAGCATTAAGACCACAGGGTATAACACATGCGCAGTGTAGCTGATGACGCGTGACCCTGCCTTCTTCTTCTGAGAGCGGATGTGTGCGCGGAAGCTGCTGGCAGTCCGCGGTGAGAAAGAAAAAAGCTGTAGCTGACGGGATGAGAGACAACGTAGTGTAACGTTATACAGACATAACAAGGCTGCTGAATGAGAGAGGCATCCGCCGACACGTTACACAGAAACACACCGTGTTAATAATACGCCGACCACCTCACGGTACCGCCAGCTGTGAGCTGTGATCTGTTTTTAAAGGTGGAGGTCCTGCGCTCTCCGAGTGCAATTCTAGTTGTAAATTGAAAACGCTCCAGTTTCGGACTGTTGGTTGGACAAAACAAGCAATTTGAAGATGTCAAATTGGACTCCTTTTTCACTGTTATCTGACATTGTATAGAAATAAATTGCTCTAATCAGAAAAGTAATCAAAAGTTTCATTGAAAATGAAAATAATCCCTAGTGTCAGCCCTAGAAATGACCACACAATGTGGACCTGAACTCCAGAACAAGAATGGAAGAACTCTGGGTTCAAACCCTTTTTCGCTTGAAGCAGCCCAATTGCCAAAATCAAAACAAACGAGTTTTGTAATAATTGGACAAACAATCAGATTTATTGTCTGATTTGTGTTATGCCACGCCCATTTTGGGGAGTTTTAGCACCCCTATTTGAATGAATTTTAATTCAGGGTGTGTTCCACTTACTCTCGTGGACATATTCTGCAAGTTCTGTGATGATTGGCCCAATGGCTGTGGAGTTTGATCTATTGATGTGCTGAGCCACGCCCTTTTAAAGTTCATTCGTCAATATCTTCTAAACGCAATGAGATATCAACAATTGATAACTTTTGATAAGCTTGGTCGATTGATGATCCACAGACCAATTTGCACATCATTTCCAGTTATTGGGCCAAGTTTCATGTTTCTAGCTGATTTCTGTTCACAGGTATTTGAGCCGCTGCAGCAGACAACAAATAATAATAATAATAAACCAGCACAAACTCAGTAGGGTTCTGCCCCTTCAAGGTTTGAACTCTCACAAGGTAGAAAGGATTTAGATGAAATAAAAGAGCTCATTTACGCTGAGATGGTGCTCATTAGGTTGTTAGATTGGTGTGCTGTCAGACCAGAAATAGAAAAGAGGAGTATACAGTAGACACAAGAGAACTAGATAAAGTGTCTAGACATTTGAAGCATATAAATGTGTTGTGTAAGATGCTATTAATCATAGCTAGAATATATTTTAGTCCATTTCAGATTAGGGTTAATAACGTGTTCTTAAATTATAGTAGGTCTGTCAAAGTTAATGTGATAATGCGTTAATGCAAATTTGTTTTAATGCAACTCATTTTTTTAACGCATTAACAGAATCGATCTTTCGGAGGTTGTAGCCGGCTCAGTTTTAAAGCTGGAGTGAAGATACTGGTATCATATGAAACTAGAAAACCTAAAGAATCCATCGGTATCAACCATGTCATATTAGTCGCGAAAGAGGTTAAATAACGCTCCAAACTTGGCGCTAAATTTTGGCGAGGAAATACTGGCATGGCCATTTTCAAAGATGTCCCTTGACCTCTGACCTCAAGATATGTGAATGAAAATGGGTTCTATGGGTACCCACGAGTCTCCTCTTTACAGACATGCCCACTTTATGATAATCATATGCAGTTTGGGGCAAGTTATAGTCAACTCAGCACACCGACAGCTGTTGTTGCCTGTTAGGCTTGAGTTTGCCATGTTATGATTTGAGCATATTTCTTATGCTAAATGCAGTACCTGTGAGGGTTTCTGGACAATATTTGTCATTGTTTATGTTATTAATTGATTTTCAGTAATGAATATATACATACATTTGCATTAAAAAGGCATATTTGCCCACTCCCATGTTGATACGAGTATTAAATACTTGACAAATCTCCCTTTAAGGTACATTTTGAACAGATAAAAATTGTGTGATTAATTTGCGATAAATCGCAATTAATCATGGACAATATGTGATTGATCATTATGTGATTGACAGCCCTAAATTATAGATGATATTAATACAAACGTATACAATTTTACCGACCTCTTACTATATATTTTATAGATACATACAGTTGACCCAAAAATGTTTGTTTGCTCAGCATGAAGCAGATAAAAGACCGGGGGACGCCATTACATTGTGCAACCGTGCCTCACTGAGAGGCTTCTCAGAGACCATCAAAATGAGGGTTATAGGCACACAGGTGCTTTTATATTTTGAGCATCTTAGGTGGTTGTCTGTTATAGTAATCATCCCAATGTTTGATCTCCATTTATCAGTTCCTGTGCAAATGGAACAGGGTGGAGAGATCGTTTGGATATGACAGAAAACAGGTTTTTAGACACCATAAAGCCAAAATATGAACAAAAATAATAATAATGGCATTTTTATGTGTATTTGTCCTTGTTTGTTTGTCAATCTTTAATAAACAAGGGAATTCCCTGAAGAATATTGTCATGAGAAAGATGTTTTTAAAGATCGTTGGCTGATTATTAGGACTTTATGATCTCATACTTATGTTACACCCTTATTATTATATACAGTTGTTATTTCTATAATAATGGTCTGTACTTGCTCTGTGTTTCAGATGATGGCAAGCTGTCATTTGAAGAGTTCAATGCTTACTTTGCGGACGGGATCCTGACTACTGAGGAGCTGCAGGAGCTCTTCTACTCCATAGATGGCCGACAAAATAAGTGAGTTTTTGTTTGAAAAATGAACATCAATGAATATTTCCACAAGTGCTATATTAAACGTGCGCCTTTCACAGTTAGAAAGAAGCAGAGAAAAAGAGTGAACGGCAAGTGTTTGAGGCTTGAAGGCACGGTTGATGTGTTCCTTTCAAGCCATCAGTTACAGGCTAAATGTCTCACAGCTGGAGGGAGGTCTTCAGTAAAAATTAGCCCTGCAGCCAAACTCAAGCAGGCTGAATTAATGTTTACCCCCTTCCTTTGGACATAAAATACTGCCGACTACACATCAACCACTTCAAAAACCTAGTTCCCCGAAATTACAATCAAAGAAATCAGCCTGAGGGTTGCTGCTGAAATCACTGGTCTGCAGAGAATGTTTAACTCACTGCAGCCACGGAGGAAAAGACCATTTCTCTCCTGTCGTGGTGGGATATGTAATGGTTTTAAATTTCATCCTTTCTATGAAGCCAGTTCTTCTCTATTTTCTCTGGCAGATTAGGGACATCTGCAACCTTTTTCACTATACACTTCTTTACATCGTACAAACACTAGAGAGGCTAAAGCCGGGTACACACAATGCTCAACAAAGCCCCGATTTTTTTGATGGCTCTAAAGATTATATTGCCAGATATTCCTGTGGTGTGAGGTATATTAAGAGTGTTTTTTACATCCCGTAATTAGCCTATTAAAAATCTTCAATGTTTATGATGGGATATCCTGTTGTGTGTGGGGGATCCCCGAGGACAGCCGATGAGGCAGTCACGTAGGAAAGATCGACAGCCAATTGAGAACCAAGCTGACTGAAGCGGAAGGACAACCACTGCTGTCATGGCGGCTAATGCATGAGCCAATGCAAAACGCAAAGTAGCAGTAAGAGAGACCTCAGAAATGGAGGACCAACTTATTGTTTTGTGGCAACAACACAAGTGTTTATTTAACATGTCTCCATGACTTCATACATCCATCCTTCGTGAATATTTAGTACAAATAAGTGCAAAAACTAACAATGCTAATTCTTCCTGCCCGTCAGTGCCATGTTTGTTTACACTTAAGTCACGTTTGATGGCGAGAGGCTTTGCGAGATTTCTGTTTTTTTGAGTCGGGACTCTTGTTGTTCATGAATCTGTTAATGTGTGGTGTGCTGTTTTGGCCAAATAATTGCTCACCACACACTATAGGAACAAAACTGTTAAATGTAATATAACATGTCGTTATGTGTTGGGTTCCTCACATTTTAATCATCTGTTAAACCTGCAGTAGGCTACAATTTGTTGGCCTCATTGGGCAAAAATTCCATAATAACCTTTCAGCATATTGTAATTCAAGTGTTTTGAGAGAAAACTAGACTTCTGAACCTCCTCATGGCCCTGTTTTCAGACTTTAAAAAATCTAGTCCGTAACTGAAGACTTTGACCAATCACAGGCCACTTCAGAGAGAACGTTCCTATTGGCTGTGCTCCGGCTGGTCGGCGGTGCTTGGTATTTTCTCGAGAGATCTCAACATGGCTGCCAGGTCACCAACTTTCTCATTTTACAGCTGAACAGTACACTACAAGATGTTTCTGAAAACATTTGAGGTGTGAAATAGGCATTACAGTAACAGAATATTGATTCATATTTGATCAGCGCTGCCTAGTTTGACCGTGTGATTGACAGCTGCTCAGAGATGGCAGCTGGACGGCAGACTCCAGCTCGGCTCTGATTGGTTGTTTTCCTCCGGTCTGTGAAATCTTGCAGATGCCATTAGGAGCACCGGAGGACACAGAGGAACATGATTTTTTTTTTCAGATTACCTGTCTCATGCACTACTGTCAGGATATAGTGACCGTTTTATAAAAAATAACTTTTTGTTTTATCATAGCTGCTCCATTTCTGCCCACTGCTGCTTTAAGAAAACCTATTAGTGTGGGCCAGCCTTACGCAAGACTCTCTAACTCGGCTGTGAAATCATACGTATCAGCTCAGGTAAAATAATGAATTCACTGTGATTGTCAAGTCTCTGTGTTAGTCTCACAGGATGACACTCGCAAGCATAAACAAACCCACGCATCCACGCACACAAGCGCATTGATTACTGCACTTTGTAAGTTGTTCCTTTTGTGCATCATAACCAATTAGAGCGAGTATAGTGCCTGGCTGCAGTAACAACCCTGCATTTATGTTTGGTTGTGTCGTCAGTTCTTTTATCACTGTGCGATAAATTGCTTTTGGATGTGCTGTTATACGCTGGGACTGACTGTCACTGATGTGACACACCAGCCCTCGGACCTCTCTAGCCACGCTCCAAGCTTTGAGGCAGTTTGACATGAACTGAGCTCTGATGTCTAATTAAAGGACGTTCTTGTTCTGAATAACAGTACTCTTGATTATATAATATCACGTCTGAAACAACAACAAAAAAAAAATCCAGGCTTTGGTGTTTAAAGTCACATAGCACAGAGAATATTTCCTCTCCACTGAAAACATAGAAAAAGATAAATATCCTCTTTGGTCATTACCTGCAACAGAGACGTGTGGGAATTTATTGTCACTATCAAAATGGAAACAGCGATTGAGAAAGAGAAAAAAAAAAAAAAAAAGACAAGCGTTGTTTTGTCCACAGAAGCTGTGTGGGCTTTCTCATAACACAAGCCATTAAGCAGCTTCGCTTATGGTCTGCATCTGATGGTGAAAATGACCTGTGAAATGCCATTAAAGCAACAGGGGAACTTTTCATATAGTAACGGTGCCGCCTTTATCAAACTGAGAACAATTTAGCCTCCAATGTTATCCATTTCTGCCGTAACTGGTAAACAAAGGAGTATCGATTTCAATGTTTTTACAACAGCGGAGTAAATTCAAAAGAAAAGACACTTTCACAACTGTGTTCACATACAGCATTTCTATCTAAAACTACACTAATCTATATTCTTCATGTAGAATGACAAAGTGCAAATTATGTCAGCTTGTGTTACACTTAATGACCGGGAAGCGATCTGTGCTTATTATATATAGGTTTACTGATTAGTATAGTTTTAACACTGGTGTCTTATCTGTGTTCCTTCCTTTCTAACACTGTAATATTCACACAGTTTGGAACCATGCAATTTATTATAACACTGAATTTCTCTAATTAACCTTCTCAATACTTTCCCCATTTATCTTCTCTTCTGTTCCGCCCTGCAGCAATCTGGACACCGACAAGCTATCAGGTTGGTGGGAAAGTGCTTCATCGTCATAGTACTTTAATTTCTTACAAATTTCTGCTGTCTTTAAAATTTGCATACATCAGTGATTGTCGTCTTATTTGTGGGTCCATATTTTTAAGTGAGCACGGAAAACTTTAAAGCAATA
The DNA here is from genome assembly GCA_916701645.2 of Sebastolobus alascanus. NCBI lineage: Eukaryota > Metazoa > Chordata > Actinopteri > Perciformes > Sebastidae > Sebastolobus > Sebastolobus alascanus. Next base: position 494,081 of record CAKAOJ020000077.1, on the reverse strand, counting down.
GGATGACATTTTGGGAAATGCGCTTTTTCGCTTTCTTACCGAGAGTTAGATGAGAAGATCGACACCGCTCTCTGATCTGTCTGTTAATTATGAAGCTACAGCCTGTAGATGGTTAGCTTAGCTTAGCTTAGCTTAGCTTAGCTTAGCTTAGCTTAGCTTAGCTTAGCGTAAAGACTGGAAACAGAGACAGCTACCTATTGTTTTTTACACTTCACTTTTTGCGCTAATTATACAAATGAGACATAAACAAGTTCGTTTCATGTTCATGAGAGTGGTGTCTCATCTAACTCTCCACAAGAAAGCAAATAAGTGAATTTTCAAAAACTATTCCTTTAAATCATCTCTGTTCTTCAGATTTCTTTGGGTGAAAAAGTATTAACAATACATCGCAACCAACAACACCTCCATCCATCTGCAACACTGAAAAAAAAACCCCTAGCACAGATCTATTGACCTATTTTTTTTATCATCTAAAAAATGCATGCGTGTGTCTGATGGCCTGAATAAAGTGAAGAAATGGGGCATGAGACCTGTAAATACCAGTTGTACCCAGAATAAAACTTCTGCATAATTTATTGAATGGAAATGGCATCTTTTCCATCTGACGTCAATAGAGGTTGAGTTGTTTTCCATCACAGAGTGTTCCGCTTGTCTCGGATTTAGTTCACCGACTTGCCGTTGCGTTGTCTACTTTTTTTTACCGAGTTTCTGAGAGGCATAAAATTCAGGTGGCCAACTTAATTGAATCTAAGTGCGAGGAGTGTGAAAGGTGCTGCTGATCCATTAACCTCGGATCCGTTTGTCATATTTAGTGCACTCTTTGGTTGGAGTAAAATTAGGTTTTTAATTAAAAACACTTTCCCCACACATCCTTTTACTTTGATTCATTCAAATAAATATTTTTCTCAGTTCTGTGAACCCCCATTACTTCTGACATATGAACGTGTGTAGGAGTTTCTTTATCATTTGACTATATTTGGTATCAAATTAATCCTTACTGTCACCAACTGTACACAGGTGTGAATGACCTACTGTTATAACACTATGATGATTAAAACAACACAGTATCCATTTCAATGGGAGCATCACTAAGGAGCAGAACTAAACATGGATATGTCTCAGATATCCTCACTGCCCTTTTCGTGGTCTTCTTTTAATTGGAATCTGTCATGGCAACATATAAGAGTTTGTCTACAAACTTTCAGGAGTCTAAATAAACATTTGACTGTTCTGACATTACAATGATACTGACAGCTTGTTTCTTATTTCCTATTAGATTATTTTTCCCAGCACCTGGGGGAGTACCTCAATGTGCTTTCAGCTCTGGAGAGCCTGAATGTTGCCATTTTAAAGGCAATGGATAAAACTAAAGAGGTAAGTTTTGTTTTATGTGGATTTGCCTTAAATCAAGCTTCTGGTGCAAAAAGTCATGCTGAGAGAAGACAAGTAGGTGTTCAATCACAAACACACACACGCACACACACACACACACACACACTCACACAAACACAAAGTTAGGGGTTTGTGCTACAAATATGCTTAGCTTTGTGCTGCTGAGGAAACACTGGCATGCACAGATGGAGCCAATGCTGTGCCAAGTCTCCAAAAACTGATGAGTTAACAAAAGAGGAATAAAACACACCTCAGTCACACACATTACTTTTCGTAGGTATATTTACAAACGGTGTATCGAGAACAGCCTTTGTAGCTTAATGTTGGAGAGACTTGCTGGCTCTGTGTTTTGTCTGTATCTATGAAATTGAATCATGTTACTACTGCAGAAAACTACTCACTCGATATTCCAAACGTTCCAGCGTGTTTAACAAAAACCCCCAAAGAAGCCTAACACTCCAGTAACAACCAGTAGGTAACAACCTCGAATCAGGGATTTGAATTGTAATACAACAGAAAACAGCCATGCTTGTTAAAGGAGAAGAGGAGAGGAGATGTGTGCTGAATAATTATGCATCCTGTCTTAATTAGATCACCTTGTTCCTCTGTTCTGGCTCTTTAAAGCTGTCGGGCTGGGGAAATCCACGGGGGATTGTGCAATCGCGAGTTAGCAGCTGTGGTCTGTCACGTAGTGCTCTGGACTGCTAATCCCATGATGCATTTTCAGTAGAGGTTACTTGTCATAAGTTTGGACAAAGAGCTACCTTGCTGCTACTTCATTAGCACATTGCGCGAATAAGACTCCTCTGAGAGTGCGTAATCATGTTCGAGTTTTGGGGCTCGAGCAGCAATTATGTCTCCTATTAAAGTCCATCCACCTCGGAATTTTGGATGTGCTGTACTGAATAATGCATGCGTTCAGAGAATTAATTATCCCATTTAATTGCCGCTGTCACACATTTCACAAGTGCCTGTTGTTGTTTTGGAGAAGCTATCAAATCATCTCTCTCTCGCTCCATATCTGCGGTCTGTATTGACGCTTCTGTTGTTGCTTCTGTTTGAGCGTTACATGCATTAACCACTCCTTCTGTGTGTCTCTCAGGAGTACCAGGGCTCCAGTGTGCTCGGCCAGTTTGTCACCAGGTTCATGCTGAGAGAGACGTCCAGTCAGCTACTGTCTCTACAGAGGTCCCTGCAGTGTGCCATGGAGGCTGTGGAGGAGCAGAGCAGCCCTGCCCCGTTAGTACTGCAATATGACACTGTCTGTACTGTACTGTGTTGTGTTGTATTGCTGCAGGAAAGCAGTCCCATAATGCATAGCAGCATGGCCCCTATGCTATTAAAAAGGAGGAAAATAATAATAATAATAATAACTTTATTTGGTAACATTTTACAGGTCCGCAAATGTCATGGTAATTAGGTGATAATTAGCAGAGTGGTCAAATTATATTTGAAATTTCTTTGGAATTACTGCCAACTTACCTCAATATTTAATTTTAATTTATCGAAAATTACTTCATCCTAAACATGATTTAATAATTATATGCTAAAATAGCATATAATGGTTAAAATAGGGCCCTTAGGCTTGAGAAGCGGCTGTGCAGTGCTCTTCATCGGAGGTGGAAAACCAAAATTAATTGAAGACACTTCTGATCAGGCACAGATCCCACCATTGTGTAACTTATTGTTCACACAGATGTAACCTGGTAATGTAATGATTCAGGGAGTTTTTTAAGAAATTTCAAAGAAGTTATTTGATAATTATTATCTATTTATCAGCAGACATGGAAATAAAGTATATCAATTAACTTTGTATTCTTTTCCTGGAAATGTATTAAATGAATTACCAGCTATTGGGAAATAGCGGAATATGATTATTAAATCATGTTTATTATAAAGTAATTTTCGATAAATTTTGAGGTAAATATCGGGGTAATTTGGCAGTAATTCCAAAGAAATTTCAAATAGGTCACTTGCTAATTATCACCTAATTATCATGAAATTCGCGGGCCTGTAAAATGAAGTGTTACCCTTTATTTATATAGCAAAAACAAGCTACAAAGTGCTTTACAAAGACATAAAAAGCAACACAAATGAACAGGTAGTTATAACTAGAAATAGAGTTTATACAGTAAAAATGACAAGCAAGGTATGAAGTACTAAAACACAGTAACAACACGTAGAATAATAGCAGAAGAATAACCGATTAAGAGAAAGCAATTCTGAAAAAGTGTGTTTTTAAAAGAGATTTGAAAGAGAAAACAGAGCTAGCCTGCCTGATCTCCTACTCTGGCAGGTCTTTCACCCAAGAGACCGGTGTTCGTATCCTGTGTGAAACCAGAAGTCAAAGTTGATTTATTCGTCACTTAACGTAACTTAAGTCACGGCATTTCCGGAGATATTTTGACCCAAACCACGATCTTTTCCTAAAGCTATCGAAGTAGTTTTTGTGAGGTAACTTCGCTACTTAAGTTACGGCACTTCTGGTGTTATTTAAACCCAAACCGCAATCTTTTTCTAAATGTAACTAAGTAGTTTTGTTGCCTAAACCTAACCAAGTTGATCTATTCCTAAACCTAACTAAGTAGTTTTATTTTGAAAAGACTGGAGCGGAAACTGACACATGAAAAGTACGTTGTTGAAAGTCGTGCTGAGCGTCACAAAAAAAAAGGGGAAATTTGTGTCTATGTACACAAATCAAATAGATTACATTTTGTGACTATTTCACAAGCTGCCTTGACTGTATTGTGCATTCAGGCTCATAAGCGGTTAGTAGGTCAGTGATATAATCAGGGGCCAACCCCAACCGTGCTTTAAAAGTAATCATTAAAATATTTAAATCAATTCTAAAACCTACAGGTAACCAATGTAGAGATGTCTTTTGGATTTTGTGGGTAGTCTCGCTGCAGCATTTTGAACTAGTTGAAGTTGGGAGAGGTTGTGTTGGGTGAGACAGGGATATGGTGAGTTACAGGAGTCTAAACGGGAAGTCAACACCAGTCTGAGCAGTGAGGAAACTCAACCAATCAGTGCCCCCTCAAAGGCCTTTCTTTCAAGGTTTGTCTTTCAGCACAAAACTTTGAATCTGCTACATTCAAACAGTTGCCTCACTAATAGGCACACTGCTTGAAATTCAGTATTACTGTCAGAGCCTCACGCTTTCATGTAAATGTAAATGAAGCTCATCGAATAAAAACAGATCGAAATTGCTGTCACCAATTTGGGATTTTGGTGAGCCACTGTGCAAAGTGTAAAATGGTAAAATGCAAAGAGTACTTTATACTTTTACTCTATACGTTGTAGTTCATGAAAAACGTCGACACGGGCCCCCGCGTTTCTTTGATGCATCAATGCAGAAGATGCTCAGAGAAACAATCCATCAAGGACATTTAATGAGTAGAAATCTACCTCACCACCGGTCGCCGTCATGACAAATAGCGTTCAAACACTTTTTGCTGTTAACATTTCAAATAACAAAGATGCTATCCCCCCACTTTCCTCAATATGGTAGCTCGCAGCTGAGGTTGCCTGTTACACTGCGTGTGTCGGGGCTCAGCAGAGCTCTCCCCCCTCTTGGTGCCACACTGGTATTATTGGAAATAATGGAGTGATTATAGCAAAGGTGAATTATTGAGATGGGACTCGGGGCGGCAGAGATGGGGGGGGAGCAGAATGTGAAAGGATGATATGGGTGGCATTGAAATACAAAACAAGTGAGTCACGGAGAAAGAGAAAGCAAAGAAAGATGGAAAATTAAATGAATGGCGCTGAGATAAATGGAAATAAAGGAGACAGAGAGATGACATGAGGATCTTTTTAGCCACAAATAACTCTTTTAAGATTGTAAACAGGTATAGATTTTGGAAAGAGAAAGAGGGAGTGTGTGAGTGCCGGGAGGGGCTGCATTAGAGACATATTGAGTTGGCAACGAACCGCTTATTTCTCTCTCTGCAGTGGATGTGGGGCTGTTGCAGTGGCCTTTGGGGCTCCAGGCTGTTCTCAGCATGAGAACCTCCTAGCAATGCGCTCCCTCTGCGCTGTCAGCGTGACGCTGCACACACACACACACACACGCACACACACATAATAACGTGCACACGCAAAGACACAACAAAAGGAGGGAGAGAGAGAGAGAGAGTGAGAGAGAGAGAGGCACACACTAACAAGAAGAAACAAATGTAGACGCACACATAGAGACAGAGAGGCACACACACAAGTTAAATCACAGTATGCACACACACACACACGTTATGAGTGTGTGTCTCAAGTGGACACACACTCTCATAACCACACAGCGCTCGACGTCCTGCCCTTGACACCGTACATTTACAGACGGCAAACACTTTCCATCTACGACAGAGTTGCGTGTGTGCATGTGTGCCTGTGTGTGTGTGTGTGTGAATATTTGAGTGTGTAAGTGCAAGGGCCCATCCTCCTTAACACCTACCCTGTGGGTTAATAAGCTCTGGTGTGTATCTGGCTCTTCTCTAAACGTTTTCACCTCCATTCTGGACGCTTGCTGTTTATCTCTGGTTCTTGTGTCTCTGCAGCTCTCTCTCTCCCTCTCTCTCTCTCTCTCTCTCTCAGACATTAACCTATCTCACTTTCTGATTTGAATCAATTATTAATGCATCCTTCCTTACCTCTCTCCTCGCCTCTCTCTTGCACCCTCTCTCCCTATCTCCTCTCTTTCCTCCTCGTATTCATTCCATTTCCTCTTCTTTATTCCCCGTGTGGCTACCGCTGTCTGCCATATCTTAAATTTCTGTTTTATATATATATATTTTTTCCCCCCAACACCCCTCTCTGACAGTTGCTGTCTTTCTCTCTGATGTTTGTCTCCCTGGGTCTCCGCCGCTGTCATGGCAGGAGAGAGGTAAAGGAGCCGGAGCCGACAGCAGTCCAGAGGAATGGCAGGCGGTGCGGTCGCAGGATCCATAATAACCTGTGCATGTCCCCATCAGATCCCTGCTCTGGCATCCTGACCACGGGTAAGAGGAATGTCATGTTATATTAAAACCGTTTTTTTACATCATTTTTATTAGCCTCAACAAATCCCATAAAGCCAAAAGCCAGTTTATAACCTTACATTTTACACTTGAGAGATTGATGTGTCTCTCAACCCCATGCCCATCGGTTCCTACTGAAGATGTAACCTTTAAAAACAGGTCACGAATATCAGTGATGTTGCTAGGTACGCGTCCTGCATCTCTGACACTCTGTTTTTTCCCTGATAATGCTATATTCTGAACAACAAATCTTTGTTGAAATCATAGAAATAAACAAAAGAAACCTCACTGTCAAAAAAAAATCCACAAACTGGTCCCCGTTTTCTTACCATATAAGCATTTATCTTGAGCAGACCAGATCCCGTGTTCATAGTTTCGATCATCGCAGGAGGATCGATGCCATATTCACTCATGTCCGGATGACCTAATGATGCTTTACCGTCCAAGGACGGCGCCGCCATGTTGAAAAAATATTTTCAGCGACATCTGCCATTGTCTTAATGTTTGCGCATATATCCCGCACGAGACGAGATCCGATTTTCTTCAAAGTCTCAATGAGTGAAAGGAAAGCATAAAAACTAGGGCTGTCAAAGTTAACGCGATAATAACGCGTTAACGCAAATTTCTTTAAAGCCAGAACAGATAAAAATATGATTAATTTATGATTAATCGCGATTAAATATTCTAATCAATTGTCAGCCCTAGTAAAAACTCTTCTCAGAAAGAAAGAAAGAGAAGAAGCATATCTCAAAATGTTGAACTATTACATTCATACAGAAGCTTATTCAAATTTTCAACATACATAAATACATTATAACCATAATTATAACCATATAACATCAAATACGAGTTTAACATTTCAATTTGTCAAAAAACACATTTTATAGGGCACCCCTCAATTTCCCTGGGACCCACTCAAATGACCACCTGTGGTGTCGGGGACTCACTACATTGAAAATCTCAATGGAACATATATACTTACATTTTTTTTTAAAATAGCTAAATAATTTCCTGGGAAATGTAGTTTTTAGTAAACATTCCTCCAACAGAAGCTGCATTTGCTGCAGACTCTTTTCTTGTGAGAATTTAAGGCAGCAGGATGGTTTCTTTGAGACTGACTCAAAATCATCATGATGCAGATTCCACCCAACTGTGTGTCTCGTTGATGTGTTTTTAAACGTCCAACTGAAATTGAGTAGCATTTTTTTTGCCTGCTACAGCACTACATACATGCTCTGTAAATCACTTGTCCTGTGTTGTCCTTTTTTGCATAGAGCAGTGACGTCCACGTTCTATCACGAGCAGAGCAGACGGTCGGTCACTCTGAGACAGACAGCAGCTACACAACATAGGAGCCACAGACTATGGAAAACAACCCAGATTAGCTTCCACGTTAAAGTCTCCTTCTTATCTAACTTACAAACACACATCTTACCTGCAGCTCAGCTCATTGAGCGAGCCTGCAACCAAATATTCACCAGGGAAAAAAGCACAACTAATGACAGCTGGCAGGCTTGATTGCCAACTAGCTGCTCAGCTGCATCACATTAAACTATACTTAATACTTTTTGGACAACAATAAAGCTCCATGGCACAGAGGAATAATCTATATCAGGTTTGTCCTTGACCTGTAAATGCATGCAGCATTTTGTCAAAGTCTGCTTACTTGCACAAATGACACCATACTATAAATCAACATTTCAAACATCATGATAACATTCCCACTAAAGCATATCAATTAATGAAATGTACTTTTTACTGTCATCCATTGGGGGAATTGTGTTCAGTGGTGTATTATTCCCATCACTGTCATTATGAGTATTCTTCATAATTAGAGCCGGCTGTAAACTCTCTCTGAGGGCTTTTTTCACCTACAAAGATCATATTGACATTTTCTAGAGCAGATTATTTTATTTTGAGCCTCATTTATTTTCTTCTTCACTAGTATTGATAGACTAAACATCAGATATTGAGCCCGAAGGGAAAAGAAATGAACCCTGGAGGTCAAAAAACTTTAAAAAGAAATTGTCATCAGGAGTTGGATGTCTTTTTAAACACATAATAATAAGTGTAAAGTTGACTATCATTATACAGTAATTGCCGTATGTGGGTGAATGATTTTATATTCTTTCACAATCATTGTTTTCTCTGAATCCTTCAAACTTTAGCTTTTTTTTCGAAATAGAAATGGATAAATGTAACATTATTTTTTTTTTTACCATTTGTATAAGGAGGCATTTAAACGTAGGGCATGAAACCACTTTTGCATTACCCTCTGTGATTTTATGCCTCTACGCCGGCGATATCAGTGGCCGGAGGCATTACGTTTTTGGGTTGTCCGTCCATACCAACCCATTTTCATGAACATGATATCTCAGGAAGGCCTGGAGGAGTTTTTTTTTCAAATTTGGCACAAGCATCCACTTGGACTCCAGGAAGAACTGATTTGATTTTGGTGGTCAGAGGTCAAAGGTCACTGTGACCTCACAGAACATGTTTTTGCCCATAATTCAAGAATTCATATGTTTTAGTATTACAATTATAACAATTTCACACAACTGTCTACTGTAACAGGATAAAATGATGAAGTGATGACATTTTGGACAGACATGGATGTAAACTGCAACTTGACTGGTTGGTGAGGCAGTATTTCTAGTTTGACCTTGACAGCTGATGGAAACCATCTGTTTGGACAAGACTGAATGGGGTCACTTGACATCAATCAAATGATTAAACACAGAAAGGAAACTCTCAGCTGCAAAGTACATCAGTACTGCTGTATATACTACTGCATTTACTCAAATCCAGTCAGAAGTAGACCTATATGCACGATGAAACTGGGACACAGATCTACATTGCTGTTGGTCATTCTGGTGATTTAGTATTGTGTTGTCTCCAGGTGTGTGCATGGAGGACGGAGAGAACTGGTGCTCTCAGATCAACAGGCTGCAGCAGCTGTTGGATAAACTGGAGTGTCAGGTATGAAGCTCTTCCTTCCAACTGGAACACAAATTGAATCTGAAAGGTTGAGCAAACATGAGCACATACAGAGCTTTAATATTTTGACCCTCTAGGCCACCTTACCAACATTACCAACAGGTAATGGAATCAGTTTAATAGGAAATAACAAAGGCTGTGTGTTTGTTGTGCTGTCACGGGCCTGCCCTCCATTTTTTAAAACAGATTTATTATTAAATAACTGACGATTTATGCAGAGAATATGCAAAATAGTAACTCCTAATGCATTGGCTTTTCAAACATTTTTTTTGACACAGAATTATTTATGTGTTAAGAATAATGAAAAGTACACAGGTGGGCGAAACACACAGCACTGTAGGTTGTGCACATCTCTACCTGTAAACCTGCCTGCGAGGCTTTTAGGAACACGTGGATCTGTTTTTATCATTATGTCTGGGACAAGGTGTCAGCTCAGCGCTTGAATGGTTCCAGCCGTGATGCGGAAAACAGTCGTTTAAGTCTTACAAACTGTCTGTTCTGTTAGATATTGTACATTTTCTGTCCAGTTTTGCACTGACAGCGTAATACTGAGCATGTTTTTGTGTGTTTGTGATCGTCAAAAAGAGCAAAGGGTGCACTCACAGCATGAAAAAAACGATGCTTTTCTAAGAGGAGCTCTGCAGATCAGTGTATCTGTCAAACAGAGCACGGTTACCTCTCTACCTCTCATTTATGTGTCCTATGACCCATTCTTGCTACCACGCCTCAAAACCTCTTTCACACTGCCACATCTTCTGCTCCACCTCGTTCTCTCTCTCCGTCTGCTGTTTTCTTTATTAACTCCTGTTATTCCCGTCTTCTGATGCTCATTCTTCCTCTCCTTTCAGTCTCTCTCAAAGCATTTTTCTCTCTCCAGCCCTCGGTTCTGCTGACCCAGAGGGACTCAGAGTGCAATATCAAAGCAATTCATAACCTGCAGCATGCTCGGAGTGCAATATCCATCCCCACACTTCAACGCCACCGCCGCCATCACACACACCTTCTGTCCATCTCGCTCCTTTTCTCTGCTCTCTCAAATGCAACAGAATGAGTTTTCTGCCTCAAAGGTTATGTTCCCCATCTATAAACACTCACACACATACAAACAAGAGCCATAACCTTTAAGACGGAAAGCTCATTCTGTTGTATTAGATTTATTGTATTTCATTATTGATAACATCATACATTTATAGACTACATGCGGTATATATAGCCTACGGATTTGGTTGAAAGAAAGAAATCGTGTATGGTGAATAACATGGTTTCCACTTTATTTATTTTTTTTAAAGTACATACATCTACTCTCCGTAGGCTATGGCTGCCTGTATCCCATCATTCTGTAACTCTGCTATTATTATATATAAGAAACACAATGGCATTATTTAATGATTGGATCTAACCTGCTGCACCTGATTCAACTGTTACCAGCTCATTAAATGTGCGTTATCACTTGTTATAAGCCTCATAGATGTGGGACCACGTTGTCGCGGAAGCGTAACGCCCACCCTCCGGTTCCTCTCCTGGTTAAGCGTTAACTCTGTCGGCACATATTGCTGTAGTTAGGGCTATAAGCATCGTTAGCTGCTAGCCGCCTGCTCAGACATCTCCCTGTTCAGAGCCACTGTCTATACGCTGTCTGTACTACAGCCCCTGACTTACGCTTTCGCTACTGCTGTAATTACTACGGTCGCTAGAGGTCATTGTTGTCTTTCTTTATTCCTTCTTTCGGTGATCGCCCATGTGAATAGATGATAACCCTACTAGTGGGTGTAGCAGGGCCCTACTGACCCACATCTATGGGGCTTATAACCACTGATAACATACATTTAATGACCTGATAACAGTCTAACCGGCTGCCTTTACAGCCCTGTAGGGGATTTGTCTTGCACAACGGCCTTTGAAAAACGTCAAATCACACACACAATCCCATCAGATATCATATAAGAGCGGAGCACAAGAAAAAAAAATACAGTAACAGCTGTGATTCACATACTTTGTCCATTTACTTTGCCTGCTTTTATGCACCCCATTAGTGCCTGCACCCTGCTAACAGGTGTAATTTGCCCAGAGGTACAAATATCTGTGTGCAAATATCAGCACTCTTTTGTGTTGGTATGATGAGGTGATGTTGATTTAGCATGGCATGCAAAATTATGCAATGCAATAAAATTTAAGTGAAATGTGTCTAAATGAAACTTCTGGTTGTTACATAAATTGTTTTTGTAATGACTTTCAAAAGAATATATTGATAATCACTGACCTTTCTTACTCAGATGTTTAACAGAGCCAAGAAGTTCTTCTCATATTTGTTACCATCTTGTTTCAGGGTCCCAAGTTGGAGCCACTGAAAGAGGACACACTGGCCAGCACGTACAAGTCTGTAAGTCAGCACTGATATAAATATTTTACCGGCCTGAGTGAAGAAGCAGTGACTAAACATTTTGTTTTGTAGTTTTTATCGAGCAGTTTTCATCATTAAAGTAGAATTTGTTGTCATGACAATCGTTGTAATCAGTAAGTGATTACTTGAGTGGTGCCAGATTATACCACAGGCTGCCACACACACAGGGTATTATTAAAGCAAAATGTAGAAATGATGGTGGTCATCATAACACTAAACCTTAATTCAACATTTTACTAACCACACACACACACACACACACACACACACACACACACACACACACACACACACACAAACAAATAAAGATTTTATTGTCAATATAAACCAAACTAACATTTTACAAACAGCTTTTCAGGGCAATCAAACACTCAAGGTTGAACTAAGTGATGAGGCGTTTGCATTGTAATGTTGAAATGAGACACTGTTCTGCCTGTGGCTACAGCGCAGCAGAGTTATTATATAGAATGACTCTCTTTGTCAGACTACACAGTGGTTTGATTGCAATGATTGCGTCTCACTGTGCAAATCAAGTAGAGTACAAACTAAGAAAGGACTCACTTTAGTGGATAATTGCTGATTTAAACAGTATTTTCACATTTTGTTCTTTTAAAAGGAACCACACTTAGCTTGTTTTCCTTTAACATGAATGTTGCACATATCTACATAAAGTACAAAGAGTGGACATACATAGTTGAGTCAAACCAACTGCCATAAGTTTAGGAAAAACATCATGGTTGGCCTTAAAATAAGTACGTAAACTAAATAAAATATGTACAAAACAACGTTATATAAGTAGGCCCATGGAAAACACATGACAAATGTCACTAACGTAACTTACAAAACCAAACACCTGTCTCCTGGTTGAAAGTCCTGTGTTTGTTGGACCCATCCACTCCCCTCCATCAAAAGCGATCTTTCTCACTTTTTATTCTACGTCACTACCTCTCACCTATTCACGCGGATGCATTTACGTTGCAGACAGTACAGACTACATGGCGTGATAATAAAATAATACGCCTAAAGCAATAATGGCGTTCTTATTACACGCTTTTGCGTTGCGCATTATCGTGTCGTTCACACGCCTTTTCGTGTGACCGGGCTGGTTGGTGGTAGTTGTTTTGGTACAGCATGGTAGCTCAGTTCCAGTGCAAAGAAAGAGCGAAGAAAACAAGACTCGGTCAAAACCGGGTATATGGCTGGACCGTGTATGGTCAGTCTGTGACTCTGTGGCTAAATAGTTACACAAATAGTCAGTGGTCATGTCTATAATGTTAAATCCAGCGGTACTTGTCCATCAGGTCCAGCGAGGACACTAGGGGTGTTCTCAACTGGCTGTTTAAGTGGTGATGTACCCTTTCGTGGAATGCACCAGATTGGTCCCTGTTTTTCTGCTTGCCGTTTCAAACAGCACACAACATGGCGGCCCACTCGTAAACTTTCTGTTATTACGCCTAAACAATCCATCAAAATCTAATTCTGAAAACATTGTAAGCGAGAAATAGACTATCATTTTAGAACTAGATCGCCTAGTTTGACAGCTTTGTCCAAGTTTCGTGAGCCGGACGTGTCGTGCTGGACGGGCTCATTTGCATAAAGGACTGTTCTCGCCTTTTCATTTTGAAAGAGCAACGGCCAATGAGGAAACTCCAACACTCAGCCAACCAATCGTGTAACTTCATCACTCAGTGACAGACTTTTGCGTTTGTAGGACTGGCCCTCTGCGGTCCAGCCAACAAGCAAACAAGACCCCATAAAGCATTACAACAAAACAAACATGAATGTGAAAATATGTACAGTGAAAATATATGATACTGTATTAACAGTTCAGTTCCCCAACCTACAAAGTAGCCCAACAGGCAAAAAATACAATGATTGATGTACCAGTGCAAACAAGTCCAGTTCAGTTCTGTGCCTGCAGAGCTTATATACTGTGCTGTGAGTTGACTGGGGTAAGGTCACAGCCAATTATATTAGAGGCTGTCCAAACAAAATTATTTTATTCATAACATTTCACCACTGCAAGTCTTTCAAATACATATTTATCTTGTGATTCAACTCCATTAACACCCCCAGTTACTCTGACACCTCCAGTAGTTACAGTATGTTCCCAAAAAGCTGACAAGATACTGTATATCTCTTTTTTTCAGCTGCACTCAGCAATTATTCTCTCTAGAAAATGCCTTTTACTCGTCCAGTTTGTTCACTGTCCCCATTCTAAATGTCAAGCAGCATACCATAACCTCCTGTACCGGCAAATGTCTGCTTTCCAGGCACATTCATTCCAGCTCATTTTGGCTATGAAAATCAATACATGACAAGCCTCAAGGTGAAAGGATGTTCAACGTGAAGCAGACAAGGGCCGGTTTATGCTCGCAAGGCTCACTTGAAACAAGAGAGAGTGAATAAAAATCTGTCTGAGTGTATTTGAAGTTATCACACATGGACAAAGGAATTTACTGACTGATGATGCACTTGAGAGGTAGAAATGGCGTGAAAACACCCACAGACGGGTGAGAGTGCCAGTAACCATTGTTAAGGGTAACTATGGTGACAGTTATGTCAAAGTATTTATAACGGCAATAGTAAAGGGAAGTCTGTTTTTACATGTGAAGTCTGTTTTTACATGTTTCCATACAGACTGACGAAAGGAAAACGGTAGAAAAAGCAAATTTTTTCTTTCTCTGTTTCTTTTAGGAGTTTAGAATAAGCCTTTCAAAAATAAAACCCAGTAAACAAAAGTATTGAAATAAAAACACTCAGGCTATCCTTGTGACAAAGAGCTGAATGACCAAATACAAAAATACACACAATTTCAATGCATAAACCCATGTCCCTTTTTACAGTGTATTTCCATGCACAATATAAACCACAATGTATAAATGGTATTTTTTTTTAACCTAAATTACAATACTACATATATTCTCTCTCACCTTTAGTGGATTCTGGTCATGTACATTGTTTTGATTTTATGTGCTGAGGTTTTGAAGTATCCTCCTGTAAAGTTTCTGCCACTGCAATACAATTGAGCTGAATGTAATTTTGTTTGGTCCATTGAAAAATTGCACCTTTCATAGGTACTATTTTTTAGTGAAATGAAGTTCAATAACAACTCTTTACAATGGGGTCTGTGGGTTATTCAGTTTTTAAATTTAATTTTTAAAAGAACAGTGTGTAACATTAAGGGGGATATATTGGCAGAAATGGAATATAATGTTAATAACTATGATTTCTTTAGTGTATAATCACCTGAAAATAAGAATCGTTGTGTTTTCATTTATATCTACATACGGAGCGGGTCCTCTTCACGGAGCGGGCCGCCATGTTTCTACAGTAGCCCAGAACGGCCAAACCAAACATTGGCTCTAGAGATGGCTATTTGCGTTTTCACGTTTTTGCGTCGGCCACTGTAGTTATCCTAAATGCTTGGGTAGTCTCTAGATGGTAACCCGAAAAAGTTGCGAAACTCTCGCAAGATGCTTAATGTTAGGCATTGACCTTGAATGGTTTAGGGTAGGATAGGTCGTAGGGCAGCGAGTCTCGCGAGAGTTTTCACACGTTTTCATAACTTGGGGGTTACCTTCTAGACACAACCAACATGTTTGGCACACGGGAGAAGTTTAAATTGGTTGCAATCTACAACCTCACCGCTGGAGGCCACCAGATCCTAAGACTGCACCTTTAAATGCTATGAGCATCATAGATTAAATGTAATCCTCCTCCATTGTATTGGAGTTGCAACAAAAATCTCAAGAGATTTCAAAGATTGATATCTAAAAACTAAACCTCCTTACAACCAAAACTCCGTCTTTTTGTAATGAAGGTGAACCGACCTTTCAATCATGACTGTGGAAACGGTGCTAACAAACGATAAGCCATAAGACAAGTTTCATTTTATACTGGTTGCAGTGGTGACTCACTCTCGTCAGTGCAGCATGTCGACGTTGTGCATCGGGGGACCAGGCAGAGGACTTTAGTTCAAGCCCAGTTTCCCCTGAGGAGGACGCTGAATCACCGCCAGTTGCGGGGATGTTGCTCGTTAGCTGGGCACATCAATCGATAAAGGGAAATATATTTCAGAGTGTCTTTTCTTTTCCTCTGTCAGGAGGTCCATGGATTCATGTGGAAATCTATGTCTAATGTATGTTTTATGACACATTTCCATGGAACATGCAGTCGATACGTTGAGTGTGCTGTCACTACTTCACCAGCAAACTTCAAGGAACAAATGTAAAAAAAAAAAAAAACTTGCGACACTGACATGTGTTCACATTTAATTGAGAGGGGAATAGCCTCACCAGCTGCTGCCGTCAGTATTAAGTGACTAACTGTTCTGATGACACTGATGAGTTATCATGGCAACACAGTTATTATAGAGCAGATAAATCACTTTGCTGTGTTTTTCAGAGCTTAGAATGTACGAAAAGTCCTTGGATTTCACTTTTTATAGTTGGTGCCTCCATGAAACTGAATGTCCTGACAAAGTGCCTTAGTGAGGGCAATACTAAGTGACATAACATTTGTTTATTTATATCTTATCTGCTGTCAGTGATAGTTAGATACAGTATGTACCCTTAGGAAGGCATAATCAGTCAAATGCTTCAAAAGTTTCAATCTTGTCACACGCGGGGACCTCAGGGGGTGATGTGAGCAGCCAACGTGTCATCTCATCATTTTCCTCTCTTTCTCGTCTCGTTGCCAACAGAACATCCTGTTGGTTCAGAGGCAGATGTCGGTGACCGATGAAGATCTGGACAACTTCCGGAAAGTTCTGAAGAGCTACATCGATGCCACCGTAGCCCACTCTGACAACCTGCAGTGAGTGTCTTGCAGACGAAGCAATATATCTGTTAAACACTGTGTCGGGCTCTGCTGGCTGCTGAGGTAGCTTTTTGAAATTTGAAGCAATGTCGAATCAGGGGTTTGTCAACTGAGCCAAAACTGATGTAAACTGAGTGAAGAGGATGGAAAATTACTGTTCCATCATCCATCATCCTTGGATAATATAGCGGCTTTTATGTGACCCCAGACTCTGAGCAGCTTTCAAATTAATTCAATTGTTTTAATAACAGTTTAATATTTTCACAAAGTGACACCGTCACTAATGTGTTGTTTGAAAATTAGGGCTAATTTTCTTTTAATGTCTCCTGTTGTCTTCCAAGAAGCTTTGCTCTAGCTTTGCCCAGTTCTAACCAAGTGGTGGAAGAAGTATTCAGATCCTTTACTCAAGTAAAAGTACTAATACCACACTGTGAAAGTACTCCACTACAAGTGAAAGTCCTCCATTCAAAACCTTACTAAGTAAAAGTATGTATCAGTAAAAAGTACTTAAAGTATTAAAGGTAAAAGTAGCCATTATGTAGTAAAATGTTTATATATATGATGTTTTTGGATTAACGCTCAAGTAGAAGTTTAAGGTTGTGATAATTTTTACTCCTTGATATACTATTGGGTAGTTTAATCTACAGCAATGCATTATATCATATAAGATCATCGTATGTTTGTAGTGTCGCTGCACTGTGAGAACCATGTATTTCTAAAAAGTCAGAAAAACAGCCCTGTTTTCAGGTTTGTGACGATGCATTTTCCAGCTGATCCAAGAAGCTTTTTAAAGAGTTTGTTTAGCTTAAGACGTAGGAGAATTTTCTCAACGCATAAACAAACACTAAATCCTTGAGTTTATTACAAACATTCAAAATCACCATATTTGGACTTACGTGGTTTTCATTGGACTGGAATGGTCTGAAAAACTGTAATCTGTAAAGTAACTAAAGCTGTCAGATAAATGCAGTGGTGTAAAATTATAAAGTAGCATAAAAGGGAAATTCTCAAGTAAAGTATAAGCATCTTGAATTTGTACTTAATTACAGTACTTGAGTAAATGTACTTAGTTACGTTCCCCCACTGGTTCTAGCTGACATTTCTCTAAAGATTCAAACTTCTTTCATGTCCTTTACTCTCTCTAACTTTGTATCCTCTTCTTGCCCCACTCTACTTCTCTTCTCCACCCTGCTGTCAGTGTGTCCGTTCAGAAGCTCCCTGGAAAGTTGTGTTACATAATGTATGAGTTCTGGCAAGACCGCATCTCCTGGATGAGGTCAGTATGGTGTGTGTGTGTGTGTGTGTGTGTGTGTGTGTGTGTGTGTGTGTGTGTGTGTGTGTGTGTGTGTGTGTGTGTGTGTGTGTGTGTGTGCGCGTGCGTGCGTGTTTGTGTGTGTGCGTGCATGCGAGTGCATGCGTGCGTGTGTGTGTGTGTGCGTGTTGTTGTGTGTCAGATATTGGCAGACTGTTTGGCACTCTTAACTTTTTGATGGAAATGTTCCCCACTAGCGAAGATGAGCAGATGGCCCGTCCCTCAGCTCACACACACACACAGAGACACACACACACACACACACACACACACGGATGTAGCTTAAACGGTTTAAAATGGTATCTATCCGCCTATCTATGAATATATTAATCTGCTTAAAAAAATGATAGAAATGTGATTTAAAAAAATCAATAAAGATTTTCTATAGTATGAATATTTACATTTTTGTTTTGTTACACAAAATAATTGACTCTTTGCAAATTTAAATGGACAGTGTGTAGGATTTAGTGCCATCTAGTGGTGTGGTTGCAGATTGCAACCAACTGAGCACCCCTCCGCTCACTCCTCCTTTTCCAAGACTGCGGTAACGTTAGCCGCCGAGTGCAAAACCGTGGTAACGCCGTAGTTACATTTTCGCTTTTGGAGCAATGAAATTCAGACGGCGGCTGGCGGTACCACGGCTTTGCACTCTGCGGAGAACTACGGTGGCCTTCAGGTAACGTAAAAACACGAAAGGCTCACTTTAGAGCCAGTGTTTGGTTTGTCCGTTCTGGGCTACTGTAGAAACATGGTGGACTCCGTGAAGAGGACCCGCTCCCTATGTAGATATGAAGGGCTCATTCTAAGAAAACACAATGATTAGTTTCAGGTGATGATACACTAAAAAATACATAACAATAAATATGATATTCCATTTCTGACAATAAATCCCCCGAAATCCTACACACTGGACCTTTAACCTACTATAAAATAGAGTTTTGTCTCCCTCCAATGTCTACATACAATTAAAACAAACATCTTCAAAACAGTTGTAATTTTAAATAGTGGACAATTAATGTAGCTACAGGTGATGCTCAACTCTGATTTCCGCTGAGCTGTGTCTTCTTCTCTTTGTACCCCTCTTGTGCTCCCTGGTCGTCTTCTCTATAGCTACCTGCAGTCCAACAGCAGTAAAGATTTCCAGCGCTGCGTCATTGACATGTTGGAGGATGCTGAAGTCGTTTCCACCATGTTGCTCCCAGGTTTGTATACTGTATGTGCGTCTGTGAATGCATTCATCTGTGTATATAGCATTAATGAACATTAAATGTCACGAGTGACAATATGCTAGAAAACCAGTGCTGCAAACCCTACGTAGTGTGAGATCAACACGTGTAAGATACGACGAAACCTCCATAAACTTCCAAACCTCCGTGATCATATGACACGCATCCTGTTTTGGCTCAGTGATGGCACATTAGACCCAAAGGGTGTTGAGAGGATGCTAGACATTCTGCTCAGCTGCTCGCTGCCTCTGTGATCTGTCATTTTTCTGCTGTTTCCGTGTCGCTTGTGATCACTCAGCCTTGCTTCTCCCCTGTGTCAACAGCAATTCCAAGTCTTTTTTGAAGGGTATCTTTCGAAAAATAGCCTGGCTGGATGGTGGAATTGAAAATAGTAGCCACAAGTATCCATGCCAGGGATCTGCTCACATTCACAACCCACTGCACGGCTTTGACATCGCCTAAGATCTTGCTATTCAGCTTATCTCTGCTCATCTTAGGTCATGCTGCAAAATGTTTATGTCTGCTCGCCCAGATTCTGCAATCGGTAACCGATCATCCAGTGTAGCCTGGATGACATGTGTCCCAATTCTGTATTAAATAAGCCTATGTCAATACTAATTGTCATAACGTTTGTGAAGGTAGTATACAGGAAATCAATGTACTTAATGGTGTTTTTTGTACAAGCATTTACTTTGTTGCTGTTGTTGTTGTGTTTGCCAAAATCTTTCTGGAGCTGTTCAACCACCATCTACATTGTTTTTCAATTGTGTGTAGCTCCTTCATTTCCTCTTTGCATTGCATTGTGGGACAATAGCGTACATCAACAGCAAACTCTTGAAATTCAAGAGTTTTTTTTAGTATGCATAGTTAACTCAAACACACTAGTCACATCTTCCATAGAAGTAGTATATAATATGGAAATGGGACAAAGCTGTAGATCATTATGTTGGCCTATAACAGCCCTTTTGACATTGGCTACTCGTCTGTCGGTTCTGCTGGCCAACTGAAAGATAAGATTAGTTAAAGGTGCAATGTGTAATACTTTGCCACATGCTCCAAACAAATAGGGGGCAGCATTTCACCTCTACTACTGGGTCCATACAATCTAAATTTACAGTTATCAGTTATATTAAAAAAAAGCTGTAGGCTGCTAACTAGCAGCAGGACAAGAAACTTCGACCAAACTGCTGAATCTCTGAGAGCCGGTCAAAATAACGCTGCTATCTTATTATCTTTATGTGTGGCGTCTGCCTATAGTTTACGTTAGACATCTTTGTGTTTACCGTGACACTAACCGGGGGCTGTATGGTACGTGTACTCTTTGACAGTTTGTCTATAGGCCTGTGTTCGGGGTGGCAGAGATAAGGGAACAGCGGGCTGGTGGAGAACTGGGTCTGATCTGTGTAACTGCAGCAACAGAAAGTTTGCAGATCCGGCGGGTCGTCGGGCAGTTCCCCACGATCAGACCCGAGTGCTGGGGTTTGTACTGGCGGAATTCGAGCTAACAGCCGTCCGTCCCCGCACGCTCTACACCTGGCAAAGTAGTCTCCTGCGGCGGGGAGGATGAGGTGAGGATGCAACAGATAAAAGCCATTCTTAAAATGAATAAACCAACACCAGTTTGATTGATATTCCCTTGAGTGCACAATAATAATAAAAAAAAGATTTCGGAAAATTTTAAATTTGAGATATTTTATCAAAACAACCCAACACTAGTTTGATTGACATTCCCTGGATTGCACACCAGAAAAATAAATAAAAGCAAAGCTAGTGTTTTTTTGCAAATGAACCCCTGAAGTTGTTTTCTCATTTCTGCCACTTTGAATTTAATCCAGCAAACAAACTATCAAAACATACACGGACCCTGTACCTTCAACATGATTGACAAACCCTTGGGGCAGCTCTTCTTCGTCCTCTCATGTTGGGACTCGACGCTACAGTGACTCACTATCGCCTTTCGAGCTACAAGTGGTATTACAAGACAGTACGGGCCGGGGCTAGTTAGTTAGGATGCTCATTTCAGTAGATATCTCCGCAACACAATACATAGACGTCTTTGACATAACATCAACACCTCTTCACATTCTGTTGATAGCGTTAGTTCATTTTTGGACTACTTTAAACTCAAATTCTGGCCAGATCTGACACATTTCACCCATAATGTGGTAATTTCTCTGTGTGTCACAGTCAGCTGTTGCATTAGTACATCAGGCCTGGATGTGTTATGATATGTTAAGATGTACTAAAACCTCCCATCTGTGGAAATCGTTTGTGCGTCCAGAATTTTTGGGCCTCCTGACAATAACTCCCTTTGAGAATTTGCTTATTGAGCCTTAAGGTAGAAAATGTTTTCAAATCAGGCATTTACTGTGAAAATATTGGATGTTTCTGAATAAATAGATATCCAAGTGGGGATATTCTCTCCAAACACTCTGGTCTATGTTCACACTGCCTGTTGAAAGTGAGCCGGTTCTGATGTTTTGCTCACATGGCGCAGATTAAATATGTGTGTATTGTAAAGGTGTGTAAACAGGGAAAAATTATTTTCTTGCCTTCTTTCGAACACATTTCCGTGTGGAAAATGTGTCCAGCAGGCAACCACATACTTGGCATTGTGACTTCCATGTGACGCACATAGTAGCACAAATCACTGCCACCCCAGCCCAGGCTACAACCATGACTCTTCTCTCTCGTCTTGACTTTTGATTCATTTGTTGCGCCTCTAAATATGCTTCAGAAAGCACCAGGGTTAATTATAATTTCTGCCTCTTTGCGTCCATTGAAGATGGTGATTTAGCCATGTGGGCGGCGCTCGTTGCTAGGATACTGTACGTGGTTGTTTACTGCCACATCTGTGACTCGCACATATGCATGCTGACAGTTTCAGACATAAACAGTTGTGGTGTAAACACTGTAATCAGATATGGGTCGGTTTTAACAGCAGGTGTAAACAGGCAGTGCAAAAAATCTGATGTTTGAAAACAGAACATAGACTAACTACAACAAACTAAACATAGACTAAGAAGGTGTTGTACTTTCAGTGCTTATTTAAGATAACTCAATTCAGCTTGTTTTTGTGTGTGTGTGTGTGTGTGTGTGTGTGTATTACCCACGTTGTGGGGTCCTAAACCTGTCTACCCAGTCACATTGTGGGGACTCGCCTTCCACATGGGGACAAAGTGGACGTCCCCATAACATAAATCATTATATTTTAGGGTGAGGACTTGGTTTAGGGTTAGGGTTAGGTTTAGGTTTAGGCAAGTAGCAGTTATAGTTAGGGTTAGGGTAGGTCTCCAGGAAATTAATGTAAGTCAATGTAATGTCCTCCAAAGTCATGAAAACACGACTGTGTGTGTGTGATAAATCTCCAATAAAACTGAAATATGTTTTCCGGAATAAAAACTAATGACAATAAGCCTGGAAAATTGCAATTTTAATTAGATATTGTCAATATTTGATTAAATTAAACTGACTAAACTGAAAATAAATTGAAATCACGAACACAGAGTGAAACTTACTTGAAAATTTGACACTGAAATACTCACTTGTTTTTTACTGTAGTGGTATTAGTTGACGGTTTGTCTCGTTAATTCTCCTAGGGAAAAGTTAATAAGTTATGAAAGATTATAAGTTTGATTAAGTTACTGACAAGCAGTAGGAGAGAATGTACTCTGGCAATGAGGGTGCTTGCATGCTGCGCAGCATTTTCAGTAAAATAGCTGCTTCTTATAGAACAACGTACGTGTTTGCTTTGAGAGACACTGCCTGTTTTTCTCAAAGAGAGACCAGATCATTAGTCTCAGATGAGTTTGGCTGCGGAGGATACACGCGAGGCCACAGTGCACTGATTGGAAGAAAGAGGGAGGATAGTTTATGAGGTGTGCGTCAGAAGCGCAGGATGGAGTCGACTCTGGAATCAATAATAGAAAAATAAATAAAATTCTGCTGCTGCTAGCAGAGGCTATTATTGTCTGTCAGTGTCAGTCACCTGATGTTGCCTCCGTATGTTGTTTCCAGGAGGAGCTTTGCACCAGCAGCCAGATGTTTTAAAGAAGACCTATTATGGTCATTTTCAGGTGCATACTTGAATTTTGGGTTTCTGCTAGTTTACATGCTTTAATGTTCAAAAAACGCTTTACTTTTCTCATACAGGCTGTCCTGCAGCACATCTTTTCACCCTCTGTCTGAAACCAGCCCAGTCGCCTGGAATAAATATTGGCATTAGACATTTCTGCAAACCAGGGATACGTTGAATGTCAACGTTTTTGCATTCGGTCAGAGCAAGGGACGTAGTTTAAACAGCGAAAAGACACACTTCAGGTGGATGGGTCCAACAAACACAAGGCTTTCATCCAGGAGGCCGCTGTTTGTGTCCCGTGCGTCACATTATAATCAGCTGTTTGTTCGTGTCCCGTGTTCACAACATTCAGTGTCATTTTCTCTGTACAAACATAGTAGTTTTAAGCCCAACCATGTTGCTCTTTCCTAAACCTAACTATAGTGATTTTGTTGCGTTGTTACGGTTGTTACGTTATGTTGTTATGTTGGGCTGTCAGTCGATTAAAATATTTAATCGTGATTAATCGCATGATTGTCCATGGTTAATCGTGATTAATTGCAAATTAATCACACATTTTTTATCTGTTAAAAAATGTACTTTAAAGGGAGATTTGTCAAGTATTTAATACTCTTATCAACATGGGAGTGGGCAAATATGCTGCTTTATGCAAATGCATGTATATATTAATTATTGGAAATCAATTAACAACACAAAACAATGACAAATATTGTCCAGAAACCCTCACAGGAACTGCATTTAGCATAAAATATATGCTCAAATCATGACAGTTTTTCCTCTCCGAAATTTAGCGTAAGTTTGGAGCATTATTTAACCTCCTCCACGACAAGCTAGTATGACATGTTTGGCACCATTTCTAGTTTCATATAATGCCAGTATCTTCACTGTATAGCTTTAAAACTGAGCCCTCTACAACCTAAAAATTTCAAGTTGCGTTAAAGCGTGAAAGAAGTTAGTGGAGTGAAAAGGAATTTGCATTATTATTATTGCATTATGAGTTATTATCGCGTTAATTTTGACAGCCCTAGTTATTACATTATTATTATTTGAACACAAACCGTGATCTTTTTTCTAATGTTAACCAAGTAGTTTTGTTGCCTAAGCCTAACCAAACATTTCACAACGTTAACCACGTGGCATTGTGCGTTTCTGCAAGCGTTATACTAGGCTGATAAGAAACTTATTTATGAAACATATTTTTGGTTCAGAAAAGTCGCCATTCAACGTATCATATCCATTTGTATCTGCCCTGTGTTTGCTGGACTTTGACTATTACGTAAAAAAGAGTTGGACGGTTTGAAAACAGCAGAACAATGTGCACACAACCTCAAGACCTTATGTCCTGTATCTATAAAGCTTCCTGCAAGTAATTCATTCATTTAATTGCAGACATCCCCGAATGACGCAAATCATTTACACATTTGTTTGCTGATGAAAATGTTTTGCTGAAATTTGAGAAAATGGAAATTAGATTGATTTTTTTTTTTTTAATGAGTTCTGTTGCTGTGTGGTGACCTAACTCTCTGTATGTGGTGTGTTTCCTCAGCTTCCTGGTGGATTATGACTAACAACTAGCGACTGAATCAAGAATGTCACATCTACTGCCTACACTGTCACACGGACAAAGACACACTGGCGCATCAACTCACCCACCCACACACACATGCATACACACAGACACACGCGCACACACACACACACACATACACACGCACACACACACACACACGCACACACACACGCACGCACGCACAGAGGAATTCAAAAGGCATCCATGTGTTTGAAAGCAACAGGAGACAGAGACGACGGCGTCATCCAGCATTCTCCAGCAGCATCTTTTAATGTCCCACTGTCTTCGACATGCTCATTATCGTGCCGCTTATATCAAACGGGATAGTTTCACCCTATAGCCGGTCTATTGACTTGAAAGTGACTGATTCTTTGCAATGCAAAAGCCTATTTTTTCTCTCCTCATAACCCTGTCTCTCACTTGGCCTCCTCTCTCTTGCAGTGTTTGTCTGATTTTATGCCAGTGGAGAACAACCAAAAAGACGCTTAGCATAGGCTACTAGAGCACATCCAGTTGAAATGAGAATTGCAATGCCGGTAGTGTTATTGTGCTTTTGATGAGTTGTTTACTGTTGAATACAATTAAATAGGAAGAAAAAGCAGAGAGGATGAGGAGATGAAGGGTAAACTTGCATGCTGATGACTGAAGAGCTTTCAGTCCTTTAAATCCTGGCTGTATATGCTGTATGATACTGTTTTTCTTTCATTTAGCTATCCTACTGTCATGTGCACAGAATGCCAAAAAGGCTATTAACAAAAAAGCTGACATCTATCTATTGCTAGATATATTAGTGGTCAGTTATTTATATTAGTTACATCTCCTCTGAGACTTTGTCTCAAATGTAAAAGTATCTCTAAAAGTGTGCGTATCTCTAAGGAAAGTAACACTTTGTGAGGAGATCACTAAGTTGTATCACTAAGTTATGAAGAGAAAATATATTAAATGTATAATGTATTTATTTTGACCATGGTAGAGTTTATTCCATCTGTACATATGGATATCAGATATATTCATATTTATGTTGTGTTTTCGTTCCGTAATGTACACCACCAACTGTAAAGAAACTGAAAAGAAACTTTAAACACAAAAATCATTAAAGCTAAATTGTTTTGACAAGTGCAAATGTCTCTGAATCTTCAGTTTTCTACAGATATTTTCCTCTGATAATGCACTTTAATACTTTTAATTCATTTTCACTCAAATCTGAAATGTTTCTGTCCAAGATTCCCTTCTCACAGAACAATTTAAAGCTGCATTAATCAAGTGTTGGGCCACCGATGAGGAGTAGAATAATCACAAACAAGCTGACGGATGCACATTATTAAAATAATAAATCGTATACCAGCAACTTGGTAAAAAATCTTCAAAATTAACAAGAATTAGGTGGCGGTACGCAATAATGACAAAAATCAGGAGTACCGGTATTCAGTACTGGTGAGTACTGGCCCATTTCAGGCACTGGTTATGCCAACATGTTAGCAAACGTAGGCATCCAGCAGACACAAAGTAACATCACAGGGGTCACATTGGGGTAACCCAAGAAATATTTCTCCATCCACAGATCCACAGATTGTTCGGTGAAGTTGCTAACTTGTCTAACTTGTAATTTGGTGTCAGGAGGTCATTTACAATATCAGAGCTTTTTTGTTCTCAGACTCAACCACCAAATAAACTAAAAATGTAAACAATCTCAAGAGGATAAAAAGCTCATTAGAGTGTCGGAGTTGGGTGATAATTCTCTATGGGTACATCACAAGCAACTGCTTTCACATTACACACGGTCATTTGATTTAGTGCCAATACAAAAAAAAAAAAAATTAATTGACGCTGCTTTAAGTGGAATCATCCTTGTATTATCTTGCATAAAAAGGGTGAACTTAATTGGAGTAAGGTGTAGAAATCAAAATGATCTGATAAGCGACCTGAAAAAAAATAGTCTGAAGTCTGGCTCACAATTAGGGATAATAGAAACTCCATTTCTGACTATATTATTCATCGGTGTTCAGTGAGCTATGAATTCCCCACGGGGCCTTGCAATAACGACAGTTTCCGTCGATGGCACCAGACACCTCCCTCATCAAGATTATCCAACTGTGTGAGCAGAATGCAGAAGAATTATTGAGTCCTACAGGCTCCATAGCACCAGCGGGTGCCCAACCATGTATGCTTGGGGCCCTTGCCACAGCACAGGTTGCATATCTATGAGTTGTGAGCAGTTCAATCAAACAGTGTTTTTACAAGCCTGAATATAAATATATTTGTGTAGCAGAATTGTATTTCTTGTTATTTCCTAAGCTAGTAATCGCCTGTGTTGGGAGCTACTACATTACACCATCACACAAATGCAGGCTTTTGTCTCTCCAGAGCATCAACAGAAGGGTTGCGACACCAATGTAGCAGCAGTGCATTGCAGTATACGGATTGGGACTAGGAATGCTGCATTCATCTAATATATTGTGAACTAAAGCTAGCTCAACAGAGGTCCTTGTGCATTTTTCCATTTATCTTTTGCAATCACAGAAGTTTGAAGCAAATGTTTTACAAGCTCTGAATAGCAATGAAAAGTCCTGATCCCTCCTTGCAGCCAGTTGTCATGACAGAAACGCATATTTTCGAACAAACAAATGCGTGCAGAGGCACAGACTTGGCTGACACATCATTGCGCTGATTGCCGGGGCTGTAATATTTGATTGGTGATTACTGGCGAATTGGAGCCCTCTCATCTTCAGCCTCTTGTCAGGTAGGCTGTCTGCTGGTGAGACGGACTGAATACATAGTGGCGATGGGGGCAGCCGTGTAGATGAGGCATGGGAGGATGTGTACCCACACCTCATGCTCCTCATCTGTTCTTCTAAAGGCTGAGGGGCAAGTGTCACCACTACGTCTTTTACCAACACTGGAAAGGGAGGGTCCAAGTTACAGCCAATTATAGGTAACAAAGAAATGAAGTCTGCCGCTGCTTTGAAGAGGAATATTTCCAGTAGATGTCACAGACAGATGAAGGATGGAAATTAATTGTGTTCTCCCAAAAGCAACCCATGTAGCCTCAACATTAGTTAAGCAGCTGCTAGAAAACAGGTTGAAACTCTAGTGTTTAAAGGTGCAGTTCACTCAAACTTGTTCGTCTGATGTTTAAGGAATAGTCCAACATTTGGGGAATACTCTTCTCTATGAGAAGATCAAAACTCAGTGAGGCTCTCTGTGAATCCCTCGTGTGTAGGAAGGTAATCTGAATCCAGTGGGTGGGGTGGCGGACCCTGCCTTTAACAATGAAAAACACTATTCAAAAAATGGGATTTGATTTCATGAAAATCTTAAGGATTATAACTTTAAAGTAGGGCTGTCAAAGTTAATTGCGATAACGTGTTAAAGCAAATTAATTTTAACGGCACTAATTTCTTTAATGAATTAAAGCAACTTACGATTTTTAGGTTGTAGCGGGCTCAGTTTTAGAGCTAGATACCCGTAATATATGAATCTAGAAAACCTACGGAGTACATTGGTACCAAACATGTCATACTAGCTTGATGCGAAGGAGGCTAAATAACGCTCCAAACTTACGCTAAAAATGGCCATTTTCAAAGGGGTCCCTTGACCTCTGAGGTCAATAGGTTCTATGGGTACACACAAGTCTCCCCTTTACAGACATGCCCACTTTAAGATAATCACAGGCAGTTTTGGGGCAAGTCATAGTCAGCACACTGACACAATGACATCTGTTGTTGCCTGCTGGGCTTGAATTTGCCATGTTAATATATATACATACATTTGCATAAAGCAGCATATTTGTCCCCTCCCATGTTGATAAGATTATTAAATACTTGACAAATCTTACATATGTATGTACATAATACATAAATAAAAATGATACTTGCAATTAATCATGATAAAATATTTTAATCAATTGACAGCCCTACTTTAAAGACATCAGAAGTTTGTTTCTAAATGTAAACTCCACCTCAGAGTCTAACAAAATGTACCCAGCTCTGAGAGTCACCTCCTGCTATACACAAGATATAAATTCACCTCCTACGGCGTTCTACCTGACTTATTGTACATCTTGGTGATACAGTAGGGATTAACTTGCCCAGTCTCTTCCATTTTTGCACACAATGTATAGATTCAACTGCTGCTGCTGCTGCTGCTGCTGCTGCTGCTGCTGGATGAACAATGCGTACACTGAAACCACTGAGGAATGCATTATTCTCTCAAAATACAACACAGGAGTCTCAAGAGATTTCTTCTTGCAGTTATATATTCCAACGAGATACTGAAACAACATAAGCTCCGACCGGCTTCTTTGACTCTATTGAGGTTTTATTAGATATATGTCTGATGGGAGCTGTGAAGTCAATACATTAGTTTAAAAAAATAAAAAGCCACTGGCATATTTCAGTACTCATTCATTTTAATTAAAGAACATTTTCATATTATTCATTTCCTGGTCTTGAAACATGTCGCTCTGCGTGGTGAAAGGATGTGATCACTGATGAATAGCCAAAGTTAAGTTCTTTGAATACCAGCGTCCAGCTCTCCTTCAGCAGCAGATTTATATATTCAGGCAGGTGCCCTTGGCCGTGATGTGTTCGAACACAGCTCATCACTTCCGAGAGCCAAGGGCCAGGGCTAAGGTGACCAAGCGACATCTGTTGTCCTGCTTCATTCCTTCCTATTGTTTATTTCCTCCGCCTTATTGTGCAGACGGCAACACAGAAGGCATCCAAAGTCAAAGCCTGTGTCACCTCTTTGCGTGTGTTGTGAATGTAGCAGAAAACCTTGAAGAATGTTACCACAAAGGCACGAGATATTTTAAAATCTGATCTGTCGGTGTGTTTCAGCCAACAGACACAAGCGTACATGACATCAAAGCAGCAAAATAAAACAACAAATAAAAGGAGAAAATACATGAGAATTCAATAGGACACAAGATGATTAATTATTGCTGTGTGTCAGACGTGTTCAAGTGCAACTTATCTCCACAGAAATCCAAAGACTGGAGGCCAAAGGTGACAAAGCAACAGCTGTTGTCATTTCATGCCTCAGTATCTTCATTTCTTTCACCCTGGAAACTTGATTGCGTGGGAGGTAACATGTTCAGAGGGTGTCTGTCTGAAAGACTGAGTCAGATCGTCCTCGGTGAGAGACTCCTTACACTGATTTGGGGTTTGCCACAAAATGTAGAATTTATTATCCCAATTTGTATTCTTAAAGTGGCAGTAGGCAATATATTTTTGGCATCACTGGGCAAAAATTCCATAATAACCTTTCAGCATATTGTAATTCAAGTGTTTTGAGAGATAACTAGACTTCTGCACCTCCTCATGGCTCTGTTTTCAGGCTTTAGAAAATCTAGCCATGGCGGGAGACTTTGACCAATCACAGGTCATTTCAGAGAGAGATCATTCCTATTGGCTGTGCTCCGGTCATGTGACCGGTACTTGGCGTTCCTTCAAGCCATCTAAACCTGATCTCAACATGGCTGCCGCGTCACAAACTTTCTCATTTTACAGCTAAACCGTGCACTAAAAGATGTTTTTGAAAACATATGAGGTGAGAAATAGGCATTACAGTAACAGAATATTGATTAATATTTGATCAGCGCTGCCTAGTTTGACCGTTTGGTCGGAGTTCGCGTGTGATTGACAGCCGGCTCTCATAGACAGCAGATGGACAGCAGACCTCAGATCAGCTCCTACTCCTTGTTTTCCTCCAGTCTGTGAAATCTTGCAGATGCCGTTAGGAGCACCGGAGGACACCGGAGGACACAGAGGAACATGATTTTTTTTCAGGTTACCTGTTTCATGTACTACTGTCACGATATAGCAACCGTTTTATAAAAATAACTTTTTTTAATCATATTTGCTCCAATCTCGACTTCATCTTTAAGGGGCCAGTGTGCAGCATTTAGGGGGATCTATTGGCAGAAATGGAATATAATATTAATAAGTATGTTTTCTTTAGTGTATAATCATCTGAAAATAAGAATCGTTGTGTTTTTGTTACCTTAGAATGAGCCCTTCATATCTACATACCAGCCCTGTCTCCTAAAATGTCTTTGACATACCTTATATATGTTTGTAATGATAGTCCGCGGAAGGCCACAGTATGTGACGTACTGTAGTACAACAAGCAACCGTTATTTAAAGTTGTGTGGAATAATAACATTATTTAATGTTATGTGGTATAACAAGCAAGAAAAGTCCACTACTGTTGGGTGGGGTGGCGGATGGGTCAAACTAGCACAGGGCTTTTCCCTAGGAGACGACTGTTTGTATCCTGTGTGAAATGTAGTCAATTTAAGCCAAACCATGATGTTATTTTCCTAAACCTAATCCAGTAGTTTTGCTGCCTGAACCTAACTAAGTAGTGTTGTTGCATGTTTTGTTTTGTTTCAATTTACGACATTAACGTCATGTTTAAAACTGTTAAAAACTGACCGGAATCCGGGAGAAAATATGTTTCCCTCGAAACATAATTGAGAGCGCGGTTTAGTTATATGGGAACGTACTTTTGTAGGAGACAGGGTTGTAACATACGGAGCGGGTCCTCTTCACGGAGTCCGCCATGTTGCACCACCATGTTTCTACAGTAGCCCAGAATTGACAAACCAAACACTGGCTCTAGATAGGGACAGTCCCCTTTTTTCGTCAGCCACCGGGAGAAGTTTCAGTTGGTTGCAATCTGCAACCTCGCCACTAGATGACGGCAAATCCTACACACTGGCCCTTTAAGATCTAATAGTTTACACTAGGGCTGTCAAAGTTAACGCGATAACGCGTTAATGCAAATTGTTTTAACGGCACTAATTTCTTTGAAGCATTAATGCAACTTGTGATTTTTAGTTCGTAGCTGGCTAAGTTTTAAAGCTAGAGTGAAAACACTTGCATCATATGAAACTCGAAAACCTAAAGAATTCATTGGTGCAAACCATGTCATACTAGCTTATGCTAAATTTTGGCGAGGAAAAACTGCCATGGCCAAAGGGGTCCCTTGACCTCTGATCTTAAGATGTTAGAATGAAAATGGGTTCTATGGGTACCTACGAGTCTCCCCTTTACAGACATGCCCACTTTATGATAATCACATGCAGTTTGGGGCAAGTAATAGTCAAGTCAGCACACTGACACACTGACATCTGTTGTTGCCTGTTGAGCATATTTTTTATGCTAAATGCAGTACCTGTGAGGGTTTCTGGACAATATTTTTCATTGTTTTGTGTTGGTAATTGATTTCCAATAATAAATAATAGCCTACATTTGCATAAAGCAAGCATACTTGCCCACTCCCATGTTGATAAGAGTATTAAATACTTGACAAATCTCCCTTTTAGGTACATTTTGAACAGATAAAAAATGTGCGATTGATTTGCGATTGATTTGCAATTAATCGCGATTAACTATGGACAATCATGCGGTTAATCATGATTACCTATTTTAATCGATTGACAGCCCTAGTTTACACAGTAAACTGCTTTTGCAAATGTTGTCTGTATTGATAGTTTAATAGAATTGTAAGTGCTGTGCAGAACATACAAAAGCTACATGTCATGCAGTGTCTTTTTTTCGATGTAGGTCCAGCACAGCAGCAGCAATGTACAAACACTTGACTGTGTCACTCCTGGCCTTGAAGAACATCAAGTGTTCATAATAGTGTTCTGTGAAAGACCATTTGCAAATTTTAGGGTGAGAGAGAGAGAAGGGAAAGAAAAATGTCTGTAAGGAGAGATGTGAAGAGATGTGAAAAAGACAGATGGGGACAGAGAGTTTTATTATCATCAAAATTGATTTTTTTGGTGTAATGTGATGTCCAGCATGGGAGTAAGAAACAGCTCCAATGTCCTCTTTGCCTCTCTGTGATGATGAACTGCGACAGATCCCTCAGCGCCATCATGTTATTTAAGCATCACGCTGAGCAGAGGTGACAGACTCATGTTTGCTGGTGCATCGCTAAATTTCACTAAGTTTGTTTGCGGAGTGCACTGGATTTGTGAGTGATTTAGACTGTAATGTTGTGAACTTTATATTCTTGCTTTGCTGTTCTCTCTTCACTGGGGCTCTGTGATTGTGTTAAGCTTACCATTTAATACTGTTTTATACTGGTGTGGTCATGGTGTTTCTTTTTTTGTTCAAATAATCTCATCAATGAATTACATTTTTCTTTTAGCCATGTGGTGATGCTCTAAGGATGGCAATTATCAGCTTGGTGGGACGAAAAGGCATATGAATGACAGGATAATGTGCAAGGCATTTAGCATGCAATAAGAACGCCGTTCTTGCTTTAAGCATGTCATTTGTATACCATGTTCTCTGTAGCCTACTGACTGCGATGCAAATGAATCCGCATGAATATGCTACGCTCAGAGTAAGTGACGTAGAATAAAAAGTGAGAACGACCACTTATGGTGCATGGGAAGGTGGATTGGTCCAACAAACACAGGACTTTCAACCAGGAGACAAGTGGTTTTGTTTTGTAAGTTACGTTAGTTACTTGTTTTTTAATTGTTTTCCGTACACATTTTACTTAGTTTATGTACTTATTTTAAGCCCAACTATGATGTTTTTCCTAAACCTAACTAAGTGGTTTTATTGCCTAAACCTAACTGTATTACAGTAGTTTTGTTGCGTTGCATACAAGTGACATGCGAAAAGCCTAAAATGCATCACCTTTAACAATGCATTTTTTTTTTTTTTACAAAAAAATCCATTATATTTTTATATAAAAATCCAATCATCTTTTCTTCCTCTACAACAAAATATGACGTGTCCTAACGTAAGCAAGTACCAACCAATTTCAACCAATAATACCATGACATCCATCCATTATACTCCAACTTTTAGCGACAAGGGCAGTCTTCTGTAGCTCTATATTGCGCTACATTCTAAGCTCACCCACTTCTTAGCAGTCCAATCAAATGCGAAAGGATTTGATTTAAATTCTTCTTGTAACTGTACACCGCTCGAATATTCTGTTTCACTGGGGAATACTCACAATACAGAAGCTAAAGATGTTCTAACTTCTGTTTCCTGACTGTAGACTCTTAACCTTGTCTCTATTGTGTATGTTTATCATCTTGTCTCCTCGTGATGCAGGGAGCTTATCTTGGTTTTATGCTTTTCTTTGAAACCCTTTGAACTCTCAGATTTATAGGATGACTGCTATACAGTTGGCCTACCCTAAATTAAATGTATTATTAAAAAAAAATCCGCTGGGTACTAATACTGTTTTCCAGTGCAGCTACCATCTGGTTCTGCACAGTTCCCATCGCTCTACTGCAACCTACTTATCTGTATCTCATTAAGTATCTACGGCAAATAGCTTCCGTTTGATACACATGTCTGATACATATATTTAGATTACTTTGGAAAAATGGTTTGCATGATCTCACTTTGGTTGCCTAGATTTTGTGAGTAACTCAAACTGACGATATTGAATATATACATATATTCATCAATGGCCCTGTAAAAAAAAAAAAATTATATGTTTTTATCCATCATGCAAGATTAACATATGGACCAGATAGTGTGAAGTACAAGTTCAAATTTCTTAAGAAAAAGTTGACATACAATAATTAACTTGCTAAACGTTCAGTGTACTTCTGCTGTTGTGACATAACTGCTACATCTCCAAAGGTCATTGCAGAAAGTGTTAAATTAAGGTAATTTTCTGTGTGGGAGACTAACGATTCATAAAGTAAAAACAATAATGTTATCACATGTGATGAGAATGTCAGAAACCTTATCGTTTTCAGTGTTTGTTACAGGAATGATTCATTCTTTAGGAGTTGTTATCAAAGTAGATGATATAGGAAACTACAGAAGTGAGAAAGAGGACGGGGAGGGAAGAAAGAGGGAAATATGATATATGAAATATAATAATATTTTCTGTATCACTGCTTTGCATACTGTAGCTTGTTTTCCAGGCATCTTGAGTGGAGCTTTGAAAACAAAACAAGGACAGAATCTAAAGTGACTTCCATTATTCTGCCTCCGGCAAGAGATTGGGACATAAACTAGGCAGATAATTAAACCAGTCTCTCTCCACAGTCATTACTCTATACACTTCACCACACACTGTCCCTGACAAACACAGCCAGACAACTCATACACACAAACACAACTGTGTGTGTTTGCTGACAACTTTTTCTTTTCTTTCAGCAGATGGATTTGTGGCACAAGAGCTACCAGCTCATAAAAATGTCAACAAAAATAACTTATTCAATGCAAAACAGAACAAAAGATGAAAGACAATCGCAAAAGGAAAACAACTCCAAATGTAAACAGAGGAAGTCCCCAATACTCACACAGGCCTATATGTAGGCTACTGTATACCGTATAATAGATATCCTATATATTCACTGGCCACTTTATCTGCAACTTTAAAGCACTTCCATCCAGAGAACTGACACTCACTGGATATTTTCTCTTTTTCTGACTATTCTCTGTAATCCCTAGAGATGGTTGTGCGTGAAAATCCCAGAAGATCCACAGTTTATGAAATACTAAGACAAGCGCATCTGGCTGCATCAACCATGCTGCATTCAAAGTTACTTCAATCACATTTCTTCCCCATTCTGATGCTTGGTTTCAACTTCAGCAGATCCTCTTGACCATGTCTACAGGCCTGAATGCATTGAGTTGCAGCCGCTCTGATTGGCTGATTAGATATTTGCGTTAACGAGCAGTTGAACAGGTGTACATACCTAATAAAGTGGCCGGTGATACACTCACCGTATGTATATATGCAGGCTTTTCTCATACACAGATCGTATACCTATGAAAACTAATGCACTGTAATTTGTATATATCCCACAAAAGCAATATGTATGTAATCCACGTAATCGTGAACCAGGAAGTATAAAGAACGACAAACGTCCTGTAGGGAGAAGGTCGGGGTGGATGGGTGGGTCAAAAAAAAAAAAAAAACTTTTTCCCAGGAGACAGCTGTTCGTATCCTGTGTGAAACTATAAGTCAACATTGATTTATTTGTCACGTAATTAGTTATTTTAACCTCAACCAATCTGATCTTTTCCTAAACCTAACCAAGCTGTTTCCTGTGAAGACAGAGGCTAGGTAGGCCTATGTAACGAGCGGAAATTGACGCGTGTTGCTGGACATTCGTAGGAAAACGCACAAAAAATGAGGAATAACTTTACATAAGAAATCATGCGAACAGTTGTATGAAGATATGTTGATGTATGCAGTTAGTCTGACTCACTGGATGTAGACTGTGGATATAAGTCTGGGCCACTATATTGGCCGCGTGAGATAACTCCTATTTTAGCTTTGTCATTATGGTGTATTGAGTCTGAACAGTTTCTGAATGCACTGTGTGTACAAAACCAGCATATACAGATCCATGTTAATAACCGGATAGAAACATACAACCTTAATTGTTTTGCTGTGTCCATGTGACATCCGAGCCACAGCATGAAACCACTCAATATCTCATCTTCAGCATAAAGCAGACGTCATGATGCTGCTACTAGACCGGCACCGAAATAAACAACAAGACATGCTGACAGACACAACCGATGAGTCATGTTTCATTTTTAGATCAACTAATTATCAGTTGATACACTTTATAATCACGTTTTTGTCAATCTGTTCTTTAAAAAAACAATGCTGCTTACAAAGACAAACAACAGCAGCTTATTATTTAATTATTAGTACGTTTACTGTACTTAAGTACAAATTTGAGGTTCTTGTACATTTTTATGCTGTATGTATATACTTCTACTCCACGTTTTGGAGGGAAACATTGTACTTTTTATCCACTACATGTATTTGACAGCTGCAGGTTCTACTTTACTTTTCAGATTAAGAATATTCTTACATTTGATGCATTGTTATACATAAAACTACCCAACAGTATATATAGTAGTTAAAATTGGCTCCACCTCGACTACAACAGTAAAATGTGACTTACACACTAATGCATCAGTAATAAGAATCCTATAATATTTATGTAACACACAATGCCCAACATTTTTCTGCATTATGTACTTTTACTTTTGATAATTTGAGCAAATTTTGCCAATAAAACTTCTATACTTTTACTTAAAGTAATATTTTCAGTGCAGGACTTTTACTTGGGATGGAATGTTTTTCTCAGTGTGTGCGTGTATTGCTGCTGGTATTCGTCCTCTTTGTGAAACAAAAAGCTCTTCAGACTAAAAAAGTCATGCTTTTGGGTTATGCTGTAGAATGTATTATTTCATAGATGAGGAATTGTGGACTGTGATCCAAGTTACAATGATCACCTACTTCTTTTCAACACAGACCTTTGCAACAAGTCGCCCACATTTAGGATCTTCTAACTTTGAGAAGCAATGACACTTTACTAAAATATATCTTATACTGCCACCTCGTGGTTACATACGATATTGCACATTCCCACTGCCTGTTGGCCTGTGTTTGAATTCACATTTAGCTTCTTAGATGTAAAACACAATGATGACTAAAGTAACTGTTGAAGTATGCCTCATTTTTCTACAGACCTTCAGTATAAACTGACTTGAATTACTTTCAGAGGTGGAAAATATTCTACATTATACATGACTGAATTTCTTCCCACCTCAGAATAACTCAATCTCTATAGAGGAGAGCCTCCTCATTATTTCATACCTGAATCCAAAGATGCCTCTTGCATATTTTATGTGGAGTCTATGAATGATTCACAACATTAGGGAGACAAAGAGGATGCAAAAAGAAAATAGACTTATGTGGCTTTTGAGAAGAAACTTTGTGCAGTAAAACAAGTTTATTGAAGACGCAATTGTCTATAACTTGATTTATTATTATTAAAACATCTTTAAACATGTTTAGTGATGTTATATAATAAGTAAAATAAAGTATTTTTTTCTGAAAAGCGATCTGTTATTCACTTCCTTTGGAAGGACATTTTCTGGTTCCATATAATGCTGGTTTGTAATGAAAATTACTTTATTATCAAAGTTATATTTGTTCAGCTCTGCACTCGATAAATCCAACAAAACCCAAACCTAATATCTGTATCTGAAATACTAAATGCCCTGTGTTCTTTATATTACAGTAATTACAAAATGTTCTCAGATAAGAAATCATATTACCCCAATAAATGTGGTGCTGTCTAAACAAACTTAAAGACTAGACTCTTTATTTTGGATTCTGTATAATGCATTATATGTAGTTTAAAAATGGATATGTGGCCTTTTGTATCAAGATTTTGGAGTTTCTGATACACTGGCTATGCCTATATAGTGATTCATGATTATATTTTTTAATTAATATTGATCAACTAAAGTTTGTTCTAAGATCTACTGACTATGGCAGCATATAAGACATTATAATTATATGTCAGAGGTAAGATGATATGCCATTTAATATGCACGGACAGATGTTTTGTTTTATACTTAACTCCTAATATTTATGATTTGGATTCATAATTGCAGAGTTGACCTTTTTATTTCATCACATATTCCTAATATAAGGTCAATCAGAAAAAACAAAAACAACTGAAGTAATTCTATTTCTTTATTTCATACTTCATGTCAAGATATCTTTTTTTTCATATGAAGTGATGCCTCATAACAAAAGAACGTGTTAAAGGAACAAAGAAAACCGTGGCTCACAAAATAAAGGCATTCTCTCATAATATTCTTTACAAAGTCATCTTACAATGAACAAAAAAAAACAAAAAAAACAAGAACAATGTCTCAGTTGTAACAGCAGAGTACGATAAATCTTGAAACTAACTGCGACAAACGAAAAAGAACAGAACGATCTGTACATACAAATACAGTTTAGCTGCCTCCTGAGATTCTCTGTGGGACGGAGTCGCTGCTCTAAACCTGCACCGCGGCAACGACAGCACCAGTGAGGATTAGCTCCCTTTTTGATAATTCCAAAGATTTTATTGTCATCCCTTATATCTCCTTTTTGTGGAAAACTGTACTTGAAAAGCTGTATTTCAAACCCCCTGATGCAAATATTGCAGTGGTGGAAGATTTGGAGCAACATCAGACCCCGCCTCACGCAACCGGTGACGCGAACAAGTGCCAAAAAGAAACCGTAACCAGAATAAAGTCTTTAACTTCATCTTCCTGCGCTTACTTGATCCAATCACCATCAACTTTCTCTCTCTGTTCTTTGAAGATGTCTGATGATCAGAAATGAAAAATAGTGACCAGAGCTTTATAAAAGTAGATGTGATGCGGGGTTTGTGTATAATTATCTCTTGTTCACGAGGACATTTACAGGCGACGACTCTCTCTTCTTTAGCGACTTTGGTGATGCAGAAACGGCTTGAGATACCTGAACACTTCACTTTTAATATTGCTTTGACAAAAGTTATCATTATGCTGTACAATATTCACTGACGGCACGACCGTTTGACACACATTCACACGTATGAAAACCTGACAAGAAGTTGGCGAGCAAATATTTATGTGTACAGGAGGAACTGCAGAGACGACTCTTTTCCTACAGGACAAAGACGGATGCTTTATGGCTGGTACTATTACACTCTTTACATTTTCCACCACCCCCCCCCTTATCAGCTTAAATCTATACACAACAAAGTGAGAATATTGGTTTGAGGGGGAGGCGTCTTCAGTCTCCTCTGTCTTTTCTCATATGCCTTCCTTTCATAACTTCCAGAGATAAAATGGCAGTTTTTTTCCGCCCCTCGCGGATCCAAGATTTGGGTTTTTTTGGACGAAGACAAACACGTTTCCATCTGTTAGGGAGATCTGTTCATCCAATAGATGCGTTCGAGCCGAATCCTTCTGTTCTTTGCCAAAGCCAAAGTCCCAGTTGACATATCACTCAAACAGTCATCCATAATCTGTCCTTTTTTTCCTGCCAAAAAGAGTATGATGAAAAATCTGTTATCCTAACTTAACCCACAAATAGTTCCCTCTTGCTGCTGATTCTTCCCCAGTGAGGAAATAGGATAGGCGACACGTTCGCCGCTGATGTCCTCCGCCTCCTAGTGTCCGTTGGCCTCAGGGGCCGAGGCGGGGGTGGCAGGGGTGGAGGAGCGAGAAGCGACCGACGCCTTCTCTCCACCGGGACTGGACACCGAGGGAACGCTGTCGGGGGCCTTGACCCCGGCCGGACCGACGGGAGACACCCCGACTGCTGCCGCTGCCGCTGTGGCAGCTGCCCTGCTCGCAGTGATGGCGGAAACTGGTTTGGGTTGAGCCTGAAGTCCTGGGCTGCAGATGAGGTGATGCCTCTCCCAGTCTTTGTGCTGGCAGAAGGAGCCGCAGTAGCGTGCGGCGTTGCAGCCGCTGCATGTCTCGCTGGCTTTGCGGCCACAATTCCAGCAACACTGAGGAAGGAAGGAGAGACGACTTTTAGTTTTTACAGGAATGTCTCGCATGCAGATTTGTGTCTTTATGCAGGCCGTTCGTAGCTATACATATGAAAAGTAATGCAATGTAACTTGTATACAGTATATCCCACAAATCAATTCGTATGTAATCCATATAATCGTGAAACAGGAAGTATACAGAGTGACAAACTCCATGTACGAAGGAAGAAAAAACTGCAGACTTTCACCAAGGAGACTGGTTGTTTATATCAGTAACATCCTAATTTAACTTAGGCCACTTCCGTAGTTATTATAACCCAAACCACGACCTTTTCATAAACCTAACTAAGTACTGTTGTTGCCTAAACCAAACCAAGTATTTCAAGCATAGTTTTTTTCAACCCAAACCACGACCTTTTCGTAATCCTAACCAAGTTGTTTCCTGTGAAGACTGAAGTTTATTTTGAAAAGACTGCTTGTGTGTAACGAGCGGACAATGACACGTGTTGCTGGACATTCATAGGAAAACCCACCAAAAATTCGGAATAACTTCTCATAAGATGTCATACGAACTGTTGTATGAGGATACGTTGCTTTATTTGAGTAAGCCTCTTCCAAAATAAAAGCAGAAACTTAACATCAAAATTATCACCCTGATAATCGTGTTTCTGGCAAATTTAAGTCCTCAGTCTCCTTTAACCTCTGTTTTGCTCTTCATCAGCCCCCGAGGGAAACATCTAGCTTTTTAGCTGCTAAATGCTCCACTATGTCTTTTGTCTGTCTGTTGTTTGGTGCTGGACAAATAGCAAAAAGTGGAGTTTAAGAGCTTTTGTGGTGATAATTACGTGTGGATTTAACCCCTGTCACTTAGATGTAACCATTTGATCCAATTTTATTTAAAAAAAGAAAATGTTGATTATAGTTGCTTTAAAGAACCAATATTTATTATATTTACTGTAATAAATCATAAAATTACCAAGATATGTCATCAGAGATTAGGAAACTTGCTTCTCTGACAACACTGGTACAGCCAGTATTGTTCTCCTTTTAAATTCCCTTTTCGGTCCGTAATGTCTGTTTTTGTTTTGGATCAGTGTGATCACGTCCACCGCCCATTTCAACACTACAGTTGCTACATATGAAACAAAACTGGCCTACAAACACAGCCTTCTGCAGCCATGGAAGCCAGCAAACGGACTGGATCAACAGAGATAACCTCAACTTTAGATTCTACCTGACGTAAAAAGCCTCGGCACATCTCTCTGTGGTCCGTGTGCAGCTGGGTTATCAAGGCAATGAGTATTTGGGACACACAGCCGGTGAACTACACCTGGTGGCCAGAGGCTAACGTGATCATGTCTAAAAGGTAACCCTCAGATTGTGAAAACTTGTGCTAACTGCTATCAGTCACACCGGATGAGCGTACCGGCCACGGCTCCAATGTTTTGAATTTGGACTGCAGTAGCCTTTTTAAACACTAGCTGTCAGTGCTACATATTGCTCCTTTAAGTATGACTTTGTACATCTAACTGTAAGTTGAAAGTTTAAAGTTTAATCTGACGGTCTTGTATGCAGAATCGCTATTTTCTATTCTGCTCACCTCACTGGAGTCCTCCTGTTCGTTGATGACCAAGATGGCGTCTTCTTTAGCCTTCTTCTTTGCATCGACCAGAGTCTTCTCCATCTTGGCCCTCTCAGAAGCGATCATTTCAAAAGCCTTCTGCTCGGCCTCCGCTACGGCCTTCTGGACCTCGTCCATGGCCTGACGTTTGACCTCATTCACCGCTTCTTCTACACATCAGGGGGAGACGAGTGTTTTTAAGTTTAAATCGCATCAGTAAAAAGAGACCACAGAGCTTCACGTTGTGTGTCGTCGTAAGCATCATGATTACCTTTGTATCAAACTAATTATATTAGCATTTTTTTTCAGTAACACATCAGTAATTTAAATTTCAAATGTGATGGCGTTCTTACCAGCTTTCCTCCAGATCTCATCTGTAACGTATGCTGAGCCTGGCCGCGGAGCAAAGTCGCGCTGGGAGTCTGCGGGAAAGCAGAGACAGAAGGGATTAGCACCTGCCAAGGCTTATAAAGATATTAAGATGATTAATTGTTGAAATAATGGCTGACTTTGTGACTGACGGCTCAATCAAGGTAACAGGTGCTCACAAAGAAAACGATACAGAGAAGCAGGCAGTGATATTATCTCTGTCATCTGGTCTTTTTTTTTATTATTTTGTCCTCGACGCAAACAAGTCTGCATATCTATCTAGGCCACACGACCAACGTAATTGTTGTTTATCAGAGTCTTGGACTGATCTGAGATCTGACAGCTTTAGAAAGGAATGTGTTTGGCTTGGAAGGAATTGCGGACCAACAAGCTGTGTCAACATTCTGTCTGTTCCCGCAAATCTCTCTCTCTCTCTCTCTCTCTCCCTGCATCTCTGTTCATTTCTGTGTCGCTACTGGGCTCTGCCTCTCCGACGCCGCCACCTGGCTCATCTCCTCTTCTCCCCATCTCTTATATCCTCTATCTCACCATTGCTTTCTCTCTTTATCTTCATTTACATCCTCTCCCAGCCTGCACGCACACCCTCCCTACCGCCATTTCCACCCCCACTACAGTCTTCCTCAGCCCGAGCCCAGGCAGGCAGGCAGGCTTCCCGGCTGGGGGCCCAGATGGTGCTCAGGCAAGTCAGCCAGCTCTGGGTCTCTGAGCCTGCAGGACGGCAGGACGGCCCTTCTGTGGCCGATATGGCCGAGGCCAGTCCTGGCACCTGTCTGTGACTATGGACCAGCAGGGGGGGGAGGCAAGGCTGGCGCTCAGAAAGAACCGTGCCAGTACACAGCAGACTGGGGGACTAACTCACCAACACTGTGACTTATCTGCTGCAATTCTATCAATGACCACTAGACGGCGTAAAGAGTATGAAATAGAGGGAAAGGCTGTCCTGGTTGGTGCTAAGACCTTTCAGTATCATGTCCAGTAAGTACACCTCAGGGTGTTCAAATCATTATATCTTATTATTTAGAATACACTTAGAATTTAATGGGGAACACCCCCTAAATAAAAAATTCCAATATGTTATTCCCATGGCCTATGAAACCAGAGAAGTAAGTCTCAAACTTGGTAGATTGATTTTGTGGAAACACAGAATGTTTGTTATCTTTTTTATACCCAATTGAGCTTTATTGTATTGTAGTGTTGTCAGGTGTGAAACAGAAAATGTTCCCATATACTCAGAACGATCCCCCTGGGTGCTTTCAGTGTCATCTAGAACATCTCTCCCCAGTTATTGTCTATGGAGCAGTTACACACTTTATACCCTATAACATGATGAAGTTTGAGTTTTAGCACTCTAGTTTTGGGATTTGGGAGAGTTGTTCATGTTTACTAATATTTTTGGACTGATATAGGCCCTGTCTACAGGTATACAGATATTGTTAAAAACTGATATTTTCCCCTTCGTTTAACAAAAAAATCTGTCCAACTCCAATATTACTAATAATATTTACATGTCACCACAACTGAGATCACAAGTTTAGGGTCGAGGAAATTTGTTACCACCCTTCTCACTCCCTTTCCTTTGGTTCATTACAGTCGATAGCGGTTATTGTTTGGGGGGGGGGCTGGGATTCCTGGTCGAACTGCTTGACTGTCATTCAGGTTTATGTTCATAGCCCTTCTGAGTGCTCCAAACCTCGCCTTCAATCGCCCAATCACCATTCGGCTTCGACATGTTTAACGTGTTCCCTACTTTGGTTCCTGTGACTGTAACATTTTTCAAATGTAAAGGAATAATTAGTCCGTGCAGTGCTAACAAAACGTAAAAAAAGCCGGTAGTCTGCCGGCTTTGTTATTGTTTCTGGCGCATGCTCATTACACAAAGCAACGATGGCTTGGATGGCCTGAAATGAGGAGAGGACGTCATCGTTTCCCAAACGTTCTGTTTTACACGTCCACACAGATAGAAAGTAACCGCAGTTTTAAAAATATGCACCTTTTAGAATGCGTTTTCAAAAATATTTTTGTGACCCAAAACTCTGTTTGCGTGTGGACGTGAGGCCAAAACGTAGAGGAAAATATCCATTTTTATAAATATCTGTATAGATAGACAGGGCCTTAGACCATAGGAATAACATGTATGAAAATGGGCGTAGTTCCCCTTTAAGTTCAGGTTTTGTACACTTTCCTGCCTCTGTTTTTCCAGGATCTGAGACTGATGCTCATGTATGATGCGTGTTCATATTTAACATAAAGGATCAGTTCACCCACATTAGTATCCAGAACTCAAATCATGGAGCACACACAGAATTCTATTCACTCTCATGCTCCTAATATAAGATAATTCTATCTGGCTTTAATTGTTTTTTTTTTGTTGTTCTTTGGGAGAACTGGCCCTTTTTTAAGCATATCAACTAACTGGTTTCCATTGGTTTGGCTTTGTTCATGAAGCATTGTTCTCTTGTGGAAAACAATAGGCGCCGATGACAGAAACGACAACAGAGTGATTGGTTTCTGCGGCACACCAGCATAACTGAATTGTACCCACCCGGCTCTGCAGAGTGGGGGCTGTGTGTCTTGGAGAAGGGAGCGGAGCCTGAGCCTCCTTTGCGTGGGTCCTCCTGCTCGCTCGAACGCCGCCTCCAGTAGTTGAGCTCCTCGCGATCTGACTCCTGGCACCGCCTGAGCACGCTCACCGACCTCCGTGTCTTTTCCACCATGTCCACAATGCAGTTCAACACCTGGAGGAC
Source organism: Sebastolobus alascanus (assembly GCA_916701645.2). Lineage (NCBI taxonomy): Eukaryota > Metazoa > Chordata > Actinopteri > Perciformes > Sebastidae > Sebastolobus > Sebastolobus alascanus. The sequence goes on along the minus strand of CAKAOJ020000077.1, from coordinate 449,225 downwards.
GAAGAACAAATAACATTTTATTGACTTGAGTTTGCTTTTAGCTATTTATGAAATCACTACTCCTTAAACGTAATATCATTTGAGGCCAGTATGTTTGGGGGAATTCCTCATTTCAATGTATAACATCCAGATGTGCTATAGATGTATCATTGTTTTCATGCTGTGAGAAGTTAAAACTCTTTAGCATGTAGGACTCCAGTGAGACAAATTACATTTTTACATTCTTTCTCTATCACAAGCCATTAGCAGCAGCAGTAGTGGCTGTGTGCAGACTTACATGGTCCAGATGCCTCCATTCATCAGCCCACTCTCTGTCTGTCAGTCTGTGGTCCACCGGCTCCTCGCGGTAGCCCCCGTTAGTGCCTGATTAAAACACACAAGACAGACCACAGGCCAATGTGATTAACATTCTTTTTATTGGAAGAGAAGCCACAAGTGACAGTGAGTGAGTGAAAGGTGTGTGTGTGAATGTGTCTGTGGCAAATCTGTGCTTGGAAGATGACAAAAAACAAAAAAAACTTGACTTGACTTTAAAATTTGAGATACAGCAGCTTCATTATTTCTCAAGCTGTCCTGAATACTATTTTTTGGGCTTCGAAGCTTTGGTGAGAAATATTAGAAGGTATTCGGCGCAGCAGGATGATATGTTTTTCTGTCCGTCTGTCTCCATCTCCCCCGTTTCAGTGCCCGGGACAAACAGCGAATGAATAATGTTGTGGGTTTATTCCTCATCTCATGGCTTAGTTGGGGATTTATACATTATCATAAAATACTTGTATATAAAAAATAAAAATGAAGCATTCGAATACTGGTTCTGAGGTTGAATACCATGGCAACGGTCGAAGCTTTGAAGCATTCGGATCAACCCTAATTATTTCACTACAAGATATCTTGTAATGGTCATAAATTGGGATTAAATATTTTCCTCACATGGCAGAAGAGAGGAGAGCTGCAATGATTAATCGATTAGTTGGCAACTATTAAATCAATTGTCAATATTTTGATAATCAATTAATCGGTTAGAGACATTTTTCAAGAAAAAAAAAAAAAGTCAAAATTCTCTGATTCCAGCTTCTTTAGTGTGAATAGTTTGTCCTTTCTTTACTCCTCTATGACAGTGAACTGAATATCTTTGAGTTGTGGACAAAACAAGACATTTGAGGACGTCATCTTGGGCTTTGGGAAACACTGATCGACATTTTTCACCATTTTCTGACATTTTATAGACCAAACAACTAATCGAGAAAATAATCGACAGATTAACAACAATGAAAATAATCATTACTTGCAGCCCTAGAAGAGACACGAGGCAGCACCTTCTTACATCCAGAATTAAGAGTGACGGCAACGAGGTAGAGTAAAAAAAACATAACAAAAAATAAGAAACAAAAGATGTAAGATGGACTGAGAAAGTTGGGGTGAAAGAGAAAAAAGGAGAAGCCTGTGATGCAAAACAGACTTCCAGCACCCAGAGCCTGCGCACATCTGGAAGTCAGCTGTCAACCGCACACACACACACACACACACACACACACAAACACACATAGACACACTGGAGCTCACAGCATTCCAGTAGGGAGACACTCAGGCTGAGTGGAGTGGCTCCACTTCTAAACACAACCAGCCGCTCTGACACTCACTGTGGACCATTACAACCATGAACACACATACACACACACACACACACACACACACACACACACACACTAATTTACTGAACTATGTGATTCTAATTCAGTTGTTACACAACACTATAACTTAAGCAATATCTAATTGTACATTTAAGCGTAATAATAATAGTTTGCACACACAAGCTCGTGCTCATGCAGGGCCATGAAACGTCTTGATACACGTCCGTACGCAGAGACGCACACCGACTACAAAGACAAACCACGATCTCTTAAAATTGAGTAACAAACAGCCAACGAGAGGCCACTGCTGAAAAGAATAATGATTCCCTCATGCACGCTCACGCTCACACAAACACACACACACACACACACACACTCGCTAGCCTTCCCCTCGACCTCTTCCCTACTCCTGGTTCTCATCAGCGTTCATCAGTTCAAAGCCACGAGTGTGTGCACTGGTGTGTTTATACGTGTGTGTCTATGAGTTAAGTGGCGGCAGGCGGGCGGGAGGCTGTCAGACAAGGGACTAAGGCCTCGTAAACACAGCACCTCTACCATGAACATATCAAGGTATGTTTCTGTACGTGTGTGTGTGTGTGTGAGAGCTACTGCTGTTTCCACTGCGTGCTGACAAGCCCCAAATGGAGGGTAGATATACACCAGAGTAGATCCAACCCTCCCTGCCTGGACAGTACGGCTCTGTTTATACACACATGTGGACTCCAGAGATATATACGGACGGGGACGGCTACACAAACACACAGACCACCCGTTATCGGCCTCATAATATATGTCTGTTTTCATGCAAATGGGTTCATTTCTATATTAATCACCCACTTGCATTCACTCCACTGTGGAGAACCAGATTAAAGTAAAAGTTTTTGCAGGAATGTTATAGAATAATTTGAGTTTAGGTGATTTGATAACTGGTTTAATGTTTAATGTATGGTAGCCTCTAACTATCATTTATTACTGCCACAAAATGAGAGGAAATAATGTTTGATGCCGTTGAACTTTTCCACCACCAGCGTGAGACTGAGAATTAACTTCTCTTGAGGAATAAATAAAATGTCAGTAGTCGTTAACTTTAAATCTTAAGAAACAAAATGACTCGAAGAAACCGGGCCAAAAGCATAACTTAATAAGCATCACGTACCAGGGAGCCTGGGCCTGTCTTTGAGCTCGCGGATCTCCAACATGCGCTGGCTGTGCTCGCGGTGCAGGATGTGCGGCGCTGCGATGTCGTCCAGGGCGTAGTGCTGCAGGGGCGGAGGGGTCGGGTGAAGCTGGGCGCTGAGGGGCAGCGGGTGCGCGGGGCTGTGTCGGGGAGCGGGGCTGATGGTGCAGATTCGTTTGGCGGCGGGCTCCAGGGCTGCGGGCGGACGTTCGTGGAAACCGTTCTCTTTAGCTCTGGAGGAGAGAAGGCGGTGGGCGGTTAACAAAATGAGCAGAAGGATGAAGAGCTGTGAGTGTATACTTCCACTACACCCTTACCAAAATGAAGTTTATTCATATGTGTTATTAGTATACTTCTTTTAAACTTAAAATAAGAGAGTATACTTTCAGTTTACTTGTCAGTGATATACTTAACAAACGTATACTTCAGTATACTTGGCTCATACTGACAAGTATACAGAAAAGTCTAAGTATACTTGGCTCATACTGACAAGTATACAGAAAAGTCTAAGTATACTTGGCTTATACTAACAAGTATGCAGAAAAGTCTAAGTATACTTGGCTCATACTGATAAGTATACAGAAAAGTCTAAGTATACTTGGCTCATACTGACAAGTATACAGAAAAGCCTAAGTATACTTGGCTCATACTGACAAGTATACAGAAAAGTCTAAGTATACTTGGCTCAAACTGAGAAGTAAGTCTAAGTATACTTGGCTTATACTGACAAGTATACAGAAAGGTCTAAGTATACTTGGCTTTATAGGCCTACTTACTTAATATTTTGATCAAGATATACTTAATACAAGTATAATTAAGTATTCTTGCCTTATAGGTCTACAGAAAGGTATACTTGGCTTGTAGTTGTGCTTACTTTTTGATAGAGTAGCCTATCAAAGCGTTGTGAGAGTTTGTAAAAGGATGTTTTATTATGAATTCACTTCAATTCATCAAGTTTTTGGATTATCCGTTCACCGTAGAGGGATGCGAGAACAACACATGTTTTGTTTTTTTTTAAATCTCATCACAAATCATCAAGTCAAATAGCAAAAGGAGCAAGTCTCTTTATGTAATACATAAATCATTGGCTAAGTACCAGAAGTTAAGGTATACAAAGTATACTTTCATGAACTAAAAAGCAGAGATGCTCACAAGTCATTTCTTGCAAGTCCAAGTCAAGTTTCAAGTCTTTACTTTGATCTAACCTGTTGGGGCTGTGTCTCTTGGTGGTGACCGACTCCGGAGGCTCCATCAGCAGCTCGGAGGAGTCTGGAGAGGAGGCCATGGTGGTGCTCAGCAGGAGATGCTCATGCTGGGACAAGTACTGGGCTGGGGTCTGCTTGGCTGCCCGTGCACAGTGGAGCAGCTCCCTCTGCAGAAGGGGAAGGTTTGCCTGGCAAGAAAGAAAGAAAAGGGTGAGGTTTCATCCTCATTTGTAGAAGAGAGCATTGTTGTACCAGTTTAAATGTCGGCCGTCTGCCACTCGCTTATCACGTATTCAGTCACACGTCAGTCATAGCTCACATACTCATTCAGAGGCAAGATAGAGACCAACAGAAAAGAGAAGCACTAGTAAGTTGTCATTAAAGTATGAGATCTGAGGCAAACAGACCACCAGCACTGTAACAGAGCTGAGAGGACGACGTAGTGGGAGTATAAGGGGGTTTTAACGGGGGCACTGACTCCTTGAGGTCTGGCTGTAAGACTCAATTTGGGTCTGGGTGTTGTTCTGCGGCTGCCTCCATGGTGGCTGTGGCTGAGCTTTCTACGCTGCTGCTGAAGTTGGTTACCAAGCACAACACGCTGGTTGGTCGCAGCATCGATACGCATGATGATATAGAGGCTTATAAACTTGTACACATTTCATAACAAATGATACACAGACTCCACTTCTCCCTCATTCCTTACCTTCTTTCTCTTTTTAATATTTATCTGTGACTGTCTCCGTCCTATCTTTCCATCTCGCTTTTCCTCCTCTGCATTTCCCTAATTAGGAACAGACTCTGGTGTGTTTGCAATTACGCCGCTTCCTCGCTCCCCTCGCTCTCCCTCTTCTTGAGCAACCAACTAAATAACCATGCCGTTCTCATTCCGTGACTCTGACCTCCTCCTATCATGTAGCGCATTTCAGCCGTTACCATAGCAGATTCTGTAAACCTTTCTCCTCTAATCTGACCTTTTTCCCGTCTCACAGCATCATCTCTCCCTATCGGTGCACTTTCGTCACAAAGATGCTGATACCTCTGCTTTATCTCTGTAAACTCCCCCCCCCTGGTGCTCTCTTTCGCCCGTTTCCCATGCTCCTCTGCCTCCCTTCCTTCCCTGGGGCCCCCAGCTAGCGGACACATGTGCTGTGTGTCAGTTGAGCAGAGGGCTCTCTGGGGTTCAGCGGGGCGGATGCTGGATCGGCGGCGCCTTGGCAGCTGAATGCTCTTTTAACGGGACAGCGGCTCCATATGGCACACTGACGCCCATAAAAAGGGAAGGGAACACTTTATAGGCATGTTTCACACTTCCGAGTTTCCCTCTCTCCTCTCGCTCTCTTTTCCACTTCCTCACCCCCTGACTTTGTCCCATCTGTCTATTTCTCCCCAACTCTCTCTCTCTCTCTCTCTCTTTCTTAAGAATCTCAAGGAGTTGGAATTAAGTCGTGGGGACCCCACCCCCCTCGTAATAAATTAGTAGAAGGAGGGGAACAGAGGTTTCTTGTCTCGGCGCTCTCGGGCAGACAGATGGAGGGGCTCCAAAGGTGAGTAAGAGGTAAGTGCGGAAAAAGAAAGCAGATTTCGGACGCTTGAAAGTTACAGCGGTACAACTGACTGAAGATTTATGGGCTGCTTTACCGAGGGGAGCTCTTAAAAAGTATACTCTGGCTGGTAACAAAGGGGCTCAAGAGGCTGTTTAACACGCACGCTCATCTGTTGCTTGTCAAGTCAACACGTAGATCTCGATAGTTACTTTGAACTGAAGCTGTTTATTCAATTAGAAAACCTGCACAGATGCCTATTTATAGACTACCGCATTGTATGCTGGAGACAGCGTGTCATGAATCTATTACTCTTCAATCATGACGCACAAGCTCTTATGTGATCGGCCATAGAATATTCAGATCATACTGAATGAGGGTGATGTCAAGGACCTTCTCTTTATCACTTGTTATTCTGCGATTAATAATGTGGTTGACAGCCAGGAGAAGTGAGGGTGATGCTTTCAGCAAGGATAGATGACTCTGAGGGTGTAAGGTTTAAAACTTAAACTGAGAGGGGGAAGAAAAATACTGCTGCACAGAAAAAAAAAGGAAGTAGTCCAACGGAATAATGCAAAGCAAATACGGGAAGATGGGGGGGAGGTTGGAGATGTGTTTACCTTGAGAAAAGGAATAACAAAGGGCCGTAAGGGGAAGTTGGTGGCCTCCTGAAGCCGCGAATGGAACTCCTCGATGGTAACTGTCGAATTCTAGGAGACAGGGGAAAGTGACGTTCAAGAAACCAGTCAATCTAAGTCATGAAGAGAAGACGAAATGCCAGATACGAGAAGTTATCTTACCACGAGGGCCAGGACCAGGCTTCGGACGCTGTCTCCGATCTCGGGAGAGATGTCGTTGCCAAACTGCTGCAGCGTGGTCAGGAAACGTTTCAGCTTGCTCAGCTGACGAGCCCCACAGGTGGCCGGCAGCTGCTGGTTCGCCAGCGACGAGGAAGAGGAGGAGGACGGCCCGTTGCTGTAGCGCTGCGGCGGAGACGGCACTGCGTTCAGGGTCGGTGGGGAATGGTGATTCCCGTTGGTCACTGGGGAGGAAAGGGGAGATGAAGAGGGGAGAGATTAAGATGATGGAGTGGACATGTGCTTTGACGCCATTTATGAGGCTAAGTATACCATTACAAATTCAGCTTATGAATATAAAGACGAGCTTTAAAGTGGAAAAGATAAGAAAAGTAACGGAATAGAATCAAAGAAGCTCTGTACAAGAATGGCCCTTACATGCTGTGGTGGAGAAGGAGGCCGGGCGAGGGCCGCTGGGGTTGACGGAGGGCAGGGGTGGCATCGTGGAGCTAGCGCTGCTGCTGGGGGCTGATCTGGAATGAGTCTTAGCATCCACAGGAGAACCGGGCATGGCAGGGCTCTTCTTCTCTCTACTGTCTGCAGAGGAAAGAAAGAGGAGAGAGATAGAGGTCAGCCGTGGATCAAAAACCAGACCGCTTTTGAAAGATGTCGTCACATTGTACCATTCCCTCTATATTAGATGAACAGCGCACACACACCAATGTCCAAAATAAGTTTAAAAAGACATTGAAAACCACAAAAAGAAATGAAGGAATTTAACTCAATAAAGCGTCCACTTGACGAATAAACAAGCAAATAAAAAGACCGCTTTTGTTTTCCATAGTTTAAATCAATGCAAAAGCTTCAGGTCTATAGCCACAAAAGAAAACAAAAATGCCCACCTCCCCCCCCTCAACCCACTTCACATCATACAACACATACTGCCAGGGCATCAACACCCCTGCACCCCCTCCATCAAAGAGCCAGATGTCTAAAGTTTAGCCCCTCACTCCCAACTATTCAGATCAATAACAGAAGAAATGCTGAAGAAGCCTATTGTGTGGGAGAAGAATGACCCCTCATTGAGCTCCCCGGCAAACGGGGGGGGAGACGGGGAGAGAAAAGGGACGGGGTTATTTCACGCTCTACTAACAAGATCGGCAGAGCTTTTGAATGTTAAACGCAACTTCTCAATATGCTATTGCCGCTGAATGAGACCACCAGATAAGGGGTGCGGAGAGAGTGAAAGGGGGGGTGTGGCGGCGGGATCAGAAGGCGTCTTTGTCTCCTGGAGATCCGTGAAGGCCGGGGTCCCGTCTCCATTTAAGAGTGGATCAGACTTTTCTAACCGCTCCAAGAATGGACGATTAATAGACAAGCATTGGTCTCGCGGGTCATGGGTCAGCAGAGAGCAGCTTTTTAAATGTGGTTTCATGGTTTTAGGACTTTGGCTTCAATGGCACCCATTATATCTTTTTCACAGCTATGAACTCTGCGTGGCCTTCAACCACAGGGTCCCAGTTTATAAAGGCTTGAAGTTGGAGGGTTTAAGCCGTCAGTAGGTAACTCGTGAGAACTCAAAAGGAGGAATTACACCCGTTGGATGTATAAAAAGCATTTTAGATTTTGTGAAATATGTAAAAACATACAGAAATCAATGCGTTAAGAATTCAGAGAAAATTACAAAAAGTGCATATAAGCATGCACACGTAAAAGAAACTTTGACAACAGCCGTGCTTGCCTTTCCTTGAGTCAATCTATCTGCACACTTTCTCAATCTGCCCTATGCAACTCATCTGTCATGCCTGCAACTCATTATGCAGCGTTGACTGTTCTCTTCCTTCTGTTTTGCAGTCCTCTTCACCCGCTCTCCTCTTTCTCAGCCCCGTGGCCTGCCTGCCATCGCTCCACCTGTTCACCGACATAGGGGGGCAGGAAGGAGGGATCTACGCAGACATTTGGACTGTCATGTACCCACCACCGCACTCACACACGCTGCCCTGCCAGTGCACCGCAGGAAGCAGCCTGCAGCACGCACACACACCGGCTCCAAAGCTCCGCACACTCCGTCCGTATGGCCAGGAAATTAGACTGACATCTCAATAACAGAATCGACGGGGCATATGGCCTTAGTGTCAAGACTGTTACCATGTAAACAACTTCATGTATATACAAGTGAGCTGAGCTTGTGCTATACAGTAGTGCTGCATGGAGATGTATTCACAAGTTGACATGTTCTCCCCTGGCAGTAGTTTTGTGTCATCCTTGTAAAGCTTCTTGGAGGCCTATTGTGTTTGACTGATGCCATAGAACATAAACATGCATACAAACTAGGGCTGTCCATCGATTAAAATATTTAATCACGATTAATCGCACATTTTTATCTCTTAAAAATGTACCTTAAAGGGAGATTTGTCAAGTAATTAATACTCTTATCAACATGGGAGTGGAAAAATATGTAATATATATATTACTGGAAATCAGTTATCAACACAAAACAATGACAAATATTGTCCAGAAACCCTCACAGGTACTGCATTTAGCATAAAAAATATGCTCAAATCATAACATGGCAAACTCGAGCCCAACAGGCAACAACAGCTGTCAGTGTGTCAGTGTGCTGACTTGACTATGACTTGCCCCAAACTGTATGTGATTATCATAAAGTGGGCATGTCTGTAAAGGGGAGACTCGTGGGTACCCATAGAACCCATTTTCATTCACATATCTTGAGGTCAGAGATCAAAGGACCCCTTTGAAAATGACCATGCCAGTTTTTCCTTGACAAAATTTTGCGTAAATCTGGAGTGCTATTTAGCCTCCTTCCTGACAAGCTAGTATGACCTGGTTTTCTAGTTTCATATGATACCAGTATCTTCACTCTAGCTTTAAAACTGAGCCCGCTACAACCTAAAAATCGCAAGGTGCGTTAATGCATAAAAGGAATTAGTGGCATTAAAAAGAATTTGCGTTATCGCGTTGACTCTGACAGCCCTAATACAAACATAATCCCCATATGTCTCATTGTACATCCCGTGTCACTATAGAACTGAGAAATTAGGTTACAGCTGCGTCCGTGCAATCTTAAGATGTGGACCGCGGTGTGTGACGTTGGCTGCGCCAGAGGTAATGTGACCAAAAACAGGAGACATCAGGTGTGCGAGCATGTAGTGCTGACAGCCCATTGAGAATTGCCTCTGCTTGTCAATTAGACAGCGTACATAGCTGGATGACTTCATCTGGCTCGCGAGCACCTGAGTCCGTCGTATATAGTCAGGGGAGGCAGCTGTTATAGCCGCCGCAAAACAAACAAACACACACACACACACACACACACACACACACACACACACACGTGTATAAAGTGGTCTAATGTTAACTCAGGTGAATGTTGGCTTAGAGGAGGATGTGGGGTGTTTGTCTGGTCTAAATGCCACCTGTCATCTTTGCTCTAATGGAACAAAGGCTCCTCGCTGCACATCAACAGGATTACATGGAAATGACGTGATGCATAGACAACACTTTGTGAGGGTATAACACTGTGAGCAGACCAATGATGCAAAATAAAGCTGGAAACCAGAAGAGTTCACCTACTCTCTTTTTAAAATATATATACATAATTTTGCTCACCGTTCTGTGCTGCTGTTCTTCTAATGTCTTCTCTCATCTCTTCTCAAACACATGATATACATAATATAACGTTGTATAATCTTGTCAGTTACTCAAGCTTACTTATTTGCTTCCTACAAAAGTTGTTATTGCACGGATGGAAAAGCATCTGTGGTGATGGCTGTCGTTGCTAGCCAGGTGTTCCTTGTTTGTTCAGCTTCAGGTGACGCTCGTCTGCATTAAAACATTCAATCGGCTTTAATTGCCTCTGCCTCTGCAGGTGATGATTCAGAATGAGGCTCAGTGAGAGAGACAGAGAGAGAGAGAGAGAGAGAGAGAGAAGAAGAGGGATATTCCCACTGAGCCACTACTGTGACTGAAGGCAATCCATTAAATAATGAAATCGGAAACAACAGCACAAATAAAGTGCCGAGAACATTTGTTACCTCCTCGCGTGAAGTGAGGATGGATAACCTACTTTGAGTCAGCACAAATCAATTACACTTGCTGCGACATATAAATAAATGTGTTCGGTGTTAGGGTGTATTAAGCTCATGGTTTAACTCTAAAGTTTAAACTCTCTGGCAGCGGCTGTGAGTCACGAGGCATGTGTGTGTGTGTGTGTTGAAGGGTGTGTGGTGATGAAGGATCGTGTGCCGTGCTGCTATCTCTCTCCTGTCACTGTAGAGGAGGTGAGAGAAGATGTAACACAGGCCTGACTAATTTATCAGGGAGCGAAAAGACAATTCAGAGCATGTGCAATGCTACAACTATGTGGGCCCTGAAGATGTGTTAACACCCACAGACACCCACAGCTAACCGAATCAAACCTTAAAACAGCTTGTTGAAGGAAATACTGATGAATGTTTTCTTACCAGGAGTTAGACGAGAAGATAAAAAATGCACCAAATTAAAGCTCTCATAAATATGTGTTGTATCATCTTTGTTTAATTTATTAGAAAAGAAAAGAAAACTTAAAGGGTTTAGTGAGTTAGCTTCCACACTTTAGCTTTTTGACCAACAACGACCAGTGGGCAACAAAAGTGAAGCCAATGCTGAAGTGCCTTAAACTTGCATTCTTTCTAATAGCCAGTAGGGGGCGACTCCTCTGCTTGCAAAAAGAAGTCTTGATTGTATAGAAGTGAGAAAATTACCCTAGTTCTCACTTGATTTATTCCCAGTTGACATTGTAAACATGAGTTTATGGTCTCAATCGGTAGTTTCAAGTCTTCTTCAATACAGCATGATGTTCATTTTGTAAATTATGGTCCCATTTAGAGTCAAATAGACCATAAAGCAGGGTATGCTTTAGGGCGGGGCTACCTTGTGATCGACAGGTTTCCACCATGGCGTTGTCCGGTCTGAGAGTTGTCCGTGTGTTCGTCTTAGGACTTTGACCCTTTCACATTGTGTTTGCAGTTCATGAAAGTTAATTATAACCTTTTCGGTCGCCTAAAAATGTTCAGTTATACTTAGCTCCACCCTCTCGTTTCACTTCTGGGTGCAAAAAAAAAAGATTGCGACGGCCAAAATGACGAACTCAAGGCTTCAAAACGTCAGTCCACAAACAAATGGGTGACGTCACGGTGACTACGTCCACTTCTTTTATACAGTCTATGACAACAACGCAGCAACTCAGAAATAATGTCCTTACTTGCTCACTGAACAAAACCATGGGTGGCTAGCTTGACAGCTAACAAGCCAACACATGAAAATAACACAGATTTAGCGTTGCTGCAGGCTTATTCATCCTCTTTTGGGGGGGTGGTTAGCTTGCTCCATCTGATTCTACTCTTTGGTTCAAGCTAGTATAAACATGTACTGGACCATGAGTGCACAGAAATTAAACTTCAGTTTCTAACTCTCTATAGAATAGCAAAAAGCAAAACGTTGGTGTATTCCTTGGATGTAATAAAGCATTATCCTGACTACTATCAAACCCACAATTGCACCATTTGAAACAAAAACAAAATCCCTAATTTGTGTGTGGGGGACATTATCAGCAATGAAAACAAAATCTCAACTAAAACAGCAGAGAGCAGACCAACAGCAATAGATATGAAAATGAACTTGGGGGAATAATATTAAAACAAACCCCAGAGTAAACAGAAAAATGGTGAGACATACAAGGAATGGAAAAAAATGAAAAAAGGAGGAATTGTCTTGAAGCTCAGGGCAAAAAAGGGACAAGCTAACAGCTCCCTTAGCACCCATGCAACTGATGGGCACTTCTCTCTCCTCCTCCTCCTCCTCCTCCTGTACCATATGGATCTAATCGGCCAAGAGCTGGCCAGCTGGGACCTCCAACAGTCACCTGTGAGGGAGGAGGAGGAGGGGTGGAGAAGGGACTGCTGGAGTCCCCTCCGCTAAGCCAAGGCAGCCCCTCCTCCACACACACACACACACACACACACACACACACACACACACACACACATTTCTGCCATCCCTCCAAGGAGTGGAGGAGGACGTGGAGGGGAGGGGTGGGGAGGCACGAGGCGGCTGAATGCAAGCGAGTGGACTTAAATGCCGGGGAGACAAAGGCTGCACCTGGTCCCCGTCCGTCCACGCACACCACCACAATACAGCACACATCTGTTCCTCTATCCTGCTCTCTCCCTCCTGACCTCCACCCACACACCCACACACACACACACACACACACACATAAACACACTGCAGACAAGGGTGCATGCAGCAACACTCACACATCCACTTATAAAACAGATAACTCGACAGTGCGTGGTGTCTCTCAGTGTCAGGTTGTTGTTGTTATAACCTCGGAGCAAAAACGACAGGTTCAAGGACTTCAGTATTTAAGAGTTTATTTCGGTGTGTGCGTGGTGTCAGATGTCTGAAAATCAGGAGACACATGTCCCCGCTGCTTATTTCAATTAACTTAATTCATACTATTGCTCTCTTGGGACTGACACCCCCCCCAACTGTTGCCACGATACAGTTGCCTCACTTCCCCGTAAGCGCTCACCAGATACTTTTTACAATATTCTGGTTTACGACACGCTATACGTTACAAATCTACGCTTATACGGGTCATTTAAAAATACATCCATATTTGCATTATTATCATATTAAGTTCTTTATTAAATCCCTACTGAAGTTAAAAGTTTCCTATCACAGTAACACTTTTACTGACCACGCGGGAGTGTTAAACAAGCGCTGGCTTTAATAAGAAATTAGTCTGCAAATTAGAGGCGCCAGGGGTGGAGAAGGAGGGATGCACGTAGGGAGAGGAGGATGGGAGGGAGGGAATAACGAGGACACAAAATACTGTTTTCATTTGGTTTCATCAGAAAGACAAGCCTGGTTGTCAAGACTCAGAGCCGGGCTGTTTTTCTTGGCTCTCATTACCACCTTCCAGCCCCGTAGACTACATATTTGGACAAAACCCAATGTCAACACTCTGCTCCTCGCTCTGCTAGGGAGGGGGGGAGAGATGGGGAGGTAGCAACGTTAGTAAGGAGGGGGAAAGCAAGAGAAAGATATACACATAGGAGGGGACACCTTTGGAGGAAGAAAAAGAGAAATGACTTTCATGCATACGTGTGAAGAGGCACAGATGTGTTCCTGAAGTCACATTTCCCGGTGGCGGCGAGAGAAGCCCTCGTATGACTTTGTCACTCAGTGAGATAAGTACAATAACACTGCTGTAATCCAGCATATGCCAAAAAAGGGACCCGGGGATGGAAATGTACTTAGTGGCACTAGAGCGAGGGAGAAAACGAAAAAGAGGGGACGGCAAGGCAGACAGACGTCTTCTATAAAAGCTAAGAATGAGCAGTAAAAGAGGCGCAGTGATGTGATGTGATGTGATGCTGGAAGCAGAGGAGGTTTGGCAGAGGCCGGACAGCGAGAACGGACAGCGTCCACGTGTACATGAGGTCAGACCGCTGGGAGAATATACTGGAAGGGATTTTAAGTTAGTGACTATATACTATAAAACATTACAGTCAAAGAAGGAACTTCTTCAAACCGTATCAGCAAGAGCAACTGGATTGAATAATATCTGGCTCTTTGATGAAGAACAGTAACCATAACATAAATCTATAGTGTTACGTTATCACACTCCCATGTCCTTATCTTAGACTGTATATTTTCTCATAGACTTCTATACAATCGGACTTCTTTTTGCAACCAGAGGAGTCGCCCCCTGCTGGCTATTAGAAAGAATGCAAGTTTAAGGCACTTCAGCATTGGCTTCACATTTCAGATTAAATCCTTTAATCCGTTAAATTAAAGGATTATTCTTAACTCTGTTACTGTTATTATTACTTCTAGATCCTGTCTATATCCCAGAATAAAATTACAAGCAGGCAAGTACGCCCATATGTAGAGTAAATGTAGTAAACTTGTATATATATGACACAGACTCACACACTCGCGTGGTTGCATTCAGCCTCTGTTACAAACTCCTCCGTCACTGGGTCAAATGTGTGTTATTCAGAGTGACACAAACTTTAAACACAGACGCGCGCCTGCGTCACACACAGCTGAGCCACGGGGGATAGAGCTGGAAGTGGATGTGTGTCATCACGTGTGTGTGTGTGTGAGTTGGCCCCGTTCACCAGGTGTTGGGTTTGTCATCGGCTTAGTGGAGACTTAAGTAACACACACACACACCTGTGAAATGGCCAGCCTGAGGCACGTGTACACACACCCACACAACTGTGACAAAACAAGAACAATTCAAATCTGTCAATCATGATCTGGAAGCGCAAAAGCTGTGACACACACACACACGTACGCAGGACTCTCTCACACCCGCTTCCCTTCAGCGAGGGCCAGTAGATTATCTGCCTATCTGGTTACAACCCTTCTCACCTCTCCGTAACTAATTGGTTAGCCTGCCCATCAATCAGCGTGAGCCTTGTGAGTCTTTAAAACCCAAGACTGCAAAGAGAAAAACAATCAGCTATATGGAAGCATGACAGCATTAAAATGAAGTTGTGTTATTTTTTTTTTTTTTCCCGGGTGAAACAAAACGATATGATGTCAGAACAGACTTCTAGAGCTCCCTGAAGATGTATATCATCATGTGTGTCTGGAGGATTTAAGACTGGGTAGCCACCCCTATATATCATAAACCCAGACAATCAACTTAACCTGCTGCCAGGCAAAACACAATTTCTCCTCAGCTCTGCACTTCGGTCATACATAATACGCAGACGCACACTCTGAACCAGTAAGTTACGGTAGTCCATAAAACAAAATACGAGCTCTGGACATGAGAAAACAAAGCACGCATTAAGACCGGCCTGTTTCAGACCAGGTGTCAGAGGCCTTAGCAGCCAAATGGCCCGGGCTCGGGTCCAACCAGATGTTGCTATCACCACGGGGCCATGCGGAAGACATTTACACAGCCTGGCTTGACCCAGACTGAGAGCGCTGGTGCAGTGACTCAGTAGGTTTCAAGTTTAGGTTCACCTCAAGACCTTTAATTTGACATTTTAGGCATTCCACTGACATTTATCCAGAGAGAGACTTGCAATGAAGATGTAGGTAGAACGTCAAAGTTTCTTGACAGGAACGGTTGATGGATGTACACAAGTTGATTTGGAGATCTTCCTTTTCAAAACTTTATTTTGCACATACAGTGCTTGATGTTTTCTGTCATATCACAAAGTATATCAGGGTGTGCAATGTTGGCATTTCTCTGATCAGGCTTTTAAACGTAAACTGTCTGTCAGACATGTTGTGAAGCACACTTCAAGTGAGCACATACTGTAAGCAAAGCTCATGAAAAACTACAAACAATTCTATACAGTCGACTAATCTGCCCCCCTCAGGTTTTGGGGATGCAGTGAATCAGAGCTGAGCAGTAGGTATACGGTCCAAAGAGTCTGTGTGTAAGCTTTAGCCCAGCTGTATGAAAGAGCCAGAGCTCAGCAACCGCTGAGAGAGACAGATAAGTAAAACAAAGAGGCCAGCTGTGCTCAAAACAATGAGGAGAATATGGGACAGAGAGAGCTGCGGAGGATGTGTTTGTGAACGTGTGGGCAGAGGAGTGTTATCATTGGGTGTGCACGTTGTATGGGTTTGAGCGTGCATATGTTTAAGAACACCGTGTTTTTTTGTAGTAGGCCTTAATAACTAATAATAGTCTTCTTGATAGTGAAGTAGGGATTGTTGTTTCAACAGAAACTTGTCTACTACAAAGTGTCAATGTGTGTCCTTTTAAGTTTTTTGTCTCAGCCAAGCAAATTATAACAGTTTTCTTTTCAAATAAATACACCATTTTTTGTCCACCCTTTCCATGAAGGACAAAGAGGGAAAGGAAGAGAGAGAAAATAATGACTATGACAGACAAATCATAGAGAGAGGCTGCACCACCCATTTCTTGTCCACCCACGCACCTAACAACATAAGCACATATAATTTGTTTTTGCTCTTGCACGTCCTCTTGTGTATCAACTCCTTTGCCTTTTGGGTTTTACTTTGGAAAAATAATGTTGTCTTTCCAGGAAAGTCACACAAGTTTAAACGCATCCTGTTGCATTGGTTTTTCACAGAGGCTCAGAAAACGCCAATGTTCCTTCTGTTTATCTGTGCCTCCTTGGTTAAATATTGGGAAAATTAGCTTAAAGGAATCCTTACATAATATTTGGGATATTAACATTCAAATGACTAATGTCAAAGAGTAGCTTGCTGAGCACATTGAGAAGCAACACAATTTGTAGCTCTGCGCAGACCGCAAGTTACATCTCAACACTCCCATCAACCCCAAATATAAAAGTGAAAGCAGCCATTTTGAGTCAAAAAGCTCAGACAGACCAAGTATATGCTACCAATAATTGAAGTAAATTAGCTCTAACATGTTAGCAGCATTAAAGGAAGGATCTATTGGCATAAATGCAATATAATATTCAGAACTATGTTTTCTTAGTGTATAATCACCTGAAACTAAGAATTGTTGTGTTTTCGTTAGCTTAGCATGACCCCTTCATATCTACATAGGGAGCGGGTCCTCTTCACGGAGTCCGCCATGTTGCTCCGTCATGTTTCTACAGTAGCCCAGAAAGGACAAACCAAACACTGGCTCTAGAGAGAGCCTTTCGCGTTTTTACATTAACTGAAGGCCACCGTAGTTCTCCGACGCGCTTGTGAAACTAACGTGAGCGTAAAACCGTGGTAGCACCAGCGCCGTTTGTCTTCCGTTGCTCCTAAAGTAGTGTTACTATGGTAAGGATGGCCTCTAGGCGAGGCGAACGGCGTTACCGCGGTTTTGCACTTGGCGGCTCATGTTACCGCAGTCTTGGAAAGGGAGGAGTGAGCGGAGGGGTACTCAGTCGGTTGCAATTTGCAACCACATCACGAGATGCCATCAAATCATTCACACTGTCCCTTTAAACTTTTTAATTTTCCCATATTTTTGCCCCTCAGTACTATATCACAGATATCATTTTCTGTACCAATGTGAAGTATTATTCTTGTATTTACACAAACAATTCATTTCAATTCAGAACTTCAGACGTTGAATTGATTTGTTTGAAGAATTCAATTGAGGTCACTTTAAAGCCTTTTAAGCATGTGCCGACGCTCTTCCCTCTCAGACCACACCAGCCCACTAAATAGAGCTCTTGTCTTGGGTCACTGAGCGGGTCTCTCGCGCCTGCGAAGGGTCACTAGACCCCTGACTCATGCACTTAGCGCGAGGAGAGGGGGCTCCCATACAATGTCAATGGGGTTGCCAAAAGCGAGCGCAGGTGGTTAGATGCTCATTGACACAGATACGCGTCTGCACACTCGCTAACACACACATAGAGCCATTTATACTGTCAGGAGACGTTCCCCGTGATGAAACAATCTTTCATTGCGCTACTTGTAGTGACTGAGCTGTTTCTGTTGAGTAAATGACCCAACCCTTTCATGTCCACACACACATTAGCGAGCGCACACATTCAAACACACAACCTCTCATTGAACCCCCGGGGCCAGATATCACAGTCCTCGCCACTGGAACTAATAGAGCACTTCCTGCATCAAACTCTCGAGGCAGCTGCTCTATTCTGTGTGTACGTGCATGTGAAAAAAAGGGGGGGGTATTCTGTGCATGAATTCTTCAGATAATAGCATGGCGAGCGAAGGGGTCACGGTGGTCCGTTTCTCCATTCATTACGACACTTTGAGTAGATAAACTCGCAGCTGGGAGGGAGGTCAAAAAAAGAAGGCGAAAGAGTTATAAGAGAAGCAACCTTGTACTTCAGCAGACGCAATGTCTACGAGACACCTGGTGCGCACATGTCATGCACACACACTCGCTTCCTTATAGACTCAACCGTACACATATCGAATATGCGATCAAAAATTTCAAAAGTCACGTGAATTTGCGACAAAAACAGTAACTGCCTGACAGGAGTGAGTAGAGGCAAAATGAAATTTTAGGATTGTAATTGCTCTTAGTGCAAACACACACAGATGCAGAACAGTGCCTGCTGTCAAGAGGGTGACAGAGTCCAGCAGACCAGACAGGGGTCTCTGGTTTGAGACTGTGCAGCCGACAGTTAGTCGCTCCTATCTCCCTGATGGACTGGTCTGGCCTGGCCTAACACTAGCCAGGTCTCTCTGGCTCCCCCCTCCCTCACATGCACAAATACACAAACACATTTCTCCTGCAAGGTAGGCTTCTGTAGATGGGTAAAAAAAAAATTACCCATATCATAAAAATGTCTTTTAACATTGTAACTTATACCCAATGTCCATAGTGCATTTTGCACTCTGCCGGAATCCACATTCCCAGTGATGTCTGCGTTGTGTAACATGTAGGCACAGCATGAAAGACAGACGCAGCAGTTCCCCTCCTCTTCCCCATATGTCTGGGACACTCTACAGCAGATGCACCAAGTCTTCTTTACCTATTTTCTTCTGCTCTGCTTGCCATGTGGAAAAACTGATTACTACCAGAGTAAATGACAGCTGAGCTAAGATTAAGTCCCCCTTTTCACACATGGAGTCAATCACACTGCTGGGTTTATTTATCTGGTCGAGGTAGCAGTTTTTAATGTTTACGCACACGTATGGGAGAAAAAAACAGAAAAAGTCTGTTATTTCATTATCATTCCATGTGGATTAGACTTTTCCTTCTTGCCACACGTGGAAGCAACTGGGGGGGGGATTAGGAGGCAAGATGAAAAATAAAGGAGCAACAGAAGGCTCCGTGTTTTGGCTGCTATAATTAGGAATGTATCTGATTTTGTGTTCACTAAAAAAAACCTCAGATGTCAGCTTGCAACAGCATCCTTTTTCAAAATAATCTGCTACTGTTACAGATGTTACCACATGATACTTAACACTGAATGTCGCCAAACGTGGCTATATGGCGTGAGAGAAACAGAAAAAGGAAAGGGAACATTTGGACTCTATAGCTCTATGCAATTCCCCCGAGAAATCGTAAACAACATCTCAAGAAAATTGACCGTATAAACTTCTTATAAACCTATAAGCAATCAGTATTTTGTCCATATGGCAACAGACGTTTTTTTGTACACTGGCTACAGGCGGACAAATTCATCCCTCCTACCTCAGAAGATAAGGATGAAGAGATAAGAGGAAAAGGATGAGGCACCATCTGTACAGCAGTACAGAGCAGCTCTGGGAATTAGGATGACACACACACACACACACAAATTCACCATTTGCAAAAGCAGACACACTCACTCACAAATAGAGATAAATTCACTGAAAACACACACAGAAAAAAAAACACAAATTCCATGTTGAAATCCCCTCTCTCCTCTCCTACCTCCACTCTAGTAGAGTCCACTCTTCAGTCCTTTAGAGAAAGTCAGCTGTGGCGGCCGGGTTTTCGCTTTCTTATCCTTTTCCTTTTTGTCTCTTTCTGTGACTCCACGCCTTCATATGTCAGGCATGTGTTTGCATTCCCACATATGTGAGCTCCAGTGTGGCGAAGGCCAGAGCCAGAGACACAGATGGCACCCAGATGGAGACAGTTAACCGAGTAGACCAGCGCAACGCTGCACTACTACACACAATCTCTCTCTCTGACTTTCTTTCTGTGTCTTGGTTGTCTCTCTCATGTGAAGCTCTCTCTATCTCACTCCTTCAATCTCCTTCCGCTGCTGTATGTATTCTCTTTAACTCTCTTTCTTTCTCTCGTTGGATTTGCGTCCTCTCTCGCGCTCTCTCTCTCAAGCTCTGAGCCTCTCAACCCTCTCAGTCTCTCTCTTTCGGCTCTTGCTCCTCCCCTGTTTTCCCACACACTCTCCTCTCCTCCTGCTACGTCACAACCCCCGCCCCCTCTATCCCCTCCCCCCCCTCCCCCCATGGATCCCGGCCAATCATCCACTGCTGACTGGCTCTATTCAACCTGCATTCACCGGCAATGGCCCCTGCAATTAACATAACTAATTGCTTTGGCACCTAAAGGCTAAACAAGGGGCCGGGCCAAGAGAGACAAAAAGTGTGTGTGCGTGCATCTGCATGTGTGTGTGTGTGTGAGGGAGGGGGGTCCCACTCCCTCCAACCCTCCCCTTTACCCCTTCAAGAGAAGAGGGGATCTCCCTTTAAAATGTTTTTATACTAACTACCCCCCCCCCCCCCCCTCCCAGGCTCTTCCATTGATGCCCTCTTTTGTCTCAGCTCCTTAATGCGGCGCTGCCTCGCCAGCCAGCCCGTCGGGGGGGACACTTGAGGAGCATGAATGAGTTATTCTTCCCTCCTCTTCTGCTCCCTCTCATCCCCTCTGCGCTCCATCTTCACTGAGTTAAACTTAAATCACCGTCTGATTTACGCCCCAGCCTCGCGCACAAGTGCTGCTGCAGACACAATGCAGGTTAAGATAATGGAGCCTGCAGCCTGGGTGCTTTATTCACTCCCTCCTCCACCAGTTTACTTCTAGACAGTGCAGTTGATGGTGCTAAGCCCGGGGTAAATAAGGCATTAATCTGCTTTTAATTAGACAAGCGACAATTGAGAGAACATGATCAACGTGTGAGAATCCACAGGCACTTGGCTGCACAAACAAACAAGCAAACGCTGTCGGATAAACACAAACAGTTCATTAGGAGAAGGTGCTGCCCCTTCTCTGTGCCCTGAATAACTTAATCCGGTTTTGTTCTGCCCTCAAGGAACACCGGTAAAACACACACACTAACGTGATATCTAATTGTATCTAAGCAATCACAAAAATGGCTTATTGTGGGTTACTATATTTCTACGGGTTGTCAAAAGCTAGATGAATAATCTCACCCATAATAACCTCTATATCTCCCCTCCTCTCTCCTTGCAGGCCTTCTGTATTCAGGGTGCATCTGGTCAGCCAGCAGGCTCAGAGGCAGGGCCAGGTGGCTGTGAGAGAGGGAGGGAGGGAGGAGGGAGGGGGGGTGGAAAGATGGAGGCCTTGCATACTGTAACCCACATGCTATTGTAGCACATGAGCTGCAACTGACACCGCTGATGGACAAAGGCTACGGGCAGATTTAGATTGAAAGCCAGGTGTAATGACGGGCAGGTGGCAGATCAGTGAGCAAGTTAAAATGAGTCTGATTTGACCTTAATCCTTTCTACACAAAGCTATATGGGGACTTTCAGGAAGTATGAGGTTTCTACACAACAGTGGCGATATATACTGTATAAAAACGTCATTAAATTTCTTATTCAGTAGCTCACTAGAGTGCTGCAGGAATGAGTCCTAAAACCCGGATATGAGTTAGCATTTTAGCACTTCCGGTTCCCTCGTCTGGAAGTCAATGGGGTTTTAGTTAGATGCCTGAAATAAGGTCTGTGGTTAACACAAGCGTAAGAGATTTTAACATTTTGTTCTACGACATAAAATACGTCAATAAGTATCCCACTCGTGAATTTTGAAGCTTTTATATGTCATAAAGAGGCGGTTGCTAACAAAATGAGACTACTAAACGTCATCATGCCGACTCGTCCACCTTCACAGCCTCGTTGTTTATACTCGTGCTCATGCGACCGTGGTGTAGTTCGTTTATAGCCTAACGTTAGGGTTTTTACTTCTGGCGATTGCATTCACGCTTCAAAAATCATAAAAGTGGTGTTCATTTTTGAAGATTATCACGCTGAACACATGTATCATAAATGTTTGTTTGCCACAGAGATTATTTTCTGCAATAATCCAAAACCCAATGTAAAAATCCCATTAAGGAACCAGGGCGATGCTAACTTCCTGGTTGGCCTACAAAAACACGTCATCCCTGCACCACTCTATAAGATAGGCAATATCATTTTGATAGACGAGAGAATTAATTCACCAACAATTTCCACTTAAAGTGGGGGTAGGCAGTATATTTTTGGCATCATTGCGCAAAAAATCCATAATAACCTTTCAGCATATTGTAATTCAAGTGCTCTGAGAGAAAACTAGACTTCTGCACCTCCTCATGACTCTGTTTTCAGGCTTTAAAAAATCTAGCCCGTGACGGGAGACTTTGGCCAATCACAGGTCATTTCAGAGAGAGACCATTCCTATTGGCTGTGCTCCGGCTGGTGGGCGGTGCTTGGTATTTCCTCAACTGAACTGTGTGGAGAGGGTGTCATCTTTTAAATTCCTGGGAGTGCACATCTATGAGGAGCTCTCCTGGTTCACAAATACCTCGACAGTGAAAAAGGAGGCCCAGCAGCGACTTCACTTCCTGAGAATTCTCAGAAAAAACAAACTTGAACAGAAGCTGCTGGAGTCCTTCTATCGCTCGGCGATTTAAAGCGTACTCAAGTACTGCATCACGGCGTGGTACACTGGGAGCTCGGCCGCAGAAGGGAGGGCTCTGCAGAGGGTCATAGACACAGCTCAGAGGATTATTGGCTGCCCTCTGCCCTCCCAGGAAGAGATCTCCAGCTCCTGCTGCCTCAGTAGGTCCAGAACTATTCTCAGAGACTCCTCCCACCCAGCTCATCACCTGTTTGACCTGCTGCCCTCTGGCAATGAAAGCCCGCACCTCCAGACTCGCAAACAGTTTCTTTCCCTGGGACATACAGACACTGAACAAACAATAAATCTGTGCAATATTAATACACTGACTGTGAAATACATTTGACTGTGCAATATATCCCTTGCTGCAATATATTCCTCAAATACAACTACCTTTGTTCACATTTTATTTATTACATCTACTCTACCTATTTTTCAAGTGCAATTACCTCTGTTTACATTACATCTACTTTACCTATTTTATTCCTCAAGAGTAATACCTCTGTTTATATCTATTTATTACATCTACTTTACCTATTTTATTTTTGTTTTATTTGCTTTATAGCTATGGGTGTTTTACCTGTTATATGTTTTATCTGCCTTGTCTTGTCAAGTATCTGTTTTAAGGAACTGACCAGGAGTGGCAACTGTGAATCTTGTTGTACTTATTATGATGACAATAAAGCTTTCTATTCTATTCTATTCTATTCAAGAGATCTCAACATGGTAGCCGGGTCACAAACTTTCTCATTTTACAGCTAACCAGTACACTAAAAGATGTTTCTGAAATCATTTTATGCGGGAAATAAGCATTACATTAACAGAATATTGATTCATATTTGTTCAGCGCTGCCTAGTTTGACCGTTCGATCAGAGTTTGCGAGTGATTGACAGCTGCTCAGAGACGGCAGACTCCAGATCAGCTCTGATTGGTTGTTTTCCTCCGGTCTGTGAAATGTTGCAGATTAGGCCATTAGGCCATTAGGAGCACCGAAGGACACCGGAGGACACCGGACACCGGAGGACACCGGAGGACACAGAGGACTCATGTTTTTTTTGTCT
This sequence comes from Sebastolobus alascanus, assembly GCA_916701645.2. Lineage (NCBI taxonomy): Eukaryota > Metazoa > Chordata > Actinopteri > Perciformes > Sebastidae > Sebastolobus > Sebastolobus alascanus. The sequence goes on along the minus strand of CAKAOJ020000077.1, from coordinate 425,515 downwards.
CATTCACTAATGTCAGGATATAGTGGCCGTTTTATAAAAATACCTTTTTTTAATCATATTTGCTCCAATACGCACTGCAGCTCTAAGTACCACAATCTCATATAACTTTGTGCCTCCAGCTGTCACATTTATGTTGGTTTCAAAGCCTCATATTTTGAAACAGAACTAATCGGCTATATAATCAACACTAAGGCTGCAACTAACAATTAATTTTCATTATCAGTTCATGAAAATCAACAATTCTCTATTTATTGTTTAGTCTAAATGCTGTCAGAAACCAGCAGGCGTCTGCTAAACCTTTAATCTGTTACTCCAGCTGAACTTCCTGGATCGTATTTCATTGTCTCACCGGTACCTGAAGGCAACACTCAGCCCTGTGCCCTGGTTTAACGATGTTTTCGGTCTGAATCTCTGCTCACCCTTGAAGGAAACGTGAGAAGCTGGTTGTCATTGTGACGAAGGGATTAGGGCCTAGAAGTAGTAGAAGTTGTCATTGTGCGAGAGATCAATAAAGAGGCTACAGGAAACACAATATTGGATTTACAGGCAGCACACAAGCAACATGTGTGTTCATCAGAAAGGTACTTATGACCACTTTGACATATTCAAAGGTCTCTTGCAGCACTTTGAAGTATATTGGCCTGAAGTCTGAGCACTGCTCCTTTGAAGAGGGTCCCGAACAAGTAGAGTAAACAATAGTATGCATACAGTACCATACTGTATGGATTCCTTTTACTGTAGCTGCTCAAGCCTCACACAGCTGTTTGCCATTGTGTGTATGTGAGTGAGATAAAGAGAGGGAGAGAGAGAGAGAGAGGGAGACAGAGAGAGAGAGTATGCAGCATCTGTTTCTGTTCACACGCTCCCTCGCCAAACTTCCACTTTTAGAAAAAGTAAACAGCATTTTTTAGAGAGGACAGAAAAAAAATGAGAGGAGGAGAAGGAGGACGAGAGGGAATAGGGCATTTTCAAGAGTTGGTGATTGAGTAAATTAGATAGGAATTACCAAAGTCAAAACATGAGTTTTCTATGTGCATACTTGCCAACCTTAAGACCTCAAAAATAGGGAGGATTTCATGGTGACTTTTAAAGAATGAAAATAACAAAATAATAAGTACACTGTAACAGCATTTTTATGTTAAATAGGCCTACTTTTAATTCTACTTTTATTTCTCAGGAAAGAAAACTGAATAATTTGCCTCTCTGGTGTGACCTTGTGTGAATCTCTGGTATAAACTAATATTCATTAGTTTTTATTCATTTTTTGCCCCTGCTTGAGTATTTCTCTCTCTTAGTGCTCTCCATTTCTCTCTCCATCTCTCACTAACTGAAGGTCCTTTCAGACACAACGCAACAACGATACCACTGCACTCTGAAAACCATCATTTCCAACGGCTTGGTCGCGCAGCGCCACAATGGCTATTTGCGACGCACTTGGCGCAGCTCTATTGTCGTCCGGGTGGACACAGAAGGGGTTTATACAAGCTGTACAGTGCAAGAAACGGGTTGTAATAAGGAAAAGGGAAAAAAGTTTTTTTTAAAAATGTGTCATAAATTGGGAGAAATACGGGAGAATCGAGACCCCGGGAGGATACCGGGAGACGGCAATGAAACACGGGAGTCTCCAGGGAATATCGGGAGGGTTGGCAAGTATGTCTACGTGTGTGTGCGCATCTAAAAGCACAAAAGAAATAAAGGTTCAATGTATTATGTGTCGATGGATGACCCCATTTACATGCATGTGCATTGCTTTTTTCAGTTATGTAATTTGTAAGATCTAGCTTAGAGACATTTTCAAAGCACTGCTCAATGTTATTCAATGTTTTTTCATACACGCAAGTAAAAAGTATTTCATGCTCCAAGAAAACTAATTTTTAATCGACAACAAACTCCATCCATTGACCTTTAACATGGTATTTACACTCCTGAACCACAAGATGTGCCTCCAGTGAAAACTGAGTTTCATTATCATGACAATAGTTGCCGATGCAGCCCGCCTCATGCATGAATGGCGTCGTACGTTGCATGCAGTGCTGAGAATGGGAGACTGCATCTGTAATAAAGGGCGAGGTAATGGCTCACCTCCATTTGACTAAAAGGCTAATTAACCCTGGATATCTGGGCTTTCACACCAACAATAGCGACGCAGCAAAACAACAACGAGGTTCTCTACTGATGTGGGCGTGTTGCAACAGATACAGGAGATACAATAGAAAGGATTTACAAATGCAAAACGAATCACAAGAGCCAAGGAAGGCAGCAAATTAACAATATGATAGAAGATACAAGGTTTTTTAGTATGCTGTGTGTTAGGGCTACACGATTTATAAAAAAATCTAATTGTGATTATTTTGACTGATATTGCAATTGCGATATGATTTGCGATATTAGAGGGAATGATGATTTTTACATCATTATTCTCATTTTCATTGAAAAACATGATTTTTGCCTGGATCTCTACCAAACAAAGATGTTTTCTTAAATCTGTAAAATATGATGTGTAGGCCAGGACATCTCTGCAGCATGACGATATTTAATTTAAAATGGTATTTGGACATTTCGCTTTTAATAAATATTGCAATTTTAACAAATACTGCGATTTGGAAATAGGCCATATTGTGATTTCGATAAAATTTCGATTAATTGTGAAGCCCTACTATATGTGCATACAAATATTAGATTGGGTAACATAATGCATTTCCGGATGACTGCAGAGATTTCCCACTCTGCCAACTGGTGAAAATGAACTCAACGTTTTTGGCCACAGACGACAGGACTGTCAAGTTTTCACAATCTGCCCCCGCATGCGTGAATTGCATACCCGTGATCCCGGACAACCCAATCCATGCTTAATGTTTTCATCGGCAGTCTTCCAGCGTAGCCGACGTCAAGATGGAAATTGGGAAACGTGAGATATCCTCTGACGATGCCTCTTGGGCAACTGGCCACATCAGCGCCGCTAGGTGTTGAAGAAAACAGAAACTCTGCCTCCAACACACACAGTGCAACTGGAATCCCATTGATGTTCATAAGGCAATACAACTCACACATGGTGAGAACATTTTGTTCTCAGCATTAACTGAGGGCTTTGAAAGGGTAATCTGGATTTCACTGGGAGAGTTTCAGTGGGAAACGACGACAGAGATTTTCATAAGTCGAGAAAAAAACCCAGCTGTGCTGCCGCTTTGTATTCTTTTCCCAGCCACAACTTCCTACAGTCAGAAGCTTTCCCACTTCACACTGTGTTGACTGAGTCAATCTTTGTGATATTTTATGTGCATGTGGTGCATGTGTCTGTGATGTGATACAGTCATACGGTGCATGGAAAGTGAGCCAGAACAGCTAATTCTGGCCCCGACTCCCACCGACCTCCATTTCACTGGCCAGAGATCTCTAGAGGGTCCACCGAGCTCAGAGAACGAGCACAAATAAAGACAGACTCACTTTGTGTCGCCTCACTGTGGCTTGTTCTTTATGTAGGGCTGTCAAAGGGCTGTATTAACGCCACTAATTTCTTTAACACATTAACGCAACTTGTGATTTTTAGGTTGTAGCGGGTTCAGCTACCATGTCATAATAGCTTGTAGCGAAGGAGGCTAAATAATGCTCCAAACTTACACTAAATTTTGGCAAGGAAGGGGTCCCTTGACCTCTGACCTCAAGATAAGTGAATGAAAATGGGTTCTATGGGTACCCATGAGTCTCCCCTTTACAGACATGCCCACTTTATGATAATCACATGCAGTTTGGTGCAAGTCATAGTCAAGTCAGCACACTGACACACTGACAGCTGTTGGTGCCTGTTGGGCTTGAGTTTGACATGTTATGATTTGAGCGTATTTTTTATGCTAAATGCAGTACCTGTGAGGGTTTCTGGACAATATTTTTCATTGTTTTGTGTTGTTACTTGATATCTAATAATAAATATATACATACATTTGCATAAAGCAGCATATTTGTCCACTCCCATGTTGCTAAGCGTATTATACAGTATACTTGACAAATCTCCCTCTAAGGTACATTTTGAGCAGGTAAAAAATGTGTGATTGATTTGCGATTAATCGCGATTAACTATGGACAATCATGTGATTAATCGCGATTAATATTTTAATCGATTGACAGCCCTGGTTTTATGATAAAGTTGAGAAGACCAAACAAAAGACAAATGGCGGACGGACGATAGCCACGTGTATGCATGAAAAGAAAAGCTTAAAAATGAGAAGAAACCACACCAAGTGGCTCAAATCACTGGTTTGCTAGCTTTAACAAGCAATCAGATTGCTGAATATGCTAAATGGCTGCCAATAAGAGCCGACTGGAGTCAACCATACCGGACACACTGCAAAAAATACGGCTTCCGACTCAACAATGGCCCAAAAACATTGGTTTAGTGTGTACCGGATGCCTCTATCTCTTTCTGACTATCTGATAAAAACGTCTCTTGTAGTTAATTATCCACGTTGCTGCTATTTTTCCCACCAACGCTCATCATTGCTGCCCCCCCCCCCCTCCCCCTTCTCTCTAACCATCTTACCAGCATGGCTCCCCTCCCTCTCCTTCCCCCTCTTCCCCTCCATCTCATCACTGTTCAGACTCCTGATGTTCGCTAATCTGATGCAGCCATAGATTTCCCCGTCTGATCTCGCATGGCCACATTTTCCATTACAGCTCCTACATATTTATCTAATAGGGACACGTCATGTTCAAGGTCCATGTCTGTCTGGAGGACCATTTACTGTAAAAAACAACAACAAAAATGTGGTCAAATAAGATGAATTCTCAGTAGTAATCAGGGCTAAAGTGATGGTTATTTTCTCTCTGTCCGCAGGGTCAGATAAACGATAGACCAGATAAACCAAAAACAGATCTTACTGTATGTGTCGGTTCTGGACAGGATGAGGTTCCCAGAACATCAACCATCCACACACACACACTTTCGCTTCTACTTCAACGTTCTCAAATACCAAAGAAAAAAACAAAATTGATATCTATTCTTCCACTTTTAGTCAAAGGGGCCCTGTGGAGTTTGCCTGTAAACAAACAAAAGTTGTGTTTACTTTCGATGTTACTCACCAAAACGTGTGTATCCTTGAGTTCTAACAAACCTCCCACATGAAAAAAATGTATTTTAAATCCAGCATTGTTTACATCCATGTTTACTAGCTTGTAGTCTTCTTCTTACCTGTCTTTGCCGGCACATATTTGCATATATTCGCGTGTCACTGCCACCTTGACCAGTGGACAGTGGTGTGCCACCATTGGTAGAGCTGTGCATCATGTTACCCATGTGTGCACGTCATGCACGAGATAAACAAAACGGGGACCCACTCATCGAAAAACAGCTCCATAGAGGTCTAAAAGGCCCAGACACACCAAGCCGACATCGAAGAACTAGCGTCGATGAAGGCCGACTGTTGCGTCTCCACACCAGCAAGTAGCGGTAGTCTGTATTCGTCATTTAAAAAGGGAAACCAGAAGACCGAGGACGGCGGATATAGAAGCCGTTGTTATGATACGTACATGAAACAAAGTGGCGTTTGCCGACCATTTTCACACCACTCTCACTCACCACTTAGCTTCATTCCAGATGTCATTGTGAAAATATCCGTGTGTTGAGAGATCAGATGAGATGAAGATGAAAAATGAGACGAGCCTTCTGAGTGACTTTACTCATTGGCTTGCTTTCCTAACGTCCGTTTCTCGACTCGTGCACTGATTCGCTGAAGCTGAACAGACAATCAAGAGTGATTTCTCTCACCGACGAGCTCCGCCGCCGATTCAACATGCTGAAACAGCCGAAAAACCGCAGACACGGGCGGACTAGAGCCGAACTGACCGACCGTGGGCTTGATGTGTCAGGGCCTTAAAATTCCACGGGGAAGTTGGCTAACCACAAAAAGTTTCTGGTAAGCAGTGTGGCTGAATGGATAAACCATTTCACAACAAGCCTGATGACACAGGCTTAGTTTTCATGGCAGAGCATCTAATTCTGTGTCTCTTTCTGTTGTCACTTAGGATGCGGTTCAAAATAACCAATCATAGGTGGTGTGTTGAGACGTCTGCTTCTGTGGTCCGACACATCTATGACACATGATCTGACATTAAAACAAACACAGACATGGATTGAGACAACAGGAAGTTTGCTTCTTTAGAGCAATCAACACCGCATTTTTTAAGCGTTTTATTTTGACATCTGCCTATGGGAACAAATTTTCTTTTCTGACATTAGCTGATGTTAGGACAGCTGGTTCTGAGGAGTGAGGTTGGAGTTGCTAATGCACCACTGATGTCTCGCGTTGTGTGTGAATTGCAGGTGAAAAAATTGTTAAACCACACTTTTGAATATTTATGCTGGTGCCATGCTACATTTCATTGCCCATCCATGCCGCCAACTGTACAAATGAAATCTGCATCCTCATGTTAGTAGAGCATGAGATAGAAACAAAATAAGCTCATCAAAATAATGACTCCATCACACCACTAGTAGTTTAAAACGTAACTTAGGTGACAGATAATAGTACACCAGCTGTGATTGTGAAAGGTTTATTGTATGACATCACACTACAAAACATTTTCAGTGTTTTGTCCAATGTATTCCCTTCTTATGGCCAAGACAAGATGTATGTTTTTGTTGGTCAACAATGCTGACGTAGTTTGGATGGAAGGCCATAAAGAAGAAAAATAACTAGGGCTTTCAAAGTTAACGCAATAATAACGCGTTAATGCAAATTTGTTTTAACGCCACTAATATAAACACAAATTTTAGGTTGCATCGAGCTGTTTTAAAGCTAGAGTGAAGATACTGGTATTATGTGAAACTAAAAAAACCTAAGGAATCCATTGGTACCAACCATGTCAAACAATCTTGTCGCAAAGGAGGTTAAATAACGCTCTAAACTTGCGCTAAATTTTGGCGAGGAAACTATTAACTATGGACAATCATGCGATTAATTGCGATTAAATATTTGAATCGATTGACAGCTCTAAAAAAAACATTTAAATCATCTGCATTAGTTTTGGACATGGCCTCACTTCACAACTTTATTGATTCCCTGAAGACTCATTTACAACTCATCCCAAAGACATTAAAAACAAATGGGCGGCTGGTCATGGGGGGGTCCCACGGTGCTCCGACACAAAACAACCACTGACTGGTACTTTACCCCCTCCTGACATCCCACCAGCCCAAACACGCCTCCCCCTCCTCCCCCCTCCTCTCTTTCCCCACAGTCCACCGACCCGCCCTTGCCCCCCCCCCCCTCTGTCCGTCCATTCCACCACTATTGTGCCCTCCTTTTCAGGCATCCTCATATCACCCAAAACAAATGAGTCCCGTATTTTCCCTTTTCTCCTCCCCCTCCTTTCTCTTATTTTCTCTCTCTCTCTCTCTTTCTCCCCTCCGCTCGGTGCCGATGAAAGGCAGGCATTGAGCCGGCAGTGGCATTCCAAAACCTCAGGCCTCGGCTCCAGTGTGTCTGGCTATTCAACACTGCTGGGAGCCATTAGTTTAAGTAAGGTCTGACCCGCCTACTCACCCACGGAAAACCCTCAGATCTCCTGTTACACTCGGCACACAGAGGGGAGACACACGGCTGCTCTCAGGGTGCAACCAGTGTGTGCATGTGTGTAAACACGGGACAGGGACCAAATAGAGATGAGTAAATATAAGAAGTGTGGGTATCCGTGGGAGAGAGACGTGCATGTATGAGTGTGTGTTTATGAGCGAGAGGGAAACTGAGTGGGAAAGTGTTTCTGTGTTGGTATGAGAGAGAACGAACGAGCGAGTGGCTGCATGTGTGCTTAAAATTTATGAGCGGTGGGTCTCATGCTCACTTGGCTGCATCTTCCTAAAGTTTCCACACAGAGAGGCCAAGTGCGCAGCCAGACGCCAAACCCTCCTCACCAATAACTCCCCTTAAACGATATTCAACAACCAACGCACTTTTTCGAAAGTCTCTCCAGCCGCTCTCTTGTTTAACTTATGCACCAGATACGCTGTCAGGGATATCCATCTATGGCACTCACAGTTAAAACCTTAAATGCAGCAATTTGGCTAATTGGAAAATGATACCGCGGATCAGAACTTGCCAGCCTCACCCAATTGTTGGCACATAAAAATGAATAGCGCTCATAAACAACTCCGTGTTTGGGAGAGGTTGTGTGTTGAAAGAACGTGCGCTCGCTAAGATGTGGACAAGCCCACACACAGACGTAACACATAGAGTGAGTAACTGGACATTCCTCTCAGTACAACAGGCTTTATTTCACTGACGGTGCTGTGTATTGTTCACAGCTGGCCAGTAAAAGATTTGTGACTTTGACACCTTTTTTATAGGGAATTAATCATAGTCCAAAAGTGAAATTTCAATTACATCATTTATAGGTTTTATGAGTCTTAGTAGAGGGTGTCACCTTCCCACCGTTCCCACTGTTCCCACTGTCACTACTAATACAAAACATACATTTTACCCCAGTGTTTAGATATTAAAGAATTTTATTATATAAAACGAATGACTAAATAATTATATTAAAGGGGACATAACATGAAAAACTCACTTTTTTAGTACGTGCACATACCTGTACATTTGCAACCCGATATCACGCCAAAGCGTGTAATAGACCCGTCTGTCCACCAAAGGATAGAGTGTCAGTGTCATGTATTGCCTCGCCAAGGAGTGAATATTACACACGTGTATGAATGTGGAGTACCAGCAGGGGGCAACAAAACGACTCACATTGGTTTAGGCAACAAAACCACTTAGTTAAGTTTAGGAAAAACATCATGGTTGGCCTTAAAATAAGTACATAATCTAAGTAAAATACGTACGGAAACGTCACAAAAAACACGCCACTAACGTAGCTTACAAAACAAAACAAATTTTGCAAATTTTGGAGATCTCAGATCAGATTTTGCAATTTGCAGGTTACCTTCTAGACACGACCTTTGCAAAGGTGCACCATATTTTTCTCGCAAGCCAATCAGAACAGACTAGGCTTTTTCGGGAGGGGGTCTTAAAGAGACAGGCGCTAACACGCGTTTCAGACAGAGGGTGAATTTAGGTATATTCAGACAGACAGTATGATGAAAATAAAGTGTTTTTTGAACATTAAAGCATGTAAACATGTTCTAGTGGAAACCCCAAATACAAGTATGAACCAGAAAATGAGCGTGATATGTCCCCTTTAATGAATCATTTTGAGTGTAAAAATTACTCAAAAATTAAGTGTCAAACTGCTCCAATTTAGCAGCTTGCCTTGACGTGTTTTGCACTTATGGACAAAAAAGTCTAGCCTTAAAAGAGAGTGGATATCTTTCTAATTCCAATGTTATTACAATAACATGCTGCGTCAAGGTTCACAACAACTCCCACTCTTGTCAAAGCATCACACTGAGCTGCTTCAATTAAATGCACATCGCTAGCAGGCTAAGAAAGGGAAAGTCGTCTTTACAGAAAGGCAGGCGATGACAACACCACCTACGGTATGATGTTACTTTATACTGTGTGTTTTTGCCTGGTGTGTGTGTGTGTGTGTGTGAAGTTTCCTGCTACCCTACTTGATTCTATATAAACCTTCCATCTCTCTTTCTTCTCTCCCCGAGGCTGTAGGAGCAGCTGTGTTGTTCTCTTCCCTGGCGATAGCCACACCTGTGATCTGCAGGTGGTTCATCTGGCAGCGGAGCCGGTAACACCTGGCCCGCCAGAGATAGAGCCTCCAGGCTTTACTCTGTGTGTGTGTGTGTAATAGTTTAGGGGATTTCTGAAGGGTTCAATTAAAGCTGAGGGAAGATAACGGCTGGCTTTGCTCACACACACACACACACCACACTTTCAGAGGCATGTGTTGGCATTTCCCAAGGTGAAGCCTCAGGGATGTTTGGGCTTGTCAACGTAGCAATACAATCCTCTGTGTGTGTGTGTATGTGTGTGTGTGTGTGTAATGGAGAGGGGGTGTATTACAGTTGTACTTGCTCTGATTCTTTTTCACTTCCAAGACATAACAAATCAAACTAAGCCTCCTCGTGCCTTTTTTTGCGGATCAAATCGTACAGAATATATCTCCGACCAGAACAACATGAGACTGTGGCAGCACCTGCTTTGTTGTTGCTCCGCAGACCCACCGCGGGTATGTATGACATCTCGCTACAGTACTCCGCTAGAACAAACGAGCAAAGACAACAAGCAGAGACACCAGCTGAGGACAAGACACATAAACAACAGCACACCAGAACACATTCCACCCCGGGAGCAAGAGCAGACAGAGTGCAATACGATGTTTGTATGCGCGTAGCAACAGAGCAGGTCCCGTTCTGTGACAGCACAAGGCCCAGCAGGAGGGAAATCGGAGGAGGGACAGACGAGGTGAACTTGACAAAAGTCATAAAACTCATAAACCTGACACTCGGGAGGAGCTCGGGACTGATATTGGCTTATAGGCTAAGATCCTCCTGTCACTTTCACTGTGTGTGTGTGCCTGATAAAGTGAGACTGAGCCAAGGCCACTCATCATGTTCATCGTTATCTGTCAGGATGTGAAGCAGTCGTTATCTGGGTCTGACTCTGCTGGATGTGCTTGCTGCATGTGCTCTACATAAACATTACATGTGTTTCTACTAGGGCTGTCCAATAATAACGCGTTAACGCAAATTTGTTTCGACGCCACTAATTTCTTTAACACATTTACGCAACTTGCGATTTTTAGGTTGTATCAGGCTCAGTTTTAAAGCTAAAGTGATGATACTGGCATCATATGAAACTAGAAAAACTTAAAAACATAAAAACTTAATCCATTGGTACCAACCATGTCATGCTAGCTTGTCAGGAAGGAGGGTGAATAACGCTCCAAACTGGCATGGCCGTTTTCAAAGGGGTCCCTTGACCTCTGACCTAAAGATATGTGAATGAAAATGGGTTCTATGGGTACCCACGAGTCTCCCCTTTACAGACATGCCCACTGTATGATAATCACATGTAGTTTGGGGCAAGTCATAGTCAAGTCAGCACACTGACACACTGACAGCTGTTGTTGCCTGTTGGGCTTGAGTTTGCCATGTTATGATTTGAGCATATTATTTTATGCTAAATGCAGTACCTGTGAGGGTTTCCGGACAATATTTATCATTGTTTTGTGTTATTAGTTGATTTCCAATAATAAATATGTACATACATGTGCATAAAGCAGCATATTTGTCCACTCCCATGTTGATAAGCGTATTAAATACTTGATAAATCTCCCTTTAAGGTACATTTTGAACAGATAAATGTGTGATTCATTTGTAATAATCGTGATTAAATATTAATCAATTGACAGCCCTAGTTTATGATAATTGATGATCACTTTAAATAGAAAAAAAACATATCTATTCCTTCACTTTACAGAAATATTACTGACAAAAGAATAGGTGAATGCTACTTATGGAACTTTCTATGAACTGGGAAGAAATGACAAATGGAAAGAGGAAAAAAAGTTTTTTTTTTAAAAAGTGTGATATTGCCTATATCTTGTTAAACCATGAGCTGAGACTTCTCTCACATAAGAGCTCATACGCAGCTGGATGTCAGCTTTCCTCTGGGCGATGACAGGCCAGCTGCAGTTGGACTCTCTGCGTGGCGGCGGCCAAGACAGACGAGCAGAGGATGGAGAGAGGGATAAATGGAGACGGAATGGGGGACAGAAAGATGGGGGAACAAAGCGGGATGGATGGAGGGAGGCCGGACGTCAGACAGAAACAGGAGGTGAGAAAGAAGCTCTGGAGTAACCCTGGAAGGCGTGGAGAAAAGGGGGAACTCCTCTTTGTCTGAGCCAAGTGGGAAATGATGGAAGGAGGGGTGGGGGGTGAAAGGCATGAAAACAGAGAGACAGGGGGGCATTAAAAAAGCATAATGTGGTGATAAGTTTTTTGCCTGACCACTCTGATTCACTGTGAAGTGACTGGGGCCCTTTTGTTCCCAGCCAATGTCCCTCCACTTACCGAATAAATGCCTGCACACAACCCTGGGACCCGCATGCCGCCATCCCCGATAAAGAATACATGAGTTTTTTCTCTCTCTGTGATGATTTAAATGAAACACATAAGCAACACACAAAAGATGCTTTTACCCCTTTGGTTGAATGTTTCAAAAGCCATGTGACAAATATGCAAAACCGCTCTCAAACCGTGCGAGACGCCTGTTTTGGAACAGTCAAATGTGTCAGAGCGATGTTTACGCTACCAACTGACACCTGAATGCAGAGGCCGCGGCGGTGGCTGGCTGGCTGGCAGTATAACAAAATGACAGTGTTAACAAACGCTGAGCGGAGACCTGCAATCACGAGTGGAAAGCGCAGAGGTTTATCTTTCAGAGGCGAAGTGATGTTTTGTCAGGAGGTGGGCGAGCAGCGCGGACGCTCTAATAGCCCCCGTCTCCTGTACGGCTGGTATTTCTGAGGATTGTTATTGGCGGGCAATCCTCGGCGCAAGATCACATCTGGATCCCATCCTCCCCCGAGCCGATCCGCGCAGTGCCGCGCGGCAACAAGAAACAGCTGTGCAAAACTGGCTTCAATTAGCCTCACATTCTCCCTGACAGTTAATCCCTTTCTACTCCCCTTCTCTCGCTGTTTTTTTTCCCCCCCTTTAACTGTTCGGTCGCTCCTCTCTTTCTCTTTTTTTTTAAGCTCCAGGTTGCCACACTGTCTGAAGTAATAGACAGGGGAACACAGTGTGCTGAATTGGAAACAGACAACAGGACAGAAAGCTCTCACGAAACACGGAACATGACAAATCCGATCTGTTTGAAAAGACTGATGATGCTGTTTGCAGCGGTTTGGGCTTCAACACAAGGGGACTCGATAATAGGATGCAGAGATGATATATTTTCTCTTCCTCTCGTTGGGTAGTAAACGTTTCATTACGATTAGGGTTCATTTAAATCTTAACACAGCATGCGATCCTTAACAGTAGATGTTTAAAACAGTCATTTGGTCACATATTATTATCGCTCAAACAGAAGATGCCAGATTCTTTGTTGTGGTTCTCACATATGGAGCACTGGGCAACAAAGTGACCCCATAAATCCAGGATTTAAACATCCCCTTTCCCACCGAAACCACACTTTGCATAGCGCGATCCAGCAGTGCGGCATGCTGAATAAAATGTTGTCGCTCATGAGTCATTAATCAAACTCGGCTCTGACCGGTTCAACTGTGCACCATCTACACTCAGCTAAACTGCACCGGGGGAATCCAGCCCAGATCGGTTCGGTGATGGGAAATGGGAGCCAGGTTTGAGGTAAGGGAGCCGATCTGATGGGGCTTGATGAGCAAATGTGGAAGGTTCTGCAGTCATCGTAGCCCAGGGGCCCCGAGTAAAACACTAACAGGTGGTAGTGCTGGTGGAAAAGACCCACGCAGAGACCAGAGGGAGAGAGAAGGATACTGGGCTAGCAGCCTGACACACACAAACACACGATTATTACAAAAACACAGCCAACCGCAATGCAGGACACATGGCAACACACAGAAACAAGCATTTGCAGAAAAACAGCTACAAACGTGCAACAGTTGCGTACATTTTCTACCTGAAACATCACTTCACATGCATACAAACCAGGGCTGTCAAAGTTAACGCGATAATAACGCAAATTCCTTTTAACGGCACTATTTTCTTTAACACATTAACGCAACTTGCAATTTTGAGGTTGCAGCAGGCTCAGTTGTTTTAAAGCTAGAGTAAAGATACTGGTATCATATGAAACTAAAAACCTAAGGAATCCATTGGTACCAACCATGTCATACTAGCTCGTCGCAAAGGAGGCTAAATAACGCTCCAAACTTAAGCTACATTTTGGCGAGGAAAAACTGGCATGGCCATTTTCAACGGGGTCCCTTGACCTCTGACTTTAAGATATGTGAATGAAAATGGGTTCTATGGGTACCCACGAGTTTTCCCTTTACAGACATGCCCACTTTATGATAATCACATGCTGTTTTGGGGTAAGTCATAGTCAAGTCAGCAAACTGACAGGTTGTTGCCTGTTGGGCTTGAGTTTGCCATGTTATGATTTGAGCATATTTTTTTATGCTAAATGCAGTACCTGTGAGGGTTTCTGGACAATCATTTTCATTGTTTAGTGTTATTAATTGATTTCCAGTAATACATGTATACATACATTTGCATAAAGCAGCATATTTGCCCACTCCCATGTTGATAAGAGTATTAAATACTTGACAAAGCTCCCTTTAAGGTACATTTTGAACATATAAAAAATGTGCAATTAATCGCGATTAACTATGGACAATCAAATTAAATATTTTAACAGCCCCAATACAAACACATTCACACACACACATGCACACAAACAGCCCACAAAGACTCTGCAGGGATGACTCAGAGAAGATCTTGCAGCCACCTCTCTCTCTACCTCCAGCACAGGCAAATTCTCCCACATGGCGAAACACAAAGGGCCCACGTCTGGCAACGCTAACAGCCCACTCAAGCCAAAACCAATTAGGTCTCTAATGCAAACCTGCAGGGCCCCTTTGTCGTTTATTTCCCCTTTTAATGTCAGAGGATTGGAATCCGACTCCGTAACCCACCCCAAAGAAAAAGAAGGAAAAAAGGCAAAAGGCAAAAGGGAAAAATTATCGGGGGTTCCAAATGATCCACATGTTTTCGAGTAGAGTTAATTGAATCAACGGTTGAATGGGAATGATTGACCAGTGTGATCAATGTTGAGCCTGCATGCTCTTTAACACATTTTCTCCCAGTGTGTACACATACAGCATCTCTGCTTCCCCAGAGGGCTATTTAGCTTTCTGCAAAACATCAAATTACTCCAGCTAAACAACGATATACACATATTACATCTTTTGTGGGTCATAGTTGGAACCCAATTTTCCAAAACAGCTTCAAAACCCAGAACCCATCGTGTTTACAGTGTTATATTACAGTACACACTCTGCTGCTCCCTGGTGGCAACTGTAGCCCCATCATCATCATCATCATCATCACCATCATCACCAACATCACCATTACAGTCATGTCTTTGTCATGCGATTATTTGTTTCTCCGTGGGGAAAAGGGGAGTCCTGAGGGGAGTCGCAGTGACACACTGGGGCCTACTAGTCATGCCCCCGGGCCCCGCTGACCCCACTTGTGTTGCAGGACTGTACTATTGACCCCTGATGTAAAGCAGGCAGAAACCGCAGGCAAAAAAGGGGAAATAACCTCCTCCTGGCATCAAGCAGCAGCTCCAGCCTGGTTTCACACCGCCTGGTGTTTTTGTCTTAAAAAGCTGTAAAGTCCAGATGGTGGAAAGAGAGAGAGAGAGAGAAAAAAAAAAAAAAACTTTGCCTGGTGGATTAAGGGCTCCAAATCCTCCGCTGAATAGACACATAGACCCAAAAGCTGCTATTCAATCAAATGGGAGCATAATAGCTGTCTTGTGGGGGGCTATATGAGGGGATAATGCGTCCAATAGAGTGTGTGTTATGCATAGTTTATTCTCACTCTTTAATGGATCCTAATGAGCGTAAGATCTCAGCGGACAAAGGGATGACTGAGGTTTTTGTTTGGTCATTATAATGATTGGATATGATCTGAAGTAACACATTCAAGAGGTCTTGTCTGAAGGCTGCTCTGGGAGAGGAATCTGAAAACAATAGAGTGGAGTTCTGTTCCAGATATAGGCTCATTATTATTATGAGGCAAAGCCAGCCTTTTATAGCTGAGATTAATTATGTAAAACATAAAGATGAGATCAAGCACATATATGGGCTTTATATGCATGGTGTATTATTGTGTGCAGGTGTATAAATACATACCTGTGGATGAATGATTTCAGGTAAAAGTAAGTGTGATGCGCAGCATGTTAAGCATAATTTAAAGTGTACTTACAGTTTAAAGCACTCGGCATTCCGACCATGCTCCTCCTTGTATTTTGGAGTTTTCTCCCTCTTGGCAGAATGATGGCTGATTATGATGCGATCAGTCTCTTTAAAATCCTACAGTATCTCTCCAACAGGCTGGATGAAAACACTTTTATAACACTTTTACAAATGAAATAGAGTGGAACAGAACCTTGCAGGAGACGATCGATCCGGTTCGCCACAGCTCAATGAGGCATCATCAGGTATCTATGCTCTCTTTGCGCAACAGAGACTATCGGAGTGGGCGGGTACTAATTGTCAGCATTTACGCAGAAAGCCAATAACGCTCCGTTTTACAGCAGGGAAACGATGTTGTCTGTGTAATGATTAACTCCGAGCGGCAACAATAGGAACACCAAGAGCTCAACTCGCATAATCCTCACAGCAGACACACTTCCATCGCCTGGAGCAAAGTCGTTTATGACCTCGACTTGTTGTTGTTATTGTTGGTATTGATTTTGTTTTTCCACAGCCTAAATCTGAATGCGAATTGTCATTGAAACAAGCTAAGACAGGGAGAGCCTGATGAGACTAAAAATGATGGATTGAACTTGATAATGATGTGTGGCCCTAAAGGGATGGATTATAATTAAAAATGTTGCCATGGGTAAAGTTGAATATCCCTACACGGACTGATCTGGATTCCATCCAGAGTCTAATGCGTTTGTTCTTCTTCTTTTGCAAGCATAATATTTGCTTGCTGGCTGAGAAGATTGTGAGCTATACCACCCCCAACACACACATAAACATCCACCATCATCTTTCCACCGACCCCCCTACAGCCACCCACATATGCCACACGCTCCTGTCCTCCCCCTCCTCCCCCCTCCTCCCCTCCACCTCCATCCCCTCCATCCTCCACTCCTGCCAGGCAGCCACCTGCTCTCTGCAGCATGCTGCACAGCTGCTCTGCTACAATAACAAATTAAGGTCCACCGTGGCAGGCAGGCAGGAGTCATTACCTACTGCTCCTGCTACGGAAGAGCCAAGGAGCCATCAGCTATACAGCCTCTGTGTGTGTGTGTGGAGTGGAGTACACAGGTCCCCCCCCTCCTTTTTTGTGTGTAAAGCTAGGGGCCAAAGGGCCACTAATTGTTTTGATGTGGAGCACAGGATCAGGGGGTGCCGCTCCAGTTTGGGGGACACAGAAGCTAAGAGTCACCACTCGCTGTGTCAGTGTCGGGAGCAAGTGACGTGCTGCTGACTGTGCTGTTTTCACCATCAATGAAAGGAGAAGAAAATTATGTGATATTTAACAACAGCACATGATCAGATCCCTGCTTAAAATGGACGTATTTATTTACAATAATCTGTTCTTGACCGTTAGTTTAAGCACTTAAAAACACAGTTGCACGTCCTCAAATTTTATTTGATTAGCAATAAATGAATCAACACATGTTAACTCCTCACATTCAAATATTGATTTGTTCTTTTGTCAGATGAAAAGGAACTGGTTTTCAGTATTGAGTTTATCCCTGCATTAAAATCTTGCGATATATTAATCTACTTGTGAAATGTAGTGAGAGCATTACTTGAAATGCAAAGCATGATACAATGTAGGGCTGCAACTAACAATAATTTTAATTGTCGATTATTTTCTCGATTAATCGATTAGTTGTTTGGTCTATAAAATGTAAAAAAAAAAATGGTGGATCAGTGTTTCCCAAAGCCCAAGATGACGTCCTCAAATGTCTTGTTTTGTCCAAAACTCAAAGATATTCAGTTTACTGTCATAGAGGAGTAAAGAAACCAGAAAATATTCACATTTAAGAAACTGGAATCAGACTTTTTTTTTAACTGATTAATCGATTATCAAAATAGTTGGCGATTAATTTAATAGTTGACAACTAATCGATTAATTGCTGCAGCTCTAATAAAATGCATCAGAAAAATAAGTTTTGATTCGTTAATGACTAGACAGTAGTGTGAAGGTCCAATCCACAGATGAGCTTTGGGTATTTACCAGACTGATAGAAGAAAACAAGTTACAGCTTGCTTTGGATAAAATGAAGTAAACTCAATGACACTATAAGCTACTGTCTAAATGAAGAGGGGAGACTATGTAGTTCCGCAGATCAACCACCCACATAGTCAGTACATTTACTGCCTGCACCTGCCTGACAACACAAGACACAACAAAGTGAAGAAGATAATGTTACTGTGACGCCTTGAATAAACTGTAATGACGGCTTAATCTTAAGCGGCGCTTTTCTTCATTGAGGTTTTAACAAATTATTCCATCAGTGACATGCATTTTATTTTGCCGTTGGGGCTCCGCTTGTGTTCTTGGAACAAATATGTGCAAGAAAGTGAACGGCCTGTCTCCAAGTTCACAGAATCACCTCCAGAGATTGAGATACAAAACAGTAAAATTAACACAACTTATATTGAATGGAAAATCACACATATTTAATGCAAGAGAAGGCTGTGGAAGCGGGGAAGCAAAGAATCAGCAGGGGTGTATGCATAAAGAATGAACACTATTTATATGGGTCGCCTGGCTTTCAGTTACATTGTGGTCGTACATGATTGGACAGCGTATAGATGTGACTTTTAAATGACTTCTGTGCGTGCATGAACCACCGCAGGTCTCCATTGCAGATTAATTTCTTATTTCAAATGACCAATTTCTACATCACAGCATAATTTTTATTATTATTTCAACATGTAAATCCATCAGTCGGTGTAATTTATATCTACATGTGTAGATTGCATTCAGTGAATTACTCCTACAATGAATCAATCCAGACTGAACCTTTGATTGTGACAACAATGTCCCGTCTAACTCATCTTGTCAACAAGCTCAGTGACAGGTTAACAAAGAGATGACTAGTCAGTTAGCAGGAGGCTGAAGTCAAAGAAGAAACGGGCTCAGACGGTGGTGGGATTTGCCGTGGCCATTATGGTCCCTCTGTGTGACAGCTGGCCATTGCCCCCCCCTTCATCGCCTTTCAGCGTCTTTGTCACAGCTCCTTTAATCACAGCAGCAGGACTGTTACACAGCAAATCAGCTGACCTGACCTACTGGCTGACTGAGTGACTGTCTGAACGTAGCTATAGCTTACTGAGGTGAGAATTCTCACCATGCAAACTAAGCATTTAACCATTTCAATTCAAATTTCCTGCCAAGATAATGGAAGACGTCCTGCGTAGTTGATATGGAAAGTCACTGGGTGACAGTATACAGTATACTTCTTCATGAGGACAAATTAAAACAGCTATAACCCATTGTAAGATAGCTGCCCATCACCTAACCATAGACTGTATATAAGAAGTGGACGTAGTCACCGTGACGTCACCCATTGGTTTGTGGACTGCTATTTTGAAGCCTCGAGTTCGGAATTTTGTCCGTTGCCAGCTTGGTTTTTGGCTGTTGTCATCTTGTTTTTTGGCAACCAGAAGTGACACGAGAGGGCAGAGCTAAGTACAACCAAGCGCTGAATAAGACGTTTTTGGTTACAATTATCTTTAAAACACACTGTGAAAGGGTTAAAGTAATTTAAGTAATACAGTTAGACCACAATTTACTAAATGAACATCATGCTGTATTGAAGAAGACTTGAAACTAGCGATTGAGACCATAAACTCATGTTTACAATGTTTACTGAGGTAATAAATCTAGCGAGAAGTCGGGTCATTTTCTCATAGACTTCTATACAACCAGAGAAGTTGCCCCCTGATGCTTATTAGAAAGAATGGAAGTTTAAGGCACTTCCACATTGGCTTCACTTTTCAGACCTGGAGGTTGCCCACTGCACCTAACAGCACACAAAGTCAGCGACTAGCTGGAGCATTTAGCAACTGAAGAGACATATATTTCCCTCAGGGTTAATGCAAAGACCAAAAAAAGAACTAAAAAAAGTGAATATTGGATTTAATGGGTGAGAAACACAACTCCAAATGAATGCTAATGTTGCTGCTTTCACATGGAGTTCAACTTTGATGAACTGTGACCAGTTGCAAAGCGTCCTGAGAGTGCTAACCTTTTGCGGGAATGAAGATAACCTGAGAGTCGATAATGGCAATCCGAAAATCCGAAACAACATGATTGGGCTTAAAATTACTACGTTTGTATAGTGAAAATGTGACATGACCTTGTGAACACGGGACACGAACGAACTGTTGGTTGCAAAGTGAAAGTGAAACGTAACGCATGGGACACAAACAGCAGTCTCCGGGATGAAAACCCTGTGTTGTTGGTTGGTCTTAGACTAAGTACGTAAACTAAGTAAAATACGCACGGAAACAGTGTCACAAACATCACTAAAAACCACTTGACTTACGTCACTAACGTAATTTACAAAACCCCCTAGTCTCAGACACTGTTTGAAAGTGCTGTGTTTGTTGGACCCATCCATCACCTCCTCACCATGAGCGGTCTTTCTCACTTTTTATTCTACATCCCTAGTTCTGAGCGTAGCATATTTGCGCGGATGCATTGGACTCACTACAGACTACATGGTGTACACATAACAAGCCTAAAGCAAGAAAGGCATTCATATTGCACGCTAAATGCCTCGAGCATTATAGTGGCATTCATACACCTTTTTGTGCGAACGGGCTGAAAATGGAGGTAGCTGTTATATTAGCTGGGTCGCAAAACCTGCAAGTATCACCAAGCTTCAAGCACCACCTAAAAGAACGCATAATGCTGTGCTTTTTCCTGGACACTAAAAGACTAAGAATATATTACGTAGGAAAAAAGAAACGTGTACTTCTCATCGTGAGCAAAATCATCATGAAACCCTGCCGTGTTCTTCTTCTCTGTATACAATCACTGTGTTTTTCATGCTGCGGAGAACCTGCAGGACTCCTCAGCCTCTAGAGGAACTGGCTCCCCCTCCTCTCTGCTCAGCTTGCTGAGGTAATCGCTGCCTTGGAGTGATCCGACGGTGCCAGCAACACTGTGAAAAGATGCCATGAATACATGAGCCCACACATTTACCCTCTGAAACCACTTACCCTCTCCGCTGTACAGCGGTTGACCTGACAGATTCTTAATCCCCGCGAGGGGATGTTTTCTCCAATTATTTGCTCTTTCACTTTCACTGTACTGAGTCAAGAGGGGGCAAGTCATTAGCTGGGACTGTTTACCCTACTTTCTCAGCAGTCGTGCCATCTGCGTGAGCTCTGTAGGTTGCATAAGGCCTGGCAGATATGACACCTCCACAAAACCTGTTCCCTTTTATCCATTGTTTCAGTCTGCTCCATCCAATATTATCTTCTCTGTCCCCATGTGCCTTCTTTCTTATTCCGTCTGTTGGCTTCTCACGATTACACTCTCCTCAGCAGCTATCTTTTCATGATTTATCTCTCCTCACCTATTGCACCCTCTTATTACGAATACATCTCTGTTCTGCTCTGCTCTCCCCCTCCTCTCCTCCTGTCATCCCCAACAGCTGACAGACCAGACCCTGCCTGGTGGTGACACTTCACCCACGCCGACCCGAGCGAGATCACTAGTCCATGTGGGAGCCAGAGCCAGGGCCAAGGCCAGGGATTCTGCTGGGGGAGGGAGGGGGTGGAGGCCAGCAAGATGGCCCTAGTCATCATAATCATTCATTGCCTGCTGGTCCTTCTGTCCACGGCCTCCTCCTACCCCTCCTGCTTTTTTTGTCCTCCTCATGTCAGGGCCACGCGGCACGCGTATCAGCTGAGCCCAGGACGGTCGGAGTCAACGGGGTCAGGTGGCAGACGCCTGGTTAATTCTCCCGAGGCTGCAAAGTGCTCGCGTCAGCTCAGACAAACGAACACTGCAAATGTACAGATAGAGACAAACACATGCATTCTCACAGTTCACAGTATTCAGAATAAGACAGATTGTGCAGACTGTAGTTAGAGCACGATATTATTAGCGATATTGTTTTGGGGGGGTTTGATGAGTGTGATGGGGCATCGGGTCTGTCAGACAAACAGATAGATCGGCATTAGGAAGGAAGGAGGGGGGAGATTATAAACACATGACCAGATGGAGAGAGAGATAGCCCTATTATGTAGATCCTGTCTCCTCTCCTTCGCTTGGATCCCTCATGCATATATACCTTTACATTATTCAGTAGGTTATAATGAGAGTAACCGAACGTGGTGGGGGTTAAAAAAAAAAAAGGTCGCTGGGCGGCGGTTTAGATGGCAGAAGGTGGGCCACAGGTGTACAAGCCTGAGACTTATTCTTCTGTTTGACCTCTCATTATCACCCCCAAGTTCTCTTCCATTATTATCCCGTGTCCTCGGGTGTTTGGGGAGCGGCGTCTACCACAGTCTGTTCGCCGCGCAGTCTGTCGTTCATATTTTGTGAATAAATTACTCCATATTTTTTTGAATCTATTATTGTCTGCTCATCTGTTTTGTGAAGTCTAATCCATCTGCGTTTCTGTCTTCTGACCCCGATCTCTTCTTCATTTTCAACCACATTTCCGGCGACTTTTCTTAATGGCTTGGCGGGTGCTTATCAATAATATGATTTGCAGCCGCTCATCACTCATCTGACTGTTGCTTTTGATTGAAATCTTTTCAAAACGTCACTGTCACATCTGCATATCTCTCCTCAGCTTCCTCTCAATCTATTTATCTTTTTGTCTGTGATCAGCTCATCTATCTATCCGCCAGCCTGTCCTGTAGTGGAGAGGTCTGGTCTGTTGTTACAGAGGAACAGGTGGGGCAGGCTAACAGTCAGAGCAGGCTTGAATCACACACACACACACACACACACACACACACACACACACACACACACACACACACGCGCGCATGCAAGCTGCAGGGAGGCAGGCAGTCAGGCGCTCAGACACTGGCCCATATGGTAGACCTCTGGAGCTGTTGCCCTTTGCAGAGTGGGAAGGGGAGGGATGGATGGAGGGATGCAGAGATGGTTGGAGGATGGCAGGAGGAGGCAGAGGGAAGCGGAGGGGGGAGGTTGAAATTAATCAGCAGGCCACCCCAACTGTCCACTGTCTTTGGGGAGTTGAAACATGCATATATGTGGCTGATTGAACCGGGGATGAGGATGGCAGGTCAGTGGGGGTTGTAGCTCGTTCGGTTGCGTGAGTGTGTGTGTGTACATTATGGTTTAAGTGTTTTATTTTTTACTATTTCACTTGATTTCATTTATTTAATAGTAATATAAACACATTCTTCAGCATTTTTTACTTTTGAAAACCCACTGCATTAACCTGAGCACATCCCATAAACCATAAATATTTACACAAATAAATAGTAAAGATATATATTTTAATAGTAAAATAAAAATAGACATACAATAATACATTATATGTAATGAGAAATGCTTTCTAAACCTCTGCTTTTCCTTTAAATTCTTTGTATTCTGTTTATGTTCATTTTCACTCAATTCAATCATAGGTTTTTGGCAGTGGTGGATGAAGTTTCCAGATCAGAATCAGAATCAGATTTATTGGCCAAGTATATACATACGGTTTCATGCATCTCTCTCTCAATGTACTTACATAGAAATCAAAATAACAGGGACAAGGACAACAAAGCTGGACAAATAAAGGTAAAAAAAAAAATAGACAGGACTATTATGCACGTTATTATTATTATTATTCAAGTGATGAAAAAATAGTTGTATATATAAATATATATAAAAAGCACCAATGACCAACAATAAAATATGTCTAGATACAAGTCAGGTGTTCTGTAAGTTGTAAACAATACAAATAGTGCAAAGAAATAAATCCTGAATGTATATACGGTACATGGACTGGATGATAATGTACAGTATGTACATGTAAAGATGTCTATGTACTGTATGTACAGTGAGTCGGATTTATATTGACAGCGAAATCTCCTACTCAAGTAAAGCAGCAGTACATCACTTAAAAATACTCCTAGTCCTGAATTCAAAATCTTACTTAGGTAAAGGTATATATAGAAGTACTTGCAACAAAATGTACTCAAAGTACTTGTTATATAGAATTGTCTCTTTCAGAATATCATAGTATAATACATTTTATATGATTGGATTATTATTATTGAGGCATTAATATGTAAGAAGTATGTTAATGTTGGTGTTGGTTGAGGTAAAGATCATTTCAAATATTTCATATACTGTTGGGTAGTTAAATTTATAACAATGCCTCATTTTATGAGATGAACATTATTGTTTTGTATATAGTGACAGCTGTTTACAATACATCAAACGTGCTGGAGTAGAGAAAAAAAAAATCACAATGTGTCACTGTCCAAATACTTTTGGAAAGCACTGTACATACAGTATGTTTCCATATGACAAGCAACTTTTCAATATGACTACATCAACTCCAAACTCCAAATGTGTGTTCTATGAGAGGACATCTTTTCTTTTGTGTGCAAGAGATCCTTACAAATCCTGTTGTCCCATTCATTGAAGCTTTGAAAAAAATATGAAGGCCTGGTGGTACTGTGAAGGGTAGGCTGGCCACCTGCCATTCACATCACAAAGGAATAGACTGACAGATGTATAGACAGGAGGTCAGATGGTCAAACGCTTTGTCATAATGCTAAACATCATTAGGTAGATGCACTGCTTAAGGCGGGCAAGCACCGTCGTTGAATCGTCCCTGCTCATTGTTGCTATGTGTGTTGTTCTATGCATGTGCTAAATAGTACATCCAAGTGTTTTTTGTCTGAACAAAGAGTTGAACTACAGTGCAAGTATAGGTGAAAGTTTATGGGGAGTCGTATAAAAAAACCTGCATATATATAATCATTTGTTTCCTCAATTAAGTGTATCATGTTCATCACAATTTTACCCCATCTTGAACGTATATAGAGTCTTACATTGACCATTCAGTGGGCTATCTGTGGGCTATAATCAAAACGATCAGCAGATACCAATGGATTATACAATATATTATGCATTATATCTTAATTTAAGTATGAACAAAAAAACATTAAAGCTGTGCTTTTAACGGCTATACAATGTCCATCACAACATTTTCATCCGAAGTAATTCTGAACATCTATTTAGTGCATCATTCATAGGGCTGGGCGATAATTTAATATGATAATTTATCATCTTTCAGTGGAATAATATTGTGATGAAATCATATATCGTCGAGATATCGTGATACACAATTGTGTTTTCTAAATTATTTGTTTTTTTCTCTATAATTTCACTTGAAACTGTTATGTTCCTTTTGCACTAATTAAATGAGAAAATACTCGGTACTTTTTATTTGTGAAGTATTTAATAATTCACATGGGAGTATACAAAAGTAGACTTTACCATGTGGTTATTTAATATAGACTATTTATTTATTGAATTACCAGAAAACATGCAATGTTGTGATATTGTTATCGAGATATGAAATGACCTATATTGGGATAGAAGATTTTGGCCATATTGCCAAGCCCTAACCATTCATTAATGGCTTTTAAATCAATAAAACCAGCTGTTTAACCATATACTTAAATCAGCCATCAATAACAAAATGTTTATTTTGTAAGTGACAAAGAGTTGCATAGGTCATAGGTCCTTGAATAAAAATACTTTTTATTAATATTTTCAAAATGATTTCTTTCTTTAAAACCTTCAAGACTTGAGTTCTATGCATAGTTGTTTGTTTAAAAACACATGCATTTTTACTGGACATATGGTTGGATATATAAACTTAATAACGGTGGTGCATTTAATCCTGGGGCAGATTACCGTGGTGTGGTGTTAGTTGATGGCACAGTAACTGTATATTTAATCTCAAGCTCAAGAGATTAATCTATAAATGACATATATTATTATCAATCTGTGAAAATTTTTTTTTGCAAGGTCGGATAAACTAAAATCTGTCAGCCTGGTTTTAGAAAAAGAGACAAGCAATGCCGATACCTATAGCAAAAAGTCTGAAATGTTGCTTTTAAAGCTATTTTTACTTGGTTTTATTTCTTTGTTGTTTCTACTACAATAAAACTGTCATCACACAATAATTAATCAAACAAAGGAAGGTAGAAATATTGAATATCCCTTTCCAAATATCTGCCTCATATTCAAAAAGATGCCCTCGTCTGGCACCATTTAAATTTGTCTGCTTTGAAGTAATGGAGCCATTTTACCACTAGGGGGAGACAGCAGATTGGGAACCAACCTTTAAACAGCCTCTGCTGACCAGAACATTCAGTGCAATGGATGCATGAAATTCAGCAACAGGAAATAAAACTACATCTCAATTTATATCAAAATAACCACTTATAAATGAACGCAGCGGTTTAGGTGGGGGTAGTCCATCTGCTTAGCTGCTTTTCAGCTATAATGATGTTTTTATTAACAGATGAGCATCTTTAAACCATGTGTATGGGTTGAGAGCAGTTTTCAGTCAATGTTCCAAACTTGTTTTCATTAAGGAAGCAATTGCCCCCTCACCAACCCCACCCAGAAGAGTGTTTTCCTAAATTGGGGTGGCGGGTGCTGGAACTTCTTTGCTTTTTCACCTGCTGTGAAACAGATGCAACGCAGGCTGCCACACACACAGCTGAAGGGCTGCCAGATTACTCGCAGATGCAGTGGAGCATGGGAAACGTGGACTGCTTCATCAGCTTGTTTCAGTGACTCACGCGTGTTGTTAATGTCTACTCTGCTCAATTAAGTGCACCTCTGCTGAGTCACCAAGACAGTGCAATAGGCCTACTTATTATCCATGTTGAGTTGAGAGTCAAGACCAGGACCGAATGGCTTTGTCATCGCATATTACTGCTGAGATCATAGTTTACTACAAATTGGTTTCAAACATATAGGCTATTAGAGAGCAGTTTTGGTGTTTTCAACATTATTTGAAATATGGATTATTGGAAGAAAAACCGAAAGGTTACAACTAGAGATTTGCACAAAGTGATTTGTGCATGTGTGAGGTATTGCAAATCAAAGTGTGAGCTGAAAATAAATGGAATTGTTGATGGATCAGACTGAAAATAAAGGAAATGAATCAGAAAAGAAAATTATTCAGAGGAAGTTATTCAAGATGTAAACTTACTAAAATACTCACAAATCTTTATCATACTATGCAACCTACATACATTTATGGGATGGATATTCCCCAGTGTGAATCAAACTACTGACCTAAACTGTGATGATATGCTCTAACCATTCAAAGATAACCAACAGCAAACTTCTTCGCCAACATTTAAAGGGGTTCTATGTAAGAATCAGAAATTGCTTGTTAACAGTGACACCTGTGGCCGTTAAGTCAACGACAGTCAGCGTCCTGTTGCTGGCGCGCGCACTACGTAGATGCGAGCGAGCATCGGTCAGTACGGCGAGGAGACACACACACACACACACACACACAAGACTGAACGTGATTGACGGGCATCATGTTGATTAACGTTAGCAACATTAGCCAGCTAAAACCACAGTATCACTATATATTTCATATGCTTGGCAGTAATGTTAGCTTATCGCTTACCTGTCCAATAGGAATTTTGCCAGTTCGGGGTCCGTTGTGAAACCCAAAACTAAACGAAGGTCCCTCGATGAATCGAAGGCCCGGCTGATGTTGATTCTAGTTTTCGCCCAACGTCACATTCCTGTTTTGCAAGATGGGCTTCACTCAAGCCCCCAGGAAGAGCGTCGGTCATTGATCCCAATTTCCGTACTGGCCAAACGGCGGTACTACAACTTCCCTGTCCGTCACGTGATGCCATTGGGCCCAAAAATACTTTTTCCCGAGCCATGTGACCGAGCGGACGCTACTGCGCCTGCTCCATGGGCCCAATGGATGAGATCGCCAGAAGATACGAGTACTTTTCCAGTTGGAAGTCGGGCCATTTTGGCACCATGCACCACTGAACAACTTTCATAAGAATGAACGGCGCCCCGCCTCCAACGCTGTATCCAGTTCTCTTAATACATCCATGGCTTCACTAGATATAACTTTGTTTTTTTTGTTTGTGGTGGGGGCTGGTTGTTTGTTGCCGTTAGCGGACTCTATGGTTGCACACTGTTAGCCCTGTAGCGGAGCTGAAGAGATTAAAGGCACTCGCGAGCGCACATGATGTCACATCCGTTGGATTTTCCTGGAAAAAAACATCCCGCATTCTTGACATTTATAGCAGTCTAGGCTGATAGAAGAAACCCAGAAACTCGCGGAAGGTCTCATTTTGTAGGTTAGGTTACAACCTGTTCACACATTGGAAATAAAAAACTTACATATAGTCCCTTTAACTCTTTCTCTTCACTCTATATGCAACTCCGTCCGGCGCATCAGGTCTTGGTCTGTGGCCAGTAGCCTATTGATTCAGCTTTATCAGTGCTCATACCGCGCTGCCAACTCATTTAGTGCCTACTGGAGGGGGGCTAAACACCCTTTAGAGAACACCACGCTCGTCCTGTGTCTACCATTTATTAACATTTTATTTAACATTCCACAGCAGTTCCACAGTCCAGAATTATCATGGTAGGCTACACGTTTTTTTTTCTTCTTTGTGAATTATATTTTGAATGAGAACTTTAAAGCATATTCTCCTTTCTTTTAAGCTGAGAGATTCATGGAGCAATAACATGGTAAAATTAGGTAGTCTAAGCATGTTTCCTGTCAGCAGTAATTTGTGGAGGTCACGCCTGATATGATCTCTATCCACTGGAAAAGGCAGATCAGTGTATCTGGCCTTGGAAGCACTATTGATTTTATTTTCCTCATGACAGAACCTCTGCAGCCTATAGATGTGCACTGTGCAGTGATTCTGTGTCTGTTGGGGCACATTGCAAATTAGATCTGTGATCTGAGCCCGGCTGGTTCAATACACTCGAAATAAATAAAGAATGAAATGAATCAAAAGTTAATTATGTGTGACTCAACCGCACACAGTTCATTAATGGGGGGGGACTCGACAAGAAGCTCTTTGAACTTTGAGCGTGTGTGTCAACACCGTTGCTAATCGTATCACCCTCAATTAACTTGACTTCTTACTACTGGATAGAGCTCTTTGGAGAGAGAGAGAGAGAGAGAGAGAGAGAGAGAGAGAGAGAGAGAGAGAGAGAGAGAGAGAGAGAGAGAGGGGAGGAATCCAGTGTGTGCCCCCTACCCCATCCCTCCACCCCCCCTATCTCTTTACAGGACCGCCAGCCCGTCTAGAGTTATTCCAGGAATGCGTTGAACATGGCTGCCGCGATGAAGGCGCAGAAAACGGGACTGCTGGAACTCCGAGTGACGGTGGACCGCTGGATCCGGGTGTTGGCCACTCTCACCGAGGACACGCTCACGGTGAACCCCGGGGAGGGCGCCGAGCAGCCCGCCAAGCCCAACCCGAGTCCCGCCGGTGCTCTCAACGGAGACCCCCCGAACCTAAGCTCGTCCCCGGTCCCGGAAACCATCACCAACGTGAAGCGCACCGTGCGAGTCACCAAGCAAGATGTCGGAGGACTCGGAATCAGCATTAAGGGTAAGACATTTAAAAAGAAACAACACTCTAACGGCTAACTTCACTAACGGCGAGGCAGTGTCACTTAGCAGCAAGTTTTAAGCTGAGTTCGAGGACAGTTTGTAAACGTCGGAGAAAACAAAACCGTCGACTTGTCGGTTAACTTAGCTAACTTCAAAACTGACCGTTACTTCCCACAAAATGTGCGATAATTTTAAACTTCGCCAGAACGTTTTGTCGAGACAAACTCTGTGTTCGTGTTTTGACTCGACCATAATACATTTAGGGCTGTTGTTTGCACAGAGAAGAAGTGACAGCTGTGATTATCCCACGCGGTGCTTCGCCTCTCTGGGGAACCATTGAAGTGTCCCGGAGAGTCGCCGCCGCCGCCGGAGAGCCAATTAGCTGCTGTCGTGTAACGTTAAAGCTAGCCGGGTCGCTGACAGCGTGGCTTCCTCGTGGTTAAACGGTGAAACTCAAACTTAACTTGGTTCAGAGTAAAGCTGCGTTCCTCAAAAACACCCAATTCAATAAGTAAATGTCCTCAGAGAACTACTACTAATAGCTACCAATGATATATTTAAAGGGTGGGGGACAGGGGGTGCTCAGGGTAGATAAATAGTCACATAGAAGTGGTGTGCATCATCTGGAAGCTGGGAACCTGAAGATTAATTTAAAGTGCAGCTCAACACTGTGTCAAGTTGTTCTAGTCATTAATAAAAAAAATAATTAATTAAAATAAATTGTGAAAGTGTATAAGGGCTTAGAACATTGTGATAGAAGTATATGATGGCCATTCCCATGCTCTATTATGTCTCATAAGTTGTTGCAGCAATTTTTGTGTTGATACCATATGTTACACAAATTTGTCGCTAAATTTAACCATTTTTTACCATTCAAGAATTGATAAAAATGATCAATAATCCCTCAAAAATGTCACATTAAGACACCGAGACCTTGAGGAACACCATAGAAAAAGCCATGCTGTGATTTGGTATCAAAACAGTTTGACATTTGGAGATTTCTGCAAGAATTGCATTTTTCGGCGATTAGATGGCGAGCACTTCTGTTCTGGAAACTGCTCAGAAACCCCCTTATTGTCAATCTACATAGGAAAGCCATCCATCCTCTGAATGCTCTAGGTCTCTAGTTTGTGGCTGTAAAGTTTCATGAGGCTGTGATTATCCTAGAGGTCACAACAGGTCATTTTACACAGAGAGGTCAAGTTTCAAAAAATGGTCTTGCTACAATGAAATGGCTAATATGGGGCCTAACATCATCACACAGGAATACAATTGAGCGCATTGGATCCACAAGAGTCTCAGCTTTACAGTGATACCCGATTTATGCAAATTCCAAGACTTTTTAGGGACCCCAGTATGCAGAAATATTCAAATACACCATTTTAGTATAGGCGAAAATAACACATTTGTACTGCATGGAGGAAACTGCATGGTTTTTGCCCCAAAACTGCATGTGAATATCATAAAGTGGGCATGTCTGTAAAGGGGAGACTCCAGGGTACCCATAGAACCCATTTCATTCACATATATTGAGGTCAAAGGTCAAGGGACCCCTTTGAATATGGCCATGCCAGTTTTTCCTCGTCAAAATTTAGCCTAACTTCGTAGCGTTATTTAGCAATCTTCCCGACAAGCCAGCATTACATGGTGGTCCGGCGGAGTTTTAAGGGGTTCATTTAATACCAACCCTCCTTTTTATTTATTTATTTATTTTTTAAAATTTGAGTTAGCTAGCTACTTATGGGTCCAGCACACTCCCTAAAGACAGAGGATAACAAGGTCAGAAGACCACCAACAAGGTCCAACATGAAACCAAGACAAACACAACTTTTAGCAACTGTGATTTTGTAGTTGTTTTGTGTTATAACACTAATTTTTTTCATCTTTTGAGCCATATTTCTGAAGGGTGCTTACCAATTAAGTACTATATGAAAGTGGTGAAAGTGGACTCACAGAAAAAAAGAGTAAATCCATCACTGTTTTTACAGAATATAAACTACTTTTGTTGGCTAAAAAAAATCTTTTTTGCTGTTTAACTTAGTCTTTGAATGAGCAAAGATGCATCTCTACCCCACTGCTGCTACATCAGTTACACTAGCATTGCCCCTGTAACCTCTCAATGGGAAAAGGACGTGACCTCTCCATATCTCACAAGCCAGGCTTACATACCTGCGCTGTGTACTGTTCATCGGCTGATAAAAGCCTTTTCCTTGTCCTGTTTCTTCGACCTGCAGCAACAGGCTACTATCTCAATGGAGATCTCAGTGTAGAGAGGACTAGGAGGGCTGAGCATTGGGAAGCTATGTAAATACAAAAGATAAAACAGACAGCACAGTGATAATGTAGTCCGAGCAATAGGCTATGTTTTGATTTTTATTTCCTGGAGATGACCAACTTTGTCTTTCAATTTTGTTTAGCTCAAATTTAGTTGGCTGTTTTGACAAGATAGATTCAAGCCTTTTACACTACTAAAAAACCTTTTGCTTTATATCGCTATGCAATTTAGTTACCAATTAGTTCATGGTCATTTTAATCTTCCTGTGGCCCGCGTTAGGTTTCCATCTTCCTGGCTTAAACTAGACTTGTTTGGGGTTATGGTGGTGAAGATTGCACTTGAGTTGTGAGTCTAACACTATCACAACAATAATGGTGAATAATGGACCTGCATTCTGTATGTATATTGTGTTTGATCTTGCATGCATGTGAGATAAAGCCTTCACCTCCTAAGAGGTTTGCAGTCTGCTTGTATTGACAGGTTATCACTTGGCTTGCAGTGGGTCGATTTGATGGACAGCTTTGGACTCGCACCATTGTCATGTTGCAAAGATGGCTCATCATCATAGCTGCCGGTGACATGTTAATTTTACCCCCCCCACCACCACCGCTGCTGCTGCCACCAACAACAACAACAACAAAGCCAGCCCCCTAATGACATAAACGTAATGTCCATCTTTGTGGAAATGGGTGGCTTTGAAAATCAGACAGCATGTTATTAAAACAGAATCATAGCTGGCACCCTGCCGGCTTGACATTGTTGTGTGATGCCGGTTGTTCAAAGGCAAGCTATGAAGAGAGGGAGAAAGAGGGGTCTATGGCAGAGGGATAGAAAGAGAAAGGCACAAAGAGCATGAAACAGGACTCGGAACAAGCCAGCAAGGGGTCAAATGAGTAGAAAGGGAAAAAGAAGGAGTGAGAAATGGTACACTGTGAAAAGGAAACGGGGTGAAGCTAATGAAAGAACAGGGCGAAGTTGTTGTGGGCTAGCTGACACCACATTGTGAACAGCTGAGAGGAGACGGACCCACAGCAAGCAGTTGTCATTGGCCAAGGATGAAAGCTATGTGGCTGGGAGTGGATTACGCCACTGGTGTTAATTTTAGGGAGCCCACCCCAGCTTGCAGAAAAAGCAATGGAGGCACTCAACCTTTACTCACATGTCTAAATTTAAGAGGAGAGGCTAGGAAGTGAGGCTCCAGATCTCTAGACAGGCCCACTGGTCAGAGTGAGTGTGCTTCTGCAGATCTGGGTGTAACACTTTGGTGTGAGCTTCGTGGATTTTGCCCATAGACTGTATATATAGTTGGACGGTGCCTCTCCACTTCCTCCCACTGTAAAAAAAAGTGAAGCCAATATATCCTGGATACGAGAGCTGCCATCTTGAGATTTTGACGTCATTTGGTACCAGTCTGGGCAGTAGTGATCGTGGGGCTGGAGCCGCGGTATCGAGGTTCCGCCCACACGACCGCCGAGCCAATCATGAGCCGAGCACGGCCGCAGCTTGCTAGCATGAGCCACCTAGCTGCTACGTTAGCACCACGGTAGTCGGCTTTTTAGTTTGGCCCATGTCCCATCCACTAACATGGAGGGGGCGGGATTTATGACCTATACTGCAGCCAGCCACCAGGGTGCGATCGAGATGTTTTGGCTTCACTTTTTGGGAGCTGTCATGTCGTCCATCTTTATATACAGTGTCTTTGTGCCTTCAAATGGGGTCGTGTTTACCGTGTTCACGAGAAGAGTCCATATGAACGCCCCCCTCTTGTGGTATTCACAACCTCGTAAGTGGAAAGTTTTTGAAAGCTCAGAGTTTACGAGTTATGACATTGTC
The DNA here is from genome assembly GCA_916701645.2 of Sebastolobus alascanus. Lineage (NCBI taxonomy): Eukaryota > Metazoa > Chordata > Actinopteri > Perciformes > Sebastidae > Sebastolobus > Sebastolobus alascanus. The sequence goes on along the minus strand of CAKAOJ020000077.1, from coordinate 392,131 downwards.
AGAAATGACGTAGGCCATGGAAGTTAATTTTTCGGTGCATAATAAGTTAATATATTGTGATTTTAGTCGTATATTGTTTTTCTTCGTAATTTCATAATAGGTCTGAGGAAAATGTTGATATTCCCAACGACCTCATCTTTTTCCTCTGTCATTATGCCATTGCAAATTACCCACTTGCTAGCTTGCTAAATTGTTAGCCTCTGTGGCTTCTAGACGACGAGAGTAACGTTAATATTGCCGTTGCTTAGCAGCGGTGTTCTCACGACATAACCACTTGGACGCCAAGCATATTGTGTACACGACTTCCCATGTCGTAAAGACGAGCTCACGAGTTCCATTTGAAGGCACCGTATGGTTTTGCCACAATTAAAGTCACAATAACAGTAACAGCTTCACAAAAAACATGATTTGGATTTTAATGGTTCCCTAACATTGTTTAAATTGTCCCAGTGTGTTTTATCCCAGTGAGGTGTGATTCAGTTTATTGCAAGTTCAAAACAATGCTAGGGATTTTTAGGGCAAACATTATGAAACCATGTTTCGATGCCTCAAACTCTTTAGTCACAGAACACCTCAGATGTGCACAGACAAAATAATTTTTGTCAGCTAACAAGGCTCAGGTGCAGTGTTACGTAACAAATCTATTATTAAAAAGATATTCTCTCCTTATGTGGCTCTGCACGTTCATCAGGAATATGCAACTACATTGTTTTGAAGGTTTGTGTTCCTGTTGTTTGTTCCAGCGCTCATTAGCACTGCATGCAACTCTGCAGCTGATGAAGTTTGATGAAGTTAAACGCTGATAACGCCGAATCCTTTGAAAGGAGCATTATCGCAACAAACACATTGTTAGCACAAAATTGCCTAATTAGGTACATGTCAGTATTGTATAAACCGGTACCATTCATTTACCTGTCATAGTGGCTCCACCCCACCTCCTCCACCCGCCACCCACCTGTCAGCTGAGTGACAGGCTGCCAGCTGGGAGGGTGCTGTACTGTGTTTGACATGAAAAGTTGGTGGAAAAAAAAGGTAGGGATGGGAAGGGAATATGGGAGGATTAAGGGTTGTATAGGAGTGGCGGACATATTGACGGTATTTTTCCTACAATATGTCAGCGATGTTTATTCAGCAGTCATGTCAGCGAGAGGTATTTCAGATTGGAAGCAAACCTGAAGAGAGGAAGAGAAATAGAAAGGCCGTATAAAAGGTGGAAAAGGGGTACTGTGTGCGGTACTTGTGTACCCTCACCTCCTCCGGCCGCTCCAAGGTCAGACTTAATAGTTTGTCAAAGCAGCAGGTGAAAAAAAATCTTCGCAACCATCACTTACATCATTTTGTCTCCTTATCGATTCAAATATCTACCATCTGCCGAGTCAAGCGCCAAGTCATTTGGACACCAATATCATCCTCCCATCACTTTGACACCGATGTCACTACCGTCCTCTCGAATGACCAGGCTGTCTTTTTTGCCCACTTGTCCAACCATTTACTTAAAATAGATCCTTCACATCAATTTCCGCCATTCATCAAGTAAAAGGAGATAGCACTGCAGTTGGTAAAGTGGGAAGTGCTGTGGCGAGGAGCACTCTATTAGCATGGGTTTGTGTCATGTTTTAATGAAGCTGAAAGGTCACTGGCCATATCCTGCACTGCCGATGATCGTTCCCTACATCTACCCTACATTTGTGACTTTCAATCATTTTGTAGCTGCCAGCAGTAATGTTTTCTGTCAACATTTTTCAATTTTAACTGCTTTGATCTTCAGTTTAGTGCACATCAGGGTACAATTTACGAGAACTTTTTAAATGTAAATTCTATAAATACTTGAATAGTCCCAGTAGTCAATAATTGCTGGATGTCTAGTGGCTTTAAATCCTTCATGTAGGCGAAACATACAGTCAGCGGTTTGTGTATTGCTGCTAATAGTACTATGGCGTCTTCATGCGCTGAAAGGAGAATACAGAGCAATGCAATTCACTACAGTTTCTATGGTAGTTCAAATTGGGGGCAAAGGTAAGCTGAAGGTTAGAGAAGCAACTTGTGACTGAGAGGTATTCAAATTTAATCCTCAAACCAGCTGGGGAAGGTTTGGATGGGGGGCAGTGAGCAGGACACTGGCCTCACAGGGCAGCAGACCATTTAACTTGACATTCAGAACCACAAATGTGTTATTTTTCCATCTTAATTGTGTTGGATGCCGATCAGGGAATAAGTGTCAGCAGGACTGTAAACTGTTGAGAAACCAGCAGTGTTTTCCTCATATTTAACTCGAAACATTAAGTTTGAAAGCGGCAGCTCTTCTTTTGTGGTCGTGTCTGTCTCTTTTCTGACCTTCTGGGAGGGGAATGATGGCTCCAGAAAGTTTCTAGAGTTGGCGTGGCGTTGTAATCACTGCATACATCCCTGCATAATCTAATTCATCCTTGATAATGTTGCTGTTCCTAAGGGTGCTTCATGTTTACAGTATGTGGCCAAATCAGCAAACTTAGTTATCCACACAGCTGCTTATAACAGCAGTGTGAAATTTGCAATTCTTTACTGTTTGGAGGGAAAAAAAACATTGACAGAACTATTCCATAGGCATCTTTCAATTGTAAAAGACATAAGCCAGCTCAAATCTAAAATCAAACTGTGCTCAACTCCTCCTGAGCGGCGTACTGTATGCTGCCGACACTCGTGGTCAGCTGTGGAGCCACCGCAGCTGTTGAAACTATCATCATCAGTTGTAGAAATTCAAGATAACATCAAATAGCATTAAAGAATTGCAGATACCTATCTGTGTTATTGATAACTGTCAGTTTCAAGCGATTTCACTTCATTCAGATGCAGAGAGACAGTGAACTTTTTAGGAAATAATTTCGGATGTCCGGACCCGCAGCTACCGGACCATCCGCTCAACAATAGCGTGCATTTTAAACACATTTCTTAACAAGACCCACACATAATTCCACCATCTGTCATGGTAATATTATGTATGCTAAAGTTAACCTACTACTTACCGCTCAGCGGCAGGCTAGTTGGCGGAATAACCGGTCTGTTCTCTTGATCGGATGGTGGAGATGATGTTGATGGAGTTTCAGGAGGGGGTGTGATGGGTTGCGACTCAATAAAATTAGGCTCACTTGTTGGTTTTTTGCCGATTATGCTGTCCATTTCATCATACCACGGAAATCTGTCTTTTTCGTCAGTTGAGCCGCCTGACTTGTGCACCGCATCCCTCACTTTACGGTATTGCAGCCTCAATTTCTTTAGTTTGTCACAGCATTGTTCCGCTGTTCTATTGTACCCACGCACATGTCAATACTCTCGAATTATCCCATAAATCTCTGCATTTTTGTGAGTATTGTCTAATTGGGCTTGGATGTTTTCATTTGGCCAAAATTCAATCAAGCATTTAATTTCTTCGTTAGACCGGAGAGATACTTTCACTGCCATGTCTGAGCTGGACAGTTGCGTAGTCATGACAACGCGTTCTAAATATTGGTCCACTTCTGTGTTTCGGTACGGTCGGCTTTCACACCTGATGCGAACCGTACCCAAGTATACATGATCCGGGCCCCTGATGTGAAAGCATCCTTAGACTTTGCAGACTCATCTTCTATCAGAATTTTGGGGTTGTATTAGCACAGAGTACCAGAGGAACAAGTGAGTATCAGAGAGCACTGATCAGACCAACAGTTCCTCAGCAGTACAATTCCAAAGAAAGTCAATAGTGGTAGAGTTTCAACTCCTCCCCTTGGGTATTGTAAATACACACATAGTGTGTACACATAGACATAGTGACAACAACAACAGAAAGAAAATAAAAGTATAAAAAACAATTATTCTACAGATCTGAAATTAGCCTTAAACTCAAATGACAACAATGATAAACAGATATTATTTTAGCTGTGGCCTACAATGAGTGAGGTAGAATAGTCCGATAATGTGGCATCCAGTAACTTGAGCCCTTGAGTGGGAATTGTCACACCCGAGTTGAAGCATACCATACCGAGTTGGTTAGGCCTCAGAATATAAAGGGCAATAAAGTCCATAGTATTTGGCTTAGCGGTGTTGTGCTCATATCTTTTTGGTCCTTCAGCAGGTTCATCCATGCCGAGCAGTCAGAATAGAAACCATGTCTCTCTAGAGGGTTGCAGTTTTACTTTTAGGCATGGCTAGACCTGTATATGATGTTCGCCTGTCTCCCCCACTGATCAGCAGTGTTCAGTATGTTCATTTCTGACATGCACAGGTCTCTCTAGGGCACTTAACAGTTGCCAAAAACTGCTTCTTTTTTATTAATTCAGTTCTTGTCTGACAGTCACAGCTCCACTTACACTTCCAGCTTCATTATTTGAGCAGAGACTGATCATTGGTGCTTGAAAGATTGCAGTAAAGTATGCAGTGTGTGGACTACTGTCCATTGCAAGAGGTGCACTTTTTCTTTGCGCTATGCAGATTTTTATATGGATGTACAGTATTTATCATGGGAAATTCTGCAAATTCTGTCTCTATGTCCTTGTGGCAAATTATTGTACATTGACTTTATTTAAAGATTCTAAACTGTTATTCAAGTTCATGATTTTTATGCCTCCGCGTTTTCCGAGTGTCCGTCCGTCCGTCTGTTCGTACCATTCTCATGAATGCGATATCTCAGAAACACCTAGAGGGAATATCTCTCTGATTTTGGAGGTCAAAGGTCAAGATCACTGTGAACTCACAAAACACGCTTTTGACCATAACTCAAGAATTTATATGCCATTCATGACAATGTCAGACAAATGTCTGGTTGGCGGAGGCATACAACCGCGAGTAATTCTAGTTATAGATATTTGGATTAAAGTTTTGATGAGGCTATTGATGATAATATTGCTGAAGGTCCCCTTCACCTCATCTCCACTTTAAAATCAACACATCATGATTCAGTCAGCACAGGGCATCACCTCACTTCTAATACTCAGTCATGCAGGTAAACAACACTGATGTCACGAGGCGGTCAAGTAGAATCCCTCTTCCTCAAACCTGAACGGCACAGTGACTGACATGCATAGTAGGAGTTTGTCAGCTTAGCACCCTGGTGTGTGTGTTTCTTTTTTTTTAATTAAGAGCACCATGCGGCGGCCTCCAAAGGAAGATACATGAGTTAAATCCAAAGAAATCACCCACAGGAAGCAACCTGTGGAAGATGTATTTAAAATTAATTAAATGTAATCCTCCTTTAGATCATTTCTCACTAGCCTGAAGGCCAGAGTCCAACTGCCAGCTGACATTAATGACTGTATTTCTCATGGAGAGTGGGAGCCCACAGCAAGAGGCGGATACATCCGTCTACTAGCTGACCTTCATTTAACGAGGGAGAGAGAGAGAGAGAGAGAGAAAGGGAGGGATGGGAAACTGGGTGAGTTAGTACAGGAGGGTAATCGCTGCTGTCTGTGTCTGTCCTCATATGGTCTCTGTAGTTTATGTGACTGAAGTCACTTTACAAGTTTACATGAGCATATATGGGGATTGCAATGGTTAGAATCAAAATTGGAGTGTGTGGAGTTTAAATTGTGTATTTATGACATGCAGTTACTGGACAACATACTGATAATGCACTGTATCTTTATATTAAACTAAGTTGTTATCTTTGTCTTGGGTTCCACTAGGGGAAGGAGCTTGGGAAAAAGATTATACAGCATAGTATCGCAATATTTTGCGTGGCAGTATATCGATATCGATACACAGACGTCAAGTACAGATCTTTTATTATTCTAACTATTAATCTCTTAACAATCCGACGGTCTGCCGGGGCCCGACCACTATACTGTCTTTCAGAGGTTGTAGCGGACTCAGTCTTAAAGTTAGAGTGAAGATACTGGTATCATATGAAACTAGAAAACCTAAGGAATCGATTGGTACCGTGTCATGTTAGCTCGTTGGGAATAACGCTCTAAAGTTGTGCGAAATTTTGGTGAGGAAAAACTGGCATTTTCAAAGGGGTCCCTTGACCCATGACCTTTAAAATATGTCAAGGAAAACTCTGAGATGAACAGAGTGAAAGCTGTATCTTATTAGATAAAACAGATGAATCTGCTGTTGAAAACAGATCATAAATCGCAATATATCTTATCGCAATACTCAGCATATCGCAAAATGTTTAAAATCCACAATAAGTGACTTAAATATTGTGATAATATCGTATTCACCTCTGGTGATTCCCACCCCTAGGTTCCACTGTCAGTTATTATTTCTGGCGTCATCTCCTTCACTGTGACTCTGCCTTCCAGTGTGAAGTTGGCATTTTGCTTCCAGCGTCATATTCCACAGCCTTTAACAACATGCCATATCCGATTTTGTCAGCGTACTGGAGCTCTTAGCATTAAGCACTTGCACTTTGCATGGATTGTGTAAGTAGGAAATAGCTTAATTCTCAGCTGCTCCGGCGATAAAGCGGATCAGGGGTCAGAAGCTGAGGGTTAGGGTTGCACTGTGCAAGTGTGACTGTACAGTATGTATAATGTGCAACTCCTCTATGTAAAGCAGCTGGTTCCTGAACAGAAATTACAAGATGAATCAGCAACATTTTCCCCTTCTTGTAATGCAGGTGGGAAGGAGAACAAGATGCCAATCCTCATCTCCAAGATTTTTAGGGGCCTGGCTGCTGACCAGACGGAGGCGCTTTATGTCGGTGACGCCATATTGTCTGTCAATGGCTATGACTTACGGGAGGCCACGCACGATGAGGCCGTGCAAGCGCTGAAGAAAACTGGCAAAGAAGTCATCCTTGAAGGTACGATACTTTTCATTCAGAAAACAAAGTCTTTCTGTCATTGTCTTCTTTCTATTTTGTCTCTGCTTTGTTGTTAGAACATTCTGCAGAGTAACTAGGAGTTAACCATATGACACACTTGCAAAATATGTCACAATTTTCTCAGTTGCATGACTCAGAAGTCCTTCATATTTCTTTAAAGATGTAATCCTCAGAGTAGGACGGAACAAAATCCTTATCTTTCACGAAAAGGAGCACTTCCCCGTCTACACTCCGATGCTCCAAATAGATACATTTGATACCTTGGTATGTTTTTGCTGCATTTCTCCTGCAACTTTGGTTGAGTTTCCCTCAAGGGCCATATATGATGAGCCGAGACTCAAGGAGACGATGTGTTAAATCAGAACTTTGATCAGACTTCCTCTGGATCATCAAAATAATGAGTTGAACTGAGGAAACCAAAGACTCAAAATTCGCCAATATTGTTGTGGCTCTCACCTCTGAGCGTCTCAGCATGCTAATGAGCAGTCTTCCCGACCATCAAACACTGTTGACAGTGATAGAAAGTACTTTGTTGCTGCTCTTCTTGTCAGAACTGAGAACTGTGGAAGGTAGGAAGGTTTGCAGTAGATACAGCAGGTATTTGCAGGTGTTTTTCTTCCCTCTTGCTCTTAACTCATTCACGTGAGCTGCCAAGGCTAATGTAGTGTATCTCTCTCTCTCCTTTTCTGTCTCAGTCTTACAGTTTAGCCGGATTTGTTTCTGTATGCATATCTAACTATGGCGAGGAATCTCTGTCTGTGTGTGTGTGTGTGTGTGTGTGTGTGTGTGTGTGTGTGTGTGTGTGTGTGTGTGTGTGTGTGTGTGCATATCTCAAGAGCCGCTCACCCGACTTCCTTCACACTTGGCGGGTGTATAGCTCAGGACCCAAGGGAGTGCAGTGTCAAATGTGGTGCAACTTGACCAGATGGTGGCTCTATAACAATGAACTTTTCGTTTTGGCCTTTAACTTTTGAACGTTAAGTCTCAGAAATATAATTCTCTGATTCCCTGGATTTTGTTGGTCCAGACAAATCTATCCATATAAGCCATTTGCATCTAGACTGATTTTCCACTATTTAGAATTTTGTCCAAATCAGATTTTTTTGCTACTTCTCCTGCTAATTTTGAGCAATCGTCACCAAATTTGGTAGAGAACACTGGAAATAGTTACTTTATTGGATTGTTGATGTTCCATACAGTTTTGCTATAGCCGGCCCTCAAATTTAGCTCAAATGCTGTGGGCATGGCTTATATTACAAAAAATGTCATATCTCCTGAACACTTAGCGCTATTGCGACCAAGTTCGGTGGACATTTGTAGTTATGATGTCTGAGTGACCATGACAAATTTGGTCCAATTTGGGCAATAGCTGTAGCAGCATGTGCACAACAGTAATACAGACTTCTGTGAAGTGAATATCGTGCCTCATTTCAGATATTTAACAACAAAAGACAAACAATACCAGGAACTAAAGGCAAAACAAGACAAAAAAGAGACGAGCACAAAACACAAAAACATAAATAATAAAAGTAAAAAATAAACCCATATACAACGCCCTAAGGCACACAAATCAGGTAAATATATATATATATATATATACATATACATATACAACCCCCAACCCAACCTTTCTATCTATCCCTGAGTGGTGCCACCTCGGTTGATACGTGTGCATTGCGTCTTAATTGTCTGTCCCTTCTATAGAGGAGATCATCGGTCTCGAAATCCTTTCAAATACCTCCAGTCTGTCATTAAGGATATGTCGGATTCTGTAGCAGCATCATCTAACTACAACGGAAGTATTCCCTCTCTGTCTGTCTGTGTATGTATGTATGTATGTATGTATGTATGTATGTATGACTGCCCTTCACATATCTCAAGAACCATTCATCCAATCTACTTCACACTTGGCGGTTGCAAGCAGCCACATCGCGGTTCTCGACAACGCTGCAAGCAGAACTTCTGGGGGCCAAGCCCGTTCCGGATGGGCACGCGCTCCGAACGAGCATCAGTCCGCCAGCAGTTGTGAAAACAACACGGCTAATCTGCGACGTGGTCTTTAGCTGTGAGGACAGAAGAAAGGGATTAAAAACAATCTTTGGTCTTGCCAACTGATTGCATCACAGGAATTCTGCGTCTCCCACCATTAGGCTGACTTCAAGTCACTGGGTTGAATTGGAAATTCACTCGCTACAAGTGCCCAGCGTCTAAAGGCAGAGAGTTTGAGAGTTTGAGTGATGTTTTATACAGGATGTTGCTATTCAAAAAGAATATGTTTCCATCAGGAACCATAAAACTTGACACTCTGCTTTGCATTTATTATTCTTTCCATTGATCTGTATATTCTCTGTGTGTCAAAGTCCGTGTTTTGAGAGCGCGCTCACCCGCAGAGTCTAAACAGTTATGTTCAGCGATGCGAGTCGATCTGACACTTCAGGCCGTAGGTGCTTTCAACATATATATACTTCAAGATGAAAACCCAGTATGTCCAAAAAAGTCTCTTTAGGAACTGTGAGAAACAAACCCCAACACTTATTTATTTATTGGCTTTAAACAGGCTCAATAAACTGAAATAAGAATAACTAGTGAAACGTGACACGAACTTTCCGTTTTGAGAAAATTAATTTAAGAAAGGATCACCAAAACCAGAGTTACCAGTTTTCTGTGTGACAGCATTTCCGTGGGTTAGCCCGCACAGTGGGCTAGCGTCAGTAACTTCAGTCAGCGGAGCAGATACAGCTCGAGCTACAGCCAGGGGAAATCATTGCAAATCCCCCTGCCTTACTTGTCCACAGTCAGGCAGAAAAGTGTTGATATCAGACGGCTCAACCGGCGCTGCTCTGTGATCCGTCATGTCAGGAATCATTTCATGGGTTTCCCTTCCCCCTGAGGACCTGATAGAGGAGCGAGGGAGACGAAAAGAGGCTTGGAGGCTCACTGAGGGGAGAGGGGTTGAGTGTGCGCGCGCGTGTTTGTGAGCATTTTTTGATGTCCTAAGATTCCTTTGCTTGTGTCTGCGCGTGTATGCCTGTCTGACCCGGAGATTGCATGACCTGCAGTGAGAGGCTTTGGAGTATTTTTAGGGAATAGAGGAAATAAAGAGTGAAAGTTTTTTGGTCAACACTTTCCAACTGCAGTTTTCAAGATTCAGATTTTCTTTCAAGACTATTTGTGCATCACACAAATACTTGTGAATACAAATGACATGAAGTTCAAGCAAAAATGTTTATTTCGGTTTTTGGCATTTTATCAAGACACACAGTCAGAAACCAACTCCTTCTTGGCACCCCGTACAGTGTTTAAGGTCAGGGTAACAGTCTTTCTTACATGTGTGCACAGCAACAAACAAGCCACCACCACCGCTGCGCTCAAGGCAGTTTTCATCGCTCTGACTGTGAAATTCATAACACAGACGGCCTTGACTGAGATCAAGGAGAAACTGCCTCCATCACATTAGAATATCTGGAATATGTGAAAACAGTACTAGTTGAATGTCAGATAAGTACAACATTTAAGGGAGTTACATTAGAAGCCTCGTTGGCATTCTGCGCTCGTGGCAGGATTTTTGTTCCTTTTTGACTCTTTTGGAAGTCAAGAAGAAATATTTTTGATAGCCACTGCTGAGCTCTGCCTCATACATGAAGCAGTATAATCAAGGTGAAGGATGTTTTCAAGGATGCTATGTGTTTCTTTCAGTGAGCGTGTACTGGCTAAAATGTTGACTTCAAAATTGTCTGTGTGCATCAAATTAAAACATTAGAAAACAAAAAAAAATCTTCCAAGATTGTTTTTGAGAAAGGGTTAAGGGTTTACAGCTACGCAGATGTGGCACAGCTGGAAATAGTTTTACCGTTGTTCACTTTATAGATTTTTAATAAATCGTATGATTTTAATGTCCAACACAGTTGCTTAGCAGCCAACAGCAGAAGAAAGGGGCAGCATTGGGCAGCTCCCAGGTGTCTAAAACCTTCTGCCTCCTGCTTTTCCTAAACCTCTAGCACAAATAAGAATATGTGCATAGTCAATATATCTGTTTGAAAGGAAAAAAAAATGGCCTTTCTGTGTGTTTACAATAAGATGCCATCTGCTTCCTCTTCCTCCACCTTACATCAAAATGGTGATGGAATAATCAATGTGCGTCTGCGAGAGAGGAGCAGTAAACACCTGAGAGGGTCAGATAAATATAACAGACCAGATGAAACCATACAACCACTGGTGCCTTCATTTCCGCCCAGCGACATTTACAGCCTGATTGTGTGTGTTTGTGTTGTGCTGTGTCCATTCCTGCATGTGTGTGTGTGTGTGTGTGTGTGTGTGTGTGTGTGTGTGTTTTAATAGAGAACAGTCTGCTGCATCTTCAAGTGTGTGTGTATGTGTGTGTGTATGTGAGGAGAGAAAGGAAGAGGATGGAGAAGAGAAGAGGTACATGATCACCTCGACATTTTCCCAGTCACACACACCATATTATCACACCTGAATGTGCCGTTATAGTGGAGTTACTGATTCATACGGGGTGGCTGTCACAATAACTTGGGAGATTTATATATCAATTTTGCAAAATTGTTAAGTGTGAGAACATCATGAAACAATTACACATGGCTTTATGGAGCAAATATGAACAAATGTGAAATGAAAAAGAAATTGGGACAGAAATAAAAAAGATTGCACACATATGAAGCAGCTCTACAGGGACTGGATGAGCTACAGTATGTAGCCAGCCCGGTCTCACCAAATGGCGTTTCACGTGCAATAACAATGCCTCTGTTGCTTTTGGCGTGTCATGTGTACGCCATGTAGTCTTTACTGATGCTGCAATCCATTGTATTCGGGAAAAAAAACAACCTGCGACAAGGAAAAGTGCAAAGTAACGTCATTGAAGTCGGAATTGTGCCCCAAAGTGTTGTTGAGTTATTTTGAAGTTACATTAGTGGCGCGTTTTTCATACTTATATTACTCTGTTTACGTACGTATTTTACTTAGTTAACATACTTATTTTAAGCCCGACAATGATGTTTTTCCTAAACCTAACTGAGTGGTTTGTTTGCCTAAACACATAACAGTTTCACAGTGTTAAGCCTGTGGTGTATAAATGACACGCAAACAGCCAAAAATGTGTTATCATGACACGCGGAATGTCCTTAAAATTCCATGCTATTAATACACCTTCCCATGAGTTCGGGTTGATGTAGCACTGGTCTCTGAACTATGTCCACCCTATTTTAATTTGGATTCTACTCTCCCTGAAAATGCATCCATCATTGCCACCAGCTTGCAAGCCAAGGTGAGGCATGTTCCACTATTGTATGAAGCAACCAAGGCCTGACAGAAAAGCACACACACAAAGTAAGTACACAACCACATACTACACATACTTACACTCACATGGTGTAAAGCAGAGAGGAAGGATAAATGGTCTACAAAGGACAGGTCAGGACACTGTGAATGTGGGGGGCAGAGAGTGTGTGTGTGTGTGTGTGTGTGCATGTGACTTTGTGTGAGTGGTGGTCATGTATCCAAGGAGTCAAAGTGCTGGTACACTATGTTTCGTAGCGCAGGAGAAAAATGTAATGCTCTAAAGATTGAGTTGGTGGGGCTTGTTGTGAGACCCGTAGTCTGGATGTCTGGCTGAGCTGCAACTACCTCATTCAGATACCAGTTTGGGTTACTGGCAGCATACTTGACCCTTTAGTTTAGTGGCTAAAGGCCTTGGTTTATTTGAAACAAACTACTTTGTACTAGGGATGTGTCGATTTTTCGAATAGTCGTTAAATTATAAGAAATCGAATAGTTTATGCGACTATTCGTCCCATCTTAAAAAATATATATTTCCCTTGTATTAACCGTTGCAGGCGCTGCCTGGTAGTAACGTTACCACCGGTAAAACGTGTGTGGCACGTTCAGTTCGGCTCTTTTCTGTCAGCGCAGGTGTGTGTGTGTGTGTGTGAGTGAGTGAGTGAGTGAGAGTTGGGTACACGGAGGTGCGCCGCACTTGGTTTAAGGTTCCGAATGGCAGGCCAGGTCCGTTGGCACCGGACCACCCTCCCTGGGCAGACCCCCCGCACCGCCGCGAGCGCACCCCGACGTCGTGTCCAAGCGGCGCCGCGCCCCTAGTAGTTTCAGCAGTTAGATCAGCTGTTCCAGCAGCGGAGCATATCGTCATTCGAAGCCGACAGAAACAAAATAAAACTCAACAAAACCGTCTTGGTTTGTCTTTCCACCGGCCTCTTCCACTGTTCACAAAATCAATTTGTATGTAATCCACATAATCGTGAACCAGTAAGTATAAAGTGTGACAAATGCTGCGTAGGGACGAGGTCGGGGTCGATGGGTGGGTCAAAAAAACACCGGACTTTCGCCCAGAGGACTAGTGTTCCTACTTCGTGTGAAACCAGAAGTTAACATTGCTTTATTTGTCACATAACTTCCGTACTTAAATTACGCCACTTCTGGAGTTATTCTAATCCAAACCACAATCTTTTCCTAAACAGTAGTTTTGTTGCCTTAACCTAACTAAATTGTTTTCTGTGAAGACGGAAGTTTATTTTGAGAAGACTGTATGCATGTAACAATCGTGAATTGACACATGCGTCAGCTTGTTGCTGGACATTCGTAGGAAAACGCACGAAAAATGAGGATTAATTTTTCGTAAAATATTATACGAACCGTTGTATGAGATTATGTTGCCACAGACCGCATCTTAATGCAAAAGTGTTAAAGCGATTCCAAGAGGTCACACTTAAAAGTGGGACGAAAAACCTGACATCTTAGGCAACCTGCTGGCAGAAGTGGCCCAAACCTGATTTTTTTTTTTTGTTCATATGTGAATCAGAACCGCAAACGTGGACTTCAGTGGCCTCCATTTACTTCTGTACGATAGCGTGCTGCATGTGACATCTTTGAGGTTTTTTTTTTGTGTGTGCGGGTCCACACTGGAATCTAATATTGGCCACATTTAAAAAATAATATGAACAGCCAAACAAAAAAATCGGATCTGAGCAATAAATCCAAATTGAGCACTAAGGCTTGCATTGTGAACATAGCCATAGAGATGGGGAGTCAAATGGGGATAACAGTGCACAGTCTCGGTCAGTCTCTCCTCAAAGGCATTCATGGTGTTTGTACACACAACAAGTGATGGAAGCAGCTGTGTGTAAAGATTGGCAGTTTTAACAAGTTAGAAAAATTGCCAGACGCCGCCCTTCAATTCTGACTAAGGGTGAAGGGGTAGGAGGTTTCAGACACTTCTGATTATCCCACAAGCACTTATTTTTTTAGAACGCTGACCCCTTAAAGCTGGGGTCGGCAGCATTGGAGAGACCAGTGAGCTAGAGTTTGAGAATGATCCAACTGAAAAACACAGTCCAGTGTTGCCAACTCTTTCCCAATCAAAGTAGCTAGCAGCACTAGCTCCAAAAGTCCCTAAATCTAGCGAAAAAGTCGCCAAGTCGGCAATACTGACAGCCCGCCCCCCTTTAGGCCTCCCTTCAAAGCCACTCCCCCAAAATTATCATAATGAACGTAAACAATGAACATGGCTATTGTTAGTACTCACAGCTGTCAAGCTAGCAGCTTGTGGACTCTGGTGACGGTGCAAAGAATGCATGGGCAGAATTCAGATCTTTTTTTTCTTTTCTTTGTCCGAGCATTTGATTTATTGATTGATTGAAGTTTTGGCATTTAACACTCATTGACTTAACCAAAAATGTCTCATATAAACTGTGTTACAAATATTTTCAGTGGCATTAATGGTCTCATACTTGATTACCAGAATGAAAAAAAATACTGTGATCTCCCCAATGTAAGTTAATAAAGAAACACAATACAGATAGTGTACTGATTTACAATCTTAAATGACTGAAATGGTAGAAGAATCGTATTTGTTTTGTATTATTATTCCGTGTGGGGAGAGCTTCCCACTTGGCGCATAAAAAGACTGAAACGTACCATTAAAAAGTACATTTTTTGCCTCAGTCTGACGAGACAGTTTGACTATCTTGTTCCATGTGGTTAGGTCCATTTTTGTACTTGGTGAGGGTATTAGCTTAATGTCAGCCTGAATTTACTTGGATATCCAGAGGGGACATAATTTTCCTGCGTGTCTGTGCGCATATGCGTGTGCACAAGAGGGTGAGGGACAGAATGAGAGTTTTCCTCTGCCAAGACATTTCTGGACACTGCTGCTTCTTTCTGGCCTGTCCTTTTCATTAAGGTAGTAGTGCTCCGGCTGAGTGCACACACACACATGGATTAAGTAAGGCTTAGTTATGGAAGCTCTACGGTTGCAGTCTTTCCCTTGTCTAGAACTTCTTTTAGCAGGACATGTCTTGTCAGCTGAATCAAGTCTCCAGATTTCTGTTATCCCCACTGGGCTGTTGGCCAATGTGTAAGCATGAACTATTGATCAACTTTGTACAAAGTGCAGTATGTTTGGGAAAAGTATGTCACGTTAAAAGCCCCCAAAAAAAGAACAACAAAGATGTAAAATAATGTTATCCTCTTGGAGTTTGGTAAAGATATGTGAATATTTTTATTGGTGTAAACAAAAGCCCTATCTTTATTTAACTGTGGCTGGCGAGAGGATTTATTAATTCAGCGAGAGTAAATGTACAATTTCTCAAGGATATCATATATATGTTTTGGTTCATTGCAGTTAGCACCACAATGAAGCAAAATATTTAATCTGCTCACAAATTTAATCTCAGTTACCGTCAAATATGTTCAAAACATTTTGCTTGATGCTGTTGAACCTCTTTGTTTCAAGCTGTGTTCGAAGTGTGAATTTCTAAGGCTGGAGCACAGCTTTTAACTGCTGCACTAATGACCAATGATGGAGGAAGCTGGAGAGCAGCACACTGGTAACCTAGATGCAAGATTTTTATTTTTAATTCTATAAATCAACATTTTTTTGTCACATTTTGCCTTCTCTCGGAGACAAAAAAAACACCAGTCCTCATGTGTGCCGGAGAACAGGTGATTCAAATCAAGAGAGCTCACACGGCAAACACCATGAACATAGACATAAAGTACATAGAAAGGTAATTCAGCAGACAGCTCTCCAGAACATGTTTCTTCATTTGAAATTTTGCTTCCATGTGTTTTTCTACTTTGCTTTTTAATCTGTCATTTTCTAATTTTGTTGATTCCTAGATTGTGCACATTGAAGGCCTTTCTTGTCAGTGAATTGCCGCTCTATGTGATCTGTTTCTATGTTGATTGTTCAGTGATTTGAAACACCTGTTCTTTACCCTATATATGTCACTCAAAAAAAGGCTCGTCTGGTTTCCTTTCAGTCCTAAAGAAAGCAGCATGTGTTGAAGCACAGATGCGTAGAATTCATTTAGGAGTGTGCAGCTCTCTCTTTAAAGGGAGAGATAAACATTAGAGGCAACCTCTGTTGAACTCGAGTCATCTGTTGTCACGCTGTTTAGATCATGCCCTTTCACGCAGGCTATATTTTGAAGTTTCGTCATAGCTTTTAATATGAAGTCCCAGTGGACACAGTGGTTGTATTCAATGAATGTGACTACATTACATTGACTGCATCACTCCTCTGGAAGTGCTTTTAAATGGTCAGAATGTGAAAATCCAATATGCACAAGTAGGAATGTGTTTCAGGAGAGCCTGAGGTGAGATTAGGTTTGAAGAGGTTCATTTGGGTCTGTGATGAGTATTAGCTGAAGGATGCTTTGTCAGCGTTCTCACCAACAGCTAACCCCAAACCTAATCTCTCTCTCCTTCTAACACACTCTTCACGCACACAACTCGTGCTTCTCTCTGCACTAAATACTTACTGCATTTGTATTGCATGCATACAAGTTGTGTGAGCCATAGATTTCACTCACTTACTTATGTAGTCGCTTAAGATCTTGTTCATAATATTACATTAATATAGTCTGGGTTATTAATACAAGGGTGGGACAGGCAGCCCTTCAGAAGGCTGAAGAGTGCAGACTAGCAGTTGGAGTTACATTTTGCTCTGAGGGCTAAAAATCGTATTTCATATCTGCAAATCAAGCTATTCAAGGATGTGTGAATATAGCCTCTCAGATGAAGATACCATATAGTTTTTTTTAAGCAAGGCCAGCAGAAAGATATATATATATATATATATATATATATATATATATATATATATATATATATATATATATATATATATATATATATATATATATATATATATATATATATACTCCAGCCCTATCTTCCTGCACCGATTCACGTCTGGTTAAGTGAGTGATTTATGGAATATAATGACTTTCGGGAGTAAAGTTTAAAGCTCCTCATTGGGACCCAGCGTGCTGCTGGCGAAGACTGTCTGTACCATTCATTCTTTGTCTAAAATTCATTCTATACAAGTTCAGGTTCTGTTACTGAAGCAACATAAGCCTCAGTCGTGTTCACACGTGATATAATCTGTAAATAGACGGTGCTCGCGTATGCACTTGCATATGAATTTGCACGCACACATACTACTAACTGTACTGCTGATTCAGAGGGTGTCTCTTGTTGGACCGTGCTAGCCAGGGAGGCAAGTGAGATTTTCTTAATTCACGGTTTCCAACTGCAAAGTCTCAGGTGGTGTCTTTGGGCCAAGCTGCCCCAGCACAGTAAGAGATGTGAGAGTTGGTGTTTCTGTGTAGCAGCTAATCTGTTCCTCTGGTGGGTGGCAGCAGCATCTCCCTGTGGTTTGGAGTGTTTTTTTTTTCCAGTAGCTCTTTCGTTTGACTGTCTCGTATCCCTCATGTCACCAGGAGTTCTTACCCCCTTCTGAGCACCCATTTCGAATGTTATCAGCTGATTTGAATGGGCGTATCGGTGGTTATCACTACCATTCTAACGGCCAAAACACACCGCCTCCAAACGGCGCCCGTCAAAACAGCCGCCCCTATTGTTTTCTATGTACACACCCCCCACACACCGGCGGAGGCTAGGTGTGCACCGGTGCTTGTTGACGTGCCGCCCCGCAACTCTTCACACCACTGTCCTATTTCCAGCCTCGCCGCCACTGAAAATACACATTTTTTTAAACTCGCTCCATGTTTGCTACAACCCGGCTCCCATAGCATCTCAACTCTTGCTGTCGCTTTCTCTCATGTGTGATGATGAATGGACGAGGAGAGACTAGTTGTTAAGGTTGAAAAATATCCTGAGCTATACGACCCACAATGGCAAAAGAGATATTGCCTGGCGAGCCGTAGCTCTGGAGATGGTCTCTTCAGCTGACAAATCAAGTTTAAGTAGTGGGTGTCCACACATGATTCAAAGCTAATGCAGAGGTTGAAATAACGTTACTCAGATCTTTTACTTTAGTAAAAGTAATAATAACAGTGTAAAAATACTCTAGATGCAGTGCAGCGCAATGCTTCCTATTGCTGCTATGGGCGGCACTTGATGCACGTCATATGACGCTGCGGTGGAAGTGTCTTTTCAGCTTAATGCTTCAGACGGGTGTGTGACTTCCTCCTTTGCTCCTGTCATTATTACTATGGCCACTAGAGGTCGGTGTCATCATCTTGTATTCATATCTGTGATCAACCATGTGAATATATGATAACGGCCTTCTGAACCTACTAGTAGGTGTAGCAGGCCCCCTCTAACTCATATCTATGAGGCCGATAACCGCTGATAACACCCATTCAATCGGCTAATAATTCTTGAAGCGGGTGTTCTGAGAATATCCAGCAAAAAAATAAAGGTGCTCTAATTTCTAAAGGCCCCTTCACACTGTGGGAGAAGCGTGGTAAAATCTTGAGTCATCAATCCAAAACAGTGGTCCTACATCGAATTGTTGGACATGTGGTCACTCCAAAAAATTCGGAATGTCCATAATTTAGGACTTTTTATCAAGACATATTGTAGCACTACGATTCACCGTTCAGTCCTCACATAATCGGACATTCCTCAAATTGATATCCGACCAAGATTTTTTTTTTAAACCCATCTCGCACAGTGTTACATGCTATGAACTTACATTACCATTGTTGTTTCACAGCCTAAAGGCACTTTAAAAGATTGTAAGATCTATTGTTATTCTTGGTTCTACTCAATCAGTAGCTCTTGTGTAGGTCGCTGTCTTCTGCAGCACGAGATCCTGTCCTTTTCTCTTCTGAGTCGGACCTGCAGGATTAATACATTTCTCAGACTGTCCCCAAACATTGCCTGGATAGCTTGTCATGCTGGATTGGTACAGCCACTGGTGTGACCTTTCATTGTCATCTAATGAAATATGTCTCAAAAAATCATGTGCTAGATGGTGTCCATTTGACAATGTTGCCGTGACATCTGTTGCAGACAAAACTTCTCTCATAAGTGGAAGTCCAATTTAAAGTTGTGGATTGGATATGCACCATTTTTTACTTTTACTTTTTTTTTTTCCCCCTTAATTTGACCTGTCTGTCAAATTTAATTGCTAGTTGAGAAGTACATCTGCATGTGCCAACATTCCAGTGTGGACCATGTGAAATCAAACATGAGCCTGTGCACAATTAATAAAACACATGGTGAACTTGACTGTGCGACCAGATTCTCAACTAGATTATGGCTGCTCAAAATTCATACTTTTGTCAGTGAAGACATAAATGTATGAACCCAACCAGTGTTGGTGCTGGAGCTGTACAGTTATGCCGATGACATGCATGTACTTTATCACCTAATTAAAACTTTCTGGCTCTCGCTCCTGTGACAGCATAATTATTACTTTGAAAATAAACCTTCCCCTTGTAGCCTGACTGAATCCCTCAGCCACCTCCCCCCCAGTTTCTTACTACCTATTGGATCTTTGTTCTCAAGGCTCACTTTGCTTTCCTCTCTTCTGCTCTGATAGATAGAAATGAATTATTTAACAGTAAAAAGAGATGAAGGCTTTCTCTTAATTTCAGATGTATCATTATCTAGATGTAGAATTGTTTTGTAGAGCAGTTCAGTGCAGAGCGCAGGTCCACAGTCTGATTTAATTGGTGACTAAATGAAATTCAATTTGGTATTTCAGTTAACCTTGACTGATCCAAGGTAGCCTCATTTGGAGATAAAACTTCTTTTTGCTGTTATTTTTTTTTGTTTCATGTGAGATGAAATGTCTTTGAAAGTGAGGAATGAGTATTTGTGAAAAGAAAATAATTTCTCTCTACATTTTCCAGAGTGCAGCTGGCCAGTTCTTTCCTGCTTCCATTTCACCACTGTACATTTGACGCCAACGCACACAAGCAGACTGAAAGACACACACATAGCTCACTTAGTGTTTCTCCACCAGTAGAATATGTGGCTCCATAAGCTTTCTTTACACCGACCTAGATATGTTGATGTCGTTCCCCTTTCGATCCTGATCGAAAAACCTTCAATTTTAGTTTGATACAACATATCTACGCGATCTGGGTCTCCTTAGGACACAAGAAGGTGTAAGCTGTTACTGAATGTATTTGGCACTTTCAGAGAAATAAATCCCACCCAGCTGGTGCTCCAATTCTTTCAGGTAAACAATCACAAATATAGCCACCGCTCTGGAAAGTCAAACTTTTTTACTTTCTTGCTGCAAGTTATCTGGAAAAATCCACAGTAGTGCCACATATATTGAAATTTGTTGTATCATGGCAGGATAGTTCTTTCTGTCATCTAGCCTCTGTCTTTGTTTGTGTATTGTAAAAAGTGACAGACATACTTGCCAATCATCAGACCTCAAAAATAGTGAGGATTTTGAAATGAAAGCGGGGGGGTCTGGGGGTCCTCTCTCTTTGGATTTTGTTTCCTGCATTCTGGTGACTTTTAAAGAGTGAAAATAGCATAATAAGTAGGCCTAAACTGCAACAGCATTTTTATCTTAACTACTTAGAATAGTTCGCCCCTCTGGCGTGAACTTGTGTGAAGCTCTGGCATAAACTAATATTCATCAGTTTTCACTCATTAATTTATTAATTTTTTGCCCCTGCTTGAATATTTCTTTCTCAGAGTACTCTCCATTTCTTTCTCCGTCTCTCACTATATGAAGGCCCTTTCATACACAACGCGACAACGGCACCACTGCGCTCGAAAACACATTATTTCCAACGGCTTGCGCTTCGCCACGACGGCTTTTCGCTGCGTCGAGCAAAGCCCGACTTTGGGCGCCGTGACGTGCGGCGAGCGCAGCTCAAACCGAGTTGTGTTGCCAACAGCTCTCTTCTACCAGGAAACAACGTTAGGTGTAGCTGTATTGTTGTCCGGTTGGAAAAAGTAGGGCTTATACACGCTGTACATTGCCAGAAATAGATTGTGATAACAAAAAGGGGGAAAAAAGGTGTGAAAATAATCATAAATCTGGAGAAATACGGGAGAGAAATGTGACCCCGGAAGGAAACCTGGAGAGGGCAATGAAAAGTCTCACGGGAAAATCGGGAGGGTTTGCAATTATGGTGACAGAGTGTTAGCACAGTAATATAAATGCTTTGTTTTCATGAAAAGCAAATAAATGTAAAGTTCTTTTACAGTGTTGAAAACTTGCTGCCACTATACATTACTCTCTTAAAAACATCAGATCAGAAACCGCCGAGAAGGAGCGACAAAGTCAATTACAGTGTGTGTATTTAAATCAAATTGTCATGAGATATAATGACAGAACAATTCCTGTCCACACCACTCATCTTCTCCTGAAGTCTGGGTTGTACTGTATTTACTGGGTTTCTGTCCCATATGTCTCTGTGCATCCCCGCTGTGAAACCTCTAACCCCGCGGACACAAAGCCTGGTTCCTCTTCCTTCAGAGCCGCTGGCCCGTGAGGACATTGCGCTTAGACTCGGCGAGGGAATGGATTAACCCGCAAAATAACATAGCTTTATTAAATCACAACTCTCCCTCAGAGCCTCTCTCCCTCTGTGGCGTCAAGTTTGCTTAACAGGCCCCCTCTGAACCCCGCTGCCCTGGTTCGGGGCCTCTGATAAATTGGTGGTCCAGTCTTTGTGTCACTCTCTCACTTCATTACAGGCTTAGGCTCCACTGAACCATCTCATTGTGCAGCATGTGCATGTAGGGGATGGAGGAAGGGAGGGTAATAGACAGCCACGGGAGTGTGTGTATGCAGCCATTCAAAATAAAAAAAAAAAAATGTTTAAAATTGTTAAACAAATTTACAAAAAATTGAAAAGATAATTGACTTTTTCAGGATTTCTAAAAACTGCTGATGTACCAGCCAACCTAAATTTATTTAATTCAACTGAATTTTCAATCTGGCTTTTAACCCTCCGTAGCAGGTTCAGTTTTAGAGCTAGCTGAAGGTACTGATATCATATGAAACTTAAAAACCTAAGGAATCCATTGGTACCAACCATGTCATGATAGCTTGTCAGGAAGGAGGCTAAATAACACTCCAAATTTGGGCTAAATTTTGGCGAGGAAAAACTGGCATGGCCATTTTCAAAGGGGTCCCTTGACCTCTGACCTCAAGATATGCGACTGAAAATGGGTACTGTGGGTACCCACGAGTCTACCCTTAACAGACATGCCCACTTTATAACAATCATATGCAGTTTGGGGCAAAAACTATGCAGTTTTGAATATTTCTGCATACTGGGGTCCCTAAATAGTCTTGGAATTGGGTATGACTGTAAAGCTGAGACTCTTGTGGATTCAATGAGCCCAACTGTATTCATATGTGATGATGTTAGTCCCCATAGTAGCCATTTCATTGTAGTGAGACCATTTTTTTTAAACTTGACCTCTCTGTGTAAAATGACCTGTGGTGACCTCTAGGATAATCACAGCTTCATGAAACATTACATCCACAAACTAGAGACCTAGAGCATTCAGAGGATGGATGGCTGTCCTATGTAGATTTACAATAAGGGGGTTTCTGAGCAGTTTCCAGAACAGAAGTGCTCGCCATCTAATCTCTGAAAAATGCAATTCTTTCAGAAATCTCCATATGTGAAACGTTTTCGATCCCAAATCACAGCATGGCTTTTTCTATGATGTTCCTCAAGGTCTTGGTGTCCTAATGTGATATTTTGGAGGGATTATTGATCATTTTTATTAATTGTCGATAGGTAAAAAATGGTGAAATTTAGCACCAAATCTGTGTAACAAATGGTATCAACCCAAAAATTGCTGCAACAACTTATGAGACACAATAGTGCTGAGCAGCATCTCAAAATTAATCTTCAGGTTCCCAGCTTTCAGATGATATACACCTCTTCTATGTGATATACTGTATACTGTTGACCTGCTATCTCCCCCTAAAGACCCCCGCACCCCTCTAAAAAGACAAAAATGGGTCTATTGTGGGTCTCAGAGGGTTAAGGATTTCATATACACTTGCACATAATATCCCACTAGTATTATGCATCATTCTACGGTACATCATGTGACTTTTCAGGGACATTTCTAAACTATTTCAATTTTCTTCCAAAGCCCATCGCTATTTAAAATTGAGAATCACATGTTAACATCACTTTCATTTGCCTCATTAGGGAAGAAACCAAACTGCAAATGAGGTTCATAAGTCACACAGCAAGTTACCGCTTTGAATCACACCGAGCAAATATACACAAACCTATAAATGGAAAACTGAGTTTCTTAGCGTTGCAGACAGATCTCCAGACGGGAAATTAAAAAAAAAAAGTTGGAAAGTAAAGTGGAAATGTCTGCCGCTCAACCTCCCTTTCACTCTGTTCTTGTCCTCTGCCAGATTCTGCTCAAGTTTCCTTCACTTTCACTTTGTTGAATTAGGATAATTAACTCTCCTGACACACTATGCAAAGTAATCAAATCTGTGCTCAGGCAGTATGTGAATTAGTTTAAAAGTCTGCCTTCTCTCTCTCCCTCTCGGCCTCTCTCATACCATACCTTACACCCTCCCCCACCCCTAGGATGGCATTTATCCATGATTTTAATGAGATGGGCTATAAGAACAATGAACTTATCTAAATCATTCAGAACAGGGGAAATCTTGGGCTGACTGACGCTGCCAGAAAGAGACACGCATTAATCAGTGAACACACATACCTGACCTTTATTAACTGTATGTGATCTCACCGAGATCACTGAAAGGAGGCACGGACGTGCACGGACGTACACTTTTTTTATTTGTACATGTACACACATGCCTCAAAACAGACATAAACACCACCTGAGGGTTTGGTAAGTCAGAGTAGAAAACCATGCATTCATCTGCAGTATAGAGCCTGACTATACTAATACATTGTTGAGACTGATGTGGATATTAAGGTGCTATTGATAACATTGATGCCAATAGATGTCGCGTTCTCCCTCCCCCGTTCCGTTGCATTTACTTCACAACAAGTCATTGCCAGGCGCTTACCGTCAATCTCAGCCGTTTATCTATTTTTTTCACTAACTGACAACCCAGAGGTACCACGTGATATCAACGTCGTTTTACTATTGGCTCACAAGCCTTGTTAGAAGTGGGAATCGAACGTCAGATATCTTCCATAGAGATAAACAAGACATTAATTTTGGACCCGCCAATTTTTTAAAAATGATTAATTTTAGAATCATAATATTTTTTTCAGGAAAAGCCATACTTTTATTCGGCACCTCTCTAAAGGCTCTGTAGATGTATTATTTAAAAAAAAAAAATATTATCTAACATAAAAATGTTATCAATAAGACATTTATCAAATGTGATTTGGTTTGTAACATAAACATTTAATCAGTATATTTTACTCTGTACTGCGATTTCTGTTACTTATATGCCAGCATATGCTGATATGATCTGAAATGAGCTAACATTGGCTGCTCATCGTCCATGCTGTTCCATCGGTCAGGCTCAACTCTACACCCGTTGCTGTTTGTCTACAAAATCTATAAAACACAAGCAACATCTTTCTAATATTTAGTTGCACCCTCTTTTGGACATTCTCCATCTTAACTGTCTCAAAACATAAAACTCCTAATTTTCTCCCCCATCTAATTTATGAGACTTTTGAAGTGGGCCCAGTAATGATTTTAATTCCCTTTTACCTCGATTGACCTCAATGTACTGAATGTTATTTATGATGTTGTTTTGGCCCAAGACATCTCTCCTCGTTGGTGGCGTTACATTGGGACATTCTTCGTCTGACATGGTTTACAGAGCCAACAGCATGCTTCTGAGGTCGCTGACTGGCCAATGACATTCCAGCTGCTCCCACGGTAACCAGTGGCGGCGGGGGGGAGGAAGGGCTGGTGTTCAGCTTTAGAGCATTGTTTTGCCACTTACAAGCCCAATGGCACTTTTTGACCGCATGTTTTAAAGCATGTCAAACTACATCCACTTACTGGTTTTCTGACTAGATACCTATAGAAGCAATTCTCAGAATCCTTAAGCCATCAAAGTGTGTGGATGCAGGCTGAGTTTTGGGTTGATGTAGAGTGGGTTTGTCTCTGTGTGTGTATGTATATAAGGCGTTCAACACAATTGGGAGTATTGGCTGAGCAAAGTTTGAAAATTTAAACTTGTGCTTTGGCAATTTGGACCGTCGTCCAGGGAACTGGAAAAGAAAAAAGCTTTTTTTCAAACCACAGTTAAGTGAATTATGTCAGAACTGAATTGGCTGAAAATGTCTGGTCAGGATTTGTGAGGTTCAATGTAAAGACTTTAGCAGGAACAGCTTAGTGGCAGATTCTGCAGAAGAAGCAAAGAAACTCCTCGTGCACGCGCACGCACACACAGAGTACAAAAGTAGTTTCGCCGGCTGCCAGATAAGCTAAAGTAATAACAGTGCCATCTCAGCTAATTTTAGCTCTGTATTGAATGTGCCGCCACTGGTATTCATGGCAACATTTCTGGCTGAGCTTAACTGTATGTTCGGCCTCTCTGTATCGCCTGTCTCACTCTTTCTTATTCTCTCAATCGTTCTCTCTCTCTCTCTTTTCTATGTTGTTCATTCCTTTCCTCCATCCCTCTCTCCTTTTCATTCACCACTCTGTTTGAAAGCTATCTCGCCCCATTTGTTATGCGGGGCCACAGCTAATGCCTGACATTTCTAATCTGGGAAACACCAATGCGATCATTTCCACATTGGAGACAAGTAAAGCCTCTTTACAAAAGTAAATATCTCCTTATACTTGCTATGATTGGTGGTTTTTTTCCCTAGCCTATTCTGTTATGCAGTTTGTGCAGCATGAAACACAAACATAAACTCAGTCTTACATAATAAAGAATAATGACCACTGAGAATAGTACACTGTTTACATGCCAGATATTAAGCACCTGCAGCCATGCTTGCTTCTCACTCCTGGCTTTCTCCAACAAAGTTTTTAAGAAACTTTGGACATTCTTATACAGAAAGCCATCTCTGACAGAAGTGCCAGTCTTTACCTGTACCTTTACCCATAAAGGGACTTCATTGAGAAACCCTGCAGCTCTTTCTTGTTCCGTATAGTTGCAGGGTTTAGGAGATCCTCTATGATGGCTTCCACTTGAAACAACAATCCCATTTCCATTCCCAGTCTTGTGGCCTAGCCTGCCATATTGAGAGTGACCACATCAATTTTGAATGGCCTTGGTCCAGCAACAAGGAAGCAGTTGGCTACCCCGTGGTACAAACATCAATGGGTTGGCACGAGAACAAGTGGACAGAAGCTCATTTCCATGAAACATTACGTATGCAAGTTGACAGCCACTTCAAAGCTGTAGCTGGTACATTTTGGTTGCGCACTGCTTCCCAGTGTACACATCCCCAATGTGTCTGGTTTTGTCTACAAATGCACAATTTTTTTTTTATGGTACATTGAGCTGATTCTGCATAGTGTAAATTAGGCAAGTAGTCAAGTGAAATAAACTTTTATAGACCCTTCTAATGCATTAGGGTCATGTAAGGTGAGTGTAAGTGTGTATGCCAACAAGTCCATACACAAAAGCGTAACGTTAGGGGGACATAGAGCCAAAACCACAGTGGTAAAGAAGGAGTGATTTTACACTCACTCCTGAGATACCTGAGTTTAGTTACCAATACACAACAAAACTTTTTCCCCTGTAAGAATAAAAACCATAGACTATATATAATAAGTGGATGTAGTCACCATGGTGTGACATCACCCATTGGTTTGTTGACTGCCGTTTTGAAGCCTTGAGTTCGGGATTTTGGCCAATTAGTTTTTTTGCAACCAGAAGTGACACAAGAGGGTGGAGCTAAGTACAACCAAACACTGAATAAGACATTATTAGGCGACCCAAAAAGTTATAATTAACATGGTTATAATTGGTTCTAATTATCATGAACTGAAAACACACTGTGAAAGGGTTAAAGTTCTAAGACGAAAACACGGACAACACCCAAACCGGATAACGCCGTGGTGGCAACCTGTCGGTAGCCACGCCCTAAAGCATACCCTGCTTTATGGTCTATTTGACTCTAAATGGGACCATAATTTACTAAATGAACATCATGCTGTATTGAAGAACACTTGAAACTAGCGATTGAGACCATAAACTCATGTTTACAATGTTCACTGAGGCAATAAATCAAGTGAGAAGTAGGGTCATTTTCTCATAGACTTCTATACAATCAGACTTCTTTTTGCAACCAGAGGAGTTGCCCCCTGCTGGCTATTAGAAAGAATTTAAGTTTAAGGCACTTCCACATTGGCGTCACTTTTCAGACCCGGAGGTTGCCCGCTGATACAAACACTTTTCTTCATCCATCCAAAAGCTCAGGATTCCTAAATGCTATTTAAACGCAAGCAGTCATAATACAAATGTGTCTAACTAAAATACAGGTTGTAATTGACAAAACTATGATTTAAGTCTGTAACCATCTATCAAAGAACAAAAGTACAAATCTGAGCAAGCATTCAGTGCCAGCTTTCAGTACTCTGTTCTGCGGACACCAAGTCAGTATCAAAAAAGCACCAAGCCTCGGTACACAGCTGTGGGGATTCCACACCATAAATATATTTTTGGATATGCATTTACTTTGTGTGCTCATTTGTGTGTGTTTGCATGTGTGCTTACTTAGCCATGTGAGCGTGTGAGCAAGTGTTTGCATTAAACCCAGACTGTGTTATAAATATTTTTCCTAGGAAACTATACTGGTATACCTGAGAGAGAGAGAGAGAGAGAGAGACAAGGAGAGAGTATACGAGGCAGTCATTTTCAATAGTCTTAATCCAAAGTGGGGAAAAAGTCATTTTCCTTAGTGATTCTTCTTAGATTTGAGAAAAAAAACTTTAATGGTGAGATTTTTTATCTTTCAGATATGGAAACAATCCACATCCACAAATAAACTGAATAGGGAACAGGCATCTCATCTCCGAAGAGAGGGAAAGTTTAGAGATCCAGGACAATATTATTGAGAATATGTTTCCAAAGAAGAAGAGGTGCAGACGGGAAGACAGTGAACATTGTGCTGACTCAGAAGAGCTACTGTATGTTTAAAGTTTTCATCATTTAGGTCATGCCCGTTTCTGCAGCAACTTAAGTGCCCTCTGACATAAACGCTCTGCCAGGTTTAAATGTTGGCATCACATTTGAAAAGAAACCTGAGTCATTTTTTCCATAAACGTTGTTCTGGCACTTTTCCTACTTAGGACCACGTAACCTTTCTGTGCTCACGTGTGAGTACATGCAGCTACTTTCGAAAGCACGCACGGTTTTATGACGTTCTTGCATTTGACATTTCTCCAGATGGCATTAGAACCAATTTTGGGAGACAAGAAAGTGACACTTAACTGTAAATCCTAGGCTTTTGATCATATTAAGGATTTTAAAGTGGCAGATTAGACTGAAATGAGGGACTGCTTTTATAAGAATGGCTGGAGATTGACACTGAAATTTGATAACTGTTGTTCCACCGTGCCAAGGACAAGATAACAAGTGAACAATCTCTCGTATAGAACTTCAAGCGATGCCTCTCCTCACGGGCTGGATGCCAATCGTGTGAGCTTTACATCCGTAGCGGTCGTGTCCTTTTGAACAGCCTTACACTTTTCCCCGTTCTATAACTATTAACCCTCTCTTTAATCACTGAGTCACCTCCTGATAGAAGAGAAGAATCTGAACCACTAGTGCGCTCACTATTTTTAGTGAAATAAAACCATAAAAGGGAAGGAGCCACTACACAGTCCTGGATATGATGTACTGCGTGATGTTTTAACAAAATAACTGTATGGCTGCCTGCCTGCCTGATTGCAGGGCTCTATTCTGGTAATGGTGGGATCCCCCTCTCTCTCTCTCTCTCTCTCTCTCTCTCTGCTGTTGTCCTGCGCTGTGACTCTTCTGCTTGCCCTCTGGCCACATGCCTCTTGTACTGTGCAAGAAGAGCACTTCATACTTCCCCAGTGAAACCAGAGCTCTGCCTTCAGCCTTCAGCCTCATGCCTTGCCATGTCCTCTGGGCTATTTTTACTCCAGCAGTGGCTACTTCTGCCAAACCCATACCACAGCCTACTGGACTGGAGCTGAGGCCATGTGTGTGTGTGTGTGTGTGTGTGTGTGTTTCTATGTGTGTGTGTGTGTGTGTGTGTAGGTGTATGTAGGTGTGCAAGTGGTAAAACTGTGCATTTAAAAAGAGACGTGAGCAGAATAGAGCTGGGCGATGTGCCTAAAAAAGACAATATAATTCTAATAATTATGTGCCGCAATATTGTAGTTATTGGAAAATGACACAAAAGGCAGTAATTTTGAATAACTTGTAAAGTAATTATGGTCCAAAATTTCTAATTAGGGGCCACTTAGATATTGGATATGGTCATTTTAGTTGAGATGAGATATATTTATTGGGTAATAACTTTTTTTTTTTAATTACACACTAGTTATGAAATAATATAGGACCAGTTATGTTGAAACAAACCAAGAAGAGAAAAAAATAATTATTTTATTTTTTAATTATGAGGACTTCATAAAATAAATATAGGGTACAATGATATCCTAAAAAAAATATATATATATCACATGGGGAAAAATGGTATAACTAGAGCAGTGATTCCCAGAGACTGGGTTGGGACCCACAGGTGGGTAGCAGGAGATTTTATTAGGGTCACCAAATAAACTTGCAGAATTTCTTCATCCATCCATTATCTGTAACCGCTTATCCTATTCAGGGTTGCAGGGGGGGTGGAGCTGATCACAGCTGACATTGGGTGAAGGCGGAGTACACCCTCGCCAGACTATCAGACATAGAGACAAACAACCATTCACGCTAGAATTTCCTCAATAGTCTTTTATTAAACATTTATATCTGCGGTACACCTTTGAGCCACATGAGGGAGCCTGGATGTTCGTATTATTCTGATAATTGTAGCCTACTCATAACATTGAATCTAATATGAAAGGCTAGCGTTTGTAAAAAAAAAAAAAGGAGGAAAAAAATGACAGCCTGTTAACTCCGTCTAAAAGCATTTATTTGGTCTGATTTATGAAGTATTTAATGTAGTATATATTTTCAATAACACATGCATAAAACAAAGTTGAAAACTTATATCTCTTCAAAATGGCTGGTTTACCTATTCAAGATAATATAAGGTGATGTGGAAATAGCAGTAAAAATGGTCAGGAATGTTCAAATTCACTCTTCTCAGGATTTATAAATAAGGCCAATTGTGAATCGGGTTGCGATGGTTTGTTATTTTATTTGACCGTATTGACTCATGTCGGCATGGCAACACAAGTACCACTGTTGACTGATGATCATTGTTGGTGGAAATGAACCAATTTCAGTCAATGAATCACATCATTTGTTCCCAAAGGGCAACTGGATGAGCAGCGATGAAACACAAGATAAAAAAACCCCACAAAGCACATGAGTGCAAAAAAACAAGTTAAATCAATTTTTTAGATTGTAAATGACAAAGCTATTTAGAATTTTCATTCACCAACACCTCACCCATGCCACACAGTGTTAGTACACAGCTGGAGGAAACCACATCCCCTCTCTGCCTCCTGCTGGTGCCCAACACAGGCCCACCCATGCCAGAATCAGCCACATACAACAAAAATACAACATTAAAGAAACATATATATTTTCCAGTAAATCATACTATGTGGGTGTGTTCCTTTTTTAAGAGGAAAGAAGCACAGATTTGCCATGTTAGGAATAGTTTTTTCCTTCATGAACGTGCGGGATAAGCACAATGTAAAAGCTGAGAAATTTGAAGTGGCAGAGAATTCTTTCCAGATGAGTTTCTTTTTAAAGCTGTTAAGTGCTGCTCCAGCTTTCAACTCATCTCCGAACCTGGAGGCTCCATATTCACATCCCCAAATTCCTTTTTCTCTCTCTCCTCTGTCCTCTTGTACTTGTTCTGCCTGTCCCGCTTTATCTAATTCTCTCTCTCACGCTCTCGCTCTGCCTCAGTGAAGTACATCAAGGAGATGTCGGCCTTCTTTAAAAACTCGGGGTCCCCTGGGGCCGCCCTCCCCTGGGACTCTCCCCCCTCCACGCCTCAGAGGGGCTCTGAACTCTCACCTGCCGAGGTGAAGGAGCCCCGCAGCATCCCGCTGAAGATGTGCCAGGTATCACGGAAACAGTGCCCCCCGGACACAGAAAACAGGTACAGCAGACAGCTGTTAAAAGTTTTACGTCATATTTTTGATTTTCAGTTCATACATTCCTGTAAGGAAAAAATAATCTGACAGATCTTAACCTGAAAATAACAAATTGGCTCAGAGAGAATACTGTAAAAGGGACTTCTTAACCCCAATCTCCTTCACATATTCTCTTTATTAATATCTGAAACTTTCTCTTCACCCTCAAGCTTTTGTCTTTTATTTCTCTAACTGCCCCTTTTCTCCTTTTTTGTTTTTTGTCTCCCTGCTTGCTTCCCTCTCTCCTCCTCTCATCTCATCTGCCAGGTATTTCGAGGTGATTTCGTCCAGCAGAAAGAACTCTGTGTTCCTGCGGGCGAAAGATCCAGCCATGGCTCAGTCCTGGTACAACGCCATCCAGGCCGGCGCTGCCAACCTTTTACCACGAGTGAAGGAGGAGATGAAGAGCATGCAACTTGGCACGGAGGTCAAACATCTGGGTTGGATTACAGAGCAGGTATGCAAGAATGCAGATATGCATGATCCATACTGCAAGACCTGCACTACAGTATTTAGCATTTTTTATATGTTTGTTATTGTTTTAAGTATGTCATTTTTTTTTTTTTTTTATATATATATTATGTGATTTTTTGCCTTTTTTTAATGTATTTCTGAGGTAAAGAAACTTTCTAACATAATATATTTGAATCCTATCTTAAAGTGCATGCAGCAACACAGAACTACAGGCTAGTTCACACTACACGACTTTAGCCCTGATTTTCCCACCGACAGTTTTTGGAGCTCCCGGACAAAAGCCCCAGATCAGAGGCAAATTCGCGTTGGCTCGCCACTCACCGCTCGCACATCGGCGCTCGAGCGTCAGGCGTGAGATGCTCAAAGACGCAAGCCGAGAGGCTCACTGAAGCTCGCCGATGCTTCGCAGACACATTCCAGATGCCTAGCATGCTAAATATCTGGACCTGTCGGGTACTCCGGCCACAAGCTACAACCAATGAGAGTGCGGGACACGGGTTGAGGGGAAACATGGGGGAGGGGGAACAGAAGGAACTGACTGTATGTGTTGCGATTGCAACACGGAGCAAAGTTGTTGTTGCCCCTAGAGGACTAAATAGTAAAGTGTGTGGGAAAACCGGTTGAAACAGGCTATTTTGTAAACACGTGCCAACAAAAACATCAGCAATGTATATCGCGAATGGTATCACGTCATTTACCGTGTATTTCTCGCGTGTTTTTGTGATAAAAATGTAGTTTGGAGACCTCCCCGGGGATTCCTCCCAATGAAAGATCGTGTAGTGTGTGACCCCCTGTCGCCGGTCAGTCACCTAGTGTGAAAACCACAACGACTTAAAGATCCCAATTACAAGACAGCAAGTTGTATTTGTGAACAGTACTGCGATCTGACGACTTTTGAAAGTCGTGTAGTGTGAACTTAAGTTAATTTATGGTCACGTAACAGCCGGATCCTTTATTCATAAATGCAACCTACTGATGTCCCTGTTCATTACTGTCATAAATGTGCCATGTCTGGTAACCGTAAAGCACCATATGAGTTTAAATGATTTCTTTTAACTCTGCTACAAATGTGCAGGTGACCCAGGGTCCGGAGAAACCAGTACTGGCCATGTTGACCGACAGAGACCTGCTCCTGTATCCCTCCTTGCCTGAAAGCAAAGAGAGCCTCAGCAACCCCACCAAGAGTCACCCGCTCATTGCTACCAGGTTCAAACACACAAATGCCTCCATATATACACATACGCCTCAATATTTATTATCACGCATAGCACACGTAGCGCATTTGGCATTTAATAAGCTTCTGTCCTCCACCCTGAGCAGCCCAGTTTTGGTTTAAAACGGTCCAGTCAGGAGAGCAAAAGCTCACTCTTTCCATAACTGGACTGTTGGACATTTTGCCTCATGACATCACATTCATTTGGAAAACATTAGTGGAACCAGAACCTATGACTCATGTGTTTTTCCTCCCTTCTTTCTCTCCTCTGCACTCTCACTTTTCACATCTGCACCACTTTCTCTGTAACACACAAACATGCATACCCCTTCATTTGCTCTTCTGGCTAATCCTTTTCCATGAATCTTAATTACCCTCTCGTTCTTCTCATACTTTCTCCTCTCCCCTTTTAGACTGGTCCACTCCGGCCCAGGAAAAAGCTCTCCCCTCCTGGACTCCGACCTCTCGTTTGGCCTCCGTTCGGGCACTAAGCAGGGCGTGGAGACCCACGTGTTCAGGGTGGATTCTGCCAAGGAGCTGTCCACCTGGACTCATCTGCTGGTGGAGGGCTGCCATAACGCCGCTGAGCTCATCAAGGAGGTCACCACGGGTACGGATGCAGGGATTTTGTTTTTGACTCCCCGGTTCTGTCGTCATTCTTGCTACACAGCTACTCCACCTACGAGTAGAAAAATTCTAATTTTTGTTCCATGTGACGCGACCGAGGTTCAAGGTTTGACTCCCACTGGGGTCGCCCTGTTCTCATGGCACTGCAAGTTTCTCTTGATGAATTCACCAAATGTTACATGCCACAAGATGAGAGGCATATTAGGTCTATAATATGGTGCCCAAAGAAAGAATTGTGTTGAGGTGCCAGCTATGCTACTTCAGGTTGCAGTGGCTGCCTCTATTAGTAGGTGAAAGTAAAGGCCTGCTAGTTTATGATGAATATCAACTATTAAATTAATCGCCAACTATTTTGATAATAGATTAATCGGTTTGAGTAATTAAAAAAAAAAAGTCAAAATTCTCTGATTCCAGCTTCTTAAATGTGAATATTTTCTGGTTTCTTTACTCCTCTATGACAGTAAACTGAATATCTTTGAATTGTGGACAAAACAAGACGTTTGAGGACGTCATCTTGGGCTTTGGGAAACATTGATCGTCATTTCTCACCGTTTTCTGACATTTTATAGACCAAAGAACCAATCCGTTAATCGAGAAAATAATCGACAGATTAATCAACATTGAAAATAATTGTCGTTAGTTGAAGCCCTACTAAACACTTTTATTTTGCATCAACAAAAAGTGCTCTCCTTTAAGGCACAATCGATCTAAAAGCGAATAAAAGGGTAGTCCTTCTACCACAACTCCATACAAAACACTGCTGTCACTCTAAAAGTGATTGACAGGTCTTTTACACTGACTAATGCAAGGCAAGATGTGTATGTCATGCAGTAAAACATGCCTATATTTTCAATTCTGATCTGCTGACCGTCAAAAATGCAGATTATATCGATCAAACTGCTCAATCATATACTTGATTGAACCTCAAATCTATTTAATGCAAACAATCACTGCTTGGACACGGTTTCTATTTAACAGAGACACACAAACATCTCACTATATAATAGAGACCCGTCTCACAAAGCAGGATTAGGAGTTACCATTTATTGTTTCTTGCACAATGATTTAGGGACTGTAGTCTTTAGCAAAATGTCCTCCATCTCTTTTGGCTGCATGCTTATAAAAGACTTGAACTGGGTTTTTAGAAAGGAAAGCTTTTGGTAATATAGATGGAAGAGCTTGAGAGGAGACAAAACATGTTTTGTTTCAAGTACAGCTGTATATATGGAGTCTTATAAGCCCATGTCTGCACTGAGTGCAGCCCTTTTCACTTCCATGATCCAGATTCTGTATATTAGTCATCAAAGTTTCTTCTGGAAATGTATTAATCCTACTCTGTGAGACAGGCACCAGGTCAGTGCAGTGGAGTAATGCGGTTACATTGCCCTCTGCTGGTAGCATGAAGTGGTGCAAAAACGTTCAGCCCAGAGCATAAAATGGTCTAATTTTAGCATCAGAATTAGGACAAGTGTTCCATCTAACTAAGACCTATTATCTTTTCTGAACAATAACCATTATTTGAATCTCACTGTTATCCTTTCAGTGTCACATTCATAGGATGCAGCCAAGAGTTCTGGGCTCTGTATCAACACTGTAACACTGAGCTCACAACAAAATGAGAGAAATATGTAATACAAATCCAGATTTATTTGACAACAACTTCAGCTGTGTGCTGTAAAACCATTACATTACCTCCCTTTTGTCCGCCTCTGTGTAAGCCGTGTTTTTCTCTTTCCACCCTGGCAGCCTGCAGTTGGAACGGGAAGGAGTGTACCCTGGGAGTGCACATTGACGAGGGTTTCACACTATTCACAGAAGAGATGGGTGTCAGGAAAAGTATTCTGCTCCAGCAGCCCTTCGAGCGCCTAAGAATGTCCTCAGATGATGGAGTTCGCATGATGTTCCTCGACTTTGGAGGCCCGGAGGCCGATATTGTAAGCTCTTTTTTTTCCATTAGCATTTTTAATATCGTTATTATAACCACCATAAATTTGAGCTGTAATATTGAACATGTCAAAGTTAGCTTTAATTGTTGTTATCAAACATGACAGTTGGTGAGATAATCTATAACCACATTTAAGGAAAATGTCTTAACTTAACTTAGGAACTTTAAGGGGCACTATTGGCAGAAATCTAATATGTTTTCTTCAGTGTATAATCACCTGAAAATAAGAATGGTTGTGTTTTTGTTACCTTAGAATGAGCCGTTTACATCTACATAGGAACGGGTCCTCTATATGGAGCCGGCCGCCATGTTTCTATAGTAGCCCAGAACGGACAAACCAAACACTGGCTCTAGACAGGTCCATTCGCAATTTCACGTTTTCGCGTCAGCCACCGTAGTTCTCTATACGCTTGACAGATGGGAGAAGTTTCGGTTGGTTGCAATCTGCACCCTCACCGCTAGATGCCGCCAGATTCTTCACACTGCACCTTTAAGAGCGCTATAACAATGCCAATGGTATTTTGTACGTTTTAAATTATTATACAAACAAATTTATTAACGCAATTTATTTTGACAAAATAATCTTAACACACAATCCACTCAATAGCCTTTTTGCGGAGCTTTCAATCACATTTCATGGTCTTCATCAGTGGGTGGAGGCTCTTGAGTGTCGTCGAGCTCTGAGTCTAAAAGGACGGTCGGTCGGTCGGTCCCCTAACACCCTGTCCAATTCGTCGTAAAAAGGGCAGCTTACCCTGTCCGTAACGGACTTGCAGTTAAAGTCCTTTGCTTTCCTGAACGCATTCTTCATGTGTTTTATTTTTCGTTGGCATTGCTGCCAACCTCGACTATAACCATTCCCATCCATCTTCACCGAAATCTCTTCATAAATCGCCCGGTTGCGATAAGAATTATCGAGTTTCCTTTGTTACGGACTCTTTGGCCCAAATGGAAATTAGGCAGCGTGTTTCTTTGGAGTCCAGCCACGAGAATCCATTTTGCGTTCTTTTGTTGTCTTTGTTCTTCACTCTTTCTCTTCCTCTTCTCTTCTGTTGTTGTTTGCCGGTTGTCGTTTAAAAAGACGGCATTCGCGCGCAAATGAGTTGCCTACGTACTTCCGTTTACGCTGAGGACTTAGGTGGGGCTTAATGTGGCCAGGACGTATTTGCGTACACACTGCTAAAAGAAAGTGGCCATATGTGGCCCAGACCACCTCTGAATGTGGTCTGAAAGATCCGATCTCAATGCGTCCTGAATGCGTCTTGAGTGCGTTCACACCTTTACTTAGAGCTGTGCACTTGTGATCGGATCACTGAAGACGCATGTCAATACCAGGTTTGAACAGGGCCCTTAGTCAATGAAGACCATAACATGTGGTTGAAAGCTCCTGAAAAAACTAGTAATAACTACCATTTCCAAGGTAAACAATGAACTTTCATGCTAAAATCACAATTACTGGGACTCTACCTTGATGTTTAAATGTATTGTTAATGGTATTTAAATACTTGTTCACTTAATACTAACTGGTTTGTTATTTAAGGGGTTAATACTTGGGTTTGGGTTTCTACTAGAACATGTTTACATGCTTTAATGTTAAAAAAAACACATTATTTTTCCCATACCATCTGTCTGAATATACCTGTATTCACCCTCTGTCTGAAACGCTCCTTTTTAGCGCCTGTCTCTTTAAGACCCCCTCCTGAAAAAGCCCAGTCTGCTCTGATTGGCTTGTTGAATCACATGTTTTCTGGTCGTGGCATCGGGTTGTCTTATTTTACAGTTTGTGGGTTGGTAGACACTCCAAATATGTGTGCACAAGCACTGAAAAAGGGAGTTTTTCATGATACGTCCCCTTTAATATTTAGCATTTTTGTTTTCTAAACAAGACTCGATCAAAACCGAGTATATGGCTGGACCGTATACGGTCTGTCTGTGAATTTGTGGCTAAATTGTTATACATATAGTCAGTGGTCATGTCTATAATGTTAAATCCAACGGTACATGTCCACCAGGTCCGACGAGGACACTAGGGGACGCGCTGCTCCATTCACCTGGCCGTTCAAGCCGTGACGTACCCGCTCGTGGGATGCCTGTTTTCTGCTTGCCGTTTCAAACAGGAAACAACATGGCGGCCTGCCCGTAAACAATATTCCATCTAAACAATCCACCAAAATCTACTTCTGAAAACATTTTAAGTGAGAAACAGGCTTTGCCACCGCTGAATCTAGTTTTATTTTAGAACTAGATCGCCTAGTTTGACAGCTTGGTCCAAGTTTCGTGAGCCGGACGTGTCGCGCTGGACGGGCTCATTTGCATAACGGACTGTTCCCCGCCTTTTCATTTTGAAAGAGCAACGGCCAATGAGGAAACTCCAACACTCGGCCGACCAATCGTGTAACTTCATCACTCAATGGGGCTATGTAGGGCTGGCCCTACAAACTGCTGCGGTCCAGCCAAAAATATAATCTTGCAACATGCAAAGATGTTGATCATTTAATGAATGAACTTTCTTTCTTTCTCTCCAAACTCTGTCTCTTCTTTCAGCAACTGGACCTCCACTCTTGCCCCAAGACCATAGTCTTCATCATCCACTCTTTCCTCTCTGCTAAGGTCAAGCGACTTGGCCTCCTGGCATGATAATGGCCGACCATCCGGAACATCAACGATAGGAATATTCAATAAAACACACAGCAGCCAGAAGCCTCTGAAACACCAGAGGATGCGGCCCAGGAAAAGATGCTGACTAACCCCTTCTTTTCAGCCCTCCCGGGCCTCTCAAATGATCGTCTCTCTCTGGTCAGACACCTGCTGGTCTTTCTAGGGGAATGAAGAGAAAACTGCGACATCGATGGACCTTTTGTTGAACTTGTAGTTGTAAGGTAAAGAGAGGTTTAACAGACGGCGTAAGTCAGCAGCCATTTAGAGGATTTGACATGTGTCAAATCTGTTACGGTGGGTCATCACACTTCATGATGGCAAACTGTGTGAAATGACAGCCTGCATCTTAATGTCTCTAAGCTTGAAGTCCCAGACATTTTCAGTTTTTTTGCCCCATTGTTCAGTTTTGTTTTGTTTCATGAGTCACGGCAGGCCTTTGTCAAGAGCATCCTTTCATCTTTCAATCGTTGCTTTATGCGCCGTGAGCAGTCATAACAAAAGTTATTTCACAAATGTCCTGATTGATGTTGGACAAACAAGTTTTTTTATATAAAGGCAGCTTCAGTGGAGTGACAGAATGACATGGCTGATCACTACATGATCAATAGTCAGACAACTATAACTATACGCTTTTTTATGAGGATGCTTAAGTTGCCTTTACCCTGGATTTTCCTGAAAAAAAGCTACATACTTTTTGTTGAAGACAACTTCCAAATGCCAAATCAAATATATTTTTTCATAGCAGCTGAGCAACTTCTTATTTTATTTTCCTCTCTGTCTCTCTCCTTCTGTTTTACGTGTGCTCATCCACGGCCTAACAAAGAGAAATGACTAACAGAGTATATTATAAGAGGCTTTTTTTTTTGTAATTGTGTTTTAGCTTAACCAATAAATTAGATAAAAACTTTTTTTCCTAACAAAAACAGACACCTTCCTTTGAATCTAGATGGCCTTAGTGAGCCAGTATGACTCAGCAGTTTCATTTAATATCAAGTACAAAATAAGAGCTCTTGTGTTTTTGGAGTCCTACCGACAAAGGCCATAATCATGTGTTGATGGATGACAAACAGTTGGCGGAAAGAGTTTCCAGTCCAGCTGAGCTACTTCTCCTGTGTGGTTAAGCTTTCAAGTACAATTCAAGTACAGAGTTTAAACTGATTTTATACTACAGTGTTTTTCATAATTTAATCATGAAAGAGGACAAACGGTCTTCATCAGAAAGCATCATTTTCTACACAATTTGTCCAACATTTAAATATGTTAATTTACCGTATAAAAGATGTTGAGTTGTTTACACCATAAAGTTTTTTTTTCTTTGATTATTTGTGTCGACTGAACATCCACAACTTGGGGCCTTCTCTCTGTGTCCAACACTAAACAGACTTGTATTAATATATATTTCAAAACTAAAACCTGTTTGCTTTCAAGAATAAAATGTATTGTATATTCTTATTTAAACAAAGGTGTGCCTTGCAGGGTTGTTTGTATATAAACATGTAATAAACTTTGTTAACTTTTATTGTTTACTTGGCATGTGCTTTATTGATAATGTGTTCATGTCACACTTGATTATTTTATTCCTCATTTGCTTCTCTGAAGACCGAGACTCAACTGAAAACACAGAATCTACACTCACTTTTTTTCTGTAACAGTTAAAATATAAATCTAAAAATTGTATTGAATTTCAATCTGTTTCACAGATTGGTAGCTTATTGGTTAAAGGTACTATATGTAACAATTTACATGGATTAATCACTTTGTATTGCCAATGTGTAAACGCATTGTAACGTAACTTAAAAACAGACCTTCCCTGACTTTCTCAGTTGCCTATAACAGCCTGTGGACTGATATCTATGTAAAGGACTCGGGACTGTTTTGCTGGAAAAATACAAAGAATATGAAATGTATTCGCACTCCCGAGTGCCTTGCCTCTCTTCAGCTCCCCTACAGCGCTAACAGTGTGTAGCTAACGTAACAAAATACTGTCTTGAGTACTTAAAGCTGGGGTCTGCGATCTTGGAAAACTACCATAATTTGAAAGTCGCATCGCCTCAGGAGCTCCGTCTAAGCCCCCCCCTCCCCTCGAAACTCCTTATAAGGCAACGCCCCCCACACACATGCACGAGCACCGCCGCATCATAACTACTTCACATTTTTCGTAGCTATTTCATCACTAAATTCACTTCTGAAAAATGTTGAGGCGAGAAATCAACGGTGTAGATTTAGAATATTGACAGTTTTACGATGTTAGATGGCGAATCAAACATTTTCTCCACTGTTGTCGGAGTTTAGAAGCTCCACAAACTGCCGGCACAGCTAGCTAGCTGCTGCCGGGATCGCCACCTCTCCACCCGGGCATTCACTCACACAGACCCCGCTATGAGCTGGAGCTCTCTCAAGAGACCGGTCTCGTAGACGAGGGGCTTTTATTTCCTTGTTGACGGAGAGGGGAGGGGGGGGGGGGGGTAGCAGCTCGCCGGAGAGCCACAGAGCAGCAGAGAGGGGAGGGAAAGAGAGAGATACCTGCTGAGACAACACGACCCTTTTTAACATTACTCTAATATCTGGAGGGAGATCAGTCCACTCGTTTGTTGCTGTAACTGAAAAACCAGTTTGAGTAAGGTAAATTTTGTTCGGCAATGTTTTCTATCCGCCGTCTCCCCTCGTTGATAATCCTGTTTGTCTGACTTCACTTTGAGCTGTTAGAATAAATAGTTTAAACCTGCAGTATCTTATAAAGTAAACTAACAGAACATAAACAACTAAATCAAAGTTGTATTTTTCGATAATATGGTAATAGTGGTACGAGTTCGTTCTCGTTGTCCGGTGTTTTAAGAGCTGAGTTTTCTCTTCCACTCTCCAGTGAACGTGCGGCGGACACGCGCTTTGAGTTCAGGCTGGTGCACGCTGAGGGTAGAGTACGAGCAGGGAGGCAGGGAGGCTTCTGATTGGTTCCTTACAACCGGGACCATTTTTACTGACTGGTAGACGTTTTTACAGGATTACAGCAGCTACAGATGACGGATCTTTTCTGGTCTTTTTTCAGTGCTCATAAGAAACGGATTGCTGTCGGGGTGTAAAGACCATTTCAACCAATATAACAAAAAGTGTATACTGGATAAATCGCAGACCCCAGCTTTAAGCTAAGGTTAGCCAGTTTGCTGTAACTTAGCTACGTGGCATGGATCTGCCGTTGGTTGCTTCATAAAATAAGCTAATAAAGTAATTTGCAAACTGCAAGCTAGTTAGTATCATGGAGCCAATGGTCCAAATAAAATATAGGAACATTACAGAACATTATGTAAGGGATAATGCCCAACAAGGTGTCCATTATCAGGAATTAATGGACAGTGTGGAGGGATGTCAGGATGCTGACTGCAATTATCGGCCACAGGTGTCATTAATAACAAGGATTTCCTAAAAGTTACATATAGTACCTTTAAAGCTGCACTAATAAAAAATATCTTTATATAACCAAAGGATAAAATATGTAACGTGAAAAGTGTTGCTTGAATTTACCAACCCACTTGACTGCAATGATTTTCCAGGCCACAACTTTACTGTTTTGGTTCACCACTCTCATACACCTATTTTCCAGCAGCAGCAGGCATC
The DNA here is from genome assembly GCA_916701645.2 of Sebastolobus alascanus. Classification (NCBI taxonomy): domain Eukaryota; kingdom Metazoa; phylum Chordata; class Actinopteri; order Perciformes; family Sebastidae; genus Sebastolobus; species Sebastolobus alascanus. Next base: position 350,335 of record CAKAOJ020000077.1, on the reverse strand, counting down.
TGTTTTAAGTACAAAAACGCTCAACTAAACCCATTGTACGCTACCTGCCGAGCACCAAAATAGCAGACAGACAAAGTAAGCAACTAGGGTTGAAGTCAGAGGAGCGTTTAGCAAGTGTAGGAGCCATATTTTCCCTCAGGAGTTGGTGGAGACCAAAAACAGAGCTAAAAGGACAGTGAATATTAACCTGACCCTGTCAGATGGTTTGTTACAAAGAACCATCTGAGAAGCCGTCATTGGAAACTGTTTGGAAAAGAGCAGGCACTTTAAAAAAATACTTGGCAGGTGATTGGATGAACCATCTGTCAATCAAACTCTTGCCGAAGCCAGTCAGGAGAAGAGTGAAAACATCTTTTCCAGTGAGAAAAGCCCCCAGTGTCGTTCTTTGCTCTTCATTTAATGAAGAAATACTCTCCAGTTCTGATATAACTGATGCTATTGCTAACATGTTAGCAACAACAACCGTATGAGATCAATGTTGTGTTTTCAGCTTGTCCTGCACTGCCCCATGGCCAAAAAGAAATCTATTAAATCAGCTTTAAAAGCCTTCAGTGTGAAACTATGCGCTGCACAGAAACATGGACGGTATTGTCTTGGTTGCATCAGTCACTGTATCCTGAAGGATTTGTTTGAAGCTTAATTTGGATTTACCGCTCGCCATCATCAAAGAAAATCCAAATTTGGTCAAAGAGGATGAAGTGTTGGTGGAGTTGACACCTGTCACTCAAGCACACACACTCTCAAATCAGATTTATCCTTCTTTGTTAACTTCTTAATTGCCTGACGATTCTCAAAATGGAAACCGAGACATGCATTAGGAGTGAGATTAGCTATTGCGACCCTGACTAGGATTGAATAAAAATGCCAACCCACCTATCCATCTATCTCTCTGCTGTAATAGCTCTCTCGAACAGTCTTGTAAAGTCCTTACAAGTCAGTCCTAATGCACTTTCCATATCCATCTGCAAGTTTTAATGTCATATCTCATGGTCTTTAACGATCCGTTCCACTGAGCGGCTTCAGACAGCAGATCTAGCCTTCACGCGGTCTTTATTTAACAGTCCCAGTTGGTGGTCTGACAGTTTTATTAAGTCCAGACAGATGTGTAGAATGGGAAGAGCAAAGAAGATGATGATGATGAGATGCTTAAGTCAGCGGGGAGTGTGATGGAGACAGTTAGGCCTGCTGCTAGCCATTGTAAACGGAGCAAGCAAACAGTCCCCTCTTATATGCTTTTACGGCCGTGTTATCAGTGAAGCGCAGATGCTGTTTGTAAAGTGTGTGTGTGTGTGTGTGTGTGTGTGTGTGTGTGTGTGTGTGTGTGTGTGTGTGCGTGCATATGCTTTTTAAACACACGTGTGCATAACAACAAATGGAAGCGGGAGAGTCTAGTAATAACAAACTGCGAGTTGTATTATCAGCCATTCAAATCAGAATAGAGTGTTCACATTTGATCATATCTTCTCTCCCCTTTCAGCCCCCCGCTCCTCTTGTTGAGGCGTTACCATGGTAACGGCAGGGAGCTCTCAGATTGGCTGCGTCCATCTCTTCCCCTCACCCCCCCCCCACACACCCCCACCTGAACTATGGTTTCGCTGCTGAAATTGCCAATCAGCCTCTCAGATCCGCTGGAGAGGAGGGAGGAGATTGTGTGAATATATTTTGATTAACAAAAATGGAAGGGCACTTAGGAGGGAGAGGAAGGGGGGAGAAAATTGTCAGAAAATATGATGTTAGTAAGGGAAAGGGGCTAAGAGAAAATGTTGCACTGGATAGAATGCACTCTGCAATCCCTCCCTTTGTGTTGAAGCCTGGAGAGAAAACACTGTTACACACAAAGAGAGGGAATATTGACTCAAAATGAGATTGCTGAAACACTTTTGCCAATCGAGCGTTATGGTCTTTGTTTGAATTCCCACAATAACCAGAGATATTGTGTAAATGTAGACCTGAAAGAATGAAAAGACTGGCGATGAGACAAGTCCAGGCTGATCAACATATGCTCCTGTTTAAAGGAGCATACTGTTTTGTTTTGTTTTATTTTGTTTTGTGATGTTTTAGCCCAGATTTTATTGTCAAATTCAAATTTTGAAGCATGATAATGCAGCGCAGACATTCCAGATCAATCCTCCAGCTGCATTATCAGCCAACAATAAGGCATCTTTAGCAACTGTGACGAACGTCTCCATTTAAACCTGCAGTAGGCAGTATATTTTTGGCATCATTGGGCAAAAAGCCCATAATAACCTTTAAGCATATTGTAATTCAAGTGCTCTGAGAGAAAACTATGACTTCTGAACCTCCTCATGGCTCTGTTTTTAGGCTTTAAAAAATCTAGCCCGTGACGGAAGAGTTTGGCCAATCACAGGTCATTTCAGAGAGAGAGTTTTCCTATTGGCTGTGCTCCGGCTGGTGGGCGGTGCTTGGTATTTCCTCAAATGATCTCAACATGGCTGCCGGGTCACAAACTTTCTCATTTTACAACTAAACAGTACACTACAAGATGTTTCTAAAAACATTTGAGGAGAGAAATAGTCATTACAGTAACAGAATATTGATTCATATTTGATCAGCGCTGCCTAGTTTGACCATTTGATCAGAGTTTGCGAGTGATTGACAGCTGCTCAGAGACGGCAGGCTCCAGCTCGGCTCTGATTGGTTGTTTTCCTCCGGTCTGTGAAATCTTGCAGATGCCATTAGAAGCACCGGAGGACACAGAGGAACATGATTTTTTTTCAGATTACCTGTCTCATGCACTACTGTCAGGATATAGTGACCGTTTTATAAAAATACCTCTTTAAATCATATTTGCTCCATTTCTACCAACTGCTGCTTTAAGATTTATTTTTCTGTACCACTGTGATAACATTGGCAAACTTTTGTTCTTTGGAAGATAGAGGAAAGCATTCACAAATGCAGAAAACATACATACTTATGGTTGGCATAAATATAAATGGGCTAAAATGAGCCAAACACTGATATGATCTAACTGTAACCAATGTGAGGAGTAAATAAACCAAACATAATTGAGTACTACAAGAAGTACATTCATTGTGTTCGCTGCACTACAATCAAATAAACCTGATTATTATTGCACTCCAGCTCCTGCATGTAGTCAATAAAATGTTTCCATAACTGTGGCTTTGCTCTCTCTCTTTCTCTCTCTCTCTGTCCCAACTCCAGACTAATGACAGGTTTTATGTCCTAAATGCTTTATGGCTTCGGTAAAAATAGTCCTGTCTGAGGTTCCACGCTCAGTATTTTTTAAAAGTTTAACAAATTACAATCTGACATTTTTACTAGTTCTCTTTGCATTTGTACTGTGTCAAACCCTTTGTTAAACTAATAAATTAGACAACGATGAACAGTCTTTACTTAAATGGCGAGCAATCAAAGTGGATTATGTCTTTTTTAAATGACAAAATTAAAGTGTCCTCTTAAATAATTGTCCAGGAAGCATTCTGAGATGGCAAAGGCCCAGCGTGTCCATTTGGCGTCATTTTGACACTTTATTACTCTCAATTAGAGCTTCATCAAGTGCAGCAACACTTTTGTTAAATGGACAACAACTACTGGTAAAGTTGTTGATCAAAGTCACTTGTACAGCTACTTGTGCTTATTGTGTTCACTGTCACCATCACTTCCTTTGTAATGCCATCATCACACTTGTCAATATATAATCACTATTATCATCATCGCCATTATGAAAGCTGTGCATCTTGTCCTGAGGTCTGACTGAATCATCTAACTGTGTACGGATCAGCAGGCTCTCTTATCAAAAGATCACACGTGGTTGTGAATTAAAATCTCAAAACTTGAATAGTTAAATATATTTTTGCCAGACTCCTGGTTTGTGCACCTGAGATCAGGGCTGAAATGTAAATTAAGTACAAATTTGAGGTAGTATACTTGAGTATTACCATTTGATGCTACTTCAGACTTCTATTTCACTACATTTTAGAGACAAATATTGTAAGTTTTACTCCATTTTATTTGGCATTTATAGCCTAGTAACTAATTACTTTGCTGTTTTAGATTTTACAACATTTGATGAACTTAACATATGAATTTCCACTGAACTAACCAACGATGTATAGGCTACAGTGGTTAAAATAAGCTCCAGCTCGACCAGCTACACTATAAAATGCTGCTTACACATATTAACGATAGCAATACAATAGTATACAATGTAATATTATATAACACTGACAGGGGATGTCCTATTTAGGCTACTTTTTTTCTGAAAATACACATGTACTTTTATTTCCATAACAGTTTAAATGCATGACTTTGTATTTTTTACAGTGCTGTGTTTTTACTCAAGTAAGCTTTTTGTGACCAAATTTGTATTATTTTTTACAGCACAAACATGTTTTAATACAACTGTCAAACTGGTAATTGCAGGTAAAAACAAACAGGAAAACAAATGAAAAAAAAAACAAACAAACAAACAAAACATACATTTCACCCAGTCCAACCCTCTTGATGCTTTGCAGTTGATAGAAACTTGACGTAACTTATACTGATGTATATCTTTCAGATACATGTTACATATATGGTTTAACAGCAGTTCTTGCCTTGTTCTGTAAGATCATTTTTCACTTATTTTTCCATTATTGCAACACCAATAAATTACAGAAAATACAACAGGTTGCCGATTACATTTTGATCATTTAATCCAGCTAACCCCCACCCACCCCTCTCTCCAACCCTCCACCACAGGATAGTGATACCTACACAGCCAGAGCATCCTTATTTAGACAGAGGATCTTTTAAGTTAGATATCAAGCGTGTCCACATTAAAATAGGTTTGGTCATGCAAACCTATTGACTCTTCCTGACAGGTAAGAAATGTCCAAAAAGCTCCGAAGCCGGTGAATACTTGAAATATGATGAGGAGGTTTCCAACGCCGGACCACCATCTTCTCAGTTGCAGTCAGGCCTGCCAGCCAGACTTTGCGCGTTTTGTCCGTAAGGGAAAGGCGGGAATCATCATTTAGAAGATGTACAGTGGGGTCCATTGGTAATTGTACCATTGTTAGTTCCGCAAGGGTACCAACAACCTTCCCCAAACACCCAAAACCCTGTACATTCCCATACAACATGTAGAAAAGAGCCAACGGTCTGTGAGATCAAAATAAGAAATACGGGTATAGGATGCCAGTCCCATTTGATGTCTAATTCTCAGTGTTAGATATACTTTATGACAAAATTTCAAATGTAAGACAATGTATAAAAGCAATAGACATCGTCTAAAACTAAAAGACTGTAAAAAGAGGAAGCCCACTGGTTAATATATAAACTCTGCAGGGTTTCTATCTTTGTATCAATTGTCTTAGCTGCTATCGTGGCAGCTTAACAAGGATCTAAATACTTCCTATAGTTTACTGTCCAAGAGTGAGATTATGTGCAATTGTGTCATTTGATACATGTATGTATATTACATGTGCATGCAGCAGCAATCTGTATTGTGGCCCCTGGTTGCATGATATTCTGCAGTGTGTATGATAGCAGACAGATGGCAGTAGATTATTGAGGGAGGAGAGGTGTGACTGGTTTTAATGTCCTGTCAGAAACAGTAGGGGTCTCTGTCTCTCCATACAGAGGAATCACAAAGAGAGCAGTGAGGGGGGAGAGAGAGAGAGAGCATTTAAGCTTTGATTGGTCCTGACCTAATTCAGAACAGGACATCCCACAATATTCAATACTCTATTTCTTGTTTTCTCTCTCTCTCTCTGTCTCTTTTTTCTCTCCCTCTTAACACAAAAGAACTAGAGAGAGGAAAGAGGGCAAGAGATTAATACTAAGGCTTGAGCTGAGCAATTCATATTCCAATTGGAGGAGCATGTTATCTATTTTCTCACACTCGTTCATTGTGCTGCTCTTCCTGAGAGGCATTCGAATGAAAGCGGGATTCAACAGGAATCAAACGGGACTGTCAAGGAACCCGAACAATGGCGACGACGATGACGTTCGGTCTAGGTAGAACGTTCCAACCTTCCACAGAACCCAAAAGGAAACAACTGCGCAATCACTTTCACATCAACTCCTCAATAACCATGTCAAATATGTACAGAGAGGACAGGAGGGGTGTGAGGCTAGAGCTGAGTCCTGTGTCATTGGAAAGTCATTCATCCGAGCTTAATCAATCTGGGTTGTTTGATTCAATTCAAACCGCCTCCAGGGCAGAAGAAGAGAAGGAGAGAAAGGCAGAAAATGAGAGTTGAGCTGAGCTGACTCTTTCTAACTTTGACGAGGATTCTCTCCATCTCTTGTCTCCTTCCTTTTTCTTTCATTCTCTCTCTATCGTTCCCTCATCCAACTCCTAGAGGCGGGAATTATAGGTGCTCATTTCATGCTAAGGCATTGCTTTTTTCAGTCACCAGTATTTTTTTTTTTTAAATATTGTTATTACTACTGTATGTCTTAAAGACCAGGTTAGGGTTATTAAATATGCCAAAGCGAATTGTATTTTCGCTCAAGTAAGCTCCTTGGAAATATTCCATCAGGGCACCCTTTTATTCTTTCCAAATGTAGTTATGAATTTTAAAGTAGACTTGTATTACTGGAGGAGAGAGGTGTGTGATCAGAATACTGAGCAAAGCCCAGATTGGAATTCCTTGTTCTTGGAGCATTGAAAGGGAGACTGTAGCCGTCAACAGGAGGGGTAAAAGAAAATAGGGGTTAATATTGGCAGCTGGTGGTGATGAGCACACTTAAGTTTTTTTTTTTGTCTTTGTTTGAGGCAATGGAAAATGGCCAGATTGCTTTCAGAAAGGTGGTACATCAAAACATTGCACCAAATGAGTGCATAATACAAGAAAATTACAATAAAAATGCATATTTTGATTGCTTTCTAGGGTTAAAATGCTTTTTTTCCCCCCATAGCAACACCATCATATAGACATTCAGATCCTCCACCACCACCAACACCGCCCCATCCTGTCTTCATTTTTTGGTATTCATGAGCATATGCTCCTGTGTGAAGTCCCCTGTCAATAAATATGCACAGTCTTAATTGTTCCCATCGTAATTAGACTACAGTTCTGTTCTTTTTGGCTCAGGTGTGTGTTAAAGCTCTTTCTTTTGTTTGTGCTTTGGCACCTCTGATGATTTCCATGACAATCATTTGAGTGAGCGAGGAAGCGAGAAAAAGGGGAGAGAGAGGAGGTGAGAAACAGTTGCTGGAATAAAGCCCCATCTCAATCTGAATAGCTTATTAATAGAGCTGGTCCCAGGCAAACAGATGGCAGCTGCCAAAAACAAACACAGAAATCACAGAAATGAAAAAACCCTAATTCAATTAGGTGGGAAGCATTCCTCACTGCAGCAGTTATTGAGCAGTTTCCATTAATTTGATAATCCGTTTTTTTTTTTTTTTTAAAGAAACATATTAAAGTGTCTTTTCCAGAATGTTCTCCTGTGTTTATTATCTGAGGCTGACAAGCGGAGAAAGAAGAGGCCGCGAGCTGCATGTATGTGGGTGTGAGAAGAAAACAGGATTTAAGTCATTACTGGCTCACGGTTAACAAATGCAATTAAACTCACTAATGAATGATAAGATTGCTGTGTGTTTAATATGAATTTATGGCTCAGATTAAAGGAGTCCGCTAGATCAGTGAGTTAGGTTCTGGGCTGCTCACATATTAGCGTTTATAAGCGAGAAAAGAGAAAAATCAATAGGTTTTTGGAGGTTATGGGTGATGCTGTGTCTTCATGTGAGGGATTGTTTCAGGGCTGTCCACATTAGGGTTTCATCATCTTGGGACTCAGCAGACAGGAAACTGTAGAAAACTGTAGAACATCTTTTTAGCCATATTAGTGTCGTGGCCTTTGGGAAGGCAATGTCGGGTCTGTCAATCGATTGAAATATCTCAACTACTACTGGATGGGTTGCTGTGGAATTTTAGACAGACATGCACGGTCCCCAGAGGATGAATCCTACTAACTTTGGTGATGCCCTGACTTTTCCTCTAGCGTCATCTTGAGGTCAAAATTTCCATCTGTCCAATGCTTATGAGCAAATACCTGCAAAACTAGCAAACGTTGGCTTGTTAACATGCTAAACTAAGATGGTGAACATTATATTTGCTTAACATCAGCATGTTAGCAGCGTCATCATGAGCATGCTAGCATACCGACGTTACCATTTAGCTCATAGTACTATGGTGCCTAAGTACAGCGTCAAAGTGCCGCTAGCATGGCTGTATAGAGTCTTAGGTAGCGTTCCAAATTGCATACTTTTTCTTTTTATTACGTACTGCAGCTGCCCTTACCAAGTACGTACTGTTGCATGCAGTATGCATACAATTAGGACTGCAATTAGTACTACTTTATCATAACATTGCGCCTTGAACTTTGACCCTCTTGCTCATATCTGTTGCACTCCGTAGCGGGAAATATGAAGTAAAAAGAAAAAGTATGCAATTTGGAACGCAATGTATTAATTAACCAGTTGTACCAATGGGCAACCTCCGGGTCTTAAAAGTGAAGCCAATGCTGAAGTGCCTTTAACTTGCATTCTTTCTAACAGCCAGCAGGGGGCGACTCCTCTGGTTGCAAAAAGAAGTCTGATTTGTATAGAAGTCTATGAGAAAATGACCCTACTTCTCACTTGATTTATTACCTCAGTAAACATTGTAAACATGAGTTTATGGTCTCAATAGCTATAGTTTCAAGTCTTCTTCAATACAGCATGATGTTCATTTAGTAAATTATGGTCCCATTTAGAGTCATATATACCATAAAGCAGGGTATGCTTTAGGGCGTGGCTACCTTGTGATTGACAGGTCGATACCACGGTGTTGTCCGGTCTGGGAGTTCTCTCGTGTCACTTCTGGTTTGCAAAAAAACATGGCGGCAGACAAATACCAAGATGGCAACGCCCAAAAAGCTGAAATCGAGGCTTCAAAACGGCAGTCCACAAACCATGTAGTAGCTTACTTACACTTGTGCTGTCATTGCGGCTTCTGTCAATAAGCTGTCAGCGGCTAACATCTATCTGTAGCCTACTCTCTCTCTTTTTTTTGTTGTTTTGCGTCACTAGTGACGTATCTTCTGCTGCGCAGAGGATTGTAGGTCAGAATAGCCAGAATACGACCGGATGCAGTAAGACATTTTTGGTATACTGCATTTGACATACTATGTATTGAGATGCACTAAATCATTTTTCTTTCAAACTAAATAATATGGCAGTATGGGTACTGGAACATACAGTCTCAAATCCTGTTAATGGAATATTATATTATATTATATTATTATATTATATTTTGAGACCTGGCAGATAGGTTCATTCAAAACGTTTTCTCAAAATGTATTTGCTGTTGCAAATAAGTAGTAGATAAAAGTAGCAGGGTTGCATCAAAAGCATTCAAAAGCATTCAAACTTCTCACAGTTGAGGTTAAATTTGCAATGGATGAGCTAAAAAATTCAGTAGAATTTAAGTTCCAAGGATTCTCTTTAATATTCTCTCCCAATCTGAACTCCTAACCTGCTCATACAGCTGCTGCCCTTCTCCATGGAAAGTCAACTCATCATTGATAAAGATATTCTGGTGTAATTTCACCTACTGTACTGACAAGATTCAAAGAATTGATGGGTAACATTGAGAAATGAGTTGAATGCTTTTCACTGAGAACTAATATTTATTTGTAAAACCCACACGTCGTCGCCATGTGGCCTTCATCAGGGTTCGTGTGGCTGCACCTGGAACTCTCAGCGAATGATTTAGCCCAGGATGATCCTTTGAATTGAATCCCAAGTTAGAATTCAATCCACATTTTTTCACCCCCTCCACACCTTTTAAGTCAATTTCTTTAAAACCAGGGAGACTGATTGAAAACACTTTGGAGTGACAGAAAGTATCATTACTTGGAAGAGAGAGAGACAGAGAGAGAGGGAGAAAACTCAAGGAATAGAAAGAGAAGATTCTGGTTTATTTGATTCTAATGAATGCAGATGCACCTGACAAAAATAAATGTCCCTTGGGAAGAAAGAAAGTTTGTCTCACAGACATAAATGAAGAGTGATGGGGCTTAAAGATGGAATGATATATTGGATTTGAAATGTGAAAATTGCAAACAAGCACAAAGCATTCTGGATTGTGCGGGTAAATAAACACTGTGATTAGTAAAGAGGAGAAATACTTGACATACCACGTTTCAGACACAATGGAGCTCACAGTGACAGAACAAGACAATCTAGTTTGTCCTCACTCCAACTTCCTTTGAATTAGAACTCAAATTAACTATTATATTATATGTACCCAATGTGACAATTTTTCAGAGAAACAGAAAAGAAATAAGTTTGAGTTTATTAGATTATTGGCTTGTTGCCGGTGTCATATGTAGTTCATTTCACCTACCAGTAGGTGGCGCAAAAAAACTCATAAAACGGATTCTACTGTATAGAGAGGCAAAGTCACGCCCCTTCTGGTGGACCCCATGGGACCTTATTACGGACAAAATATGAACGGTAGTCAACGGCGAGAGACAAATATTTTTGAACCAGGAATTTCACCATGAATTACACATATGATGTTTGTCAATTTAAAACGGGAATTTTGCAAGTCAAGAAAGACGCAGTTTGTCGAAGTATCATTTAGTTTTGTGTGAAACCGCTCAGTGAACTACATCTGTCGTCTCGCACAATAAATGTCATCAACACTAGCTAGCTAGCTAACTTCGCTATGTTCCACGCACAAATGAAATGCGACTTCATTAACACCTCCCGCTCACTCCCATTCTATGCGAGCGACAGGGCAAAAAAACATTCACTTTCGGTTACGAAGCAAATTCGCATCTTCGCATGAATGTGGAGTTCAATTTTGGTGAACTTTCAGGCGAACATCGCCTCGGCAGACGATGGTCACTCGCCTGTGTTCGCGCAAGTGTGACCATGCCTTTAGTTACGTAAAAAATATTTGTATTTCTACAGTAGACCCTGCATAGCAAGAAATAACTCCACAGTGGAGAGCAAAGCCAAAAAGACAGTAAAAATGTGTAGCATTTAGCAGTGGCTAGCATCCGAGACAGCTCAGGTTTACACAATTAAGCATATGACAATACAGTTGCCACCAAAATTTGACAATTTATTTGGTATAAAGAATGTTTACTGCAAATTTCATCAAATTCATTTGAAATTGAGCGTTAATTTATAGTCACAGAAGAAGACGCAAGTGCTAACTTGCATTTTTAGCTGCTAGCCACAACTAGCAATCTCATTTTTCTGATAATCATTTTTTGTTTTTCAAGAGGTTCAGTATTTTTATTATACCCCCGCGACAACGTAGTCTGGGGTATATAGCGCTCCGCGTGTCCGTCCGTCCGTCCGTTACACTTTCGTTTCCGGAGCAGAACTCGGACACTATTTAACTTAGGACCTTCAAATTTGGTATGATGGTTCACAGTGTGGTTTACTTGTGCCTTTCGGGGGTTAGAAGTCCAGGGTGCCCATTAGTTAATTAGTTAATGCCCATTAGTTCCAAAAGGGCAAAACCTTTGGCCCTACTTTAGTAGAGGTCAAGTGGTGAGCGGGGGTATGTGAGCCATGCTCACTTTTGCCTTGTTAACTAAGAATAATCTCCGTCTATATCTCAAAAATGGCACTGTGTTGCGTGATTCCTTTTGTTCATACTTCCTGAGAGTGCAGGAGTTGTCTGCTTTCAGAAGATGACTTGTGAGTCTGGGAGATATTTGGCATTTTGAGCGCTAATGTTAGCTTGCTAACAGCCTGTACGCCCTCATGTCTTCCTGTTTACTTGGCTGTTTCATTTTTGGTGTTGGCATGTCTGAACCATATTTGATTGTTCCTTTGTTTGTATGTTGTCGAAAGAAGGATGTGCTCTACCAAAGGACCAATATGTATCTTCTTTTTTAAACCATATGGCTCACTGCATGGGAGAAATTGATTGTTTTCTCTGCACGGATGAGATGTAAAAGCTTTTTTTTTTCTGCACTAGAAGTTATTAGTTGTTGCTATGAGTAAATTAGAAAAGATGAACAACCATTTAATGCTTTTATTTTCATTAAATTTTTCCTAAATATTTAGTGTTTGATAATTAATTGAGTAAATTGAGCAATGCTGTTTCAATGGGTGTCATAGCAATGAGTGCAAGTGTAAAAATGCATTGTGAAGTTACATTTACTGTATATTGGCAAAGCATGTCCCACAGCTTGGTTGCTATGGTGCCGATTTTAAGAACATGGACCTTTTTCACCAACCAAATGCTAGGACTGTCTATTATACAACATGCCAACATGTTGCACTATACTCAATTGAATCCTTTCCCAATCTCATCTTCGAGCCTATTCAAATAGTGTTACATGCCATGTGCATGACAGAGCTGAATACCTTACTTCCTGAGTAACTATTTTGTATTTTCATAACAAGCCTTTAATCCCGAACATCTGGACCAGAACCTTGTTACACTAACACAACCATTTCTCTCTAACACTCCCTCCAACATGCAATTATTGGAGGATCTAAGGTGCAGCATGTGTGGGCGATATTGCTCAAATAGAGCAGCTGCGGCGTTTAACAAACATCTGAAATGACTGCATATGGCTGGTCCCGGTTTTGTGGCTCCAGTGTGACTGAGGTGATCCAGGGCATAAAGAGACCTGACTTTCACAGACGACTGCAGGGGTGATGAGAAAATAGGTATGTGTGTGGTTCTCAATCTGACTCATCTCCACTTCAAGTGAAGACTTAAGAACTGCTGAGATGGAGAAATGTGAGGTACTATTATTTTACCTCTTACTCAGTGAGCACAGTGGTTTTCTCTTCAGGGATGTGGGCTCCTACCCTGTACAGCCCACAGCCAAATGAGAAAGAGAGAGAGACTTTACTTCTTATCACAAGTCTTCTCTTCCGGCCACCATTTACTTAATGCTCTCTCTCAACCACAATTTCCACGTGTCCATAAAGATCAAAAGTGCAATATCAGCCCGTTGAAAAATGTGCTGGACATCTTCAGCTTCTGAAATATTAATACAATCGGATGCTTCTCTAAAAGAGAGCTCAAAAAGAAAAGAAAATATGTAATTTGCTTTTTATTTAACATTTCTTTGTTTTATGTCTTTTAAAACATGCAAAGCTATAGTATTAAATATAGTAACTGCTGTTCCAATCCAACAAAGACCGCCTCCAATAATATGACATGGGTGTGGCACAAAAATATTTATATATTTATTTATATATATTTATATATTTATATATTTTCCATCTTCCTCAAAAAACGGCCATTAAGGGCCTTTGTGCAAGCAGCTTGTTACGACCCATATTTACGTTTATTTTTTAGGCGGCGACGTCTAGTGGCCGTATTAGCTATGACCATGGATATATTAAGAGAACTGGATACAGCGTTGGAGGCGGGGCCCCGTTCATTCCTATGAACCGTATGAAGCAAAAAATAAAAAGTCTGACTTCTAAGTAAAAAATTTCCCGGATCTTTCGACGATCTTTCACATCCATGGGGCCCATAACAAGCGCACTAGCGTTTCCCCGCCTCTTAGCGCTCAGACTCAGGCTCCGTCTGAACGGAGGAAGGAAAGTAACTCTGTATTTGACTATTAGTGCATTTTCCAACTTTTAAGACCTAATGATTTAAATAACGACCATCCAAGTGTTCATATTGGGAAGTTGATTTACCTAAAACAAAAAATCTGCTGATTTACAGTCGTCTCTTTCCCAAAAAAAAGTATTTTGGGGCACAATGGCATCACGTGACAGACACAAAAGTTGTAATTTCACCGTTTGGCCACTATGACTACGACAAAGTCTGCGTAGGTAGGAGGTCGGGGTGGATGGATGGGTCAAAACAAACACAGGAGACGCGTTTCGTGATATACTTGCCAACAGGATATGGAAGGCAGCGCCATGCACACGCAAACACGGTCTCATCCCAACAAATCACACTGCACTGCCGCTTTGTCATGACCCTTGGCGTCACTTTAGGATTAGGCATCAAAACCACTTAATTAGCTTTAGGAACGCGGTTTGAAGCACGGGACAGGAACAGCGGCCTCCTGGATGAAAGCCTTGTGTTTGTTGGACCCATCAACCTCCCTTCCCGCCCGCTCTTAGTGTGTCTTTTCACTCTTTAAACTGAGTGTTTACTATTGAAGTGGATGGGTTCACATTGTGGTTAATGGAAAGCCCGGTGCATCTCATACAGGTGCAAAAGGGGGCCTTGTGTGGTCGTATCACACGCCGACGACCATGACAAAGTGTTGGTATTTGACAGCCTAAAAGGTTACCCAGTGCAGCGTTGGTATTTGCACCAGTTGCCACCTTATTTTAGTCAGTCAGTCACTTTTATAAAAATAGTTTTGGACATACAATGTCATAATACTATTTTGTAATGATCCCGCAGTGTGTGAGGCAGAAAGTAGCCAAATTGATATTGAGACGTTCTAATTTGGTTTAATCCAGTCATAGAGAGAAAGTCTTCATCTCTTGATGTTTCACAATGAGTCTCAGGAGAATTTGCTATGTAAAAAAATTGCAGCCCTGGTTCTTTGAAAGACATTTTTATTATTTGTAATATCAGAAAAACAGGAAATGGACTAAGTTTGGCCACCGCAGGCAGCACCTGGTGGTTGTCAAAGCTGACATAGCATACACGCTGGATTACGTAAACATCTACAGGTGTGAAACCACAAGTGTGCTTTGTGCCTCACATGTTATGTCCTATGTGTTATATTTTGTCACCCCTTGTTTGCTCCGGAGTTTTAGTGCATAGTTATGAGAGTATGCAAGCCGCAACTGTCTTGTCAAGTAAAGATAACCCAGTTTGTTCCAGAAAGAGGTCTTCGACAAAAAAAACACGACTTTGATGAAATTTTTAATAATTTACAACTTTTGCTAAATTGCTAATTATGCTAAATTAAAAGTACTACAGAATGAAGTCTGCACAGCTGAAACATTTAGTGTAAAATATTGTGTTTTGTTGATGTACTAATTCAGTTTGTGCATTACAGTCAGCATAAAAAAAGAAACCTTAACTGATTCTGAACACAAAGCGAAACCCATTTCTTGTTAAAACCACCTACATTTCCTGCTGCTTGTTGCTCCACCGCAGCACCAAAGTTGCAACTGAAACGTTTTGCCTGTGTGCTACAGTAGCTGGTCTGTGAGAGGCTCGGTGTGTCTGATGCTCTCTGCGTGTACGAGCCTTTAGCTCAACCATAGACACCACCTGACCTTCTGGCCTGCATCACTTTAAACAAAAAGGACAGATAAGATCCAGCTAGCTAGCTGTCTCATGTGGTCAGATTAACCATATTTATATTCACGCTCGCATGAAAAGTGAAGGTGCATTGCTCCACCACAACAAATGAAGTACATTTTTTTAAGAAAATGAAAGGTTTTTGACAGGGAGGATCTTACAAGCCTGTTGGTGATGGAAATTTTCCACCGTTGGCTGAGCGAAGTCACAGTCGAACACTCACACACGCTTCATCATCTACAAAAATGCTCAACCTTTTGTACACGCATGGTTGTATTTTTAATAATCAGTTGCACACAAATAAATAAATAACTGAATAAATAAATCCTGTGGCAATGTTGGAGAGTTTCCAACACTGAGAAACATTTATCAGAACTTGCTTTGTTTTACTGAGTCGCTGAGTCTAACGTCCAGAAATATTTTATTTTCAGGACACTGGACACTTGGTTGAATGAAAGATTCACTGTGTTTTCACTTATTATATGTTGCCTGAAGACCACATCAAACACATGGGTCCAAAAGGACAGGCTGTTCACTGTAAACCGTTCATAGCTATACCTACGAAAAGTAATGCACTGTAATTCGTATAGATCCCATGACATAACTTAGTTTGTAATCCACATAATTGTGAACCAGGAATTATAAAGAGCCGTGTAGGGAGGAGGTCGGGGTGGATGGGATGGGTAAAAAAAAAAAAACTTTCATCCAGGAGACCGCTGTTTGTACCCCGTGTGAAACCAGAAGTCAATGTTGATTTATTTGTCATGTAACTTCCGTACTTAAATAACGTTTCTTCCGGAGTTATTTTAACCCAAACCACAATCTTTTCCTAAATCTAACCAAGTAGTTTTGTTGCCTAAACCGAACCAAGTCGATCTTTTCATAAACCTAACCTTGTTTCCTGTGAAGACTGAATTTTATTTTGAAAAGCCTGGAGCAGATATTGACACATGCGTCACATGTTGCGAGACATTCGTAAGAAAACGCACAAAAAATGAGGAATAACTTTGTAAAATATCATACGGACCGTTATATGAGGATACCTTGAAAAGGAAACACAAAATAGGGCTGAGGTGAATCATTAAAATTATTTGTTTTAATGAACTATACTTGCTGGGCTAATAAATTAAACTGAATTCATGTTAAAAAAGAAAACATGAAATATATCAGAATCACATACAAAAAAAATCTTCAATCTAAATTCTTACACTGATTGATTCAGTGAGTTTGCATCACTTTTTATTTTGCGACCTTCTTTAAAGACACTACACCGACCTCGTCTTTGTCGACCAGCCTGCTCTAACCATCCATTTTGTCACCGCGGTGGTCTTTGGGATTCTCTGGAAACCAACAAGGCCGCTGCATTCACCTTCTTCTCTTCTCAATGGCATCCTCCTCCACCATAAATTGTAGCTTTTCATTCTCCGTCGGCCTCATGACTTTGACTCCGAGACGAGGGATGGGATTAAGGGTGCTGACGGGAGTGTCAAAGTGATACTGTCTTCTCGCAGTATTTACTACAGTATCACTACAGACAACGACTGCCAGCCAGCTCATCTGTGTACGGCAGAGAGAAGGTGTAGTAAAGGAAATAAGATGTACGCACAAATATAACTGCAGCTCGAGAGGAGAGGCAACACCCAAACACAGAATAGAAGAAATAAAAACACATGACTGTGTGTACACAAAAGGCACAGACTGTGTGGCTGCACCCAAAACCTCTTTTATCTCACATTGTATTAAGACTGTGATTTTCATATAATGTGTGTCATATCACAAAGTGGCAGGTTCTCCAATTGTGCAATAATGATCTATTTGCCAATTCAATACTATTGAGGAAGAGACGGCAGGCAGACGTAAAATGAATAAAACATTGAATGGAGCGATCGTGACAGTTCCATTTCAATCTCTCTCTTCTCTCAGAAAGTCTCTAAGAAGACTCGTGTGCAATTGGGGTAAAATCAGTACTTGGACGGTTGCCTGAGTTTGTGTGCACATTGCGTTTCTCTGTTCTCTTTATCTCACACTAGACGCCTACGATGCACTACTTTCACAAGCAAAGCAAACGTCTTCTCGCATCTGCTCTCTTGTTTGTTAAGATAGTTTACTGGCAATATCCACGCTGGCTGGCGTACTCTGTATCCACGGCTAATTAGCTAATGCCATCGGAGCCCTAAGCTAAATATAAAGATGGGATACAAACGTGACCCTCTTAAGTGCAAATAAGGTACAGTGAGTTGGGGGGGTGTTGGTGGATCTTTAAAACAACGATTATCATGTCCTTTTTTATTACAAAAAAAAAAAAGGTGTGATCATCTCATTAGAGAAGAAGTCTGCAGGGAAATTAACAGACATCAGGCGTGATCACTTTTAAACTTTTTTTTATTATGCAGGTTTGAAATAAAAGAAGCATTGTGACACAAACAGATGCTGCTGGCAAGAAGAAAAAAAAAGGAGCAGCACCCAAAATGTAAAAAATAAAGAAAAAAAATGTGGTCATCGGCATTTTTATCAAACCAAAAGGAAACAAAACAATAAAATAAGAATAAAAATACACCTCCATTGTAAGAAGCAAAAGTGATCTAATTCCTTTCATAAATAAGAA